>OV743432.1:25652857-26852857 GCA_928269145.1 Agriphila tristella | reverse complement strand
ACATTCTTATTCAAAACCACGCCACAGATTAACAAAAGTACTTAGTGAAATGAAATTAATAATCAAATCCAATGAAGAATTACGAAATTATTCCGTATTTTCTTGAGTTTTTCCTGTGAAAACTGGAAGATAATTAATAAAACTATTATGTTTGTGTGATCACTATTGAAATTAAATATCTTTGTACAAATATCTGTTAATGCGCCAGGTAAGAATACTAAAACTATTCTTCGTCTTTTTGTAAATTTGTGCTACTGATGTTTTAAATACTTATTTATTTAAATTATATTCTAAGAGACAAATAGCCGTAATTCGATTTGCTTCTATTATTTCCTTGATCAACTCTGCCATCGTTTAGATACTCTGACCCCTAATCATTTTATAGAGTTTTCTGTGTAACTAGGTCAATCAGTAGGTACCTACTTACAGCACAATTAATAATATTCCTGGTAGGCTATGTAGTATTCAAGGGGTTGGAAGTTCGCAATTGTTTCATGGTCCTTAGTTAGAGAAGTTATTAATTTAAATTTTATTGTTAACTGAAATACATCAATCTATCTTTATGGATGGTTTTATACACTCACTATTATCACACCACATTAGGTGATTTTGTGATTAAGTATTCTTAATATAAGGCAGTGGTTCTTAAGGTACCAGTGGTCTGCGGACCACCGGGGATCCCTGAAACCACCAGAAGTTGTCTGCAAAGCCATCCTAAAATAACAACCTTTCTTTTATTTACATTAAATACAATAAAAATATATTACTGCATTTTACATCCAATCTAAACAGTGTGTGGTCTTTGGCAAGACAGAAATTTTGTCTAATGGTCCCTCAAAAGCCACTGATTTAAAGGTACTTACTGCATACATACCTATTTAATGTATTTTCTGGATCATAAGTATAACAAAATTATATCATCATCATCATAAAATATTACTTATTGATAGTATATTTAGAACCAACATGGCATCACATATCATCATGTAGTTTTGAGGTTCTAAGGTTCTACTTTCCATTAACGGACCACGATTTTGGGGGGAGGAGGTGAGGGGGGAGGAGTAGGGGGAGGGTGGCAACCCCTCCCTAAAGTTTGAAAGTTAGGAGATGGATACTTTTTTTTTAATGGTTAAAAAAAAAACTAAAAATATGTAAATTAAGCAGGGGAGGCTAAAAAAAGGTGGGGAGAGGGGAGGGGACGTACGTACAAAATTTCGCACGTAAAAAAAGTCGTTTCAGGCGCTTCGCCGGCCGCTGCCGCGGCACGCTCGCTTCGCTCGCTCGGCTTGCGCGCTGGGTTCATGTACACCTAACATGCTCGTCGCTACGCTCCTCGCACCTATCGTGTGACCTGAGGTCCTTTAGTAGTGCTACCAACCTAGTGCGCCGCCATTAAACGTAAAAAATTGCGACACAGGTCTAAAATTATTTTTTTTACCTAGAAAATCTTAATTTTTAGATTTTTTTTCTCACGTATTATTTGGTTCCTAAACATAAAATTTCGTATACGTGTTCCAAATCATGAGTTCTTTACATAAAAAAAATATGAATTCGGAACTCGTGGTCCGCTAATGGAAAGGTGAGGCCGGTTCTGAAATTGCAAAATAGATTTGATGTGATAGTGATAGCTGTGAATTAAACTGTCAATAATATCATGTTAGTTGTATAAATTAAGGTGCTAGTAGTAGTAGGGGCGTTTAGAGCTTGAACCTTTTTTTGTTTGACAAAAGCAAGAAACTTGGCACAATTGTTCCTAGGGTCAAAATATGCAGATTAAGATCGGTAGCCCACGAGAACCCCCTCTCTGCCACTGGGGGGAGGGGGTTAAAGTGTCGCTCCGCCCGGATTCATTCTAAAAATTATAACTGTCCATGTTTAGCTACTAGGGCAAGTTTGGTATCATTTTCGGATAAATCAATAACGTAGAATTCATTTCTGGTATAAAAAAATGCAATTTATTAAGCAGTTTCTTAAAAATTACATAATAATCAAAATTTTCAAAAAAAAATTTTTACTTTAAGTTACCGTAAATATTATTATTATTGTATCTCGGCTGGAAACTCTCGGGACGAAGCCCGGTCCTTTTGCCAGGCTTGCGTGGGGACATGGGTCCAAAACGTAGAGGCCCTTTGAGACTGTTTTAATATAATGTGAAGTGTGTGATGCACATGCTGGGATCCGCTCCCCACTACACGCAAAAGTGCGCAGACGGAAGCGGACCCCGGCAGGTACATAGACTATTGCGAGTGTGAGAATACATAAAAATAAATAAATGGGCTATTGGATGAAAGGATAGTGGGTTGGAATACTGGGCTATGGGGTGAGATTACGGACTTCCGCCTTTTCCTACATCTCACAAACTCGAACCATCGGCGGAAGGTGGCTCGCCGCCCGCTAGATGGGCACCCCAAACTGGTCAGCAATCGCCGACCGGGGCGCAACACCGGCGCGGGCAACTCAGGGTGTAGAGAGGTGTACACCGCTTTCTGCCCACTGTACAAGGGACAGTGTGCCAACTCGCGTCTTACGCATGTTTCACTTCCACCCTGCGAGCGTATAGCTCTAACGACTCCACCCTGGACGGCCGTTGAAGGCGAGCCAGGGGCGGGAGTCCGCAGGCCCCCTTGGGGTCCACCCCTGCTGCGGGGACGGGGGCCTGGATCGACTCCCGGGAGCACTCGGGTCCGTGGTGTCGCTACTCACCAACAGCTCGCCACAAGCTGCCCTGCGGGCTTATTATTATTATTATTATTATTTATTTATTTCCAGATAACAAAGATCCATTTTTGTTAGTAGCGACTTAAGAATATGTTAGTTTAATTAAAGTTTGATGGAAAATTACAGATTATTACATGTCAATTACTTACTTAATTAAAATTAAACTGGTAATTTTATTTGCAAACAAAAAATACGGTAACAAAGCTTATTTAATGCAGTTTTGAAAAAATATAACTTTTAAGTACCTTTACAAACAAAAAATAGCTAAAAAAAATCTTAAACGTCGCGCGCCGTTAAAAAGGTAAAATATTAAAAGGGCAATTCGAGTCCATGTTTAGCTGTACTATTATTATTTTTGTGCTGAAGGTCAAGTTTAGTATCATTTTTGCATAAATCTATACCTTAGAATTGTTTTCTAGTAAAAAAATGCTATTTATTATGCAGTTTCTTATAAAAAAAAACACAATTTTAGTATTTTTTTTCTTTATGTCACTGCAAATATTACACTGGTGTTTTAATTTCACAAACAAAAATATGCTGAAGAAGCTTTTTTAATGCAGATTTGAAAAAACAGAACTGTCAAATGCGTTTGCTAACAATAAATTTATAGTCAAAAATAACTTTTGACCTCGCCCGAACAATTTTATTTGACTACACGTCTCGTCATGTGTGTTACGTTGCTTCCGCATAGCATTTCAGAGCTCTTTTTAAACATTTACATCGTGAAAAAAGAAATATATGTAGCTTACTTCCGCAAACAATATATGCAAGATGCACCGCCCGCCCGCCCGCAATAATATGCACATGCACACCACAAAATATCAGTGCACAATACCTGCATTTAGCAAGACAGCAACACACCTTGCACCTTCACCAATCAGGCTACTCTACACGTGTTTCGCCCCAACCCGGGGCATCCTCAGGAGTTATGCAGCCATTATACGGTAGGTTTTGCTGTCAGTTTAACCACAGTCACGGGCGGTGACTGACGATTAACCTACCGTGTAATGTAGTGACTGATGGTTGCATGATGTGATTTGTTCTTTCCATCTGACTGATCAGTCAAACGTAATTCATGACTGATGGAATTTGACTGACGCTTGCATGACCATGTAATGGCTGCCTTAGATCGTGCGTAAACCAACACCGAATGAATGATTCGGTGTAAACCGAATGAATGATGCTAAATGCAGGTATTGTGCACTGATATTTTGTGGTGTGCCTGTGCATATTATTGCGGGCGGGCGGGCGGTGCATCTTGCATATATTGTTTGCGGAAGTAAGCTACATATATTTCTTTTTTTAAAATGGTTTGGGACTTCCGCCAAGTGACGCCTGATTCAATCAAATATTTACATCGTGTTTTACACCCCGCTTTGCATTTCATACAAATACTGGCCACAGCAGGGTTGTCAGACCAGTGTGGTATCCAATGGTCTTCTTCTTGCTTCCATCCTCAGGCAGAGGGACTGGGTAAGTTTTGTTGAGAAACCAACGCCTGGCCCCAAACATGAACTGATGAAACTGCACGTAATGTATGCTGGTAAAGAGCTGCTTCTGTTGGAGGTAAAATCTCCAGTTGCCGATTTTTCATAATAAACAAAAATTTCTAGCATTTATTTACCGTAGTGCAGGGACTTGATCTGAAAAAAAAAAACCCAGATAATATATTAAAATCAACACTTGAACCACATCTAGTTGGTACTTGTATTCATCTGTCTTACAAAATACCCATCATACAAAATCGTTACAAACTCTTGTAAGGTGCACCGGGGATATTGTAACTAAAAATTGAAGTTGTTTAACTTTGAAGTTTCATAACTGTTACCTGTTAACTATTTTTTATATTTATATATATGTCACCGTTAATGTGCGGAAATCCGTTAATCTGCAGATCAACTAGTGAATCTGCAGATTAACTGGGGCCCTATTTTTGAATCGCTCGGCTGGCGACGACGCCAAAATAGGGCCCCTGGGGCCCTATTTTTGAATCGCTCGGCTGGCGTCGAGCGCTCGTTTCTACTGATTTTCGTTCGACATTTGACTTTCCATATTTTTGAATCGCTCGACCGCAACGAGTGCCCCTACCCACTCGTTTACAGTCGAGCGATACGGCACGGCGAGCGATATTCTTTTCTACTTAAAAGCAAAGATTTTTGTTTAACAGCCAATAGAAACATGGATATTACGTTCCGTTTTCGTTGTGGTAGTTACCAGTTTTCTCTAAATTTTGTATGGAACGGATAAAATCCAACATTTCGTATTATGTTGGCAGCACGGAAACGAACGATTCAAAAATACGGAAAATCGGCGTCATGCGACTTGGAAGACGAGTGTGACTTAAGTCGCATGCGACAACACAATGTCATACGAGCGATTCAAAAATAGAGCCCCTGGTCGAGTCAGTTAAAGTGCGGAATTTTCTTAAAATTGACGATTTCCGCACTTTAACTAGTTAATCTGCAGATTAACGACCAAGGATCAGTTAAAGTACGGAAACAGGTATTGTTATTTAAACGGGGGGACAACTGCAACTTTATAATCGTATTTGACCTGACGTGTCGACGATCGATCGTATCGAACTGCTTTATTCCTGTAGGTCCCGGGTTAGGTTAGAAATTTAAGGCGAGCGCGAAGCGCAGCGTAGCGTGAGCCTTAAATTTCGAGGTTATTTTTTTATAACAGACAACAGAAATATTTTCTTTTATTATAATAACTGACGCGGTACGTTTGCTGTTTACAAAGCAATTCTGGCTCATGTAAACAGCAGACGCGTTAGTCGGACACGTCTGCTATTTACCACGCAGCCGAAACTTCCCGAGTGGATAACGCGTCGGGTATTTACGAATATGCCATGCGCCAACGTCATGATAATTTTGACACTGAATTATATGCGCACAAATGTCAAAATCCTTCAGCTGACACGTTATGTAATTGCCCTTCTATTCTTAACACTAACAACATAAAATATCTTGGAATAATAATAGATGATGTGCTATCCTTTAAACCACATATTATAAATATAGTTAGTAGGGTCCGAAAATTAATCTATGTTTTCAAAAAACTTCGGACTATTGCAGATTCTAAATTAATTATACAGGTTTATTTAGCTCTATGTCAGTCCATAATTCAATACTGCATCATCTCATGGGGCGGGGCATTAAAAACAAACATTATTCCTCTGGAAAGAGCTCAAAGAGCGATCCTAAAAGTAGCCAACCACCTTCCTTTTCGATACCCTACATACTTATTATATAAATCCTGCAAAGTATTAACTGTACGCCAACTTTTCATAATGCACACATTACTAAAACAACATACAATGCTTCCTTATAATGCTGACATTACTAATAAAAGACGGAGAGATATAGTATGTACTTTGGAATCAACCTCAAAACACGCTTTTAACAAGAGATTTTTCCCATTCTTAGGTCCATTCCTTTACAACAGATTGAACAAATCACTAGATATATATCCTCTAAATTATTTCAATTGTAAGTTAGCTTTATATAACTATTTATCTAACTTGTCTTACGACGAGACTGAGGAGCTGCTGAAAATATGTAAATAAAATAACATAAGTGTTTTTTCCGCTGTTAAATTAAGTCTCTGTTATCTTAAGTACTTACCTATAAAAGGTTTATTTACTGTTAATTTATATAGTTAAGGATTAATTTATTAAGACTTCATTCGCCTGAAATACAGGTTATTATTATAACCTAGTTCAGGTAAATATGTTTATATTTAGATTTTAAATTTGTTATTTATTTATTTTACCTAATTGTGTTAATGTAAAGCATCTTTTTATTGAATAAACGTTATTATTATTATTATTATTATTATTAATATGCCCGACGAAGCGTCAGAAACGAAGTTTTTTTAAAATAAACTTTCAATGTAGGTCTTTTACTTCAATTTCCTTAAGCCTTGGCTATTTCACTCACTGTATTCCGCAATTTAACGGTGTAGCATCCGTTAATCTGCAGATTAACTAGTTAAAGTGCGGAAATCGTCTATTTTAAGAAAAATTCCGCACTTTAACTGGCTCGGCCAGTTAATCTGCAGATTCACTAGTTAATCTGCAGATTAACGGATTCCGTATTCTAACGGTAACATATATACGTTTATAAACAATTATTTAGATTAGTCGCATTCGCCCCCTAGTTGCAATAGCTCCGGTGCACCTTAGTAATTTATTGGCCTCCGTTAGTTCCCCATCTTGAAGGAGTTTAAAGCCTTTTGTTGTCTCACTAAATACGTTCCATGCTTCGAACGCACTTTTCTTACCCCTTCCATTAAATGATGATATAGTATCACATCCAGTAAAAGCTTGGAACACTGGCAAGACTTCCTCTCTTTCAGGATCTGATTAAAATAAATTATTGTTTAGCTAGCAGAACGGAAAAAATATTTGATAGCTTAATTTTGAAAGCAAAACGTTCTAACTAATAATTTATATACACATGATGTAGCTATGACTACAACATCTGTGTCTACTGTGCGTCTTTTTGTTATATAGATTTCCTTACCTAACGATAAGGAAATGTATATCACAAAAAGATCAATGGTCCTTAGTAACGCATGGAACGTGTTTAGTGAGGCAACAAAAGGCTTCAAACTCCTTCAAGATGGGGAACTAACGGAGGCCAATAAATTACTACAAAAGTTTGTAATGACTTTGTATGATAGTAAGAGTAAGACATGAATACAAGTACCAACTAGATGTTGGGATTCAAGTGTTGATTTTAATATATTATCTGGTTTTTTTTTCAGATCAAGTCCCTGCACAACGGTAAATGAATGCCGGAAATTTATGTTTACTAGGAAAGATCGGCAACTGGAGAATTTACCTCCACAGAAGCAGCTCTTTACCAGCATACATTACGTGCAGTTTCGTCAGTTCATGTTTGGGGCCAGGCATTGGTTCCTCAACAAAACTTGCCCAGTCCCTCTGCCTGAGGATGGAAGCAAGAAGAAGACCATTTGTACCACACCACACTGGTCTGACAACCCTGCTGTGGCCAGTATCTGACTTGAATTGAGAAGATGTAAATGCAAAGCGGGATGTAAAACACGATGTAAATGTTTAAAAAGAGCTCTGAAATGTACGGAGCTATGCCTATGCGGAGGCAACTGTAACACACATGACGACGTGTAGTCAAATAAAATTGTTCGCGCGAGGTTAAAAAATATTTTTGACTATTTATTGTTATCAAAGGCATTTGACAGTTCTATTTTTTCAAATCTGCATTAAATAAACTTCTTTAAGATATTTTTGTTGTAAACTAAAACACCAGTGTAATATTTGCAGTGACATAAAGAAAAATAATGTTAAAATTGTGTGTTTTTTATAAGAAACTGCATAATAAATTGCATTTTTTTACTAGAAAACAATAACGACGGTAAAGATTTATGCAAAGGAATACTAAACTTGACCTTTTAGCATTAAAATAATAATAGTACAGCTAAACATGGACTCGAATTGCCTCTTAATATTCTACCTTTTTGACGGCGCGCGACGTTTAAGATTTTTTTTAGCTATTTTTTGTTTATAAAGGTACTTAAAAGTTATATTTTTTCAAAACTGCATTAAATAGGCTTTGTTATCGTATTTTTTGTTTGCAAATAAAATTACCAGTTTAATATTTACGGTGACTTAAAGTAAAAAAATATTTTTTGAAAATTTTGATTATTATGTAATTTTTAAGAAACTGCTTAACAAATTGCATTTTTTTATACCAGAAATGAATTCGACGTTATTGATTTATCCGAAAATGATACCAAACTTGCCCTAGTAGCTAAACATGGACAGTTATAATTTTTAGAATGAAGCCGGGCGGAGCGACACTTTAACCCCCTCCCCCCGGTGCCAGAGGGGGGGTTCTCGTGGGCTACCGATCTTAATCGGCTTATTTTGACCCAAGGAACAACTGTACCAAGTTTCATGCTTTTGTCAAAAAAAAAAAGGTTCGACCATTTTTTGTCGCTAAACACCCTAGCTATAGATTTTCATTCTTTTGTCCTACTTCATTTTATTAAAAAACTAACTTCTACTACATATATATATTTTCTAGCCTACATTTCTAACATTTATGTTAGATGTAAATTAAAGCCAAGTAATTAAGCTTTCTTGCGAAGCAGAAATAATTTTGTACAATGACCCGCCGCACAGCCGCACAGTTCCGGTTAAGAATAGGACTGTCCCATCTCATCCCGTGGGTATCGTAGAAGGCGATAGAGGGAAGTTTTAGGGACTCGGTGCAGACCATCGCACAAAGGGTCACTCGAATGGCAGCGAGGAAACTGTCAACAACAGCATTCCCAAGGAGGGTTGGTGTCAGGCAGCCGGCCGATCGTAAAACTTTGCCAAAACCTAATGCAGTATGTATTACATGCTGCGCCGACCCCAATAGTGGTCGTTCTACAAGCGCAAAATTTTATTTTGTGTAGACCAGAGTTTTTCAATCTGTGGGTCGCGACCCCTAGGGGGGTCGCGAAGCCTTACTCGGGGGGTCGCCGACTGAAAGAAAAAGGCAAGGTTCTAACACTACAATAAAAACACAAGTTATTAACAGGCAAGATTACAGGGTTACCTGGATGAATCTGACTAAAAATCGCGCTGCGCGGCTGTTTTATTTACTATAAATAAAGAAGCAAAATTACAATATTAGTGGATGAAACTGACTAAAAATCGCGCTACGCGGCCATTTTTTTTGCTGCAAATAAGCAAGATTACAAGATAAGTGAATGAATCTGACTAAAAATCGCGCTGCGCGGCCTTCTTTTTTACTATAAATGGACAAGATTACAAGGTTACTTGGATGAAACTGTCTATAAAACGCGCTGCGCGGCCTTTTTATTTACTATAAACATAAAAGATCACAAGATTTCTGGATTAAACTGACTAAAAATCGCGCTGCGCGGCAGTTTTTTACTATTAACAGGCTAGATTACAAGATTAGTGGATAAAACTAACTAAAAATCGCGCTGCGCGGTCGTTTTCTTTACTATAACTATGACACAATGGGGTCGCCAGAATTTTTCAACTTGTAAAGGGGTCGCGAAATCAAAAAGATTGAAAAACACTGGTGTAGACATAGCACTACAAATAAATTGGGATAAGGACAGGAGGATGATGACCCATCTATACTTGCCTCTGTTGCTTGCATTTGAATGGTAACAGAATGCCGCCGGTGCGTTTGCACAGACGAAGGTCATAGCATGTGTGAATGCGACAACAATATATAAGTGAGGGTGCAAGTGAGACAAGTATTGCTGGGTTATTGTACATTGTACAAAATTCTTTCTGCTTCACAATCAAACTTTAGTGAAATAAATTTGAAATTGTATAAGTAGTTTCATCATTCAGATTACCTCCTACATCCAAACACATAGTTTACCTAAAATAACGAACAGAAAAAGCACACAATAGCCAGCCTTTTGCTAAGTACTTAGCAATCTCTATATGGCAACCCTGTGTAGAAAAGTGATTAGAGGAGGAGATAGATGGATTACTGTGGAATTGTGGATGCCTAGTTTATTGCAGTGATCATACTGGCAACTAAACCACAAAGATTTGAACAACAAACAAAAAATATTATTTATTTCAATCTCATCGTGTGAGGCGGGTCGTTACGTTCCCTCAAATATGGTTGAGCGAAGCGATGGCTGGTTCATGCGTCATGCTCGTGAACGGGTGCTGCCAGTGGGAATGGGTCTGCTTCTGTCTGCTTGTATTAAGGGCGTCGTATAACTCGTATATAAAAGATCTGTTTTATATTGTCTGTATGTATGGCACTTCTTACTCAAAAAATATAATTCTTAATAGCTTACCTTGTTTTGATTTATTTAATTGCAATATTTTTACTTTCTATAGTCAGAAGTTTAGTAAAAGACCTATGAAAAGCTTTTGGATATAAATTTTCAATTCGATGCCTTAACATAGGTAGTCTTAGTATGTCATGCTCTCTTTAATCATTTCTGCGGTGGTGTCGTATGAGGCGGGTCGTTACGTTCCCTCAAATATGGTTGAGCGAAGAGATGGCTGGTTCATGCGTCATGCTCGTGAACTGGTGCTGCCAGTGGGAATGGGTCTGCTTCTGACTGCCTATCTTAACGCATATTGAATAGGGTATTTTCCAAATTTATGAAAACTGCTTATATTTAAAGATTGGGACGAACAATTTAACAGAAAAATAAAAATAAATTAAATAATGTCTTTTTCTCCATTAAACCAATTAAAATCAAATATATTTTTGATGCTTTTGAATTTACCGCCAAAACGCTCGGTTCGATGACGTCTACTGCGTGACGTCAACTTTGTGTAAACAAGTTACAATTTACTTTGCAATTTACTCTATAGTTGACACAAAGTTGACGTCACTCAGTAGATGTCAGTGAACCGAGCGTTTTGACGGTAAATTCAAAACAATCAAAAATAAATTTGATTTTAATTGGTTTAATGGAGAAAAAAAGACATTAATTAATTAATTTTTATTTTTCTGTTAAATTGTTCGTCCCAATCCTTAAATATAAGCAGTTTTCAAAAATGTGGAAAATACCCTATTGTATGTTTTTCTTTTATTTTTATTTATTGTAACAGCCTAGACTGAATAACAAGTTCAAACTTTGAATTTAGCTTAAAATCTGTAAATTGATTAAGAAATTTGAAACTCATTAAGAAATGGGCTAATTCAATAATGTTATTTATTTGTTAATCTTTGTTAATATAAAGTCTGGAAACGATATACATATTTGTAAATATCGTTCCATCTGATAAAGCTGACAAGTTTTTTGCGCCCATTTTTCTTGTCAGTTAAAAGACGTCATAATGGGTGGTATGGTAAAAGAATTGACGATTTAAAAATGCTTATTATGTGAGCTTATTTAAATAAAATATATTTCACTTTCACTTTCTCATATTTTTGACCCCATTACTACTACTAGCAATAAAAGTTGAAAAAATAAATAGGTATGTGTATTGCTGTCAATACGATAACCACAGAGTTCTCTGCCTGCCTAGCATGACTGATTTATATCGTGTGATATAGCATTTTATCGACACTCAGCTGTCAAACTCCTTTGTCTTTTTGACAGTTAAACGTGATAAAATGCTATATCACGCGATATAAATCGGTCATGCTAGGCTAACAGGGGGGTGATTTTGTAATTTTGTTGCAATCAACTCTGACAGAAATCGCAGTTACATTGCTGCTTTAGTTAGAACCAATGTGACAACTATCTTAACTAAAGCAGCAATACAACTGCGCTTTCAATCGATTTCAATCGAGAATTGTTAGCAACAGCTTTACGTAATCAAGGTACAGTAGTCAACAAGTCACAGGGTTAAGGAGATGAGATATCTTACTAATATTATAAATGTAAAAGTTTGTGGGTTTGGATGTTTGTTCCTCAATCACGCAAAAACTACTGAACAGATTTGGTTTAAATTTGGCACACAGATAGTAGATAGCCTAAATTAAAACATAGGATACATATTATCCCGATATTCTCACGGGAACGGGAACCACGCGAGTGAAACCGCGGGGGGAAGCTGTAGATAAATATTTTTTTTCTGCAATTTTGTTTGTTGTTCAAAATTTTGCGGTAAACATATTAAGTAGGTATAATGTGTGTGCAGCGGGTGTCGGTGTGGCGATGAGGCAGGCGGTGAGGCGGGCGAGTGCGCGGGCGCGGTGACGCGCGGGCGGATGGCGGAGGCGGAGGCGGGCGCGGGCGCGGGCCCCGGCCAGCCCGACGCCGTGCTGCTCTCGCCGCTCACCGAGGACACCTTCCTGCACAACCTGCACGTGCGCTACAAGCGGGACCTCATCTACGTCAGTACACACACACACTACGTGCCATAACCTTGTCCATACTGCCGGGTACAGTACAGAGGCCGTACTCTGAGCTCTTATTGCAACCTCAAGGCTGGTAGTGTAAATGAATTGACGATTTAAAAATGCTTAAACTTTTTTTGACCGCCGCAATTTTGCATGTTCAATACATTGGGTCAGTGTTTCTTAAACTTTTTGCAGACACGGACCACTTTCAGAATTAAAAAATTCTACAGATCCCTTTCAAAGAGCATTTTAGGAAACGAAAAATAGCCATAAATAAAAAAAATATTGGTGGTTTCATTACGGGAAGTGTTTACTGTGGATCCCTGATACACATGCTACTGATTCCTTGGGGTCTGTGGACCACATTGTGCTAGGTGAATCCACATTTGTATAATTAAGACGTTTTGTATTTAAAATTGTATCGCCGTCTCGTGTGCTAGACAAGTCAAGGACGAGATGTGTAGTGTAGTGGTGTGCGCAGACGTACGTGGGCAACGCGCTGGTGTCGGTGAACCCGTGCCGCGCGCTGCCGCAGTACTCGGCGGAGCTGGTGCGCGCGTACCTGGCGCGCGCGCCGCACCTGCTGCCGCCGCACCTGTACGCCGTCACCGCCGCCGCCTACCGCTGGGTGCGCGACCGCAGGGAGGACCAGTGCATAGGTACTACCTACGTATTAGGTACGCTCACCAGCCGCCGCGCGCCCCCTGCCGACACGCTGCTGTCATCATCATATCAGCCGCACGACACTAGCACGGTATAGGCCTCCCCCAAGGATCTCCACGACGATCGGTCATGCTTGGCCCGCATCCAGCTGCGCACCGCGACCGCGCACCAGAGCGTCGGTCAACCTTGTCGGGGCCTACCTACGGAGCGTCGCGCGTCGTCCGGAAAACCCGGTGACCCGCTACAGCACGTTGCTGTAGATTAGTTTTCAATACAGTTGCTCAAAAATGGAAGTTCACGATGACAGTCGAGCGAGTCGTTTACGGTTTAGTACAGCGTGCGTTGTATGTTTTTAGGGTTCCGTACCCAAAGGGTAAAAACGGGACCCTATTACTAAGACTCTGCTGTCCGTCTGTATGTCTGTCTGTCCGTCTGTCTGTCTGTCTGTCACCAGGCTGTATCTCGTGAACCGTGATAGCTAGACAGTTGAAATTTTCACAGATGATGTATTTCTATTGCCGCTATGCTAACAAATACTAAAAACGGAATAAAATAAATATTTAAGGGAGGCTCTCATACAAAGAACGTGTTTTTTGCCGTTTTTGGTACGGAACCCTTCGTGCGTGAGTACGACTCGCACTTGGCCGGTTTTTTTATGTCTACTAGCTTCTGCCCGCGACTTCATCCGTGTGGACAGTAGAAAAATATAGTGACCAGTTTAAAATGGCTTCTTTAGTGTTGTAGTATGGAGAGTTCAAGGTTTTGGTTCAGACTATATTACATCCCTGAAAAGTTTCATCGACTGAGGATTTAATGTTGGGTCTCTATACTAAATCAAAACATATCTACATCCAATAACATTCTTCATCAAAATCAGTTTGGATTTTCCAAAGGTAAAAATACTACTGATGCTGGAATTGCACTTCTCAAACATATTTTTGTCGCTTGGGAAGAAAAGCAAGATGTAATTGGCATTTTCTGTGACCTTTCTAAGGCATTCGATTGCGTTGATCACCAAACACTATTAAAGAAGCTAGAACATTATGGTGTCTCTGACAAATCAGTTAGCCTTATGAAATCGTATTTGTACAATAGGACTCAGAAAGTAGTGATTAATAGAACTCAATCTACTGGAGCCCCCACCAATATGGGTGTGCCACAGGGATCAATATTGGGCCCATTGCTGTTTCTAATTTATATAAATGACCTTCCCAATTACGCGAATAATTTATGTGAGACAGTACTATTTGCGGATGATACTTCTTTAGTTTTCAAAGTAAACAGAGGTAACAACTGTTCGGACGAAGTAAATAGCGCCCTCTCTAAAGTTTCATACTGGTTTAATAGCAATAATTTAGCACTTAACCCCAAAAAAACTAAATGTGTAAAATTTTCATTACCTAATGTTGAGCAGACAAAATTAAATATTAATTTGAATAACGATGAAGTCGAGTTTATTGAGAGTACAAAATTTCTAGGTATTACACTAGATTCTCGACTGCAATGGGATCCACATATTGAAGCCTTGTCAAGTAGACTTAGTTCAGCAGCATTCGCTGTTAAGAAAATAAGGCTTTTAACTGATATTGAAACGGCAAGGTTAGTATATTATAGTTATTTTCACAGTGTAATGTCTTATGGACTGCTATTGTGGGGCTCAGCTGCCAGTATTGAAAATATTTTCGTACTCCAAAAAAGAGCTGTTCGCGCCATATACAATCTTCGGCGAAGAGATAGCTTGAGAGAATTGTTTAAAGAAATAAACATCTTAACTTTGGCAGGCCAATACATATATGAAAATTTAGTTTATGTAAGGAAACACTATGATTCATTTCCTAAGAACAGCAATATTCACCAGTTTAATACAAGAAATAAAGATAAACTTGCCGTTCCAAGATTTAGGCTTGCAAAATCTAGAAGTTCATTTATGGGGAAAGGCATAGCCTTTATTAATAAAGTTCCGCAACAAGTGATTGATCTGCCTTTGCATGAATTTAAAATCCATGTTAAAAAAACGCTCATGGGTAAAGGTTATTATAAAGTAGATGATTATCTTAAAGATCAAAATGCGTGGAAATGATGTAACACATAACTTGCTACTATAAGTACTTTGTTGAAGTAATATAATAAGTCTATGTTGTTGCCAATAATCCTGTCACCCTGTTGTAATTATCTGGTAACGTTATATTCAAGTTTGTAAATATCGTTACTTATGGCTGTTACAGCTGATAAGTTTCTTGCGCCCGTTCTTCTTGTCAGCTAAAAAAAGTCTGGAACGGGTGGTAGGAAAATATAGACGATTCAAAAGTACTTAATAATTAAGTTTATTTGAATAAAGCTTATTTGACTTTGACTTTGACTTTAAAGATCGCTTCATTTACTACGCTAAGAAAAAATCTGCTGTTTCATACAAAAATTAAAGTAGGGCCACTTTAATAGGCCACATTTGACACTTCATCAAAATTCCTCAACGTAACCTTGTAACGGCGGGCATCAAATATAATATATTTTTTCTATGTTAGAACAGCACAATTACTTCATGTTTTTCAATTACAAATGGATATTTACGCTAAACTGACCGAAAAAAATTTACTTTACGATTTATTTTCACTGAAAAAAACATTCTAAACATAAAAATCAATTTTTGTTTTAATAAAACTAAACGTCGTTACAATGTTATGTCAGTGAAAACTTTTTCTTTTTAAACACTAGGGATGTTACCCAAAAATCGAAAAATCGAAAGTTGAATGCAATGAGTACTTGTCTTCACCGATTTGCATGTCAAAAATGTAAATCGATGCAGCTTGTTTTCATTATTATAATTTTTCAATTTGATCTGCTAACATAGTGTGTAAGCTGTTTGTTACTAACAATATATGGACCCTTGGAAATCCGAAATAAACAAATTTTATTTTATTTAACTAAAATGCAATGAAAATCAAATCAAAAAATCATCATTTATGGTGAGAATATTCGAAGGAATATTCTCACCATAAATGATGATTTTTTGATTCGAAGGAATATTCTCACCATAAATGATGATTTTTTGATTTGATTTTCATTGCATTTTAGTTAAATAAAATAAAATTTGTTTATTTCGGATTTCCAAGGGTCCATATATTGTTAGTAACAAACAGCTTACACACTATGTTAGCAGACCAAATTGAAAAATTATAATAATGAAAACAAGCTGCATCGATTTACATTTTTGACATGCAAATCGGTGAACCTTGTAAACAAAGGAGTCTAATCTCTCCGATAACATCATCAGAATGCCGTTAGAGCTCCCCCGTATTCTTTTTATGATGGAATAAGACTTTTTTCGCATCAAAGCATAGAAGTCATCAGTTCTAGCATCGGCGAACATGCCAGATGCACTGCAGAAAAGTGGGAGCCCAAACAAGGATCTGAAGATGTTATTGTATAACACACGCAGGGCATTTTAGGCACGCTGGGTAAAACTGGACCACAGACCACTGGTGTAAAAATTTTGACAGTAGGCTTTGAATAAAGTTAACTTCACCTCTACTGTACACCGTGCGAACCTCTGCCTCACCATGTTTCCACGAACCGACAATGCCCTGCGTTCCCTTTCAATGTCACAATTGTCATCCAGGGTTTCAGTAAGGTAAAATTAAATAGTATCCTCATAAGTACTTTTTCATAATAACTAAATTCGTATTCCATGTTTGAAGTCTGTATCGATTCATTCACTTTAATCGATGTTTTGAAGCTATGAACACCTACGGTCACCTCACTATGAGTCGCAAATTGACAAATGTCAAATGTGGCCTATTAAAATGGCCCTACTTTAATATCGAAAATATTAAAATGTATGAAACAGCTAATTATTTTCACAATTTAGAATTAGTCCTGTAGTAAAAGTTGTTCAGAGGCCGTACCGGCTAACTTACATGGCTATCGTAATCGCTGTCATTTGACAGATGGATGTGATAAATTGCTACTTTTCTATGGTAAGTTTTTATTTATGCTAAATTAAATAGAAGTAGCAATGTATCACATCCATCTTAAATGAAAGCGATTACGATATCCATGTAACCCCGCGTTCCGAATCACGCTCACAGCGCTGTTAGCGCGAATCCGACCAAATTAAATAGTCACAAAATTGTACAAAAATAGGGTATTTGTGTACCTTCTTAATTGATTGGATTATACGCTAACAGTGCTGTTGGCGTGATTTGGAACTAGGCATAAGTTAGTCGGTACGGCCCCTGTTTGATGGTCCCTATCGACCATATTCGGCATTAGGGGTTACTTTGTAACACGTTGCATAATGATGATGGTTTGTTGTGTGGTGGCAGTGACAGGCCTCTATTACTCGCTCAAGGTCGCGCGATAAGCACCTACCGCTAGCTGTTCCGCCGGCGGAACAAGTGAGCAAAGGGCCGCCACACGCCCGCCTGTGTAGTCGCGCGGCATCTTACTGCCTGCGTAGGTATTGTCTCTTTATAATAGTAACAATGTCGTGTCGACATTACTGTGCCGTGTACGGATGTCAAAATAAAAAAACCAATAATTATCGTTTTTCAAATTATGATATATGCTGCGCAGTTCATTTATAAGAAGACAACCTTAACGTTGCGTCATTAGAAAAGGTAAGAGCACGCGATAGAAAGAGAGGCAACTACTAGGTGAATATAAACTGTACTGCAGGCCATTGCGCGACCTGAATTGCACTTTATTGTGTCGGAGCAAAAGTCGCTATTTATTTAAATTACTATGTGGCGTGCTGCTTCTGTACCTTGTACTATTAGTTATTCTGTGGCAGTGATAACGGGCGAGAGCGGCGCGGGCAAGACGGAGGCGGCGCGCGTGTGCCTGCAGTGCGCGGTGGTGGCGGGCGGCGGCGCGGGCGGCGGCGGCGGCGGCGCGCTGGCGCCCGCCGGCACGCTGCTCGAGGCCTTCGGCAACGCCGCCACCGCGCGCAACCACAACGCCAGCAGATTCGTATGAATACACCGTTCATTGTTCTTTACCAAGTAGACCAGTAAAATCTTACAAACAATTTTTCTAAAAACGCAAAACGCGATGTAAAGCTGCATTTTTGGTATGTTATTTGGACCCCGTATGAGAGTGTCTAACTACGTTTTGCAAGCAAAAAAGCCACCTGCGTGATACGTGAAAAACTGAATTTTTCAGTTTTTGAAGTTTAATTAAAAAACTATGGACTTCTGATAAAAAACTAATAAGTAACCATTTTGAAAGTTTATTAAATTTGAAATAATTAAAGCCTACTCACAGCTCAGTATGTTTAAAGCCGCGTATCGACTGCGCGCGGCAAACCATCGAACATTGGCTCGCGCGGCGGCCGCGCAATATGGGGACGGCTCCGCCGCGCGCGGCAGCTCGTACATTGGCGCGCTCGAACGTGCCGCGCGGCGAACCAGTTCATGTCGGTTTTTGGTGGCGCGGCAAAAGACCGTCAGTGTGTTATGCGTGCGCAATTGGGACGGACCTGTAACGTAGAGACGCGCGGCAAGATGGATAACGAGAAGTGTCGGCATTTGTTAATATTAGATATATGTTAGCATGTTATGTACGTACCTTGTAATCTAATCTTATAAGCACTTTGGATGGAGACGTCTGTTAGCTGAGACATGTTTGAATAAATAAATAAATTTGATTAGATTATATGGCTTAAAACCTTACTTATGGAATAGTAAATGCACTGAATATCATAATAAATCTCTAAGAAAGGATGCATGGAATGAAATAAGCGTAGAAATGGGCCTGCCCGTGCCAGAGTTGAAGAAAAAAATGACTACCCTTCTAGCATCTTATAGGAGGGAGAAATCTCGGATTAACATGATATATGATGATAAAAGCCGCAGCTGCACGTCGCTGACGTGATACGTCCATGGTTGCCGCGCACAAAATGAATGTTTGTTCACGGATCGCCTGCCGCGCGCGGCTGCCGTGCTATATGAAAATGTGAGTTTTAAAATTGGCTCGCGCACCAAAACGCAGGTTTGCCGCGGTCGAACATGGCTCGTGCGGCAGCCGCGCGCAGTCGATACGCGGCTTAATAGTTTTTGAAATATTATGCTTGAAAAATTTGCACTTATCTGGTTAGATGGGCGGCTGCCCACACCGTTATTTTCATACAAACATGCTCACTTCACAGTCTCATAAATAAAAAATGTTATGCATTTCTTCAATTATTTATATTTTAATAGATTAGTCAGAGGCTCATTTTTCGAATTAGAATACATGCAATCGCATTCATAAGTAAGGAAGTAAGTATAGCTATTGTACATGAGACTCTATCATATCATAAAACAGGGTAATTTTGTGACCCCTTTACAAAATCAAATATAAGGTCAGGGGGGTGATTTTGTAACTTTGCTGCAATCAACTCTGACAGAAATCGCAGTTACATCGCTGCTTTAGTAAGAACCAATGTGACAACTATCTTAACTAAAGCAGCAATGCAACCGCGCTTTCAATCGATTTCAATCGAGAATTGTTAGCAACAGCTTTACGTAATCAAGGTACTGATAAAAAAAGCAATAAAAAAATTGATGAGATAATTATGAATGATTTCTTTTTAAACTCACCGTTTTCAGCCACTATTAATATCCTCAAAATTTAGGCGCGCACGCTCACCCTCGCGCACGGGACGCGAGCGGAGGAAGGCGGGTGGCGGGAGGGGGGCTCGCGCGAGTCGACCTGTGCAATGCTGAAACAGTGACAACAATTTCAATTTGTGTAGGGAAAAGTTTGGGTTAAAAATATAAAAATAAAATATTTTTTACTTCATAAATTGATAGTACTATAGAATGACCTGACAAAATTTGAAAAGGGGTACAAAACTTACCCTGTATATTGGCGATGCTGACACGTGTTTACTGTTGCAGGGCAAACTGTTAGATGTAGAATTCGATTTCCGGGGTCTGCCGGTGGGAGGTCACATCACGCACTGTGAGTATATTTGGGTTTAATGCTCGTTTGAAATAAATCTCAGATATGGAAATACTCATAAATGCCATTCTTATCCGCATGCAGACCTTTTGGAGAAGGTAAATTAATATTTATTTATGCAATGTATCTATTCTCTTTTGAACAGATCCAAGCCTTCATGGTTAACGTCTCTTAAAACTGAGTGCAATTGAATTTTAATTCCCATAGTGACCATGTTTTATTTATGTGAGACAGGTATTGCACATCAGTAGCATCAGTATTCAAAACTGACTAATATCTCTAATGATAACAGACTACTCTACTCTAACACATATGATGTAAAGTTCAAAAATTCGATTAACAGATGATGTAATTTTGTGGTAACCTGATATGCTACTTACTATACATTCTGTACTCCTAGATTATGAAAACTCTTGTAGGTAAAGCAGTTGGTGCGAGTCAAAGAGACAGATCGTTAGTTTTCCATAACCGACCAATTTAGTTACATAAATTCGCACTAAAAGCAGGGGGTCTCACATTGCCTTTATTTATATTAGCCTACTGCGCACGAGGGATGTTATGTGTCAGTTGAGACAGAGCTACGCGACATAAAGAGAAGTGCTTCGTCAGTGCTTATTATAATAGGTACGCAGCGCTGTAAAATTTGAAATCGTACTTTATTGCCGTGCAGCGAGAGTAGCTTATTATTTGATTGTTCTCGCGCGGATGGGCTTTATATTCTGTGCAAAGAGTTCCAATTTATTACATTTTAGTTGAGACGAAGAGCAAAATGTAAATAGCTTGTTGTACGTAGGAGCGCGTGTGCGGCGCGGCGGAGGGCGAACGCAACTTCCACGTGTTCTACCAGCTGCTGGCCGGCGCCGACGCACACCTGCTCAGTCAGTACACACACGCGCACTCACACACACGCGTGCACGCTCACGCACATGTGCACGTGCACGCAACACATTTAATGAGAACTAATTGTTAACTTGACCAAAATGTCCTAATACTGAATGATTGAAATAGTTGCGGCATATTAAAAAATGCAATAATTCATGTAACATTTAAATATTTGATAGTATTTTAGATTTACTTAGGTATAATAAATAATCAAGAAAATAATAAATGAACATTCACTTTTCATAACATTTATTTATAGTTTAGCTTTAGTTTTGAATTTGATACACATTTGGCTTGTTAATACTCACTCAATCAGTGAACTAAAATCTATAGAATAAGCATTAAAATGTTGTAATTTACTTATGCAGCACAAAGCGTCTGAACACTGGTTGCTTATTAGTGACCATAATTTGTATACTCGAAGATATTTTCTATACTTAAATGAAAAAATAAGATACGGTATTTCTTTATCTTTTTACTGCCTTGTTTGCGTCTTTTACACCATTTGACTATAAAGGACGTCATCCTACTAATATAATAAATGTGAAAGTTTGTGGGTTTGGATGTTTGTTCCTCAATCACGCAAAAACTACTGAATGGATTTACTTGAAACACATAGATAGTAGATAAAACATAGGATACTTTTTATCCCGATATTCCCACGGGAACGGGAATCACGTGGGTGAAACCTCGGGCGGCCGCTAGTTTCTGATAAACTCTCTCTTTCTATCTTTACTATATAAACTACAATAGGGAATATGCATCATTTTTTTTTTAAATCTTAATCGAAAGTATAATGCGTGAGAAAGTTAACTGTAATATTAAAACTTTTCTCTTGCGTTTTTTTCTCGTGATATAGTTACTTGAAGTTAGCGCGCAGCAGCACCCGCCGAAAACGCTCCATACAAAACGATGACGTCACACATCACGTTTCAGGAGTGTTTCGGCGCGTTTAATATGGAGTTAGCCAATAATCTTCAATTATCTCCCTAAATTTTGCGTTTAAGTACATATGTGTCATACAAAATATTGTTTCTTACTCGATATTCTATCTGACTGTAAAGTACACTTTATATCCGAAAATGAAAAAAAATATCGTTATTTTCCCCTGATTTCATCGTGTGATAAAACTAGGATTATACATTTTTTTATTTTTTTTCGTGTTCCATCATGTTTTTATAAGTGTCCGCAGCGATCAAGCTCAAATTCATCAAAATCGGTGACTTATGCATATTCCCTATTATTGAAAAGAACACTAACTTCAGTCACCGGGTGCGTGGTTGGCCCTACTAAAGTTGTGCGGGTTGTACTTTTTCGGCCCCGTGGTGTCAATTTTTAAGCAATATTTGTTTGCAATTACATTTCTATAGATTTTAGTTCGTTGCATTCAATAATAGTTTTTTTTTATTTTACTGACACATTTAGTACACACAGTAAACTGGTTGTACAGAGCGGCTCCGGCTGCAGCGGTCGTGGGAGCACTACCGCGTGCTGCGCGGCGACGGCGAGGGCGCGGCGGGGGGCGGCGGCGCGGAGGCGGGGGCGTCGCCGCGTCGCACCGCGCCCACGCCGCCCGCCGCCGCGCCGCCGCACCCGCCGCCGCCGCCGCCCGGCCCGCGCGCCGACGCCGCCGACAAAGACCACTTCGCATACACCAAGGTAATCACCACACACCACGTAGGTAGTTTACACACCACATTAATCAAAATTTCAACAACTCATCAATGACACTAACGATAACGATGCTAATTAGAATGTTTTACACGTAACGAAGTAGTCAATAAACCTGTGTCTGTCGTATGTGTAAGGCGGCGATGGCAGCGCTGGGGTTCGGCGGCGGCGAGTGTGGTGCCGTGCTGCGGCTGCTGGCCTTCGTGCTCAAGCTCGGCAACGTGCAGTTCGAGCCCGTGCACAACATCGACGGCTCCATCGGCGTGCGCCTGCACCACAGATACGGTACACGCACATGCTACACATTATGACGCTCGTGCTCAATTCATAATTCGAACTTTTTGCTAAATAGAGTTACGACGCATTGTTTTGAATATCAAAATAAGTTGACGTTGACAAGTACGACTAAATGAGCACACGATTTGGCACACGAACTTGCGGGGTGGGGTGAGGTAATCGATTCTGGGGCGGAGCGCAGTGTCCTTTCTGTACGGTTGTACTTATATCTATTATCAAAAAAGGCTGTCAAACCTGCAAGTGGCGAACAATTTGGAACCCTTTTTTAAATTTATTTTCAATTATTCCAACGAAATTTTTAAATTTATTTTCAAAAATTCATTAATGATTTAGCTAATACTTTAACGTGTGATTTTAAAATGTACGCAGATGATTTGAAAATATACAAACGGGTACAGGATGATCATGACATTGCTCTTTTGCAAAATGATTTAAATAGCATAGATAGGTGGTGTTCTCAAAACAAAATGTTATTAAACATAGACAAATGCTATCACCTTAAACTAAGCAAAAAGAAAAAGCCACTATCAGCTACATACTACTTAAAAAATGTTCCGATAGTTGAAGTAGACAAAATAAGAGATTTAGGGGTCATAGTGGATCGTTCCCTGAGTTTTAAGGATCATATAAACACCATAATAAAGAAGTCAGCACAGCTATCTGGTTTTGTATCAAGACAAAATCTTTCAAGGACCCAGGCGTTTTGATACCAGTATATAACTGCATTGTAAGGATCATTTTAGAGTATAATAGTTGTGTGTGGTCTCCGGGCTATACTGTGCACTCCAACTCCAATAGAATAGAAAGAATATAGAAGAGATTTTTGTATCAGTTATCCTACGTCAACAACAAGTGCAAAGTCATATGAAAAAAGATTAAGCTTTTATGGAATGAGATCTCTAAATTTTCGGCGTGGGGTATCTGATATAATATTCTTGTATAAGGTAATCCACGGCCTTGTGGATTGTCCTGAAATCCTGAAATCCATTAAATTTGAGGTGCCGCGTCAGAGTAGTCGTTTGATAAACCGGAAAACCTTCAGCCTGCCATACTGCAGAACCAATGTCGGCCACCATTCTCCTTTATATAGAGCCTGTTCTCATTACAATGGAATGAGATTGAATTTTGACATATTCTGTGGTTCTCTAGCCTCAGCAAAAAATAACATACGTAAAGCAATTGATCTTTTAAAACCTTAAAGTTAGATTTCAGAAATGTTCTATATATTTAAGTTCTTTTATTCTAAATTTGTTTACAGTTCAAAATGCATCCTGTGTTCACTAGTTAAGAGACTACATAATCATGTATTTTACAGCTTGCTATGTGTACCTATGTATGATGTATGTTTCAAGTTGTGAACCAAATAAAAAAAAAAATCTATTGTGTGGTTTAATTCAAAGTTTGTATGCAATCTGCAATGTGCTATTTTATCGTGTACGACGAAATTGGTATACTTTAAGGGTCACTTCTAGGGCCTCTATTTATAGTTTCATCTTGTATATGTTTGATTTGTGTGGTGTCGTTCGTATGGCAGAGTTGGCGGAGGCGTGCGCGCTGGTGGGCGTGGACGAGGAGGCGCTGGCCCGCGCGCTGGGCGCCGCCGCGCCGCCCGCGCCCGCGCCCGCCGCCGACGACCTCTACGCGGGTACGTCACGTGTGTTCGTATGGCAGAGTTGGCGGAGGCTGCGCGCTGGTGGGCGTGGACGAGGAGGCGCTGGCCCGCGCGCTGGGCGCCGCCGCGCCGCCCGCGCCCGCCGCCGACGACCTCTACGCGGGTACGTCACGTGTGTTGGTATGGCAGAGTTGGCGGAGGCTGCGCGCTGGTGGGCGTGGACGAGGAGGCGCTGGCCCGCGCGCTGGGCGCCGCCGCGCCGCCCGCGCCCGCGCCCGCCGCCAACGACCTCTACGCGGGTACGTCACGTGTGTTCGTATGGCAGAGTTGGCGGAGGCTGCGCGCTGGTGGGCGTGGACGAGGAGGCGCTGGCCCGCGCGCTGGGCGCCGCCGCGCCGCCCGCGCCCGCGCCCGCCGCCGACGACCTCTACGCGGGTACGTCACGTGTGTTGGTATGGCAGAGTTGGCGGAGGCTGCGCGCTGGTGGGCGTGGACGAGGAGGCGCTGGCCCGCGCGCTGGGCGCCGCCGCGCCGCCCGCGCCCGCGCCCGCCGCCGACGACCTCTACGCGGGTACGTCACGTGTGTTGGTATGGCAGAGTTGGCGGAGGCTGCGCGCTGGTGGGCGTGGACGAGGAGGCGCTGGCCCGCGCGCTGGGCGCCGCCGCGCCGCCCGCGCCCGCGCCCGCCGCCGACGACCTCTACGCGGGTACGTCACGTGTGTTGGTATGGCAGAGTTGGCGGAGGCTGCGCGCTGGTGGGCGTGGACGAGGAGGCGCTGGCCCGCGCGCTGGGCGCCGCCGCGCCGCCCGCGCCCGCCGCCGACGACCTCTACGCGGGTACGTCACGTGTGTTGGTATGGCAGAGTTGGCGGAGGCTGCGCGCTGGTGGGCGTGGACGAGGAGGCGCTGGCCCGCGCGCTGGGCGCCGCCGCGCCGCCCGCGCCCGCGCCCGCCGCCGACGACCTCTACGCGGGTACGTCACGTGTGTTCGTATGGCAGAGTTGGCGGAGGCTGCGCGCTGGTGGGCGTGGACGAGGAGGCGCTGGCCCGCGCGCTGGGCGCCGCCGCGCCGCCCGCGCCCGCGCCCGCGCCCGCCGCCGACGACCTCTACGCGGGTACGTCACGTGTGTTCGTATGGCAGAGTTGGCGGAGGCTGCGCGCTGGTGGGCGTGGACGAGGAGGCGCTGGCCCGCGCGCTGGGCGCCGCCGCGCCGCCCGCGCCCGCGCCCGCCGCCGACGACTTCTACGCGGGTACGTCACGTGTGTTGGTATGGCAGAGTTGGCGGAGGCTGCGCGCTGGTGGGCGTGGACGAGGAGGCGCTGGCCCGCGCGCTGGGCGCCGCCGCGCCGCCCGCGCCCGCGCCCGCCGCCGACGACCTCTACGCGGGTACGTCACGTGTGTTGGTATGGCAGAGTTGGCGGAGGCTGCGCGCTGGTGGGCGTGGACGAGGAGGCGCTGGCCCGCGCGCTGGGCGCCGCCGCGCCGCCCGCGCCCGCGCCCGCCGCCGACGACCTCTACGCGGGTACGTCACGTGTGTTGGTATGGCAGAGTTGGCGGTGGCTGCGCGCTGGTGGGCGTGGACGAGGAGGCGCTGGCCCGCGCGCTGGGCGCCGCCGCGCCGCCCGCGCCCGCGCCCGCCGCCGACGACCTCTACGCGGGTACGTCACGTGTGTTGGTATGGCAGAGTTGGCGGAGGCTGCGCGCTGGTGGGCGTGGACGAGGAGGCGCTGGCCCGCGCGCTGGGCGCCGCCGCGCCGCCCGCGCCCGCGCCCGCCGCCGACGACCTCTACGCGGGTACGTCACGTGTGTTGGTATGGCAGAGTTGGCGGAGGCTGCGCGCTGGTGGGCGTGGACGAGGAGGCGCTGGCCCGCGCGCTGGGCGCCGCCGCGCCGCCCGCGCCCGCCGCCGACGACCTCTACGCGGGTACGTCACGTGTGTTGGTATGGCAGAGTTGGCGGAGGCTGCGCGCTGGTGGGCGTGGACGAGGAGGCGCTGGCCCGCGCGCTGGGCGCCGCCGCGCCGCCCGCGCCCGCCGCCGACGACCTCTACGCGGGTACGTCACGTGTGTTGGTATGGCAGAGTTGGCGGAGGCTGCGCGCTGGTGGGCGTGGACGAGGAGGCGCTGGCCCGCGCGCTGGGCGCCGCCGCGCCGCCCGCGCCCGCGCCCGCCGCCGACGAGCTCTACGCGGGTACGTCACCCGGTACCTTGTGCTCTATTATTGAATCCTTCGACTGGCGTCGAGTGTTAATTTGGTTTCTACTTATTTTGTTCGACATTTGACTTTCCATATTTTTGAATCGGTCGACCGTAATGAGTGCCCTCACCCTCTCGTTTGCAGAAGTTGTCAAAATCAATGCGTTGTGTCAATGTCAGTCACTTGTTTGTTTGTGTCACGTCAACAAAAAAAAACAAAACAATTTGAAAATGAACATTAAGATTATTTTTTATTCAAAATCAAATATTTTTTAACAGCCAATAGAAACATGGACATTACGTTCTATTTTTGTTGCGGTAGTTACCGGTTTTGTTTGAATTCTACGTGGAACGGAAAAAACCCAACGTTTCGTATTATGTTGGCAGTTGGCAGCACCGGAAACGAACGATTAAAAATACGGAAAATCGGCGTCATGCGACTTGGAAGACGAGCAAGTGTGACTTAAGTCGCATGCGACAACACGATGTCATACGAGTGATTAAAAAATAGAGCCCCTGTTTGTGTGGTGCACGCATAACCTCGGGACTCGGCCATACTCGACACTTAATATTCGACTGTTTGTTGCTTCACATTGACTAACACCTTTTTTTAACTGAACATCTGTTGTTTAATACTGGAGATATGAAATAGCTGTTTTTCCATTAGTAGACTCACTGTATGGTTTGCTCCGAAGAAGGAGAAAAGATATAGGTTGAAAATGATTGGGATTATATTTTTTGGTTATATCGATGCTATGCTAGCTCTAGAGAAAGATCCCGGCATATGGCCGATGGCCGTCTTCTGTTTATATAGGTTTGTAACAGCGCCCTCTGTTCTGACTATAGGCGAACCAGTCTCTCGCTGCTGTTGCAACTGTATGAATATTTTATTTCGCCTTGTGATAAACAAACCGTCGCACAGATGGCGCTGTTTTACACTCTCCTTGATAAAAAAAATTTGTGTGCGTAGACTCGAGCGAGGTAGACTCGTGTTCGGGGGGCGCGGGCGCGAGCGAGACGGGCGCGTGGGAGGAGTGGGGCGCCGAGTGGGCGGCGGCGGCGCGCGACCGCCTGCTCGCCGCGCTCTACTCGCGCCTCTTCACCTGGCTCATACACAACGTCAACGAGGCCATCAAGGTAGGTGAAGGGAGGAGTCTGTTAGTTATGTTATGTTTTTACATGCGCTTTATTATATAAATTTTATACAGGATCTGGACGTTCGAATATTTTTTTTATTTTTATTTTAATATAGATTTATGACGTGTTTTTTTTAAGTATAATTTCATTAAATAAAAAATAAAAAAATTGGTAATCGTGTCGGTGGCTGCATAATGCTCAAGTATACTGTATGTGTTGTCTGCAGCCGGCGGAGAGCGGCGCACGGTGCACGCTTGGCATCCTGGACGTGTACGGGTTCGAGTCGCTCGCGCGCAACGGGCTCGAGCGGCTACTGATCAACTACGCGGCGGAGCGCGTGCAAGCGTGCGTCACGGCCGCCACGCTGCGCCGCGAGCAGGACGAGTACGCGCGCGAGGGGCTCGCCGTGCAGCCGCCGCCCCACACCTACCAGGTGACACGTGTAGCGTGCACGCGTGCGTCATGGCCGCCACGCTGCGCCGCGAGCAGGACGAGTAGGCGCGCGAGGGGCTCGCCGTGCAGCCGCCGCCCCACACCTACCAGGTGACACGTGTAGCGTGCACGTGTGCGTCACGGCCGCCACGCTGCGCCGCGAGCAGGACGAGTACGCGCGCGAGGGGCTCGCCGTGCAGCCGCCGCCCCACACCTACCAGGTGACACGTGTAGCGTGCACGCGTGCGTCACGGCCGCCACGCTGCGCCGCGAGCAGGACGAGTACGCGCGCGAGGGGCTCGCCGTGCAGCCGCCGCCCCACACCTACCAGGTGACACGTGTAGCGTGCACGCGTGCGTCACGGCCGCCACGCTGCGCCGCGAGCAGGACGAGTACGCGCGCGAGGGGCTCGCCGTGCAGCCGCCGCCCCACACCTACCAGGTGACACGTGTAGCGTGCACGCGTGCGTCACGGCCGCCACGCTGCGCCGCGAGCAGGACGAGTACGCGCGCGAGGGGCTCGCCGTGCAGCCGCCGCCCCACACCTACCAGGTGACACGTGTAGCGTGCACGCGTGCGTCACGGCCGCCACGCTGCGCCGCGAGCAGGACGAGTACGCGCGCGAGGGGCTCGCCGTGCAGCCGCCGCCCCACACCTACCAGGTGACACGTGTAGCGTGCACGCGTGCGTCACGGCCGCCACGCTGCGCCGCGAGCAGGACGAGTACGCGCGCGAGGGGCTCGCCGTGCAGCCGCCGCCCCACACCTACCAGGTGACACGTGTAGCGTGCACGCGTGCGTCACGGCCGCCACGCTGCGCCGCGAGCAGGACGAGTACGCGCGCGAGGGGCTCGCCGTGCAGCCGCCGCCCCACACCTACCAGGTGACACGTGTAGCGTGCACGCGTGCGTCACGGCCGCCACGCTGCGCCGCGAGCAGGACGAGTACGCGCGCGAGGGGCTCGCCGTGCAGCCGCCGCCCCACACCTACCAGGTGACACGTGTAGCGTGCACGCGTGCGTCACGGCCGCCACGCTGCGCCGCGAGCAGGACGAGTACGCGCGCGAGGGGCTCGCCGTGCAGCCGCCGCCCCACACCTACCAGGTGACACGTGTAGCGTGCACGCGTGCGTCACGGCCGCCACGCTGCGCCGCGAGCAGGACGAGTACGCGCGCGAGGGGCTCGCCGTGCAGCCGCCGCCCCACACCTACCAGGTGACACGTGTAGCGTGCACGCGTGCGTCACGGCCGCCACGCTGCGCCGCGAGCAGGACGAGTATGCGCGACGCAGTTTTTTACTGCCAGACTGGCCATCACTGCAATCTCTCGTACCGCGTATAGTAATGTGGAGGTGGTCTGTTGCGCAGGAGCACGAGCAGACGGCGGAGCTGCTGGACCTGGGCCCGGACAGCGTGCTGGGCGCGCTGCGGGAGTGCACGGCGCGCGGCGCGGGGGACGCCGCCTTCCTGCAGCGCCTCGCGCGCCGCCGCCACCCGCGCCTGCTCGCCGCGCCGCCCGACCGCTTCCAGTCAGTGTGTACTGTGGCCCCACCCTGCCCCCCTCCCCCCTAGCGCCGCCCTCCTGCAGCGCCTCGCGCGCCGCCGCCACCCGCGCCTGCTCGCCGCGCCGCCCGACCGCTTCCAGTCAGTGTGTACTGTGGCCCCACCCTGCCCCCCTCCCCCCTAGCGCCGCCCTCCTGCAGCGCCTCGCGCGCCGCCGCCACCCGCGCCTGCTCGCCGCGCCGCCCGACCGCTTCCAGTCAGTGTGTACTGTGGCCCCACCCTGCCCCCCTCCCCCCTAGCGCCGCCCTCCTGCAGCGCCTCGCGCGCCGCCGCCACCCGCGCCTGCTCGCCGCGCCGCCCGACCGCTTCCAGTCAGTGTGTACTGTGGCCCCACCCTGCCCCCCTCCCCCCTAGCGCCGCCCTCCTGCAGCGCCTCGCGCGCCGCCGCCACCCGCGCCTGCTCGCCGCGCCGCCCGACCGCTTCCAGTCAGTGTGTACTGTGGCCCCCCCCTGCCCCCCTCCCCCCTAGCGCCGCCCTCCTGCAGCGCCTCGCGCGCCGCCGCCACCCGCGCCTGCTCGCCGCGCCGCCCGACCGCTTCCAGTCAGTGTGTACTGTGGCCCCACCCTGCCCCCCTCCCCCCTAGCGCCGCCCTCCTGCAGCGCCTCGCGCGCCGAACCCTGTTTAATCATATCTGGTCTTTAGCCTTTAGCGTAGAGTTGGTATTGAACGATTGGTGGTCGTTGCCCAGGGTGGTGCACTTCGCGGGCCCGGTGACGTACAGCGCGCGCGGCATCGTGGAGCACAACCGCGACGCCGTGTGCCGCCGCTGCAGCGCGGCGCTCGCGAGCGCGCGCGAGCCGCTGCTCGCCGCGCTGTTCGCGCCGCAGCCCGGCCCGGGTTAGTATCATAATCAATATTGTGCATGTACTGCGACCTTACAGTTGCCTAGAAACTAAGAACATTCCGAAAATCTGGCGTAAGACCCGTGTCATCGCGTTACCCCGGCAAATCTGCTGATGCTCCCAAAAAGTTTCAACCTATCTTCCTACTCTGCCACTTATACAAGATGTTAGAAAGAATTCTCCTTGGACGACTTACTCCTTACATCGACGAAAAACTTATTCCAAAACAATCGGGCTTTCGGCCTGGTAAGTCCTGCACGTCACAAATCCTTAATTTGACTCAACACATCGAAAATTACTTTGAAAAAGAAAAAATAACAGGGGTCGCTTTCGTGGATCTATCAGCAGCTTACGATACTGTAAACACCAGCACGATATTGAAAAAGCTGTATGAAATCACGGCTGATTATAGCTTCTGCCAGATTGTGGGGATCGCCGTTTCCAGGTTAACCTACAAAATCAGAAGAGCCGTTAGAAGAATCAGCACAATGGATTGCCACAGGGTAGCGTCCTGGCGCCAAGTTTGTTCAACATCTATACAAATGACCAGCCTAGGACACAGGATACTATACGCTTCATATACGCAGATGACCTAGCACTGGCGGCTCAAGCGGATACCTTCACAACTGTAGAGGTAACAATCACTTGATCCCTGAACCAGCTCGGCGACATTACGCTGCAGTCTTAAACCAAATTCAAGTAAAACCGAAGTTTGCGCATATCACCTCCGTAATAAAGACGCCAAAAGGGAACTCAACATCACATGGCGAAATATAAAACTGAGCCAGAACAAGTTTCCCAAATACCTAGTCTCAACCCTCAATAGAACCCTGACAATGAAGCAGCACTGCGCGAACACCCAGCAAAAGGTCTGCACACGCAACAACTTGCTTAAGAAGCTGACCGCGACATCTTGGGGAGCTAAACCAACTGTCTTGCGTACTACGGTACTTGCGTTATGTTACTCCGCCGAATACGCCTGCCCTGTATGGGAACGATCGACACAAATGTAAAGATGATCGATGTGGCTCTGAATGAGTCTTGTCGTCTAATAACGGGCTGTTTGAGGCCAACACCGACCGGAAAACTGTACCAACTGGCAGGAATAGCCCCTCCGGAGGTGCGAAGATCGGTCTCTAGCTCGGCTGAAAGGACAAAGCAGACACAAGACAGACGCCATCCACTATACAACCACACACCGGCCCGGCTTAGGTTGCGTTCCAGAAGTTTCCTGCACTCAGTGCAGTCTCTCAATCAGTCCGCTGAAGCTGCACGTCTGACTATGTGGCGGTCACGCTTAAGCAACTCAGATCGGAGCACCGGCCTGAAAGAGGAACTGGCTAAAGGATACCATCTCGACTGGTCCATCTGGACGTCGCTCAACCGTTTCAGAGCTGGGGTGGGGCAATCTAGGGCAAACCTTGCGAAGTGGGGATTCGTTTTAGAACACGACACGGAGTGCATCTGCGGTCATCCTAAGCAGACTCTATATATCGCGCGTAATACGCTTTAAATACGACTAAAATGAGCATACGACTCGGCAATATTCGGCATACGAACTCGCGGGGTGGGGTGAGTTAATCGATTCTGGGTCGAGGCTGGGAGCTTCCTTTTTGTAGGTAGTACTTATATCTGTTCCGTGGTTGCGGTGCAGGCTCGGGGTGCGGGTCGCCGCGGCGGCCGCTGGCGCTGGCGTGCCGGCAGCGCGCGCTGGTGGGCGCGCTGGTGCGGCGCCTGGCGGCCGCGCCCGCGCCGCGCCTCGTGCGCTGCCTGCGCCCCGACCCCCTCCTGCGCCCGCACCGCTTCGACGCGCAGCTGCTGCGCCGCCAGATACGCGACCAGGGGTATGTACCACCACACATACCATACTACACACACCCGGCCGCGCCTCGTGCGCTGCCTGCGCCCCGACCCCCTCCTGCGCCCGCACCGCTTCGACGCGCAGCTGCTGCGCCGCCAGATACGCGACCAGGGGTATGTACCACCACACATACCATACTACACACACCCGGCCGCGCCTCGTGCGCTGCCTGCGCCCCGACCCCCTCCTGCGCCCGCACCGCTTCGACGCGCAGCTGCTGCGCCGCCAGATACGCGACCAGGGGTATGTACCACCACACATACCATACTACACACACCCGGCCGCGCCTCGTGCGCTGCCTGCGCCCCGACCCCCTCCTGCGCCCGCACCGCTTCGACGCGCAGCTGCTGCGCCGCCAGATACGCGACCAGGGGTATGTACCACCACACATACCATACTACACACACCCGGCCGCGCCTCGTGCGCTGCCTGCGCCCCGACCCCCTCCTGCGCCCGCACCGCTTCGACGCGCAGCTGCTGCGCCGCCAGATACGCGACCAGGGGTATGTACCACCACACATACCATACTACACACACCCGGCCGCGCCTCGTGCGCTGCCTGCGCCCCGACCCCCTCCTGCGCCCGCACCGCTTCGACGCGCAGCTGCTGCGCCGCCAGATACGCGACCAGGGGTATGTACCACCACACATACTTTAACACCATTTATGTTTCTATTTTACATAGGTATATTTCATTTTATTTTAATGACTTTGTGATTTGATTGATCAATGGACAACGACGTCAAAAATTTCCAATCAATTTTTAACCTTAATGTCTTCGCATTTGAGTTTAAAATTGTAGTTGATTCGTGGTATCCCAGCGAGCCGTTGACTGTACATGCAAAAATTCCTCCATACTGTGATGTGAAAATAGCTTGATTAAGTCTATTTGATTATGCCACTGGAGCGAGCGACATAATCATGATTCATGCGTGACCATTGTAGGGATTGTAATAAGGTAGTATAGAGGTAGGTATGCCACTGATAGGAAGGCCAAATGGAAGATCTTCCTGCAGGCTGGGTAGTATTAGCCCGTGGACCGCGGTCCAACCGATGATGGTTGGCAGTTGTATATATATATGTTGCGTCGCTAAGTAAACGCCGTTAGCGAGATGTAGGTTTCTCCATATATGCTTCCTACTACGAGGTGCTATTCCTTATTAATCTTTGTGTTTATTCGACACTAGCGCCATCTAGTCACACGGTGATGAATCTCGTTGCAACCGTGTGTTGTATGTGCGGCGGTACGGTATATGCCGCTACACCATCATTAATAACAGTCTCTTTGTAGAATAATGGACATGGCGCTGTTGCGCCGCAACGGGTGGTGCGAGTGGATGTGCGCGCGTGCGCTGCTGGCGCGGTACGGCGTGCTGGGCGCGGGGGGCGCAGGGGCGGGCGCGCGCGGCGCCGACCCCGTGCGGGCGGCGCGCGCGCTGCTGCGCTCGCTGCCCATACCCAGCGCTGAGTTCGCGTACGGACGCACTAAGGTGTTCATCAGGAGTCCACGAACGGTGAGGCGCTTTTATGAACTATGTTTGTTTCCATTTTTTTTGGTTAGCATCATATCATAATTAATTCCGTCCGTATTCCGAATAATCCGCGCTCTGATGTGAATCGACCTATGGTCATGTTTACTATAATTAATCAGTACATTGAAGCTTGACTTACGATGAGTGTCGCGTCGATATACCGTCCTTATTTTCGACTACCGATTGTGATACTGATAGTAGTGTAGTGTAGTGACACAGTAGGTATGTGTATCAGGTGTGGGAGCTGGAGTCGCTGCGCAGCGCGCGCGTGGCGGCGCTGGTGGTGCGCGTGCAGCGCGCGTGGCGCCGCGTGCTGCGCCGCCGCCGCGAGCGCGCCGCCGCCGTCATAGCGCGCGCCTGGGCCAGGCACAAGGTATGTGTCGTATGTCGGGTGTGGCAGCTGGAGTCGCTGCGCGGCGCGCGCGTGGCGGCGCTGGTGGTGCGCGTGCAGCGCGCGTGGCGCCGCGTGCTGCGCCGCCGCCGCGAGCACGCCGCCGCCGTCATAGCGCGCGCCTGGGCCAGGCACAAGGTATGTGTCGTATGTCGGGTGTGGCAGCTGGAGTCGCTGCGCGGCGCGCGCGTGGCGGCGCTGGTGGTGCGCGTGCAGCGCGCGTGGCGCCGCGTGCTGCGCCGCCGCCGCGAGCGCGCCGCCGCCGTCATAGCGCGCGCCTGGGCCAGGCACAAGGTATGTGTCGTATGTCGGGTGTGGCAGCTGGAGTCGCTGCGCGGCGCGCGCGTGGCGGCGCTGGTGGTGCGCGTGCAGCGCGCGTGGCGCCGCGTGCTGCGCCGCCGCCGCGAGCGCGCCGCCGCCGTCATAGCGCGCGCCTGGGCCAGGCACAAGGTATGTGTCGTATGTCGGGTGTGGCAGCTGGAGTCGCTGCGCGGCGCGCGCGTGGCGGCGCTGGTGGTGCGCGTGCAGCGCGCGTGGCGCCGCGTGCTGCGCCGCCGCCTATTGAAACTGAAAAAATTGAAACATTTATTTAAAAAATATACTTTCTACATTTAATATTATCTTGTGGAACGTCTTTATAAATTCATCGCTTGAGGGTAGGCTCACGAGCAACTTTAGTCCCCCGTGATCACGACAGCTGCAAACGCCGGGAAAATAAAAAATCTAATCAAATTATTTACCAAAGTACTTTCAATAAAACCGCACTAGTATCCGCTAAAAAGTGTTTTATTTCTGTAGTATGTGTGCTTACATGCATAACTCGTGTGTAATATGCATGTAAGCACACACACTACATTTCATATAGGTAGGTATAACAATGTTATGTTAAACGTACTGTTTATCTTTTAGGCGACACGTGCTTTGCCCGAACGACAAGCTTTACAACGTCGCCTACAGGTGAGATATTTGAATAATTATTCGTGGCTGTGTAGAGAAAAGTTTTGACGTGAGGGTTCGTATAAGTATTTGATATAATTTGACTTCTAGCTCAGTTTTAGACTTAAGTCGTATTTTTGTCATTTTATTGCATTCTGTCTCGCACGAAAATATTATGAATAGAAGCGATAAAACTTCAGCGTTAATCAGCGACAAACATCGGCAGTCGTTTTTAGTTATTAAGTGGTAAGTGGCGGTAAGAGATGAGGTTACAAGAAATACAGAAACTCAACATAGCTTATTGTAAGAACATGTCCTTTTTAGGGGACAGTTAAAACTTGATAGGTAGATGTATTCGGTACGAATCAGAGGCCGTACTCTAAGCTCTTATAGCAACCTCAAAGTGATGTCGTTATAGAGACAGCGACATTATAGTTATCTCAATTATACAACATTGCTTCGATATTACTTTTGACAGTTATTGTAAGGGGACAGCCCTCGTATTGCAACCTTTTAAAACTTGCCAGTTTTCTAAATGGCTATCAATGTGTCTCTTTTATTTCCTACTAGCGGCCGCCTTCGATTTCGTCTGCGTGGAAATTTTTTTTGCTATCCCTCGGAAACAGTTTCCTTTTTTCGGGATGAAAGGTACTCTATGTCCTTTTCTGTACCCCTGACAACGTGTATGCAAAATTTCATGATGATCGGTTCAGTAGTTAACGTGAAGGCATAACAAACAAACAAATGGACTTTCGCATTTATAATATTAGTAAGGATACAGCGAGAAAGAGATGTAATGTAACTTTAACAATTCATTAACCTGGCAAGTTTTAAGAGATTGTAATACCCCCTGCTGTGTGAACGCACGGTAACGCGTGTGGTACATGTACAGGGCGCGGCCGGGGCGGGGCGGGGGGCGGACGTGCGCGCGTGGGCGGCGGGCGTGATCTGGCGCGCGTGGTGCACGTGGGCGCGGCGGCGCTACCTGGGCGGGCTGTGGGCGCGGCTGCCGGCGCGGCACGCGTCGCCCGCGTGCGGCGCGTGGCCGGCGCCGGCGCCCGCGCGCCTGCTGCAGCGCACCGACCTGCTGCTGCGGCGCCTGCACCACCGCTGGCGCTGCCGCCTCTACCGCGCCAACGTCGACCAGGTCGCGCGCAACCGCATGCGCGAGAAGGTTTGTACAGTGTTCCGTACATAAATATAATACTTTATTGTATTTGATGGTCTCTTGAAAATTATTGAATATCACTAAAAATAACCCCTGTGTTTATCAATGCTGTTATTTCCAAGTATAGTTTCTAACATGTTGCATTTTGTGGTCCTTTGAGCTATTCCTAATTGAGATCTATCACACTATAAACAATAACTTTATGTATAGCGAGTCTACTATTTTACTTTATTTTATATTTTACTAGCGTCCGCCCACGACTTCGTCTGCGTGGAAATGTTTTTTGCTATCCCTCGGGAACAAAACTTTTTTTTCGGGATGAAAGGTACCCTATGCCCTTCTCTGTACCCCTGAGAACGTGTATGCAAAATTTTATGATGTTTGGTTCAGAAGTTAAGACGTGAAGGCGTAACAAACAAACAGACTTTCGCATTTATAATATTAGTAAGGATTCTTAACCTAATCGTTCTGGCTATCACGCCAAAATCACGTTGATATACAGTCAAATCCGTTGTTGACGCATCACGTCGTTCATTCGTCAGTCCTTTCGGTCGCCGCACACCGCTTTATTCCTAAAAGAAGATTCATTCGTTGGGCTCGGCCACTCTGCCTTCGATCCCATTGTAAACGGACGAATATCAGGGTCACGGTTCTCTTTAATTATTTCATAATTATACTATACTTATATCATAGAAATCCAGTATACAACATTATTTAAATTCACTCTCTTCATTGCCCTCGTCCCATTCTCACTGAAGCCTCACCATCTTTGGCCGGTTTATTACTGCGTTAGTGTAACGTAGCCCTCTCGTATTAATCAGGTGACGGCGAGCGTGCTGTTCAAAGAGCGCAAGGCGTCGTACGCGCGCAGCGTGGCGCACCCGTTCGTGGGCGACTACGTGCGGCTGCGCGCGTCGCTGGCGTGGCGGCGCGGCGCGGGCGGCGCGGGCGCGGGCGCGGGCGACGCGTACGTGGTGTTCGCGGACGTGGCGGGGCGCGTGGGGCGCGCGGGCGCGGCGGGCGCGCGGCCCGTGCTGTGCGTGGTGTCCACGGGCGCGCTGCTGCTGCTGGAGCCGCGCTCGCTGCGCACCAAGCGCCGCGTGCCCGCCGCGCACGTCTACCGCCTCTCGCTGTCGCCCTACGACGATGACCTGCTCGCCGTGCACGTGCGCGCCGTACGTACCTACACTATCCGCCTGCGATCGGTCGACTTTGGAAATCGTCTGACAAGGGTCCTATGACATTTTTTGTCGAAATTAAGATTTTGACAGATTTTAGCGATACAACCGAGCCGACAGAGTTTTTTTATTTCATTTGTATTTTTGCATTCGGACGCGAATTTTAAGAAAATCTTTGCAAAACGCCAAATTCGATAATTTGGAATATACTGACCTTAAGCAAAATTTCCAAAAAGCGAGGCCACTACGAACTATTCAAATAGCTATTCAATAAGCCAAAATTGTTAATGAATTTTTTTTCTGAGATCGAGAACCTCAAAATTGGACATTTTACACAAAAAACACAGTTGATATGAAATGACTCTTAACAGCGTACGTATGTGGACAGTGCAGCGGCGCGGAGAGCTCGGCGGAGGAGGTGTCGCAGTGCTCGGCGCGCGGCGCGGAGGGGGGCTGCCTGTGGGGGGGCGAGTGGCGGCGCCGGGGGGACCTGCTGCTGCGCACCTGCCACGTGCTCGAGCTCGCCACCAAGCTGTTCCTCGTCGTGCAGAACGCCGTCGGCGCGCCGCCCATCGTGCACATCGGCCCCCAGTAACTATACACTATACACACCTCGGCCCACGATCGATTTGCTTTTGCATTAATCATCATCAGGGGTGCGATTGCGTAAGTTAATCGTATTCATTTGACAGTTCATATCGTATAGGTGCATCAGTGAATGAACCCTTAAGGCGATTTGAAACTTAAAAAATTACGAATACCTATTTCTGGATGACTGCTGTAATAATGACACTACATACTATTCAGAATTTATTAATGTTCAATATTATATCATCAATATGTCTGAAATACTTATAGTTATTTAGATAATCTGAATTTTACACAAAAGTACCCCAAATCACCAGTGAATGAACGGCAAAATCCAGTTAACGAACGTTTGAAATCCAATAAATGAACTACTAGTTTCATATGGTGGATGTAAACAGAAATCGTTAATTTATGTCTGTACACGATATTTTATAGCATAACAAACTAGTCACAAATATAAAATTTCAAAAGAAACCTAAATTCTAAATGGCGTACGATACCCAATCCACTGCTGGGTATAGGCCTCTCCCGAGGCTTGCCTATTTTCCATCCTGGAATCCTCCTGATGCTCCTGGGGCTCTGTATGACCTGTATCCTCACTTCACGTCTCTGTTTCATGAGTTGAAGAGTCAGGTCGAAGAGTTTATTTAACTTAGGACAGCCAATATTAAAGAAATTTGACCTAATTATTTACCACCATGTTACTTTGATTATTCACATCAGCTATGTTATTCTAATTGTTTTAGAAGTGGTCTTAAATTAAAAACAAAAAATAATTAATGTAAATAGTAAGAAATATATAGTTCATTTACTAGTTTTTAATAATCAGTAAATGAACTAGGCATTTACTATCGAAAAATCTTAAAATTTTAATAACTAATGAATGAAAACCCTAGTTCGAAGACTGGTCCAAAGATTGACAATGATTTACTATAGCTATCCTCTAAATATGAACAAACTCCTTTAAAAGTAAGATACAATAATAGCCTAAACCAAAAAATAAGTTAGATCCTATGAATGAACACCTGGTTCATTAACTAGATATTTCTCAATTTTTTGATCCAATACTCGAACACCCCTATATTTTGTTTAAAATATTGAAATTCTTCACAATCTGCTTTCTATTAGACGAAATAATCATTATTACATCTTAGAAACTAATTTTATTTGTAGAATGAATCATATATCATCTTAAAAGCTATTATCAAAATATGTTGTCGCACCATAGTCCTTAGTACTGGCCCATAGAAACAGGAACACTACACAACGTGTCCACTTTGAGCAATCACCATTTAGAAACTACGGAACACACATAGTCGTCTGTGCAGCCAGTTAAGGTAATAAAGTATGAATATTCATTAAAAAAATGCTGTTACAAGTAGAGAACAAAAGATTTCTTATTTTATAGAAAAATAACACATTTGTTCATTCATTGGGGGGTGTTCATTCACTGGTGCACCTACCCTATTCCATCGGCTGCAATTTGTATAGGATGACATATATTATGATACAATATGAACTGTCACATGAATACGATTGACTTTACACAATCACCTAGCTTTTGTCAATTTTATTTCATGAAACACGTGTCGTTGCAGGTTCGAGGTGAACATGGGCCAGCAGACGGTGACGGTGTCGTTCCACGCGGCGGCGCCGGGCGCGGGCGCGGGCGGCGCGCGCCTGCTGCGCCGCGGCTCCCGCCTCGACGTGCTCGTGTGACCGGGCGCCGCGCGACACGGCTCACCGGACATCTGACCGCACACCGGACGCAGGGGTCTAAACTGGTCAGTAAACTCAGTGAAAGTCAGGGTTTTTTGGCTTCGGTCAGTAAAAGTCAGTTTTTCCAAAAAAGGGTCAGTAAAAGTCAGTTTTTCCAAAAAATGGTCAGTGTAGTCAGTTTTTTAGCTACCTACGTTCATTTTTATACACTTTTTTATTATTACTGTTTGTTTTTACTGCAAATAGACAATAGTACATGATTAGTGGATGAAACTCACTAAAAATCGCGCTGCGCGGCCGTTTTTTACTATATACAGGCAAGATTACTTGATGAAACTGACTAAAAATTTATTTTGGTCTAGGGTTGCCATTATTCAGTGTATTTATCATAAAGAAAAAACTTATATTTTCAAAAAAGTGGCGATTTATAATAATCGATTTATAATAATTTTCCGAGGTCGTGTGTTGTATCCATGCATGGTACCTCATCTTACATATTCGGCTTTATATAGTAGATTGTACAACAAGTGCATAAAACGCATCATTTTACCCGAGACGTATATATCCACCCGAGCCGCAGGCGAGGGTGGATAGTCAAGTCGAGGGTAAAATGGGTTTTATGTACGAGTTATACACTCTGCTTTTCACTTCGATTGTGAGGAAATTGAACAACAATAGTGTACAAATTAAAAAAAAATCTCAAATTTTAGTGACAAATTATATATTTTTGGAATGTGCTCATCAAGACCTTTCATTTGATACCCATATTCAAAAATTGAAAAAAAAAAATTTTTTCTTTCTTAATTTTTTGTGACATAATATATGTTTTTGGAATGTCCTCATCAAGGCCTTTCATTTGATACCCATATTCAAAAATTGAAAAAAAAACTATTTTTTTTACAAAAAAAATATAATTTTGGAATGTGCTTATCAAGGCCTTTCATTTGATACCCAATTTTAAAAATTGAAAAAAAAACTATTTTTTTTTGTAAAAAAAAATATAATTTTGGAATGTGCTCATCAAGGCCTTTCATTTGATACCCATATTCAAAGAAAATTAAAATAAATATTTTTATCAAGACCTTTCAATAAAATTGATACCCATTTAAAAAAATAAAAAAGTATTATAACACAACAAAAAATAAAGAAACAATGAAATAACAAGTTAATTCAACGAAGTTAAATTGCGTGTGTGGCTGTTTACCTGACAACCTTTGTCTTAAAGTCTGAGACTTAGACGAAGATTTTACTTTATGCACTAGAGCATAAAAAGCGATTTTATGCAGCCTATACCCAACATAAAGACGAACTTTACGAGCATGAGAAGTGAAAAGGCTATTTATTGCCTTATAAGAGAACGATTTAATGACAGGTCGATTTTTCTAGTACTTTAGAATTATGTTTAAAAATAACATTGTATATGCTAAACATCTCAATAAAAATTGTTAACTCTGTCTTATACACATTTAAACATAGAAATTAAGTCAGTAATAGGTCAGTATTTTTGAGTCTTACAGTCAGTAAAATCAGTATTTTTGACACTGCAACTAGTTTCGAGCCTTGCGGACGCCGCGTCTGACCAGACACCGAACGCCACTGCCCCCCCGGTGAGTGAGAAAACCTACAGTCTTCACTGGATGTTCCCTACGATTCCTACTTTCGTTGAAAGCGCCCTCGCGGTGGGGTCGGCCGGCACAAATGTAGATACGTATTGCGGCCGAACGACTAGTTTTATCTCCGAAACGCTAGAGTTAAGTATTTTAATGTAATTTAAGGTGGCGGCGTTCGCCCTCGGCGCGTACGTCGTGCGTTGGACACATATCTTGTCGACTTTCGAACGCGTATGGCCCGAGCGTCAGACGGACGCGTGTATCGAGCGACAGTCTTTCGTGTATCGCGCGTCCGACTCGCGTTCGTGCGCAGTGCCTATAGAATTACGGTCCGTTACTTTGAGCCGGCGCGCACTGACTTTAACTACTCTTATGAATTTTATGGGTGTCGTTTCTCGATAGCGCACCTGTATCGTTGTTATTTGTAAACTAGCTTATTAATAAAGGACTCTGAACCGGCAGTGCGCGCCCGGCGCGTGTCTAGCGTAGTTAGTGATAATGTTAAGTATGAGATTAAGGATTACGATAGCTTCTAGGATAGGAATGTTGGTCGGCGCACTGCGCCTATCTCTACGGCGGTCACTTTACAGACCACGGCCGTTCTCGCTTTACGTAAATGCGTACACATTTGAACGGTGTGCCCTACTAGAAAGTTAGCCAAATTAGGATAAGACAAAGTTGAGTAATTGAAGAGTCTAATGGTTGGAGAACGACTAGTTTCACAATCGATTGACCAATTGTTTAATGAATTTGAAGTTTAAGAGTGTATAAATGAAAGACATTTATTTAAGCAACGTTCAGTATGCATATGTGTTTATTTTCTTTTATTCAAAATGTTTCTACCGAATGTGACTGTCAGTCGTCTGCGAGTGATTGTCATACCAAAATGGTCTTCATTAATTTTCTAGTGTAGTCGACTGATTTTTAATATTAATGTAATAATGTTTCTTGATGATCTTAAGTAGAATCTAAGTCCTATAAAAAACATTTAGATATTAACGTCAAAAAACAAAACTTAATTGTTACTTACCAATTGGTAAAAATACGATTTGCAGTTTGTTGCACCACCAGGCTACATTATTTCTGATTGTATTTCGCCCTTCACGGTTAAAGGATAAATTTTGGATTAATTGCCAAGAACACATGGCTTATTCCGTTTATCCACCCTGAAACTTGATAGCATGATGGGGTGGATAGATGAACACGCGTTTTACACACACCTTAGGGTGGCTGTTTTAGGGTGGATAAACGGACTAAGCAGCCACTGCCCAAGATCTGACGGCGATGGATTCAAAATTTGCCTTTAAACAAATCATTGTCCGCGCTGAATTAATTGTTTTAAGCAAAGTTGTATCATGTTTATAGTATAGATAATCTTGCTCAAACTTCGTCGGAAATATTTTCCTGTGGTTTATACCAATTATCTATACTCAGTTTTAGACAGGCTTGCGAAAGATATACCCTGTTCTTACAAAAGTGTTTAAATGTGATGCTGTCACTTTTTGACAATATTGTTTTACAGAGACAGCATCACATACAGGTATTTAGTTAAACAGTGTTTAAAAATCTTTTGTGATAACACGGAATCTGTCTACATATTTTTGTTGAATGACGGGAAATAACAACAGTTGCCCAGTAACAGTAGACCTGTCTTTTACTGAGGGCAGGTAAGTGCCCGTTCACACTGTCCGTTTTACAGGACCGTGGATACGTATACGTTCGGCGATGGCGTATGGAGTTGTATGAGCGAGTTCACACACAACACGGTATTCCGGATCCAAAAAACACACGATATTTTTTTTGTTACTGTATCCAGTAGCGATCGATTTTGCTGCTGTATCCAATAGCGACGGATACGTTAAAACGGTCCTGTAAATGCGGCGTGAACATTACGTCTAGTGGGCAGTGACGACGGATCCGTTAAAAGCGGTCCTGTAAAACGGGTCGGTGTGTGAACGCACGGTAATGAGGATCAGCGACAGGTTTGAATCCTGAAGTTTTATTGATTATTGATATCATATAAAAACATATTCAGAGCTATATAAACCCTAGTGAAAGATTTTTTGAAATCTGTTTAGAAATGGTCGAGTTAAAAGGGTTTAAAGGAAATGCCAAGCTAAATGCAATTTGCTTTATCACGTACAACATAAGATTCGCGTACGTGGCGGATGACGTCATTAGGACTTTCCAAGCTCGTATAACTTCTGATGTTTAAGATATATCGTAAAAATTTCTTCACAGTTTATCATGTGGTGGCATAAGCTTTCTCATAAGCCACTAAACAAATCGTCGCTGATACTCATTGTGCTCGACCGTTGACCGGGCAGGCACGGACAAATGCGCGTTGTTCGTAGCCACCATAGTTGATTCCCTTGTTAAGGTTGTAGTGTGACAATACCCCGCGCCGGCGCCGCGCCCGCGCCGCGCGCCGGCTGCTAGTCTGTGGCGTGTGAACCCCTCCGCACACGGCGTCGTAGCGTACGCGTATCGTAATACGCGCGTCGTACGAGACCAATACGAGCACGTACATGTTCAAAGAAGTCCGCACTCGAAGCGTTGTTGCAGCGTATCGTATGAGAGTACCTTCGTTGCCCGTGACACTACTCCGGGACACTCTCAGTTTATTGTCATTACGATAGTCCTAGCATACTAGCGTAAAAAAGCATGCGTAGAAAATACATTCTGTACGTTTGTTGATGAATTTCCGTCAACGTGAAGCTCTACTATAATTTTGGAACAATATCTACGTCTACGCGACGATTCGTGTGTAGATCTCTGCTCGTCTCGTACTCGTTGCGTCTTGACGATACGCTTACGAGTCCGAGATCCGTGTGCGCAGGGCCTTACTGTTAAGTATTATAGAGTAGGAAGCAGCGGCGGCGCGCTGCCAAGTGCCAACTATTACAATGTAAAGACACGTTATGTTTTCATTATTATGATATTATAAAATACTGTTTTATCGTTTTTAATAAAAGAACACGTTTTTAATATTTTTGGCGTTTTATTTACAAGCAAATCGACAGCGGAATAACTCCAAACTTTACCGGTGTCTTACCAAGAGATCTAAAAACAGTATTATCACAGTGTTTAGTTTTGTGACCGTCGATTATCGAAAAGTCTGCCAAGTTTCAACTTAAAACAGAAAAATCAAAGTAAGGAATTTCGTCTTGTACTTTCTGTTGACGTAATGGGGAGGCGAAGGCAAAGTGAATTACAGATGGCGCTTAGTCTTTGGACCCTTTGTCAGTTTGAGCTTATATTGTCTTGACTGTGTATTACGTGATTTTACTCACTTATGCTCTGAAATGTTATCATTCCATTTGAAAAAAGGATGCGGGGCGTTCAACATTTCCACGGAGGTCTGGTTCATCACATTCTAAATTTGAAATTCAGTGCGGAAATGAACTTCCCGCACTGAGTGCGGGAAGTAAATGTTCCAAATTCAAATCAGTAGAACTTATCAGCTAGCTTTCTTTTTATGAAACTTTATGGTTGCATGACCGGTCAGTAAAAATGGCCACGCGAACCAATTTAAATATCACATTTTTACAAAGAAAATTGTATTTCCTCGCATTTCGTGAGTAAAGTATTATACAAACCTTGTACTGGAAGCTACTTGCATTGCCTCGAATGATTAAAGCCCTCGCCTGCGGCTCGGGCTTCAAACCATCCTCGACAATGCAATCCCTAGCTTCCCGTTCTCGGATGTAATGTACTATTACTTTCTTAGATTATATTTTTTTCGGTTTTGCGGATAAACAATGTATTCCATGCTAACTTTAGCTCAGATAAAAGAAGAATTACGGAGAAAAAAAGCCTAAACAACAGGCAAGAAAGTTTATAGCAACTTACAAAAAATTGCTAACAAGCATTACATTTCGTGTAATATTTACAAGTAATCTTTTTATTTCAGATTAGAAGCATATGATTTAAATTTCAACATAGCAACTGAGTGTGAATTTCCGTGTTTATAGTTGCCTCATGATGCCTGCTGTGCAATAGTAATTTCAGGTTTCTGTACTGGAATTTCTGTACCATCCAAAATTACACGAACCGTTTTATCATATTTATTTTATTATTCTAAGTTTCTTGAATGACTCTGGCATATAAAATTCTATTAATTCTCTGTTTGGCCCCAATATTGGGCTTATTCCGTATTTGATATAGGTACCTATCAAATTCATCCAAGTTATAAATATGTTAGAAACTGCTGAGGTTGAAATATTAGTGAAAGTGAAAGTGAAAGTGAAATATATTTTATTTAAATAAGCTCACATAATAAGCATTTTTAAATCGTCAATTCTTTTACCCTACCACCCATTATGACGTCTTTTAACTGACAAGAAAAATGGGCGCAAAAAACTTGTCAGCTTTATCAATCAGATGGAACGATATTTACAAATATGTATATCGTTTCCAGACTTTATATTAACAAAGATTAACAAATAAATAACATTATTGAATTAGCTCATTTCTTAATGAGTTTCAAATTTCTTAATCAATTTACAGATTTTAAGCTAAATTCAAAGTTTGAACTTGTTATTCAGTCTAGGATAAAAATAAAAGAAAAACATACAATTCAATATGCATTAAGATAGGTAGTCAGAAGCAGACCCATTCCCACTGGCAGCACCAGTTCCCGAACATGCCGCATGAACCAGCCATCTCTTCGCTCAACCATATTTGAGGGAACGTAACGACCCGCCTCATACGACACCACCGCAGAAATGATTAAAGAGAGCATGACATACTAAGACTACCTATGTTAAGGCATCGAATTGAAAATTTATATCCAAAAGCTTTTCATAGGTCTTTCACTAAACTACTGACTATAGAAAGTAAAAATATTGCAATTAAATAAATCAAAACAAGGTAAGCTATTAAGAATTATATTTTTTGAGTAAGAAGTGCCATACATACAGACAATATAAAACAGATCTTTTATATACGAGTTATACGACGCCCTTAATACATTAAAGAACAAAGCTGTTATAATTCAAATATTGTTTTATTTTGGCGAAGCTTCATGAAATTCATGAAACATTCCTTTTGATTTATAATGATTCTCAGGCTCAGTAAAGGAGAAAATCGAGGGAATAGCATCTTTTTTAATATTTTCTTTGCCCAATATTTTTTTTGTTACTGGGAAATCGATGAACTCTAATATTTTAACAGTTACATGCACAACAATGCGACATTTTCTCAGTATAAAATTAAAAAGTGCAATACTCCAAGAGATTCCCATATGTTTTGACACTTTCTCTGAGGCGGCTGGGTACCAAAGACAAGACGCCACCTATCGGGATAAAATTGCGCTTTTCCTCCCCATTTGGAAGATATCGATATTCGTGTGACATCATGAATTGGGGTTCGCCATTTTGGCCCAATTGGGGCACGATTTATCTATTTTAATTTGAAACCCGGCAGACTTTTCGATAATCGATGCGTTAGCCGATACGGCCCTTGGTCCTGATGCGTATCTATGTATTAATTGATCTATCAAGGAAATAAAAGCCAATCTATCACACAAAAATGTTTATTATACTTACTAATTTGATAACAAAATATCGATACACTTTAGAATACATACGTAAACAATAAAAATGTCAATAAGTAGTACACAACCTCACGTTAAAGAATTACAGATACCAAAAATACGAGCAGGGTCTCGCGCTGGGACGTGTCTCAATATTTGTAATTATTTAATATTTTATAATTTAAGACGACAATTATAGTGCAATCAACATGACGGTTCGCGGTGCTCCCGCGTCCCGCCCGCGCTGCGTATTGCTTCACGTAAACGCCGCGCCTGAGCTCGACCGTACACAGACTGTTATTCAAGTAGCTCGGTTGACTCTAAAGTAGGGCCACTTTAATAGGCCACATTTGACATTTGTCAATTTTCGATTCATAGTGAGGTGACCGTAGGTGCTCATAGCTTCAAAACATTGATTAAAGTGAATGAATCGATACAGACTTCAAACATGGAATATGAATTCAGTTATTATGAAAAAGTACTTATGAGGATACTATTTAATTTTAACTAAAATGCATTGAAAATCAAATCAAAAAATCATCAGTCAAATCAAATCCCTGTCCCATTATTATTTTATATCGTAAAAGGAAACATAATAAAACAAACAAGTACATATAACAAAAACGTTACGTTTTTTAACGTAAGTAACCGTAAATATTAAACTGATGTTCTTATTTGGAATGATAACAAAGCTATGAATGAAGATTTGAAATAATATGACTTTCAAGTATCTACCTATACCTACGATAAATAGTGGAAATAAAATTTGTTGTCGCGCGCCGCCAATTTCTTATATAAAAATTTATATTATTCATTTATGGTGAAAATATTCCTTCACATGTAGGTACTCATTGCATTCAACTTTCGATTTTTCGATTTTTGGGTAACATCCCTAGTGTTTAAAAATAAAATTTTTCTCTGACATAACATTGTAACGACGTTTAGTTTTATTAAAACAATAATTGTTTTTCATGTTTAGAATGGTTTTTCATTGAAAATAAATCGTAAAGTTATTTTTTTCAGTCAGTACCGTAAATATACATTCGTCATTGAAAAAAATGAAGCAATTGTGCTGTTCTAACATAGAAAAAATATGTTATATTTGATTACCGCCGTTACAAGGTTACGTTGAGGAATTTTGATGAAGTGTCAAATGTGGCCTATTAAAGTGGCCCTACTTTAGTAAAAGAAACAACATAGTACGCCGCCATTTTGTTTTGACGCACAATGACGGCTCGATGTCAGTTCGGCTCCGACCAAGCTCTGCTGCCATTACATGAAGGCTTAACGTAGTTGTTTTATGTCAATGAGCAATGGGCGTTTTTTAGAGTTTGCGCGAGCGATACACGCCAAACACATTTATAAATAACTGTCTCGACGACACTTCATTCAGTCTTCTCGTTACACTCAGCTCGTACGGAACTTTACAACTCTAATAATAACCTACTTCTAATAGGACACGAAATGTAATACAAACGACGTAGGCCATAAGGTAGGCCCCAGAGATAGTACTATGATTCTAGTTGAGAAGTAAAACGCTACTTTGTAGACGCACGGCGTAATACATAAAACTTCTGACAAACAGCTAGTTTCAGGTATAGTCAGGTGGGGTAAGTGAAACACCGGGGTAAATGAAACACCCAACCATATCTAAGAAACTATCGTAGTTTATTCTCATAGCGATGTGTCGATAAATCAGGAATGACGAATTACTTCCCTTAATACAACACAGATATCGCTGCGATCATTAACCTAGCTAGTAAACCAAAAAGAAATACATTAGATGTCAAAACGCAAAACACGATGTTTTTTTGATAAATCTTTAAAACTGGACCCGATTTTATGAGAATTTGATACATTTTGGATATTAACGGTTAAACGTGATCCTTTTGTCCTGTTTTTAATTAAATGGACACAATATTTAAAGCTATTTTGGCCACTGTTTCGCTTCCCCCTTGTCAGGGGTAAGTGAAACACTTCTTAGCTTTTATATTCTTTTCGTGATTTTGTTGCTTAATGCAAGTCTTTAGATATTTATATTCATACCGTTAAAGGCTGATTTAATTAGGAGTACATTGCCTATACAGCTACTTTAATTGCGAGTTTTATAGCTTTACTACACCTTGTTAAATAAAAATAAAGTATGTTTCACTTACCCCACCTGACTATAAATGAGACAATACAATACAACCGAGAAGAAACATGACGTCACTATATTATGAATATCGAGGAAATATAACAACAAACAGTGATCACGCTCAAAGTGCTCTGCGTGGAGCCCTGGCGCAGGGCACTACAGATAGTACAGATGGGGTGCGAAACTAGGGGATCCTTACAAGCCCTTCAGTCAAAAGTATGATTATGGACCCAAAGACGACGGCGATACAGTTGAAAATCGAGTTCGAACTAATAATAGACAATGCTATACATATTTGTAGTAATTTACCACTAATAAATGCAGATCAAAACCGTAACCACGATAAATGTCTTCTTCAATATGTATAACGAGTAAACAACGATAGATATGTCTCTATACATAAGGTACTTTCTCCAATGTTCAATACAAAATTTATTCAATTTGATAGGTAGTGTAATTTTATACACGACGAATCGCCCGAAGAGGGCAGCACTGCCATCCCACATCAACTTATTATGAACATGCCGTATGCTTCACGGTGCGTCCCTATACCTAAGGGATACGATAAACGGTTTTACTGAATTGCAATTTTGGATATAAAACTTATTTGGTAGGGTTTGGACAGAAATTATTTGGTATGTCAAGTTACTATAGGTACTGTAAATACACAAAGACGAGACGCTCTACTCTGAACGAGCATGGGTCATGTTCTCATTCGAGACCAAAAGTTTTCAAGTATTCTCAATAATCATTCGCTATTGGTCAGTTAGTGTCATGGTTCAATGCTGCAACTAGTTTTTATTGGTACTTGTTGGGGTGTGTTCATGGATCGTTGTGTAACATCAGGTGCGTGGGCGTGTGTGAGGGCGGGGCGTGGGCGGAGCGGGGTGGGGCGGGGCGCGGTTCACTTGATGGAGCAGGCGAAGTGCGCGCGCAGGCGGCGCAACGCGGCCGCGCCCGACGACGGCTCCTGCAAGCAGTCCTGCGACAAACAACACGCACACAGTTATTTACATTACACCATTAAAACCCATCAAAACACAATTGAATGGGGAAGGCAACTGTCAAAATGGCGCTGCGTACGCTTGTTCCACGAGAACTATGAAAACAATACGGACTTTTTCTTAAAAAAAACGTTTTTCTTAGCTTTAAAATGATTAAATTCTGTGAAATAGGCTTTAAAAATTTTGGCACTTACGGATATAGAAAAAAATGATAAATTCTGTAAGAATAAAAACATCTTTAAATTCTGGCATTTGCATTGTAGAATAGTCTTTTATATCCATTTTGGGATCTTTTTCGGTAAAAAAAATACCACAAAATAAATACCTATTTTATTTTCCCATACATTTTGTTCTTAACGTCTACTGTCTTAGGCGTTGGTCTGCAACAAACGCCGGTAGTGACGCTGGAAGCCGCGTCCAGCGTCCCAGACGCCGGACGCGGCTTCCAGCGTCACTGCGATGGTCACTCGGAACTGTTTTTAAGTTTCGCATACGCTCAATGTAAACGGACTTGAGCGATTAAAATATGGGTGACCTGCATACCCACTTTAGGTACTTACCAAAGTGAAGATAGTCATGAATGACAGTACTTAAATATTAAGTAGCTTTTTATCGCATAGTACCTACGCAAGCTAAATAAATACAAAACCTTATAAAACAAAGTACCTAGGTACCTACACAATACAAAAACAAAATAGGTAGGTACCTATGCAAGTGAATAAAACGGATTCTCACTTCGTTGACCAACATCCAAGCTTATTTCTTCCCAACGTTTGTGTTTCAACACATTGTTTTTATTGCTGGCATCATAATAATATGAAACTGTTTCATTTAACTAATTCTATTCGAACTCCGTCTTGTGCCTACCTAAATTTCCTAAATTTCACCATTTCCAGAGTAACCGTGCGACAAAAACGCGGCGTCCGTGTACTCCAGAATCCTCCGAAATGACTGCGTAGGCGGCGTACGGCCTACGGACGCGGCGCACGGCGCTCGTGCGCCGCGTCAGGCGTGTGAGAGAGACCACACTAGTACATTTCCATAGTAAGCATTCGTAGGCCGCGTACAGCGTTACGCCGGACGCGACCTACGGCGTTTGTTGCAGACCACCACCTTATTGGTAGAAGCGTACGCAGTGACATCTACAATAGCCGCTAAAAGAACAATGCCCACCTGAAATGTTGCTGAAACATCATTGTCGTTTTCCAGGTCATCTGAAAATAAACCGGCAGAATTGCATAAGTACTAATATTTAGTTTGAAAAATACTGGGTAAAGAGACAAGATATAAAAAAAATAGACATACATACATACACTCACGCCTGTTTCCCATGGGGGTAGGCAGAGACTATGGATCGCCACCTGCTACGATCCTTGCACACTTCTTTCGCTTCATTCACATCCATCAATCTTTTTTTATACATGCCCTGCGGTTTTTGTCACTGCGTACACCAGCCTTTTTTATAAAAACCCCTATTTGGTCCGCGTAGGTTTTTCTGGGACGCCCTTGTGCAATAGTTCCTTCCACATTCGCACAATATATCTCTTTCGTGATTCGCCTTTCTTTTCATTCATCCTCTCTAAGTGACCAAACCACCGGAGCATTCCTTTCTCAATTCTTGTCACTATATCATCTTTCAGACCACACCTTTTACGAATCACCTCATTGCTCACTCTATCACTCAGTTTTACTCCGCATATTTTCCTCAACGATCGCATCTCTACCGCATTTATTCTGCTTTCATTCTACTTCTGCCATACCCAAGATTCACTTCCATACATCAGTGTCGGTACCAGCACTCCATTATGAATAGCCATTCGCGCCTTTGCAGAAACAGTTTGGCTACTCATAACCGAGTGTATAGCACCACTCACCGAATTTCCTTTCTTCACTCGTCTTTCTATGTCTTCCTCACTCTTTCCGTCCCTTGTGAACAAACTCCCCAAGTATACAAACTCACGAACTTGTTCCACTTTTTCGCCACCATAACATAACCGTACAGTCAGTCATTTCTTCATCTCTCTCAAACACCATCACTTTCGTCTTAGTTACATTCACTTTCATCCCTTTTCTCACAAAATCATCATTCATAACAGACATCATTTCTTGCAACTCTTGCGCAGAAGACGCAAGTATAACTTGGTCGCCAGCGTAGAGGAGGCACTTGATTTGAGTCCCATTCATCACAACCCCACAGTCACGTTCTTTCAGACCTTTCACCAAAAAAAATAGACGGTAAGGCAATCCAGAATCTAGAATTCTAGAAGAAGACAATCGAGAAGGCTTCTGTATTTTTTTTATTTATTATGTATTACTACTAGCTTCCGCCCGCGACTTTGTCCGAATTTCGTTCCGAATGTCCACGCATTCGAATAATACCAAGGAAACCTTTGACTGGGATAAGTATCCTATGTTTTAATCCAGACTATAAACTATCTGTACGCCAAATTTCATCCAAATCCGTTCAGCCGTTTTTGCATAATTAATCATCGAGTAGCAAACATGTAAACATCCAAACCTTTACATTTTTATTAGGATTATAGGATTTCCAGTAGTCTTTTCCGTTATCTATTGCGTTACCTATTATCTTTTTAACTTTATATCCAACCAACAACTGGTGGTCTGGCCACCAGCAAGCAGGTGTTCGTTCATTGCACGAGAAGTGGCCGGTTTAGGAAGATAGTTTATTAGTAATTAGAAATAGTTTATTTATTAGATAACAAACATGTACACATTATTTACGAATCTCTGCGTCTGTTCTAATAAAACTGTATTACAGACCGCAGGGACTTCCCCAGTTATGGCGTACAATCTTGCATGTAAATCTAATGAGAGAAAAGGAAAAGAAAAAAAATCAATTTATAGATCGATAAATTCTGCTGTTTTCTTAATATCTATATTTGGATGTGAGTGTGTTAGTGTGTGTATGTGTGTGTGAGTGTGTGTGCGTGTGTGTGAGTGCGTGTGTGTGTGTGTGTGAAAGTTAGTTGATGCGGTGCGGTACCGTAGATAGGTGTGTGGTTACCAGGCGTGGGATGTGTGGGCGGCACGTTGCCGTTGTTGTCGCGCGCGCTGGAGGGCACGCTCGCGGTGGCGCTCGACGAGTCCAGCTCCAGCGACGACTGCGACGCGACCGAGCCCTCCTCCGACTCCGACCCCGACCACCGCCCCTGCACGCACACACACGATCATTGTACTCGGTTACACTACAACCCACATAGTCAGAATCATTTTTGTCTACCGTTTTTAGGGTTCCGTAGTTAACAAGGAACCTGTATAGTTTCGCCAGAGACCCTTAGTACTAGCTGTAATTTGGCAATAATAGATATAATATAAAGTATGAATACTTATTTACAAATTTTTTTAGGCTGAGCGATTTTGAGTTTCTTATTTAGGGTACCTCCTTTACAGGTACAGTAATAATCAATCAACTTATAAATTTTATTTGTATTGGAAAAAAATTCGTAGGTACAAATTAAATAGGTAGGACGACTTTACTATGACTATACCAGAGGGTCTCACTCCGCGGTTTAACTTTTTTACTAGCCTATTGCTCGCGGCTGACTCAGTCGTGCCAGCGCACGAGGGATGTCATGTGGCGCTTCTTCAGACAGAGCTACGTGACAGCGACAGAAAGATAAGCGCTTCGGAGGTGCTTATGATAATAGGCACGCCGTATACAACGCTGTGCAATTTGAAATTGTACTTTATTGCCGTGCAGCGAGAGTAGCTTATTATTTTATCACTTTAAGGCTGGCCCCAGACCTACCGGTTCCATTTCTTTGCTTTGCTGTTCTACCATGGACCGCCGGCCAAGAGGCTCATTTTCAATCTATCGCATATTTTGACCTGACCACATTGGCAAGATAGCCATTAGTTTGGTGTAATCAAATATCGTCGTCTGGGGTGCGATGAGAAGTTTTAGTTTTCGTTTTAAAAAAAAACTGCTGTTTTATACAAAAATTAATAACGTTAAAATGTATGAAACAATTCATTTTTTTCGCGAGTTCAGATTTGGTCCCATAGTAAAAGTTGTTCAGTTTTATTATGGTCCCTATCTACCATATTCAGTTTTATAGGGCTTTACCAAACATCTTGTATAAATAAGCGATCGAGTTATTTTTAACGATCGGAGTCCATGTTCAGGGTGGCATATCGCCTAAAAGCTTCCTACTTCGCAATCCAGGCGATGATATTTGATAAAACCAAGCTAATGGCTATCTTGCCAATTTGGTCTAGTCCCAAAATGCGATAGATTGAAAATTACCCTGGTTGGCCGGCGGTCTTTCAAGCAAGGTAGCACAGCAAAGCAAAGAAACGGAACCGGTAGGTCTGGGGCCAGCCTAATACTGCACGCGCGTGGCGTGGCCCGTCATTCCGATATGGCTTGTTTTTAATTAGATAAGTAGGTAGCTAATAAGTTTTGTTACGTTCTATGTAGATTATATGTAGGTATTTGATCGGCGTCGTGACGTAAGCCGGAGCTATGTGTACGTACGGGTGTGGGTCGACGTGGCGAGGGCGAGGGGGAGTGCGAGGCGGAGGAGCCGGCGGCGCCGCTGCTGTCCGACAGGCTGCCGCGCCGCGACGCCGCGCCCGCGCCCGCGCACGCGCCCGCTCCGGCGCCCGCGCACGCCCCGCCGCTGCCCTCTGACACACCAAAAATATACTATCAGAGGCGAAGGGTCTATACAAGCCGATTCCCTTCAGTTTACCTTTTAGAAATTCCACCCCACCGATCGGTCGATCCACCATGCAATGCAGATCATATCATTTTTGTAGAACGGCTTACCTTCGCCATAATTTCACCTCTCGCCACTACTATACCTACCCAATCTCTCACATAGTGTTTCTAGCCAACACACAACTTAAAGATAGGTACTCAAGCTCCTTTGTTCAAAATGAATATACAATATATGCCATCATATAAATGGACCCTTAAACTCGTAAAGAATTCATTTAGGTTTTTCGTCTTATGCTGCAGCCAGACTATCGCGCTGTCGGTCGGTCGCGAAGCTTTTCGTTGTCGTGTCGTACAATTAGAAACGATATATCAACGGATTAAAGTTTATTTTCATGAAATCCCTTTAATTTATTTCCTTCAAGCACAGAATATAAAGTGAAAAACTCTTAATTCCTTGAAAGTTTCTAATTGTAAAACACAACAATGAAAAGCTTAGCGAGACCGACAGCACAATAGTCTGGTTAAGAGTCCAGGGGTTATAGGAATATGGTGAATATATAAATATTGAGGAGGTAGGTAACAGTAGTGTTGCGGTACCGTTGTGCTTGTGCTTGTCGACCTTGTGCTGCAGCAGCGGGTAGAAGCCGCGCGCCGTGGCGTTGTGCGGCTCGTACTGCAGGATCAGCCGGCAGTACTTCAGCGCCTCCGCGTACTGCCGCTGCATGATCGCCGACAGGAACTGACACAACCACCACCTTACTTACACTTACATTCACAATAGTACCGGGTATAATAAGACCCTCAACGAAGCCGAGGTCTACGTATTCTGCCCATCATCAGGGCCATTTCTGTTCAAAATTATTGCTGGGAAACGATTTTAATTTTTGGTGTTAAAAAAACATTGCATACATTACCACGCAATGTAACGCCCACAAAAGACCGCTCCTGCAAGTGTATGCTACACAGCTGCGTGTGGCCGAGTTGAAAGGCCACGTTTATGTGCATGCTCATGAGATAGGTACATTGAGTGATGACGTTTTGAAGCCATTGCTTGTAACGGAATACATAAAATTTTGATAATGTTTATTTAGACAAAAATTAGGAAATACTTAACGAATAAAATAAAATTACGTAAAAATTAAAATAAAAAATGACTTTGACCTTCAATAACTTCGTAACTATTGGTTTCCCAGATATAGTCTAAAAGACAAAAATGATCCTGATGATGGGCGGAATGCGTGGACTTACAAAACCAACTATCGGCCGACAGTGGCACGCTTACACCTGTCCCGTTATATTCATTCTGGATTTCAATGTATGGGACAATTTGCAATATTTATATTTTTTTTACTGCTTGCTGCTGTGTTAGGTATACCTTTATGTGAGTTCATTAAAATAATACACAACCAAAACAAAAAATCTACGGAAAGAAGTCGTTTATTTTAAGAGTATCTCACCTCGGCAAGGAACTCGCTGGGGGCGGAAACAGCATCGTTTCCGTCGGAACAGTCTTCTGGGCTAGTGGAGTGCCTGGCATTGTCCATGGCGCCGGCGGCGGGCGGCAGCGTCACCACGAGCCGGTTGGAGCGCGGCGGCGGCGAGGGCGGCGCGCGCGGGGAGGGCGCAGCCGGCGCGGGGGGCGGGGGGCGTCTGCGGGGAGGGTTACCAGACGTCAGGAATTTTTCTGACATGTCAAGAATTTAAGGCATCCGTCAGGAAAACAGAAAGTCAGAAAACTGAAGCTGTCAGGGATGTTTGAAATCCCAAAAACTGTTAATGAAAACACATGATTTGTTAATCATTTTGGTGATAAAAAATTATCATACGTCAACTAAATTAAGAACGTAGATGTACTAAGTGTGCAAAAGTGTCAGGGGCCTTACTATGAGCTTTTATAGCAGGACTTATACTGAATGGCATTACTTTTTCGTACCATGACCTCGATTTAGCAGGCCTGCGGAGGGCCTGCTTTAATACACGCTCTTAAACCGTTCACCATTTTCTATGTAGGTATGGACGAAGCGTACCACGACGCTCCGTTTGACAGTTTGGGAGCTGTTTTATAGCGTCTGTAATGTCAAATAAAGCAATTCATAAAAAGTTCCTACGTGATCAGCTTTTTCAAAATTGTTTAGTGTATTTAGATAAGTTTGGTGTGAGAATTTTAAGATTTGTGAATTTCTTTTAATGTTTATTATTTAACAGTGAATTACTTATGTAACTTGATAAAGGCAACGCGACGACTTCCTTGTTGTTGAATATGATGAGAGATGATGAGAGATGAGACCCCATAAATAAGTACCTACTATCCCCTTCAATTGGTAATGCACCTGGCGGCCATGAGTTTAACCTCAAAAACGAAAAACAATTGCATTTTTTTAAATACCTATACCCTTTCTTATTGAAAATAAGAATTCAATAATTAATACACTATTATTACCTATTAGAATTTTCCTGTTTTTTGTCATTTTTAGCTGCGGATGACGTTGATGTGTATGTTAATTTGACAAGGTTCCAGCGCATTACCAATTGACGCGGATAGTAAATTGCATTACATTTTATGTTATTATGAATAATAATAATCAAATAAAGAAGAAAATGATTTATTTTATATCGATGTAAGTAATTAACAAACTAATGGTGTGAAATGATATTGAAAATAACAAAACGTCGCGGCAGACAGATATAATACTATCCCCGCCAATTGGTAATGCGCAAGAACCTTGTCACATTAACATCCACATCGACGTGATCCGCAACTAAAAATGCCATGAAATAAGAAAATTCTTAATAGGTAATCTAATTAATTATTATTTTAAACTTTTAGATTTTTGCATTCACAATGCTATTTTTATATTAAGATGAATAAATAATGAAAAATATTAGAAAAAATCGGCTCACCCGTAGCAACTTAGACGGGATCCCGTCTAAGTTGCTACGGGTGAGCCGATTTTTTCTAATATTTTTCATTATTTATTCATCTTAATATAATTATTATTTATTGAATTATTATTTTCAGTAAGATAGGGTCTAGGTATATCAAAAATTTACAAATTGTTTTTCGTTTTTGAGGTTAAAAACATGGCCGCCAGGCGCATTACCAATTGGCGGGGATAATAAGCGATAAATTGGGTGCATTCTGCCAGACAAATATGTGAGTCATCGAACGCCATAAAGTACATTTTAACCATGAAAAGTAAATTAATATTCTAAACAAATTATTTTCCATGGTTAACAAATTTATGGCGATCGATGACTCAGAGATTTGTCTTACAGAATGCACCCATCGATTTGTATAGGCTAGCTCGTTTTCGCATCGTCTACAAAGCATTAGTGATCTGTGACAAAGCATACCAGAGACAAACTAACCGTTCACCTTGAGTCAAAACAATCTTTAAGCCGTTCACCTAAAAGACGGTCATGGTACCGATTTAAGCAATTTTGTTTAGGGCCTGCTTCTGAACTGAACGGCTTATAATGTGGGGACCGGGAGAGCTCAAATGAAAGACGTGTTGATACCTCTGAGTATGATTTAATACTAATAATCTTATGAACTACGACCGCATACAATGTAAGTACTCTAGTTAAAGTGACGCATACACTACACCTCCCCCGTTATTGAAAAAAAAAGAAAAATACAATATGAAATAAATTTTGCTTTTTTTTTAACACATACCTGATACATACTGATTTTACAAACAAAAATATCTAGAATTTAAATCAATTGTTCAATAATTCAGAATTTTGGACTACCATTTAAAAATCAATCATAAAACTAAATGCACTATGCCTTTATACTATGTAGGTAATATCAAATGAAACTAAAATCAATGAAACTGATACTGCAAATAAAACTTTTAACATTATATTTAAAAATAAACATTGAAGGTAATTTTTATGTAGGTAAGTAGGAACTTACAATAATTTAGAAAATACAAAAATAATATTAACTAAGTTTGATTCAATTATGTTTTGCACTTATATAATCTCAGTGTGATTTTGTATAAAATTGTTTTTAGAATGAAAACGAATTTATTCCTATTATAATTCTAAATAAATACATTCCAGATAGTTTTATAGTAGGTATCTATTTAAAATTACTAAATACAAGTTCACAAAAGTTTGTTATTCTTGCGTCTTTAAATTATTAAAAGAATATTTTTCTTTCAATAAAACATATATTAAACAAAAATTTTTAACCCAAAGAAATTGAAAGATATTTTGAAAATATATTTTCGATTTTATTCACAAAACACTATAAAGTTAGAATTAATATTTTTTATCCAGAACCAATAAAAAAGTTACGGTCTTTATTTTCTTATCACAAAAATAAACACGATAAGTAGTAATATAGTAATAATTAAAAGAGTACTTAGGTACTTACAAACTACAATCTTATATTGGGTATAATGAATATTCCCTTTTATCAACTTATGACATACACATAGGTACCTAATATTATTTTAGGACAGTTGCTGACGATTATTATTTATTAAATTCAAAAACGTTCAAGATATTATTTAAGTAAAAGCATTTTTAGCGTATCATGTCTACCTAGTTACGTAACGCAATGCGCAATACAATTATTAATGTACCTATCTAAAACCTTAGTAAGTTTCTAGCAAAATACGGACCTATAGAATAATTTTTTCCTACATACCTAATATAAATGAAAATCTTATAAAATATAAGGTTAAACCTGCCTTGCAAGTTTTTACCAAAGTTCACTTAATGTCATATTCCGAGTAGTGGTATTTTCCTTCCACTTTATGTCACTCAATGTAAGCTATCTTCACCATGATTACTTTTACTCACTTCCCATTCAATTCATTTGTACTGTCCATCGTTTACTTTATTAAAAAAAAACTCATGTCGTAGACGTCATTTCACTTCTTATGAGATTCTCATTTTCATACGTATTATCGTGTGCACACATATTTATTTATTATACTATTCGCGCTTATTTTTTCTTATATATTTAGGTACTTTTATTTATTCATTTATTTGGGCCGGCCGGTCCCTTATTTATTTTATTGGTACATTTTATAATAAGTCGACTTCATTTTTTATTTAATATATTTATAAAACAGTGCATCTGGTGCCTGTTTTGATTGTGCGCACAGTCTTTTGGGGGGTCAATTTTAAATCTCAATTGGACTCCAACTACCTCATGGAGGAAAACTCGTCCGCACCATGATCGAATAGAAGGATCTGACCCTCCATGTACCATTTTATTATAGGGTCATGAATTAAGACATCTTTTGGTCTCCAACAGCATTCAAGGGGAAACTCGTCCACGCCTTGATAAAATCTGAAGAACCTGAACCCTAAAGTACCTTTTAATGTCTACCCTATCGATCCACAAACATCTTATTTTACTTCCTTCACTTGTAACAAACATAAACATTCAATAAAACAACAAACCTTAAATGAATATTTAGAATTATAAGAGTTAGCATTGCTTTTTGGGTGATCAGTCCAATGCATGCCGACCTTATAAAACTAATTACTCTCATACTTCTTTATATCTAACCTAAAACAAACAAAAACCAACTTTCCTTCACCAATCACAACTCACTCAAAATAATACCTTTCCAATCCGTACCTAATTGTCAACCTGGGTGCAAAAAGTTTTTTAATACGGATTTTCCTTTTAAACCTATGTCTTTCTTATCCTACGTTTCATTTCCATGATCACATAATAGTCTCTCTTATACATTATTAAATTAAATTGATTTCTTTGTTCTTTTATTTCGTAATTTCGCAACTATGCTGAAAAAACTTCCAAGAAATGTTCAGCGCACCAATCCAGCTCAGTTCGGATAGCATTGTTTATGAAATCATTCCAAGTATTACACATCTACCATATAGGTACTACAAACCTAGCGCACCAAAATATCATCTTACGAGATTCATACCAACCTTTTGTATAAACAAGAATTCGATAGCAACGCATGCTTATCGTAACAATTCGTAACTTCGTCACTAGTAATTATTTAAAAGTAAAACTCTTTGTTCTTTGTTACAAATTCTTAATTCCAAAATATCGTTAACTCGTTTTTTGAGTCAATCATATTTTAACACAAGTCACCCTAATAATTACCTACTATTAAATTATATCCGATTTTTTTTCCCAAATGATCGATTTACCATACTTGTCTTCATAAGCTTACCTATTTCTAACTAAAAAAAATATTGTGTAAGCAATTTTGAATTTTTCTTTATAGCACTTGTTGGCAACGAGAGAGTCGTACCGGCCGCGAGTCAAGAAACAACGACGAGCCTGTCATGTGCCGGGCGTTTGGAATGTGTTTACATAGAACTTTTGATAAGTGACCATGCCGCCGCGTAGCGTTTCAATGAGCCGCTCTGTACATTTTGTTTATATTAACGTAATTACGTCCCGTGTGTTGGTTCTGATATTACTTCTTTGAATTTAGCTGAGTGTTGTAACTTGAATTCGCTTTGTGGAACTGGGAGAGTTGTTTTGTGGGATAGACGTGTAATATGATAATCAAATATCTTGATGTTCTGGATGTTTTATGTAGTAAATGATAAGATTTCGAGTCGTATAGGTGTAGAGAGACGTACCCTAAGAGTAAACGACTTTGTTTTGCTCTGATGACAATAAATTTTTATGGTTGCAGGAATCGCCTAAGACTAAAGGGATTGCCTAAAGCACCAGAGGAATATACAGTTGAGTCCTTTAGACTTTATGTGCAAAAGTCGCCTAAGACTAAAGGGACTGCTATAATGTACTGAGGGCCACAACACTCTTGTATTTATTAAACATCTGGAACATCATGATAGGAGGATTCTAATAGTAGTCTATTCTTCTGGCTGCAGGAATCGCCTAGGACCAAAGGGATTGCCTAAAGCACCAGAGAAATATGTGACAGTTGAGTCTTTCAGACTTTATGTGCAAAAGTCGCCTAGGACCAAAGGGACTGCAATAATGCACTGAAGGTCACAACTGTCTTAACTGCCTATTACTATTTCTCAAACATCTAAATCATCATGATGGGAGGATTCTAACGGTAGTCTATTCTTCTGGTTGCAGGAATCACCTAGGACCAAAGGGATTGCCTAAAGCACCAGAGGAATATGTGACAGTTGAGTCCTTCAGACTTTATGTGCAAAAGTCGCCTAGGACCAAAGGGACTGCAATAATGCACTGAAGGTCATAACTGTCTTAACTGTCTGTTAGTATTTCTCAACATCATGATGGGCCGAGGCGCTTAGAGTACGTTATAAACATTACCATTTCATAAATAGAAGTGTTTTTATGTCACAGATTGAAAACCAACAATAAGGGTGTGGAGCGTCCGCTGGAAGTGCCTGGGGCAGGCACACTGCAGCATGGCCGTGTTGGCAACGAGAGAGTCGTACCGGCCGCGAGTCAAGAAACAACGACGAGCCTGTCATGTGCCGGGCGTTTGGAATGTGTTTACATAGAACTTTTGATAAGTGACCATGCCGCCGCGTAGCGTTTCAATGAGCCGCTCTGTACATTTTGTTTATATTAACGTAATTACGTCCCGTGTGTTGGTTCTGATATTACTTCTTTGAATTTAGCTGAGTGTTGTAACTTGAATTCGCTTTGTGGAACTGGGAGAGTTGTTTTGTGGGATAGACGTTTTTGTGTGAGAACTGAGAAGCAGTTGGACTAGAACCGTCGTAGCATGCCACGCGTGCTCCGGTGCCCTGTTCAATGTATTACCTATTCAATGTGTTATTCTCGAGTATAAAGTTGTGTTAATATTGTGTGTTAAAGTAAATACTTAGTTGAAGTTAATTGAGTCTTATTATTTATAAAAAGTAACTCTTACACACTACATAATAGTTCCCTTATCGTGTACCTAATGACCATCTTATAAAAGTGATTAAAAGATTTTTAATACACGACTTAAAGTACTTAGTACTTTTTTTTTTCCAAAACAACAATAAAAAATCTAACCATAATAAGCACTTCTTAGTTACTTACCTATTTTCATTTTTTTTATGAAGACCTAAAAGAACCTATTAGTAACATTTTTATATTTCATACTACTCATATAATAACCTACAGCTATTCATACTAAATACTAAACAAACTCAAGTCGAATAACGTTCGGTGATTTTATCAAAATTTTGCTTTCCGAAATAATCTTCAAATGAAAACTTAAATCAAAACGTAACTGGATCGGATAAATGCTACTTAATCCGAATAAAAATACTTAAGCTCTAGATTCTGCTTTTTTTCCCATAAAATTTCAGTGTTAATATATAATTTAACTTTGTAATAGGTAAGTTGTTAATGTTCTCGACCAAAGTACACCAACCTCGAACACGTTACGCTGACTCGACTGAACACTACTCTAGGTACTTACCTAGGCGTAGACTTAGGTGCAGTCTTCATGAGAAAATATTTGTAATCTAAACTCTGCATTCCAATGTAAAAGTAAATAATTACTGAAAAATTTTAACCTTTTCAATATAAAGATTAACAAAATTTTGTTAGACTTAAACTGTTTCTAAACAAAGGTAAATATTACTATCGATTTCTAACTTCCAATAAAATTCTATTCCATAAAAACTTCTAGTAAACTTCTTATTTTGTAAAAAAAAATCCACAGAAATTATGTAACCACGTGATACTTTAATTAAAACTGATTAAAATAAATGTTTTCGAACTTTAATTTACCGATACTTTACATATTTGTTCTCGAAGACCACAACTAACACCAGCTAATAAACGCTAACACTATATAACACAACACAATGACACAAAAAAAATAAAAGATGACATTCTTAAAATAAACTATAAAGACTAACGCGACTTTTACTCAAGTAATATTAGTTCTCTAAAATTGATTTTTGTTTATCAACCTGTCATCACATCTGAACAAAATCATTAATTACTTACCAATTTATTCAAGGACATGCCTTTTGTTTTAATCAAAAGGACATGCACTAAATGTAGAATCGTCAACAACTGTAAAACAAAACTAAACAATTAGTTTCTTAAAATTAAGATAAGTAGCCACTTACATTCTAATGTTTACTTATTCATATCTTTCAAAGAAAATAAAACATGTTTCAAATAACTAATTTCTACCACATGTTAACCATTATAATTAATTTCTACAGATTCGAATCCGTAGGAAACCTAAAATAAAAAATATAATAATCAACCCACAAAGTAAACATTCAAATTGACAACACAAAAGAAAACAAATAGGTATTTGTTTTTCAATAGATATACCCATGGTATAAAACAACTATTTTAATAATACGTAAGTTTACACTAATTAGCATTGTAGAAAAAAAAATTCAAAACATGCCTACTAAATAAATTCTTTCATCAATATTTCTGTTCCGAAATAATTTAGTCACATCACAACACGACTCAATTGTTAAAGGCTTTTGAATATTAAAATTAAACTTTTAACCAAACTTTCAAAAACATGGAAACTAATAGACATAAGTACATTCTTAACCAGATAAAAATTGTATTCAATTGTTATAAGAATAAAAAATATTTTACGTTTACATTACACAGACTTTAAATTCCGATACTTTCATTTCACATTGAATTTTAATTTATGTAAAAAAACATTCCTGTTAAAAAAAATCAAATAATGAATTTTTCATGTTAAATTCGCAACGTAAATTTTTCGGAATTGGAAACTGGTGAACTCACGCGGCTGCATCCACATCCGACTCGTACTTCTCCCAGCGCCCAGCTCATTGTTTCCATCATACCATCTGACTTTCCTCCAGCCCTCGGTTCTTTACAGCATCATCAGCAGCGACAGCACCACCATTTCTCCGTCATGTTTCAGATTTTTCCCAAATAATTGTCCATTTATCCATCAGCGTATTTTTTCTTTGTAATTTCTAAATTAATTTTTGAAGCACTTAAGTTCATGTTCATAACCAAATTTTTAACAAGATGAGAAGAATTCATTTAGTCCATAATAAGTCCAAATAATTATAACGCCATAGTCCTTTAGCACTTATCACACATTATATTTAAATTCCATTTCCTTTATGGAACAGAGTTTTTAATATCAATTTTATAGTCTTTGCACTTGCATTAATTTATGATAAATTTAATTTCTCTCCAAACCATCTGCGCAGCGCTGCCGTAAGGCAGCACTGGCAGGGTCGCCATATAATGTGGGGACCGGGAGAGCTCAAATGAAAGACGTGTTGATACCTCTGAGTATGATTTAATACTAATAATCTTATGAACTACGACCGCATACAATGTAAGTACTCTAGTTAAAGTGACGCATACACTACAGGCTTAAGGATGGTTTCTTATTTGCTGATGGTAAGCCCCCAGGACTGAAAAGTCTAGGGAAAAGTCAGGAAATCTCATTATTAGATCTGGTAACCCTACCTGCGGGTGGCGAGCCGCAGCGCCACGCGGGACGCGGTGTCTAGCGCCGGCACCGCGGGCGAGGGCGGCGGCCAGGGGCGGCGCGGCGCGGGCGGCGGCGGCGGGCGGCGCGGCGCGGGCCGGTACAGCCGCGCGTTGGGCACCGGCCGCCGGAACACGCGCCTGGTACGAGCGGCGCGCCCTTGGGACCGCTTCTCTTTCCGCTTAGGCTTCGATTTCGCCGCCGGGCCGGGGTATCTGATGAAGAGATATCCTCGAGTCCAGTTGAAATTCAAAGACGTTTTTAGGATGAGAATGAGCGTTTTTTTTAGAAAAATAAGAAGAAATAAGAAAAATATTTTGGGACTATTTAATTTTGTCGAATTCGCGCTAACAGCGCTGTGGTGAGCGTGATTCGGAACGCGGCCTCAGTTTCCTTTTTTTTTTATTTGTCATTGAAAACCGCTCATTGTCTTATCATTTCATTCATATGGTCTGTACAAATTCCGGCTCGCTCCCACGTCATACTCACAGTCTTGGATTAGGGGTGTAAGGGCGTCGGGGCGCGGGGGCGCCGGGCAGGTGCTCGGGCGGGGCGTGGCGCAGCGTGCGGGGCGCGCCCAGGTCGATCACGTCCACCGTCTGCTGCGACCTCGACGACGCAGCGCCCCTACACATTGTGATTATTGTGACGATCCACCATCACTGATAGATAGATGATAAAGTGCGGTTGCCGAAGTGTGCCCGCAGACTACAGACCAAACTGTCGCCCGATAGTTGGTTTTGTATGAAGAATCGGCCGATACCAAATCGTTGTAGTGTGCGCACTTACTTGCACAGGTACTTCTTCATACTGATTCCAACTATAGGCTGACAGTTTGGTCTGTAGTCTGCGGGCACGCGAAAAGAGACCCGCAGGTCATTATGTATCTTTTCGGCAACCACACTTTGCAATTTTCGGTAGCCCCGCATTACATGATGACTTTTAAAGAATTTATGTGGGTAGGTAATAAGACACCATAGCACAGAATACATAATAGTAACCATAGGGCCTCATTCCGCCAATATTAGCGTAATAATCGTGTCTCAATGGTCACCAATGGTGTTTCAATGATACCTATTGCTTGCTTCTCGACCAGAGGACGGTGTTGTTGATTGATGTGGTACGTACTACAAGTCTGTTTATCCTTGTCCTCTTTGGTAAACAATCTTCACCCAACTCTTGATTGAATTTTTTTTTTTAATTTGGAACAAGTAGGATAGAAACGAATAATACGTACGTAAAAAAAAGGATTGATATCGGCTGGCTGAATAGAGCTAATCCATTTGAGATTGGCACCTTTTGGTGCGATTAAAAAACTGTACAATAATGAAATTTCATTCATTTTTATTGCTCTAGCTAGAGCATTAAAGACTCGCTTTGTACTGAGTTTTTAGTGCGATTGTGATGAAATTAAAGCATAGTTGGAAGAAAAATATATTTATACGTACTCGTCGGTAAATTTAGGCCGGACGTAGATCACGTCCTTCTTGCTGGGCAGCGGCTTCGCCGCGCCATTCCTGTAACAAACTTTGGTTGGGATAACATTTCACGCACTACGCACACGCACGGTTCTCAAACCATGTAGGTGCGGCTTGCGGGCCCGCGGGCCCGCAAGCCATCTCAATATACGGCCCGCGACCAGAATCTATCCAGTGAGGATTTTAGAAGTTTAAAATTGCGCGCGCTAAAAATAATTTAGTACGTAAGTATTTGTTAATGGGGAGGAAAAGCGCAATTTTATCCCGATAGGTGGCGTCTGGTCTTTGGTACCCGGCCGCCTCAAACAAAGTGTCAAAACATATGGGAATCTCTTGGAGTATTGCACTTTTTAATTTTATAATGAGAAAATGCCGCATTGTTATGCATGTAACTTGTAAAATATTGGAGTTCATCGATTTCCCAGTAACAAAAAAAATAGTGGGCAAAAAATATCAAAAAAAATATGCTTTTCCTTCGATTTTCTCCTTTGCTGAGCCTGAGAAACATTTTAAATCAAAAGGAATGTTTCATGAATTTGATGAAGCTTCGCCAAAATAAAACAACATTTGAATTATAACAGCTTTGTTCTTTAATATTTCAACCTCAGCAGTTTCTAACATATTTATAACTTGGATGAATTTGATAGGTATATCAAATATGGAATAAGCCAATATTGGGGCCAAACAGAGAATTAATAGAATTTTATATGCCAGAGTCATTCAAGAAACTTAGAATAATAAAATAAATATGATAAAACGGTTCGTGTAATTTTGGATGGTACAGAAATTCCAGTACAGAAACCTGAAATTACTATTGCACAGAAGGCATCATCAGGCAACTATAAACACGGAAATTCACACTCAGTTGCTTTGTTAAAATTTAAATCACATGCTTCTAATCTGAAATAAAAAGATTACTTGTAAATCTTACACGAAATTTAAAGAAATGTAATGCTTGTTAGCAATTTTTTGAAAGTTGCTATAAACTTTCTTGCTTGTTGTTTTGGCTTTTCTTTTCCGTAATTCTTCTTTTATATGAGCTAAAGTTAGCATAGAATACATTGTTTGTCCGCAAAACCGAAAAAAATACAATCTAAGAAAGTAAAATCACGTAATACACAGTCAAGACAATATAAGCTTAAACTGACAATTGTTCCAAAGACTGAGCACCATCTGTAATTCACTTTGCCTTCGCCTCCCCATTTTGAGTCTGATGGCCCTTTAGAAAAATGAGTTTGAGACCGCTGGCTTAGAGAACCTGTCAATAACGAAAGTTCAAGTTTTATAAAACCAATTTAAAAGCAGCCCTAGGTGCGTTTTTCATCCACAACAACACGGCCGAACACGCGCACAAGTAAAGGACCTAGCGACATACTTTCAGTTGCGACTACTTGCGACTAGAAAGGTGATTTAGATCATAATCTGAGCATCGATTTTCCATTGAAGGGAAGTTGGTAAGTATACTAAACAACTAAGTATACTATAACTTCGCTCTTTTTAGGGTTCCATACATACCCAAAGGGTCAAGACGGGACCCTATTACTAAGACGGACAGCGAACCGTCTGTCTGTCACTAGGCTGTATCTCATGATCCGTGATAGCTAGACAGTTGAAATTTTCACAGATGGATTTCTGTTGTCGCTATAACAACAAATACTTACGAAAAACAGAATAAAATAAATATTCAAGGGGGCTCCCATACAACTTATCAACTAAAATTACATTGGTTCTACTATCGGTCAAGAGATGGCGCTGACTTAAAACTGCAATATTCTAGCAGAAAGTTCCGCTATCGGTCAATAGATGGCGATGACTTAAAACTGCAATATTCTACATCGCAGAATTAGTTCCGCTATCGGTCAAGAAAATATGGCGCTGATCTAAAAACTAAAACTGCAATAATTATTATTATTCTACTCTATACTATGATGGTACCTACGGAACCCTCTCGGTGCGCGAGTCCGACTCGCTCTTGACCGATTTTTTTAAAGTTAAGTAGATAAGTAGGTACCTAAATGAACAATTTACCTTTTCTGGTGATATTTCTGGATGATACCTAAGACCTAACAGATTATTACAGAATGCCTTGATTAGGTACCTACTATCATCTATTTTTTTTAGAGGGGTCTGTCTGATGGAGGTAATGTAAGTAAGGAAGAGTATGTTAGTGTAAAGTGCATAAATATCGACCACACAAGCCGCGCCGCACCACAACAATGATACACTGCCTGGCCGAGGGCTTTTCCGTTTATCCTTGGCGTCCCATTAATTATGCAAGCTTTATTACCGAGTTACCTACCTACCAGTTACCACTAGGATTTTATTCCAACTTTGAGAATCCGCGTACCTACCTAAGAATAATAACATACCTACAGCTTAAGTAGGTACCTACCAACTTAAAAATGATTGTATACGGGTCGATTAAACATGACAAGAGCCTTGAGGGATTCGTACCTACCGGAACACCAGCTCAATTACGCATTTGAAAGGTCACACACGTTGATATCGTGAATCGTGACCAAAACAAAAGCACACTTGCGCTGTATTGATTGTAAAAGCAACAGTTTGTCCTACTACGAAGTTGTGATTTATCAGCCTTACCAGGGTGAAACTGTACTTTACGGGCGGTCTGTTCAGGGATGATGCGTATAGACGTTTGGGGCGGATTATCACTTACAGCCCGAGCTCGAGCGAAGTGCACTAAGCTGATGGGTGCGCGCGGTGGTGCCCGGCGAGCGGTGGACACGGGTGCACACTGAGTAAGGCGAGCACGTCTACCGTGCTGCCGCGCCGGTCACAAAGGATGCCAACAAAGCATACTGCGCATGTCCTACCAATTTATTTTCATTGGACCTTTCAAACATTCCAGGAATTCCAGAAGTGTTTAATAATAAGAACTGCTGGCCATAGCTAGGGGGTGGGTGAGTTAGGTAGGGTCAAAACGCGTCGAAAGAAAGTATACCAGATACCTACATCATATTTACACACTAAACCTGCTCAAATATAAAATTATTATAGAATGAAAATGTGCTTATTTTTTGTATATTTACTTGAAACTTATTAGCTTTGTTTTCATCACCATTGTTATGAAATTATTTTTCCATTATCACAATAATTTATCTATATTTTGTATGTCACGGTCATGGCCAAAAATGTCAGTCATCGCATAACACAAAAACAATTGAAAATAAATATGTACCCTTTTTCATCATGCTTCACTACGACCACGAGAAAAGTTATAAAATAATTTTATTCTGTTGATTGATACAATACGCGCGCTGCTGTATCGTTTTTGCACCTATATATTTCTACAGGCTGTTTTAGGCTGTATGATTGCGATTCATTAGGTTTTTAAGTGTCAATGTCAACTGTCAGTCATTCCATTTATTTTTGGCTGTCATGTCAGTCAATCAGTGTCATTTCGTCTGCAGAAATGGCTGAGTTGTTGTTTGTTCCTTTGAAAAAGTCTTCGGACGTAGATATTGTTAAACCATTAAAAAACTTGATTCAGTCCACTTACAACACTGGTAAAAGTACAGACGATTATAGCGATGCTTTAAACGAATTGAGCCGCCTTAGGGCTAATGCTATATGGAAAGTATTTGAAAAGTCTTCCCTCGAGATTATTTACAGGTAAGAAAGAACGCATTATTTGCTGTTAATGAGTCACCGATTCGTGTTTAAATCGTTACTGAACTGTGTTAGATTATAACCTTACCGCATTATTTATTAATTTTGGTATTTCAATATGAGTAATCGTAAAAATTAAAGCTGTGATGATGTCATCATAACTCTTTATCCCCTCGTGTGTTAACAAGCCCGATTCGGGCCTCGAAAAAAAGTGAGACTTATGCTAGACGCCCGAATCGGGCCTCGGAATTCCCGCTCATTTTAAAGTCAGTGACACAGATTAATACTGTACCGATCCTTGCCAAACTTTAAGAGACCTTAGCTAGTGCGATATAGAGTCTATTAAATGTCCAATTTTTAACGAAGAGAGTATAACAAAAATGTCATGACCCTTTGTTTACGGGTAACCTAATGGGGAGGCGAAGGCAAAGTGAATTACAGATGGCGCTTCATCCTTTGGAACAATTGTCAGTTTGAGCTTATATTGTCTTGACTGTGTATTACGTGATTTTACTTTCTTAGATTGTATTTTTTTCGGTTTTGCGGACAAACAATGTATTCTATGCTAACTTTAGCTCATATAAAAGAAGAATTACGGAAAAGAAAAGCCAAAACAACAGGCAAGAAAGTTTATAGCAACTTACAAAAAATTGCTAACAAGCATTACATTTCTTTAAATTTCGTGTAAGATTTACAAGTAATCTTTTTATTTCAGATTAGAAGCATATGATTTAAATTTTAACAAAGCAACTGAGTGTGAATTTCCGTGTTTATAGTTGCCTGATGATGCCTTCTGTGCAATAGTAATTTCAGGTTTCTGTACTGGAATTTCTGTACCATCCAAAATTACACGAACCGTTTTATCATATTTATTTTATTATTCTAAGTTTCTTGAATGACTCTTGCATATAAAATTCTATTAATTCTCTGTTTGGCCCCAATATTGGGCTTATTCCATATTTGATATACCTATCAAATTCATCCAAGTTATAAATATGTTAGAAACTGCTAAGGTGTAAATATTAAAGAACAAAGCTGTTATAATTCAAATGTTGTTTTATTTTGGCGAAGCTTCATCAAATTCATGAAACATTCCTTTTGATTTATAATGTTTCTCAGGCTCAGCAAAGGAGAAAATCGAGGGAAAAGCATCTTTTTTTTGATATTTTTTTGCCCAATATTTTTTTTGTTACTGGGAAATCGATGAACTCCAATATTTTACAAGTTACATGCATAACAATGCGGAATTTTCTCAGTATAAAATTAAAAAGTGCAATACTCCAAGAGATTCCCATATGTTTTGACACTTTCTTTGAGGCGGCCCGGTACCAAAGACCAGACGCCACCTATCGGGATAAAATTGCGCTTTTCCTCCCCATTTGATTTTTAGTTGCATTTGACATCGGCTAATTGTGTTCTGCATTTTGTGTTTTGCTGTTTAAAAGTGTTGTGAAAAAGTGTTTAACATGAAAAAGTAAGTAATAAACAATTTTTTATCAATAGATTGAGTATTCAAATAAGATTTAGGCAAAAAAAATTCATATTTTCGAAACATTGTCGGCAAATAAATGACCATTTTTTTTGCCATGACTGCACATTTTCATTTTTGATAGTTAAATGTCTGTTTATTGATTGAAGATTGTTGCTTATATCATATCATTAAACATATCTTCGTTTAAAATAATCATTAAATTTGAATAATTTTGTCTAGTATTTGGATGAATACTTGATTAAAAAAACACGTAATTTTGGCGGCCCGAATCGGGCCGCCAGCATTTGTCTGCATTTTGGGTCACGTGGTGCTTTTGCTCGATGTTGTCGATAAGTGGATAAGACTTTTTAAACCAACATCAAAAAAGGAGGAGATTATTTTAATGGTCATTGATATATATATTTTTTATTTGTGGGCTGTTTGTTGGAATCAATAATGATACCTATTTAAAAATGTGAAAATTTGTTTTTTTATTGTTTTTATTCTCTACTGCCTCTAATTTTTTTCTTTTTCATGGAAGATTAAATTTCATGTATGGATGTTTTGGCTAAACAAAAATGAATGAAATTTTGCAACACAGATAGTTTGTATGTTTGTTGGATGTTTGGATATTTTGATGTTACTTAGTCACGCCATTAACACACTGATAGTTTGGATGTTTGTATGGTTGGATATATAAGTTGAGATTTAAATATATCGGATATACTTAAATCTCGACTTCGATATAATAATATACATATACATACACCGTCATTTTGTAGTCGTTTTAATTAGCTTAAGGGAGTGTTCTACTAATGAAAATAAACATTTTTGCCAAAGAAACATGGGTAAAAAAAAACGACAAAAATTTTTGACTTCCCCATACTAATACAATGATTTAGCTGTCTAGTTAATATGGGAGGACCAAAATTTTTTGTCGTTTTTTGACCCATGTTTCTTGGGCAAAAATTTTTAGTTTCATGGGTACAACACACCCTTAAGTTAATTAAAACGACTACAAAATGACGGTGTATATGTGTTAAATGGTACTTTTTTATAATTCAATATTTTATTTCTTATTATGTAATAATCATAAAATATTAATTATAATAATATAGGAAAAGTAACTTATACTTACTGTATTCTTTTGAAAATTTGTGCATTTATCCAATTGTATAAAAAAAACAATTAAAAAAGTAAAGTAACTACTCACATTTTTTTTCTAAAAAAATAATAATAATAAGTTGTATTTAATCATAATTATTAAAGGTTGAAATGAAATATTCATTTAATGATCAGATTAAAAAGTTATTTTGTTTATACATTCGAAGTCTTATCCATACTACCATAGCGTTTACAAGGTGATTTTTGTACAGAAATTGAATGTTTTTAAAGTAAAGAAAATAAAAAAAATTGTAGTGCAGCTGGTCTTTTTATTGATTGATTCCTATAGCAAATTTCCTAAACTTTAAGAAATTAAAATCATATCTTGCACAAACTGAATATATTTCTTTGTATGAGCCACAGTTTAACATTACCTTTTTAGGGGTTATTTTCATGCGTGTTGTATTTATCTATATTTCTCGTAAACTAAATGCTTCCCATAGTTAAAACTCAGTATATATGATGCAGAAGAACTAAACTACAAGATAAATTGAATAAATAAGCATTTTGGTCTCTAGTATTTTGGGAACCGACGTAAAAACACATACCGTTTTTCTGCTCTGATTTTGGGACGTGTATTTAAGGGGCACTCTTGTTAGGCTTGTGGTGTAAAAAAAATGTATTGGAAGGTCTGTTCTTTTCATTGATTTTTGTGAATGATTACATTTTTATATAAATAAAATAAAAATAAAGTACAATTTCAGGCTTTTATTTATGATAAAGACACTTTATTTACAAAAAACGGGGGAAAAATGGCTGATTCCACTTTTATCTACGAATTACAACTCATTAAAATATAGAATTGCAAACAATGATACAAAATTAGATAGCTTATTTCATAAAGATTCTAAAAACATATGACTTATATATAGTTTTCATACAAGTTTCTTGAAAAATCGCAGTTTTAGTGACACGCGGTATTATCAAGCAAAATTTTCGAAAACAGCGCGGCAGATGCGCGCACACTCGCGTTTTTGCTCGCAGTAGACGAGGGGTTATATTCTTAATTTGTTCGTATCTGAATGATAGTGGGTAGTTAGTTTACACTTGATTTGTACTTCTTCTTCAGCTACTATGACCAACTCGTTGCTCTGGAGAGCAAAATACCGCCTCAAGAAGTTCAAATACCTTTTAAATGGAAAGATGCTTTTGACAAAGGATCCTTATTTGGAGGGAGGATGAGCCTAAGTGAGTTTATATTTGTATTGTTTTATATTAGGTATTTAATCTATGTTCAATTGAACAAGCATAGATTGCATATAATCTGTCAATGTGACAACTTTGGCTAGTTGAGTAAGTTGTTGTCGAGTGGCAAAGGATGAAAGTCACGTTAAATATTCACTATTTATTTCCGTACACAGTTTAAGATAGGTAAAGTGGTTCTCACACAACTTAGTCATTTATGGTTGCTAAGTTATTTTATAAATAAAATATTTTAGCAAGTAATGCATGATTCATTGACCTCAATAATATGTGTAAGCACAAGTATGTCAAATGTATGAGTAAACCACATAAACCATAAACCATTAACCTGTAGCATTAACATTAAACAAGGGATGTATTTAATAGCACTTTAAAATTGATGAAAACAGCTATAAAATTGTATATCAGCACTTTAAAATAATAATAGACCTATAATTTAATATTATCACTACAAAAATAATGGTTTGCACTTTAAAATAATAATAGATCTATAATTTAATATTATCACTACAAAAATAATGGTTGCATTTTAACTGTATCGCAACCATTGGTCCCAACTCCGAAACCATTTTATTTAGTTTCTGTCCAACCATGTCAGACTGACCACCATCTGACCACTGTTAAAATGAGATGGAAAGATGAAAACAACTTGTGTCATAATGCATAATTATACGCCATCAGGTCGGTTCTGGCGTTGTTGGTCACAATGGAACCTAACCTCCTCCTGGGCTCCTCTCTCGCTGCGCCCGCTCGTCGTCGCACCTAGACGTCTGTTTACCAGTGCTAAAGTTATTATAAATTTTATTTGTAAGGTGCAAAGTATTAATTTTAAAGCTAATCAATTAAATGGTATAGTGCAAAGTATTAATTTTAAAGCTTAGCATTTTTATAGTGGAGACCATTATTTTTATAGTTCATTCAATAAAATTTGAAGCTAAACATTTAAAGTGTGTTACATTATTTTTAAAGTGCATTTATATATTCCCCATTAAACAATTGCTTGTATTGCCAAGTCATTATATTTTAGATGTGAACAAACTGTCATACTCTAGTCTGTGAAGAAGATAAGCTATGAGTCAATATGTTTTTAGTTAAAACTGAAGTGAGCATTCACTTATGCCCTTATCCTATAGTTGAAGAATAATCTGTTTTTCTTACAGATGGTAAAGTTCTCTACTAGCGGTAGAAACAAATTCTACCGTGTACTCATTAAATAAAAATGCACCATACAATAGTTGTTTTAATAAGAGATAATGTAAACAATCTTAAATGTAGACTTTTAAACTTTCACGTTGCAGTGTACTTAATTAAAATAACAGGAGTTAAACGCATACGTATGTACGTCACTAATAGGTATTTTCACACCTTATTAGCCTGTGACCACGGCCGATACAACTCGGTTGAAACATAGGGAAAATAGGCAAGTGTGAAAATACCTATCATTTACGTATGTGTTTAATTCCTGTTATTTTTAAATTTGAGATTTTTGCATTCACAATGATATTTTTATACAATACTTTTATTTTCTAGAAAAAACATGACTCATACCAGATTAATCCTCTGAAATCAAACCTGCGATCTTTGGATATCCGGTTCAATGCTCTGACGGCTGAGCTACTGAGTCACTGTTACAGTCGATTTCAATAACCTACCCTCAGTTAGACATAGGCTTACTAAAGATTTGTTGCTTAGATATTTCTGTTAAATGACGTGAAATAACAACAGTTGCCTAGTAAGTAACAGATCCATAGTAGAACTATATCTTAAGAAATCGGCCGTTAGTGTCCTGTTATTTTAATTAATTTAGACATGTCTTAGTTACATGTTCTGTAATCTATTCACATTACAAAGTAATAAACATTGAAATCATTATGATTTGAAATTCATCATTTAAAAAATATTAATAAATATTTTATAAAATGATTTCAAGATAATGGGACATTAAGATTGTTTACATTATATATTTTTTTTTATTTTAGGCATTCACAATGTTATTTTCATATTAAGATAATTAATATAATTATTAGAATAAATACTAGAAAAATCGACTCACCTGTAGCCTGTCTAAGGTTTAATTATCTTGTTTACATCAGTATTTTTTTCAATATGGTAAGCACTCTTTATTTGAGTTGTGGTGTAATGTTTGTCGCAGCAATTAGCTCCCTGGCGTATGAGCGCATGTGCGTGCTGTTCAACATGGCGGCGATGCAGAGCGCCGTGGCCGCGCAGGAGCCGCTCGACACCGAGGACTCGCTCAAGCTCGCCGCCAAGCTGCTGCAGGTTGGGCCCTATATGTTGTATGTACATTTAAGGGCTAGCTACATCAAAAATAAAGCGTAAATCAAGATAGCAATGAGAAAACGACGCGCGCGGGAGCGTTTCGGCAAATTTGGCGCAAAAATCACTAAATCAATTTGTAGTAAAAAAATTGTGGGAATAGTGGATTATGGACTTCTGCCTTTTCCTACACCTCACAAACTCGAATCGTCGCGAGGCAAGGGGGCACCCGTTATTATTATTATATTTTAATGTATATTAGCAATTTTGTGTATAATAATAGGTGTTCAATGGATTTTGATATGAACTTTATGTTAATCAGCAAGCGGCGGGCATCTTCGCGTACCTGAAGGCGAACGTGATGATGGCGGTGCACCAGGAGACGACGCCGGACCTGGGCCCCGACACGCTGCACGCGCTGTCGCAGCTCATGCTCGCGCAGGCGCAGGAGGTCATCGCCTACAAGTGCATACGAGGTAACGTGATGATGGCGGTGCACCAGGAGACGACGCCGGACCTGGGCCCCGACACGCTGCACGCGCTGTCGCAGCTCATGCTCGCGCAGGCGCAGGAGGTCATCGCCTACAAGTGCATACGAGGTAACGTGATGATGGCGGTGCACCAGGAGACGACGCCGGACCTGGGCCCCGACACGCTGCACGCGCTGTCGCAGCTCATGCTCGCGCAGGCGCAGGAGGTCATCGCCTACAAGTGCATACGAGGTAACGTGATGATGGCGGTGCACCAGGAGACGACGCCGGACCTGGGCCCCGACACGCTGCCCGCGCTATCGCAGCTCATGCTCTTTCATACAATAATTTGAACCCCATTTTCACCCCTTTCTACTAACAAACTAACCATTTCTGATATTATAAAATTAGCGTCATTCTATATGTACTGTTTGCATGCCAGTATCTGGTGCATCACATGAGCCTAAGCTATTTTATTTTTACAACTTTTTGTACTGTGAATGCTTGCAAAATAAAATATTCTTATTCTTATTCTTTGGGTGTTTAAAAATGTCCACTGTGTTAGACTTCAAAATAAATGTTATTTTCGCAATCGTCATCCTAGAAAACCCTAAGAACGACTTCCATATCGATTTTTAAGTTTTTTTACCAGGCTGAATATACGTTTCGTTAGATTTACACCTTGGACGAATTAACCACTGGACGCGAAATGACAGCCATATTCGCCTTTACCCCTTAGCCACTTACTGTGACCGATAGCCTCAGTAAACGATATCGCGTTGTCAGTGTGATGCTAGAGCTCGTGGCGAAACATTGGTACAAAAATGGGCAAAATGCTCCGTATTGTACAGCAAAAAAAATAGTGGGCAATCAAGAAATGTTTCTTTTCACGCGTAAGCACAATTTCAACCTATTATAGTAGCAATTTTTCGTAAAATAAATAATATTTGGTATGTAAACAAAGTAGAGTGCCTTAGCCAGTTGGCCGGCCCCCTTTGGTTTTCGGCCATTTCGGAAACATAACTAGGCCACCTTCCCTTGCTCAAGGTCGCGCGGACAAGGACTTTAACAATTTATTGTGTTTAAAAATGTTGACCTCCTCTAAATCTATGCTACCCTGGTATTTTGGTAATGTAATTTAAAGAAGATAATTAAGTTCCTACGACACTACTGGGCCGGTAGTGTAGTAGAGAAAAAAAATACCCACGACCACGACACTACCAGTGGTGCGCTTTGGACTACCAAGACCACGACACTAGTCGTGGGGAAGAAGGACGAAAATTGAACAGGGTATGTATGTCGTTAAAAGTAGCAAAAAATGTGCATGTGAGTTTTTTGGATGTTAAGTTACAATATTGTTTACGGTTTGATACACATGATTTTATTACTGACACTCAATAATTGCAAAAAAGATTTTTATCTTTTTAAAGCTCCTTTCAAATTTAAGTATGGAAATGTCAAACTTATCTAATGAAGTGTCAAATCACAAACAATCAGTACAAAATTACTAACTTACGCACCGAGTAGGTACATTAAAGTAAAACTTACTGTTTTATGAGGTCAGCCAATAGTGCTTTTTCTCCTGAAGTATAGTTTGCACCTCGTTCACGTTTTTCATTTTCTTTTTGAGACATTTTTACTCACAAAAAAATAATACCGAAATAATAAAAATTTCACATCCAACGAATTTGAAAGAAAAATGACAGTTGTCAAACGATACTATGTGTCAAACGCGTTATTTTGGCCAATTTTTATACAAACTTTGAATACTTTTCAAAACAAAACTCAACCATTCGGTGATCCCATTCATTTTTTAACTTTATTATTTGCAACAATGTTTAAGGCTCTCATTAGTTAAAGGATTAAGTTTTTAACCTAAAGTAGTGTGATGCAACAAACTAATGAAATCATTATTTTAATGATTTCATTAGCGATAAAGTGGCATTAGCTAAAGAAGATTTAAAGTGAAGCTTCTTGCAATTGAGTGTGAGTATGGTAAATTAGTTTTAGCACTGTTATTTTGACTTAAATGCGTAAAGTTTTCGGTGTGATACATTTAAATTTGATGGCCAGGTAACTAAATCCATTTTTGGGAGGTCATTTGCTTTTCGGCCGCCTGGCCGAGAACTAATGTATGAGTTTCACAATCCATAATATTTGGCCGGCAATTATGGCCGGAAACCGGCTAAATCACCCTATAATATTGTCATTATTTGACAATGTAATCCCCCCTCACCCCGCAAAAATTGGTTGAACGTGATTTCATACATTTTTCTTACGTTACATGTCCAGTGGTTAATTCGTCCAAGATTTACACCCATAAGCTTAAATAATAAGCGATTTTAAATCCTAAAATGAAAGATTTTCTAAACACTAAAACATCCCCCTTTTCACCCCTTCGGGAGTAGAATTTTCAAAAAACGATGAGACACTTGAATATAATTATTCAATCTTTAGCCTAAACACAAAATTTTAAGATCCTAGCTTTGAAACTGAGGGACTTTCATACAAACTTTGGACTCCCGTTTCGCCCCTTTGGTTGGTGAGTTTAAAAAAAATCCTTTCTTAGTGCACCCCTAGACTTCATAAGGAACCTACGTGCCAAATTTGGAGTCTCTAGACCCAGCAGTTTGGGCTGTGCGTTGATACGTGAGTAGAATCAGTATTAGTGGAGAAGCCACTTTTACGAAAGTCGTCTAATTACGATTCCCGTCGGACAAGAGAGTGCTCCACCGACAACCGGTATCATTGTCTTCAGCATGATCTCCTGTAGTGATGGGCCAACTCGAGTTCCAACTCGGGTTGACTCGAGTTGCAGTTGTATCGGGTCAACAAGAGTCAGCCCGTTAAGAACTCGAGTCAGCCCGTTAAGAACTCGTGTTGTGTACCTTCGCTTCCGCCGCTGCCGCCATGGTCAGCCCGGCCCGGCGGCGGAGTTGGCCGATCTAATCCGAGTTTAACCGTAGCACCCGAAATTATGTTTTCTTTCTACCGGCGAATATTTATATTTTACTGTTTACTTGTTTTGTTTCTTTTAATGTTTGGATAGACAGATATTAAAGTTCGGATTTTATAAGCCTATAGAATTTCACATGGTGCGCCTATAGAGTTGAATCATATACAAATAAATGAACAAGAAATATTCCAACACTTAAAACATCTAAACATCCACAAGGGAGCTGGTTCGGATGACATACATCCTTTCTTTATATCTAATTGTGCACGTCAGTTAACAAAACCTTTATACATAATTTTTCATAAATCTCTTAGTTCTGGCGTGTTTCCTGATCTCTGGAAAAAAGCTCTTATCACACCTATTCCTAAAAACCAAAAAAGAGAACAAATAACACAGTATCGTCCCATTTCGAAGTTGTGTGTGTTTGGAAAGCTATTGGAGAAATTGGTGGCGTTTCAGTTATCGTACCTTATTCGTCATCACTTACCTCAGGAGCAGCATGGTTTCTTTAAGTCTCGCAGTGTTGATACCAATATGGTCACTTTTACAGAGTTTGTTCAGCAAGCAATGGAGCGGGGTAAACAGGTAGATGCTGTTTACACCGATTTTTCCAAAGCCTTCGACAAAATTTCCCATAATATACTTTTACAGAAGCTTTGGAGGTTTGGTGTGCATGGTAATCTGCTTCGGTGGATTGAATCTTACATCCGCAATCGCAGTCAGGCTGTTTGTTTGAAGGGCTACTGTTCCACATTCCTACCAATTTCATCCGGAGTTCCACAGGGCTCTCACCTTGGGCCAATTCTTTTTTCTATTTACATAAATGATATCAGCAAAGCCCTTTGTTATAGCAGTCACCTTCAATATGCAGATGACACGAAAATTTACAGAGTAATCGATGACGCAGATGACTGTCTGCGATTGCAGGATGATTTGGATTCTCTCCAGTTGTACTGCAACGATAATCAACTATTCCTAAACGCAGAAAAGTGTCACGTAATAACATTTACTAGAAAACTTTCACCAATTAATCATATTTACAAAATTGATGATATGATATTAAAACGTGTAGACATTATTAGGGATTTAGGAATAATAATGGACAGTAGACTATCTTTCAGTTCGCATTTTGAACACATTAAAAAAAGAGCTTTTCGCAGCCTAGGTTTCATAAATAGGGTTTCAAAACCGTTTAGAAATACGTTAACTTTAAAAATACTTTTCTTTAGTTTTGTTCGTTCTATCTTGGATTTTGGTAGTGTTATTTGGAACCCATTTTATAAGAAAGACATAGCTCTTCTAGAAAGAGTGCAACAAAAATTCATAAAAATGCTTAATTTCCGTGCTAATGTTTCAAATACAGAATACACAGATTCTTTGAAAAAATACAATTTATTGTCCTTGGAAAATCGCCGAAAGATGTTCGATTTAGTTTTTCTTTTTAAATTAATAAACTACAAAATAGATTGCCCGGTCCTTTTATCAAAAGTAAACCTTATAATTAAAGCGCGACTACCCGCACGCCCCTCACGCCCTATAAAAATATTTGTACCACCATCCTATCGAAAAAAATATACTCGCAATAGTTACTTCTCTCGCTGTCTAAGAATGTATAATAACCAATTTTCAAATTTAGATCTGTTTTGCAATACTTTAACTGGTATTAAATCCGAAATAATCAACATGTTAAAGTGAGCCTATTGTTTTGTTTTGCCTTGTCTTGTTTTATTTTGTTTTGTTTTGTTTTTGTCTTGTTGTGTAGCTCCGTCTCAAAACGTCAGAACCTGTTATAATGGGCAGTCATCAGCACGTCAGGTTATACAATTGTCAAAAATCTGCTTTTTTAAAAAAAAATTTCGTAGTCTTCGCATTTTAGCACAAAATTTATTGAATTTAATTACCCAGTCATGTTTGACCAGCGTGCCGTTGACTGTACCACACTACATTTTGTTATCCTATGAAATAATATGTAAATTAATAGCATGTTACTATTTACAAATATTTACACTAGCTGTAAGTCTGCAACCAACATTTCACTATGTTTAATTTCGGGCACTCGTTGTCTACACCATGAACTCTTTTATTTAATTGTTTTTTTTGTAATGACTGTATGTGCCAAAATAAATAAAAAAAATAAAAAAAAAAAGCTCTTTTTACTTCGTAATTGTGTTGAGTGTGTGTTTTGTGTCGTGTTCAACTTTGAGACAATGTCATCCAGTCGGAAAAAGAAACCTAACCTAACCTACTTAGCTAGTATCTAATCTATGAACAAAAAGGTAAAGGTCTCCACAGTTGCTGACTATCTGTGGTCGGTTCCGAACCGATTAGGCAACTCCGTCTGACTCGCTTACAGCTACGGAAATTCGCATAACTCAGTTTACGAGTCGTAGCGGGTTGACCCGTTAACCAACTCGGGTCGGCTAACTCGAGTTGAATTGAAACCGAGTTACGCGAATTTCCGAGTTGACTCGCGGGTCGTAGCGGGTTGACCCGCGAGCTAACTCGGGTTGGCTAACTCGAGTTGAAACCGAGTTACGCGAATTTTGAAACGGGTTGACTCGAGTTGGAAATGAACCGAGTTGGCCCATCGCTAATCTCCTGAACAAGAATACAGCGGTTGTCGCATTATAAAGTGGTGGAGGGGGGAGGGAAAAGCCGCGGAAGTCGTGTATCGGGAATTGGTTAATTTTCTCAACAACCACTTGTCCGATTTAAACAAATAAGCTGTCGTATGATAGGTAATATCCTTAGCAACATATTTTATTCTACAATAGTTATTGTAAATACTATAGTTTATTAAATAATTAGAAAAAAGTCGAATTTCAAACAAAAACATTTTTAGTTTTGTAGATTTGAAGCAGTAAATTAAAATAAAGTACATACATGTATATAGTATAAAGTACTGCGTAAAATTGCCACAGTCATTAGCTTGCTGTCTGTTTTTTAATTTTGAAATTTAGCTGGAAAACAACAAAATTATAATCGATATTGTGCGGGAGGTCACTGTCCGAATAATATCGAAGATGCTTTAAAGAAAGTCGTCTAATGACGATTCCCGTCGGACCGGAGAGTTCTCTACCGACAACTGTTATCATTGTCTTTAGCATGATTTCTTGAACAAGAATATAGGGGTTGTCGCATTATAAAATGGTTGAGGGGGGAGGGAGGGGAGGGAAAATATGCGGAAATCAGGTATCAGGGTTTGGATAATTTCTCAGTAACCGCTTGTCCGATTTAAACAAATAAGGTGTCATATAGTAGATAATATCCGTAACAACAAATTTTACCGTTCAATGTTTTTTGAAAAAACTAAAGTTTATTACAAAAATAGAAAAAAGACGAATTTCAAACAAAGGCTTTTTAGTTTTGTAGAATTGAAGCAGTAAATTAAAAGAAAGTACTATAAAATTAAAACTATGAGGATTTGCCCCAGAAAAAAATTATTTGTACGTAGCACAGTTGTCCCACTATATGGAGTAATAAACTTGTGAAACATTTTTATCTAGTAAGTATGCTAAAAAAATTTTTTGGGTCGCGAGGCGAAATTTTTTCTACCGTTTTTTTCGAAATTCCTCTACAGAATTAAAACTATGAAGATTATCCTCGGAAAAAAAATACTCGTGAATAGCTTAGTTATTCTACTATATAAAATAATATACATGTTAAACATTTTTTCTAGTAACTATGATAAAAAAATATTTATTTAGTCGCGAAGCGAAATTTATGCTACAATTTTTTTTTCGAAAATCCTCTACAGAATTAAAACCATGAGGATTTACCCCAGAAAAAAAATAGTAGTAAATAGGCCAGTTATTCCATTATATAGAATAATAAACTTGTCAAACATTTTTGTGTAGTAACTGTGTTAAAAAAATATTTTGTGTCGTGCAAACTCATTTAAACATAACATTGCAGGTCCACCGTGTGGACCTGCGACACAACATTTTTTAACACAGTTACTAGACCAAAATGTTTGATAATTTTATTAATCTATATAGAGGGATAACTGGTCTATTAACTATTTTTTTTCTGGAGCAAATCCTCATAGTTCTAATTCTGTGGAAGATTTTAGAAAAAAAAAATGTTAGAGAATATTTAGCTGCACGACAAAAAACATTTTGTTTTCATAATGTCTAGACAAGAATGTTTGACATGTTTATTATTCTATATAGTGCAATAACTAAGCTATTCACCAGCATTTTTTTTTTGGAGCAGATCATCATAGTTTTTATTCTGTAGAGGATTTTTGAAAAAAAATGGTACAGTTAATTTCGCCACGCAACACAAAACATTTTTAACACAGTTACTAAAGAAAAATGATTAAGAAGTTTGTTATTCTATATAGTAAAATAACTGAACTATTTACTACAATTTTTTATATGGGGAAAATCTTCATAGTCTTAATGTTGTAGAGGATTTTCGAAAAAAAATGATAAAGAAAATTCGCCACGCAACAAAATCATTTTTTTAAGCATAATTACTACACAAAGATGTTTGATAAGTTTATTATTCTATACATATAATGGGATAACTAGGCTTTTCACCAGTATTTTTTTCTGAGTCCAATCTTCATAGTTTTAATTCTGTAGAGGATTTTCAAAAAAATAATGGAAGAGAAAATTTCGCCGCGCGACACAAAAATTTTATAGTTTTAATTACAAAGTAGTTTATTTCAATTTACTGCTTCAATTCTACAAAACAAAAAAAAAATTATTTAATAAACTATAGTATTTTTTTTCTAATTATTTAATAAACTATAGTATTTACAAAAACCATTGTTTGACCAAATATGTCGTTAAGGATATTCCCTACCATATGGCACCTTATTTGTTTGAATCGGACAAGTGGTTATTGAGAAATTAGCCAAACTCTGATACCCGAGTTTTGCACCTTTCCCCTCCCCCCCTTCCCCCTCCACCACTTTATAATGCGACAACCGCTATATTCTTGTTCAGGAGATCATGCTAAAGACAATGATACCAGTTGTCGGTAGTGCACACGCTTGTCCGACGGGATTTAAATTTTGAAGGCCTGGCGTCTCGGCTATATCGTCTTTTGTATAATTAGATTATTGTTTAGTAACTGTGTTAAAAAAAAATATTGATTCGAATGGTTGTGTGTGTGCAGATGAGATGAAGGAGAGCATGGTGGCGAAGGTGTGCGCGCAGTGCGAGGAGCTGTACACGGACGCGCTGCGCGCCATGCAGAAGGACTCGCTGCGCCCGCTCTGGGACCGCGAGTGGCTGCCCACGGTCAGTGCACACTACACTACATCATGACATGACACATTTTAATGTCTCCACTGCTGGGGCGGCCTTCCTTGTGGGTGGATAAGGAAGATTTTATTTTATTTATTTTATTATGTTCGGAATACCATAATAGATAGGCCTTAAAGTAACCCACTGCGAATTAGTGCCCTTTGCCCACTGCCCCTTAGTGGGTGTCAACGATTGCAAATGCAGCCGGGATCGACGGCTTAAAAGCTTTCCAATGCAAGGAGAAGTTTTTGGTCCGACCGCCAGTAGTCACGACTTCATTCAACTCTCGCACTGTACTCAACTTTCACCCTGTTCTACTATCAACATGTTGACATAATCCTTTATAGATAATGGTCTACTATTATTACTACGTAGTTCGACTGTGTTTTGTCTTCCAGTTGATATAAGTTTGACAAAACTAGCTAACTTAAACAATTCTCGATAGAATGGTTGAAATACTTACTTCAATCGAAGATATGCAAAGAAAACATTACAGTACACGTCCGCAAGCATAGAATAATTAATAGTACAAGTACAAAAGCAGCACTCCGAAAAATCATATAAATAAATTGCTACTTTTGCTCCAACAGAATAAAGTGCAATTCAGGTCGCGAAGCTCTAATGGCCTACAGTTATATTCACCTAGTAGTTGCCTCTCTTTGTATCGCGTGCTGTTACCTTTTCTGAAGACGCAACGTTAGGGTTGCCTTCTTTTAAATGAAATGCGTAGCATATATCATAATGTGAAAAACGACAATTGTTTATTGGTTTTTAGGGTTCCGTACCCAAAGGGTGAAAACGGGACCCTATTACTAAGACTCCGCTGTCCGTCTGTCTGTCACCAGGCTGTATCTCATGAACCGTGATAGCTAGACAGTTGAAATTTTCACAGATGATGTATCTCTGTTGCCGCTATAACAACAAATACTAAAAACAGAATAAAAAATATATTTAAGGGGGGCTACCATACAACAAACGTGATTTTTTTTGCCGTTTTTTGCTCGATATTAATAACGACTGCAGGTAGACAGTTAAATTTTTTTACAGATGATGTATTTCTATTGCTGCTATAACAACAAATACTAAAAATAGAATAAAATAAATATTTAAGGGGGGCTCCCATACAACAAACGTAATTTTTTGCTGTTTTTTGGTACGGAACCCTTCGCGCGCGGGACCAGACTCGCACTTGGCCGGTTTTTTTTTAATTTCGACATCCGTACACGGCAATGTAGATTCGACATTTATTTATTTATTTATTATTTATTATTATAGGTCTGCCAACATTTTTAACCGACTTCAAAAATTTGAAAAGGAGGAGGTTATCTATTCGTCGCGTATATATTTTTTTTATATGTATGTACACCGATTACTCGAAGACGGCTGAACCGATTGAAATGATTCAAACGTTATAACATGACATTTGTTTCCAAGTTGCTCCCATTTTTTGAAATTTTGAAATCGGTTCAGTAGTTTTCAAGTAATCTTGAAAAAACTGTCGTTTTCGTTACCATTTTATATGAATTCAGGCGGATTTTCAACTATAACTTTTTTGTTTATGAATCAATTTAGATGATTCTTTTTTTGTTTGAAAGAAGACACCCTAAGGATAATACCATATTAATTTCATTGGTATTGGATTTTGGATTTTGAAGATACACAAGGGAACTCCTCAAAATTAAATAGGAACTGTACAGTGATTGAAATATTGGTAGGATTATGACAATCAAAAACAAGTTAACTAACAAGTTGACTTCAATAGACGTGTTTTAATTAATCGATTAGAACATTATTTCTTGCTTTTTATAGAGCTGTTTTTTAAGATTTTTGAAGGAGGTTGTGCTTTTTTTAAAAAGCTTTTTAAACTTTAGCATACAATCCATTCCTTAAAATATTAAAATTCAAAGTACAGTGAAAAACAGTTATAGGCAAACACAGCATGACTTTTTATAAATAAGTTATTAACTAGCAACTAACTCATAAAAATTTGACACAATGCGTTAAGAAAAAAAATGTACTACTATTAAGCTACAATTTTTTGTTATTATAGTTTAATTCAAATTAAATTATTTATTAATATTTAATAATTTAATAAATTATTTAATCAGTGATAGAGAAAATATGTCAATAGAGTTGCAAATAGTGTTGTGTTCGTCACATAGTCTATTAATAACACTCTGACGGCCCAAGTTAGTTGAGACAATGTAACTATTATAAAGAGAGTCAAAGTCAAATAAGCTTTATTCAAATAAACTTAATTATTAAGTACTTTTGAATCGTCTACAAGACAATACCTACTTGGGCAGTAAGATGCCGCGCTTGTACGGCGGCGGGCGTGTGTTGGCCCTCTGCTCACTCGTGCCTTCGAAGGTACGGCTAGCGGTAGGTGCTTATCGCGCGACCTTGAGCGAGTGAGGGAGAATATTAATGAAAACATAAACAAATAACAGCAACATAGTTGTATAGTGACGGTATTGTGTCGGTGTGTAGGTGCAGGCGAAGCAGGCGGCGTTCCGCGGGCTGACGCAGTACTACCAGAGCCTGGTGTGCCGCGCCAGCAAGGCCGTCGGCGAGGAGATCGCGCGTCTGCAGGTTACATTACTTTATTTAGAAAGTAATAGTACATTATATCCGAGAACGGGAAGCTAGCGATTGCATTGTCGAGGATGCAGGCGAGGGCTTTAATCATTCGAGGCAATGCAAGTAGCTTCCAGTACAAGGTTTGTATAAAACTTTACTCACGAAATGCGAGGAAATACAATTTTCTTTGTAAAAATGTGATATTTAAATTGGTTCGCGTGGCCATGTTTACTGACCGGTCATGCAACCATAAAGTTTCATAAAAAGAATGCTAGCTGACAAGTTCTACCGATTTGAATTTGGAACACTTACTTCCCGCACTCAGTGCGGGAAGTAAGTATTGAATTTCATTTCCGCACTGAATTTCAAATTTAGAATGTGATGAACCAGACCCCCACGGAAATGTTGAACGCCCCGCATTTTTTTTTCAAATGGAATGATAACATTTCAGAGCATAAGTGAGTAAAGGACTTTAACTGTAAAATTAAGCTTTATAGATGGTTGAATCAGAAATATAGTGACGAATATAACGTTATTTTTTAATTTTTTTTTTACTCATTTGGTTTGTAAGCTAAGAAAGGCCATGAAAACAGTAACTACACAAATTTTCGAACAACACAAAGTTAAATTACAGTAACTAACTGCTACAATTCAAAAAGAAAGTATAAGATTGTGGTTTGCTTTGTTTTTGCGTGATTACCGGGTAATAATCATAGATGTTACTGCACAGTTACTTTTTTTATTTGTTGTCAATGTGTTGTGAGATAATCGTTAGTCTGTTAGAATGCGCCCACTGTCATTGGGTGCATTCCAGCAGACCAATTGCTAAGTCATCGATTACCACAGTATATACTTTAATCATGGAAAGTTATTGGTTTTTAATGTAAAAAAAATTGATTTACTTTGTTATTGCTCTGTGAATAAAATTTATTTGTAATTTAGTAATTATTTTACTAGTCATTACTGACACTTTTCAGAAATAAAAAAAAACTGAAATTCTCTTATTGTTACAAAATGCCTAATTTATTTCTTAAAACATTGTTTTCATAGAATTTATTAAAAATATAATTGAATTATGGCCGAATGTTCAAACGCTAATTAACTTTGAGGGGCTCTCAAACGTCGTCCTGTCACATTAAATGTCAAAGATATGACAAAGACAGCATGCTGTTTGAGAGCCGTTCAAAGATAAGTTGCGTTTGAGTATTCGGCCATTACTGTTACATATTTATTTATATTTATATTTAAAACGAATGATTTTGATAATATGGTCTTCCTGTAAAATAGTTTTGTGGTTATTTACTTTCTTTTCGGTTAGAGTAGCCGAGGTTATGCGGTAACGTAATAGAGTCGCGTGTGTGACAGGTGGCGGTGGAGCAGCTGAAGGCGGCCACGAGCAAGCTGGCGGTGGGCGCGCTGCAGGAGGCGGGCGCGCGCGCGCAGCGCCACCTGGCCGAGGCCACGCGTGACAACGACTTCATCTACCACGAGCGCGTGCCCGACGCGCGCCAGCTGGAGCCCGTGGCGCGCGCGCCCGTCGCGCAGCCGCTGCCGCCGCAGCCCAGGTGGGCCGCCGCCGACAAAGGTCAGTGCACGCGCCACGACCACTTCATCTACCACGAGCGCGTGCCCGACGCGCGCCAGCTGGAGCCCGTGGCGCGCGCGCCCGTCGCGCAGCCGCTGCCGCCGCAGCCCAGGTGGGCCGCCGCCGACAAAGGTCAGTGCACGCGCCACGACCACTTCATCTACCACGAGCGCGTGCCCGACGCGCGCCAGCTGGAGCCCGTGGCGCGCGCGCCCGTCGCGCAGCCGCTGCCGCCGCAGCCCAGGTGGGCCGCCGCCGACAAAGGTCAGTGCACGCGCCACGACCACTTCATCTACCACGAGCGCGTGCCCGACGCGCGCCAGCTGGAGCCCGTGGCGCGCGCGCCCGTCGCGCAGCCGCTGCCGCCGCAGCCCAGGTGGGCCGCCGCCGACAAAGGTCAGTGCACGCGCCACGACCACTTCATCTACCACGAGCGCGTGCCCGACGCGCGCCAGCTGGAGCCCGTGGCGCGCGCGCCCGTCGCGCAGCCGCTGCCGCCGCAGCCCAGGTGGGCCGCCGCCGACAAAGGTCAGTGCACGCGCCACGACCACTTCATCTACCACGCCCGACTGATATTTGCTTGGCGTGTCCCAACTTATCTTAAGTGGGGCCCACAGGTGATAGGTGGCCCGACGTGGCGTGGGAAGATGCAGCTCAGGGTGTGAAGCACGTCGCAAAATGGTGACCAGCAGAAACCCAAGTGGCCAAAGTTGGTCGGCCAAAGTTGGTTTGGCCAAATTTGGTTTGGCCAAATTTGAAAGGGTCAAACTGTTTCGTTGTAAGCGGACCGATTCAGGAAAGTTACTCAAAAGTGTTACTCAGTGGAAGCGTTACGAAAAGGAGCGGGCCGAAAAATGCCTACTCCGCCTTGATATTTCAATCGGCTTACAACTCAACGAGGACTTATATACTAAGGAATTAAATCTAGTTACTGCTAAGACTTGACCTTCCTGTGGATGACCCTCCGTCGCCCGGCGACACGGTGACGACACGCACGTGTCTCAGCGCGTCATTCGCGCCGACCCGCCGCAGCACGGAATCGAAGAGGTGGTAGATTTGGCGGTGATGGCCCTGTTTAAACCCCCTACCCCTGAGCTCAAACACCAGGAAGTGAAAATGTATACCACCAGTTGGCGGAGGTACATTCGCCAAACACGTTTCTTCTCAGAAGCTGATAGGTTAAGTCGATAACCTTTGTCACTTTCACAAAGCGTTCAACGGATATGTACAAACACACAATAAGGTCAATGAAATACGTTTCACACGCGACGCGAACAACAAATTAAAGCAACAAACTTATAATTAACGGATTACAAACATCCAACGAACACAAATCAATTCCTTTGATTTTTCCAAACAGAAAAATAGCAAGTTACAATATAGCCGGCAGAGCTCGAAAAAATTCTGACAAAGGAATGTCCTTGCTATAACAAAAAAATACGATATGATGCGCGGAATACACGCGCAACGCCATCTCGCGAAACCAGCGCGAGACAAACAAAACTAACTGAATGAATGCTTTTCCTAACGCAAACTTATTAGCATGTAATGGGGAGGCGAAGGCAATAGTACATTACATCCGAGAACGGGAAGCTAGCGATTGCATTGTCGAGGATGGTTTGAAGCCCGAGCCGCAGGCGAGGGCTTTAATCATTCGAGGCAATGCAAGTAGCTTCCAGTACAAGGTTTGTATAATACTTTACTCACGAAATGCGAGGAAATACAATTTTCTTTGATGTTTAAATTGGTTCGCGTGGCCATGTTTACTGACCGGTCATGCAACCATAAAGTTTCATAAAAAGAATGCTAGCTGATATGTTCTACCGATTTGAATTTGGAACACTTACTTCCCGCACTCAGTGCGGGAAGTAAGTATTGAATTTCATTTCTGCACTGAATTTCAAATTTAGAATGTGATGAACCAGACCCCCACGGAAATGTTGAACGCCCCGCATTCTTTTTTCAAATGGCATGATAACATTTCAGAGCATAAGTGAGTAAAGTGAATTACAGATGGCGCTTCGTCTTTGGAACAATTGTCAGTTTGAGCTTATATTGTCTTGACTGTGTATTACGTGATTTTACTTTCTTAGATTGTATTTTTTTCGGTTTTGCGGACAAACAATGTATTCTATGCTAACTTTAGCTCATATAAAAGAAGAATTACGGAAAAGAAAAGCCAAAACAACAGGCAAGAAAGTTTATAGCAACTTACAAAAAATTGCTAACAAGCATTACATTTCTTTAAATTTCGTGTAAGATTTACAAGTAATCTTTTTATTTCAGATTAGAAGCATATGATTTAAATTTTAACAAAGCAACTGAGTGTGAATTTCCGTGTTTATAGTTGCCTGATGATGCCTTCTGTGCAATAGTAACTTCAGGTTTCTGTACTGGAATTTTTGTACCATCCAAAATTACACGAACCGATTTATCATATTTATTTTATTATTCTAAGTTTCTTGAATGACTCTGGCATATAAAATTCTATTAATTCTCTGTTTGGCCCCAATATTGGGCTTATTCCATATTTGATATACCTATCAAATTCATCCAAGTTATAAATATGTTACAAACTGCTGAGGTTGAAATATTAAAGAACAAAGCTGTTATAATTCAAATGTTGTTTTATTTTGGCGAAGCTTCATCAAATTCATGAAACATTCCTTTTGATTTATAATGTTTCTCAGGCTCAGCAAAGGAGAAAATCGAGGGAAAAGCATATTTTTTTTATATTTTTTTGCCCACTATTTTTTTTGTTACTGGGAAATCGATGAACTCCAATATTTTACAAGTTACATGCATAACAATGCGGCATTTTCTCAGTATAAAATTAAAAAGTGCAATACTCCAAGAGATTCCCATATGTTTTGCCACTTTCTTTGAGGCGGCCGGGTACCAAAGACCAGACGCCACCTATCGGGATAAAATTGCGCTTTTCCTCCCCATTCCGACCGCGGAGACGGTCCGTGCAAGATATGAACCGTGTCGGAAGATGGCGCGGCACGTTGTTTTCTGAACACAAACTGCATCCCCTTTCGGGGATTGCACTATTATTTTGAAATGAAATAAAATGACGAAAACACATTGATCACTCAAGTGTCCTTTTTTAAAAAAATATCGACTTTATGACGAAATAAGTTCGTGTCGTCGGCAGGAGCTCCGGAAGCGGTGTGTCAATGACGAAGCAAACCACTGCATCGCGAAGTTAGTACAAGCTGCGCAGTCTGTTGCGCGCACGCATTGTGTGATTCGCAACCACTGCCGTCACGTCGATACGCGAACAAAGAAAGATTAGGGTACTGTTCGCGAAGTGGTAAAACGTTTAAATAAACAATACGTTCGATTTGCAGTTTAATTTGCATTATTATTTTAATTGTGGTTATTAGTTTAGTGTTAAATTTAAATTAGAAAAAGGATTAGGTTAATTTAGCTATAAAAATGGTTTGTTTTTATTTATTTTACTAGCTTCTGCCCGCGACTTCGTCCGCGTGGATGTTAGAGAAAATCCTAAGAGAACCTTCAACCAGGATCTGACCAGTCATTTTTACGTTTCCCGTTCCGGTTCCGGTTCCCGTTCCCGTTCTGTTCCCGTCCGTTCCCATCCCTTTCCTGTCCCGTTCCCGTACCCCTTCCGTTGCCATTCCCGTTCTCGTACCGTTACCGTCCCGTTCTCGTTCCCGTTCCCGTACCGTTCTCGTCCCGTTCCGTTCCCGTTTCATTCCCGTTCCATTCCCGTTCCCATTCCATTCCCGTTCCGTTCCCATTCCGTCCCGTTCCGTTCCCGTCCCGTACCCCTTCCGTTCCCGTTCTCATTCCGTTCCCGTTCCCGTTCCCATTCCGTCTCGTGCCGTTCCGTTCCCGTCCCGTACCTCTTCCGTTCCCATTACCGTTCCCGTCCCGTTCCCGTTCGCATCCCGTTCTCGTCCCGTTCCGTTCCCATATCGCTCCCGTTCCGTTCCCGTTCCTTCCCCCTCCGTTCCCGTCCCGTTCCCGTGACGTTCCTTTCCCGTTCCCATCCCGTTCTCGTTGCCGTTCCGTTCCTGTTTCGTTCCCGTTTCCTTCCCGATACGTTCCCGTTCCGTTACGTCCCATACCGTTCCCGATTCGTTCCCGTTCGCGTCCCGTTCCCATACCGTACTCCTTCCGTTCCTTTTCCCGGTACCAGTCCCGTCCCGTTCCTGTCCCTTTCTCTTTCCCATTCGATTCCCGTTCCGTTCCCGTTTCGTTCCCGTTCCCAATCCGTTCCCTTTCCGTTCCCGTTTCATTCGCGATCCCTTCCCGTTCCGTCTCCATTCCGTTCCGTTCCGTCCCGTCCCGTTCCGTTCCCGTCCCGTTCTCGTCCTGTTCCCGTTCCCGTTCCCGTTCCTGTTCCCGTGCCCTTGCCCGTTCCCGTTCCCGTTCCCTGGATGTGCATGTCCAGGTCCAGGTCCATGATGTGTCATGTCCACCGTGTTGGACTTCAAAATAAATCTCATTTTCGCAATCACCATCCCATGAAACCTCAAGAACGACATCCAAATCGATTTTCATGTTTACTCACCCCTATTTACCCCATAAGGGGTTGATTTTCAAAATCACAAAATATATGTTTATTTATTTATTTTTAGACGTGCTCCTACGAAGTTTAAAGTTGTAATGTCCATTTAATATTTTTTTCCATACAAAATTTGAACCCCATTTTCACCTCTTGAGGGGTTAAATCATGTCCACCGTGTTGGACTTCAAAATAAATGTCAGTTTTGCAATCGTCATCCCAGAAAACGCCAAAAACGACATCCATATCTATTTTTAGGTTTACTCACCCCATCCACCCCTAAGGGGTTGGTTTTTAAAATCACAAAATATATGTTTGCTTATTTATTTTTAGACGTGCTCCTTCGAAGTTTAAAGTTGTAATGTCCATTTAATATTATTTTTCCATACAAAATTTGAACCACATTTTCACCCCCTGAGGGATTAAATCATGTCCACCGTGTTGTCCGTGTTAGAGTTCAAAATAAATGTCATTTTTGCAATCGTCATCCCAGAAAACCCTAATAACGACATCCATGTCTATTTTTAGGTTTTTTTACCCCTTTTTACCCCCATTTCATCTCCGTAGGGGTTGAAATACTAACAATAACAATATACGTTGCGTTAGATTCCCATCCATAAGCCTAAATTATATATTTAGCAATTTTTACTTCGAAAATAAAGGATTTTCTTCAATTCACAACTTCATCCCCCTTTTGACCCCTTCGGGGGTAGAATTTTGAAAAACCGCCGAGACCCGTATTTATTAATTTTCAATCGTCAGCCTAAACACAAAATTTGATGATTCTAGCTTCAAAACTGAGGGACTTTCATACAAACTTTCATCCCTTATTTCATCCCCTTAGGGATAGAATTTTCAAAAATCCTTCCTTAGTGGATGCCTACTCTGTATAAGGTATCTGTGTGCAAAATTTCAAGTTTCTAGGTCCAGTGGTTTGGGCTGTGCGTTGATAGATCAGTCATTCAGTTTACGATTTTATATATTAAGATTAAATGTAGATTATGTGTAATTTTATTTAAAAATTAACTTATAACGTTACAAGGCTTATGGTTGGAAATCTAACATTTAACGCAACGTATATTGTTATTGTTAGTATTTCAACCCCGTGGATGTCGTTCTTGAGGTTTTATGGGATGGTGATTGCGAAAATGACATTTATAATGAAGTCCAACACGGTGGATATGATTCAGCCCCTAAAAAGGTGAAATAAGTGATAGGGGTTCAAACTTTGTTGGAGTACCTTAAATAAAATAAATAAATAAAACTTGTGTTGTTTGGAGGGCGAGGGAGAGGAAGAAGGAGAAAGAGAGAGGGAACAAGAACGAGGACGGGGACGGGAATGGGGAGGGGAACGGGAACGGAGAGGGATACTAATACCTCTGGACCCAATTCTGATTATTGTAATAAACTAGCTTTCGTCCGCGTGGATATTAGAGAAAATCTTTAGGGAACCTTCAACCAGGATTCGACCAGCCGTTTTTACGCGATTAGGCGGGTCCCCTCCAAGCGAGCAGCCTCGTGCTAGGCCCACCATACGCGGCAACGTCTTGCATTGCCTTGCCTGTCGTATTATGGATTGATGTAGAGTTGCGTTATTTGGTGACATGATGTGCATGTGGTATGTTCCGTAGACTTGTTCGCGTCGCTGGTGCCGCTGGCCGTGCACCAGGCGGAGCAGGCGGCGGGCGCGCGCTGCGCCGACGCGTCCAACGCGGCCGTGGCGCGCCTGCGCGACGCCACGCAGCTGCTCAACGCCTCGCTCGCCTCGCTCGGTCAGTCACTACACTACACACACAACTGCAGACACACATACACACACACACATACACACACACACACACACATACACACACACACATAATATACACACTTTGACGCAAACATTAGTCTTATATTTTATTTTTATTTTATTTTTTAGGTACACCAACAAAATACATACAGTAAATGTTACACATAATTTCATTCGCTAAACTATGCTTTGATGTGTATGATTTCTATTATGCAAGGAGGCGACCAGGAGACGTTTAAATGAAAGATCTGACTGCGATTAATGACTGCTTTATTATGAACTACAAGTGTTTTTATATGAGGAGATATGCGTGTGTGCATATACGTTAGTACATACACTACAATTACAGGTATACTGAACATTGATAAAGAACTCTGGATTAACAATATAAATTAGTAATACTACCTATATAGATATAGTATTTATAGATATAAATTAGTAATACTATATCTAAAGGTTTTTAAAGAAATTTAAAATGTTAATTACAGTTTTAAACAATAAGTACGTTGAAAAAAAGATTATGAACAATAAAAAAGAGAATTCTTAAACAAATAATTAAACAAAGATAATATTGTTCAACATCACTAATGCAATATTACATTCCCGATCTGAATTCTAAGAGATTGCGTTTAAATTTATAAAAGCTGCAGCCAAAAATGACCAGATCCAAATCAGAAGAGTCATTAGAGTTAGCATATTATATAATACGTACACATACGGTGAATAGGTGAATTTTTGCCAAGTTTGGTACGACAAAAAGGGATGTGAAACAAGTCCTTACAAAGATACCTAGAATTAGGTCTAGGAACTCGAAGGGAGATTTCATCTAACGAAGACTCAGCAAGTAACATACCATGTAACAGTTTATACAAAAAGCTTAAGTCCAATATCCAAAGACGATCTTTTAATTGTAGAATATTGAAAAATTTTAGTCGTTCATCATATGTGTGACGAGATATTATGCCTCTTGCGGTAAAAGCTAAGTCACAGAATAAATAATAGTACAAAGTACAGAAAATTCACTCCGCATAGTCATTTAAATAAATAGCGACTCTTGCTCAGCCACAATAACGTGCAATTCAGGTTGCACACTGCTTCCTTACCTACAGTCATATTCACCTACAGGTTGCATCTCTTTCTATCGCGTAGCTCTTACCTCTTCTAACAACTTCAGGGTTGTCTTCTTCTAATCCTTCAACGCTCAAGCGGCCCCATCGAGCTGCACAGCACAACACAACAATGGAAAATCTATTGTCTCATTTTCTGTGCTTGAAGGATTAAATACTTTATTACAAGTTTTGTGTTTATAATGTGTACTTAAATGTGAATAAAATTACGTTTCAAATAATAGTAGGTAGTTGTTACACCTACTTATCAAAAATAGGTAAGTACTCATAAAAATTACGAGTAAAACAAACAAAATAGAATTTTTTCTACCTTTCAAGATCTTTCGGTAAAGTGACAAATGAAATCTTTGAATCCTTCTGATTATTACGACAGCCGTCCACGCAGCAATTATTAGTATTACGATTCTTTATTATTTATAAATTATAATAGTAGGTACGGTACAGTGCTGGGAGCAATAAACAATGATCGATTGACCGTCATAGAGGCACAGAATAACGCACGCGTGTACTCACAAGCGCGACGGCCGCCCTGACTGATTTGCAACTTCAAGTTGTCGCGCGCTGTAGGTACTTATCGCGGTAGGTATGGGCGAGTGACAGATGCCTGGCTAAGTACCGGATGGCACCGGGTAAAGGAACGATTTATCCTCTCAATCCTGTCTGAGTGAACGCTTAAAGGCTCCAGCACACCGGATGCGTAAGCGTATGCGTAAGCGTGCACGTAGACGTACGATGACGTTGTAATGCCTGAAACTTTATGAGACATGGCACACCGCTTGCGTAACGTACGCGTGCACGTAGACCGATGCGTAACCCTACGCATTGCAGCTCTCATGAGACAACCAGGCTGCGTACTTACGCAGAGCGGAACGTATTGATGACGTTGTACTCAATGGCATTCCCTATTGGACGTCACACCGAACAAATACGAACACGCACGTATCTTTCCTGCGCGTCACTACGTGCGTGACCACGCGCGTAACCACGCGCGTGAATACGCATTCAGTTGTTTTGTTCGGGTCCCCCACCTATGAAATTTGCTTTTTTTCTTACAAATAGAGAACTTCGTCACTTCTATGAATTTAATTAAACTAGTCATCAATTGCTTGATATCACTACATACATATTATAAAACAAAGTCCCTCACCGCGTCTGTCTGTCTGTCTGTCGGCGCGACAATACTAAGGAACATTGTTGTGTGCATTCGCACGACGCACACACACAGATGAAGCGCTCGCTATAGGCTCGACATCCCGCGCATTTCATTCTGCCTCCGATCGCATTGTCAACAACATTAATTTTGTTCTATTTTACCATTATATCTATTTTCGAAACTCATACCATCTTTTCATCCTAATCATCATAAAATCACCCTTCACGTCGTAAATATTGTGCCTTCAACCGGATAAAAGTCGAAGAGGAAGTGATCCAGTGTCGACGTGAGTAAAGTGGTTTACCTATTCTATTCATTGAAGGAAGATATTGTGGAGTTTCACCAAAACAACGCTGTTTAAGGCGAGTGGCGAACTGGTTAGACTGTTTTAAAGATTTGTGCCAATAATTCCAAACCTTTTCTACCTAACTAACATCCAACATCGCGTCGCCTGTTTTGTGATAGTGTTGCATTCTACCGATTTCTACCCTACCTATTTGTTAATTAATTATTCAAAAGGCTACCTATTGCCGCATTATTAAGGCTACCTATTGCCACAGAATACATAGTACAACAGAAGCCGCATTCCGCAACATAATTTAATTAAATAACGACTCTTGCTGCGACTCAATAAGGCGCAATTCAAATCGCACACCGCTACAGCGGCTACAGTTATATTCACCTAGAAGTTTTCTCTCTTTCTATCGCGTAGCTCTCATCTCTTCTGACGCCGTTAGGGTTGTCGTCTTTTAAATGAACTGCGTAGCATTATATCATAAAAGGAAAGCGATTTTACATACTATGGTTAAAGAAAATCTTACAATAATATTCGAACATTTCTACTCGGTAAAAACAGATTTCTTATAAAAAGACAAATTGCTTTGGCTTAAGACATATTTATTAAATCAAGAAAATGATCCTCTCCCTATAGACGCTAGACAATAATTTCTTCGTAATAGTAAATAATATTCTTAAAAATATTTAGTTGTTACAAGAATAATACATTTATTCCCAGACACGTGTTGTTTCATTCAAGACACCGTTATTTTGTACAGTCAAGTAAATGTATTCTTGATACGAAAAATCTTGTATATCTCTTATAGACTAACTTTACTTAGGAGTAAATTATAATTTTACTCATAATAAGTAAAATGTTTAGTTGGCCTAAGTAATTACTGATTTTTGATGAAAAAAATAAATGGAGATTTTGTGTATTGAACGAATATGTATATTTTGTTGTTGTTGTATATTAAGTGGAGATAATTGGAGAACACCGATGACTTCCTTTTCCTTGACTTCCTGACAAAAATCAAGGTAAAATGCTCGAAAGAGGAGTGGAGTCCGGCGGGCTGATTATCTAATTCAAAACCACCTAGCGACTGGTTGCAGTTCACAGATGATCGTCATCCATTGCTACTTCTTTTTGGGTTAAAAAAAAACATACCAAAGAAAAGTGGCAATGTATATCAAATGCAACCGGTCGCTAAATAGTTTCTTTTTAGATAATCAGGGTGCGGGAAGGCAACAAACCCGATTGAGATTGACTTAACAAGATTAATTCCGACTACTTAAAGAACTAGATAAAAATCTTAACACCGCGGGTCAGACCATGATGTCAACAAATCCACTAACTTAACTCTAACTTAAGTCATCTTAAGTTAAATACATTGCTTTCTTGCATTATTATTTTTTTTTAAGAAGAAAAGAAAACATACTCTCGACTTCAGGATAATAATCTTTGTTGAAGGATAAATTTCTCAAAGTAAAAATGTTATCGTGTCTATCGAAACTTGATTACGTTGTTTCAAAATTTTAGTATTTCTCTGTTTAAAACAAAATTTCCATAAGCCGAACAAAATCATTTCTGGGAACAAGAAATACAATTTTGCTTTTGTTAAATTAAATATATTAAATTCGTACTCCAACTTATTATTAAATTATTTTGGGCCAAAATTGCATGTCTAAAAGTTAGACCGAATGTTTTGATTGAAGTAAATCTTTACTCAATTCTATAATTTCTTATGCTAGACCTAAAACGAAAAAAAAATTATAATGAGCACACATTTTATCTTAAATTAAATATTATGTACTTCATAAACAATAAACTTTCTCTTAATCGAAGAAAGTATTTTTTTGAAAAAGGTGTATCTAAATCCAAGTAACTTGTAGTTGATTTAAGATGATTTTAATTTGATGCAAGAAGATAGACATTTCTTGATTTAAATTAAGTCAATTTAATTGATATAAGTTTAAATAAGCCTTGAAACAAAAATATTTCTCTTAATTATTAAGAAAAATATTGTCTGAGTGAAAGATGAGCACTGTTTTTGTTTTAAAAATATTGCATTGGCCTAAGTAAATATATTTTTAGAATAACCAAATTTTTCAAGAAATTGGTCTTTCTTATTTAAAGAAATCCTTTTTTACTGTGTATAATATTCAATAATCTAATTAGGTACCTACCTACCTAGTTAGGTACCGTAAATATGGGAGACATAAAAATAACAAAAGTAAAATTTTGGTACCTACCTAGTTAGATAGGTAGGTAGGTACTTAGTTATTTATCGTCCTATTTAGTTACCTATATAGTAAACAGTTCTTGTTTCTTGTGTCATACAACACCTTTCACAAATTATGCTACTTACCTTTGTTAGTCTCTCGGCAATGAAAAAAATGTCAATTTTTCATTTGTTTTTTTACTCTGACACCCATCCACTGCACAATAATTACGTGGTTTCGACATTTCGACAAAGAAAATATACACTATGATTTCGAGGAGTAAGCACGGGAAACGTGCGGTGTGAGCGCTCAGGCGGGCGTGCGGCGACCCTCTGCCAGATGTATCGTGGACGATACGCCGAACGGTAGGTGAATAACGCGTGGCCTTGAGCGAGTGATGGAGGCCTGCTATTGCCAAACTAAGGTTACCTATTACCTATTCTACAGTAATAAACCATAAAAATAATAAATTTACGATTCTATCGTCGCAATTATATTTTTTCTATTACCTGTGGTTACCTACCTACAAATAAATCCATTTGGATAGGTATCTACGTGATTTGCAATTTTTTCTACTTATTTTACGTAACGATTTATAAGTCTATTTTATTATGACTACTACCGAACAGGAATTCATTAAAAAACGTGGCAACTGTAAAGGTCGCCTAACGTTATTCATTAATTACGTCAATAGTTTGCCGAAAACATTAAGTAACGAGGCTCAGTTGGAACTTGAGCTGCGAATATCAAAGATGGAAGTATTAATGGATACTTACAACGATATTCAAGAACAATTAGAATGTTTGTCATCCAATCCTGACGAGCAATTCAAAGAACGCGATATTTTTGAGGGAATGTATTTTAAAGCGGTAGCATTTGCAAAGGCGAAATTAGGTATGACGAGCGCGAGTAATGTACCGCGGCAAAGCCTTCGCAGGGACTCTGACGACGACGCAGCCAGCGTGGTGCAGCACACGAGGGCCAATGTGAAGCTTCCAGTTATTCAGCTGGCAAGGTTTAATGGTACATACGGTTCTTGGTTGGAGTTTCGAGACACATACATTTCCCTTATTCACGACAACCCTGATTTAAGTCCAATAAATAAATTCCATTATTTGCGCTCATCCCTCGAGAGCAGTGCCCTATTAGTAATTAAATCTATAGAATTTTCATCTAACAATTATGAAGTTGCATGGAAATTGATCTGCGATAGGTACGACAACAAGAAAATGCTTATCGCCAATCATGTAAAAGCTTTATTTAGTGTTTATCCCATACAAAAAGACACTTCATTCAATTTAAAAAGATTAGTCGATAGTTTTGTCAAAAATTTAAGATCATTAGCCACTTTAGGTGAACCTACAGACAAGTGGGACACTTTATTAATATACATGTTATCAAGTAAATTTGACCCACAATCTTTGGTTGAGTGGGAAAAGTTTAAAGCACTACACGAAAATAAAAGTTTAAATTTTGAAGACATACTAAAGTTTACCAGAAATAGGGCCGAATTGTTAGAAACATTAGAACAAAGCAATAAGTATAAATATCCAAAGCAGGTAGGAACGATAGGCGCGCATACTTTAGTTTCTACTAACACTGTCAAATACAAATGTCCCGTTTGCCAATCTGATCACTATATCTATTATTGCAAAACATTCCTCAATTTATCTAATAAAGATAGGGAAAAAAGGGCTAACGAATTAAATTTGTGCTTAAATTGCTTAAGGCCCGGTCACACAATAAAAAATGTATTATGGGTCCATGTAAAAAGTGCAATAAAAAACATAATAGTTTGATTTGTCCCGAATTGAATGACGTCGCGAGGACGGAGAAGGCACACGAATCGAACGAACAAGTATCGTTATCTTGTTCTGTAGTGTCGCCTCAAGGTCTGCTGTCTACGGCGCGCGTCGCTGTGTGCGTAAACAATAACAAAAACGACCTTAAGCAGCAGGTAGTACGCGTTATGCTGGACTCCGGGAGCACGTCCAATTTTATAACGGAACGTTTATGTAAACAACTGCGTTTACCTACTACAAGTAGAACTACAACTATAAACGGCTTGAATAATAACGTATCAGTAGCTAACAATTGCTGTGATATTACCATTCAATCAATGCATTCAAGTTATAGTTTTACAATTACTTGCATTATTATATCTCAAATAACTAATCCATGGCCGAGTTCTCCTATTGATAAACAATTAATTAAAATACCTAAATCTATATCACTATCTGACCCCGATTTTTATAAGCCAGCAAACATTGAAATTTTGATTGGTAATGGTGTTTTTTGGGACTTGATTGAACCACAACAAATAAAATTAAACTCTCAAAACATAACATTACAGAAATCCAAGCTGGGTTGGATTATTGGCGGTTCAATTAAATCCGATCCAACTACATATTGTAACTATTCTGATACTCAAACACTAAGCGATCAATTAGCTAAGTTTTGGGAATTGGACACCATTTCTACTACTACAAATAAACATTTAAATTGGTCACAAGAAGAAATTGATTGTGAAAATATCTTTGTAAATACCACATCGCGACTACCGAGTGGTAAATTTTGTGTGACTATACCTTTAAAAATGAGTACTAGTGTATTGGGTGACTCATACCAATCTGCAAAAAAACGATTTATGCAGTTGGAAAAAAGACTACAAATTAATTCAAAATTAAAAATTCAATACATAAATTTTATGAAAGAGTATATCGATCTAGGCCATATGAGGGAATCAAAGATGTGTAGTAGCGATAAAATTCAATATTTTGCTCCTCATCATGGCATTGAACGCCCCCATAGCTTAACAACCAAGTTGAGGGTTGTTTTCGATTGTTCTGCCAAATCAAGTTCTGGTTATTCATTTAATGAGCTGCAAATGGTCGGTCCAACGATACAAGACGATTTAATTTCGATATTACTGCGATTTCGTCAGCACAACTTTGTGTTGACTGCCGATATCGAAAAAATGTACCGCGCGATAGATATAAATGAGTCACAGCGGTGTTTACAACAAATACTATGGCGCGACGATCCGAGCCAGCCGTTAAGGAACTATGAATTAAATACTTTAACCTATGGAACGGCCTCGGCCCCCTTCCTAGCTATACGATGTCTCAAACAATTAGCTAATGAGTGTTCCGATTTATTCATACAAGAAATAATTAGTAAAGACTTTTTTGTCGATGATTTAATTTCAGGTGGTAAAGATTACAATCAATTATTATACATTTACACATCGGTTACTGAACAATTAAAAACCGGTTGTTTTAAGTTAAGAAAATGGTGTTCAAACAGTCGCGATTTAATTAGCAAAATAGAAAACAATGATAATACTTCAACTGAACTTTTAGATCTGTGTCCTAATAGTATCTCAAAAACATTAGGTATAAATTGGGATCATAGGTCTGACAATATCTGTTTCGATATACAATTAAAATCACGAAATAAGATAACAAAGAGAAATATTTTGTCAACGATATCTCAATTATTCGATCCATTGGGACTTGTGAGCCCCGCCATATTAATGGCAAAACTTACCTTACAAAAATTATAGTTTTTTTTTTTTTTTTTTTTGGATCACCAACAGTTGATACATTTATACTTTTGCAAACATATTATCAAGATAACTAAACTTAATGTACAACCACTTATAGGTGAACTCAGCATGCAATATAATATAATTAAAGTAGGTAATTAGCGTCTAATTACATGAATGGTGTGTAAGTATGTGTGTGTAAGTTAGTGTGTTGGAATGTTTGTGTATGTGTATGCGCTTGAGTGTGAGTGGAATGAGATGAATGAGTTAGGATCGTATGAGGATAAATGAGTACCTATGCAATTACGAATTTGAGAGATCGAGTATTTTTTTTCGCATTGAACTCACCGAATCATGATGGATGTCAACAATGTCACTGTATTTGTTTAGAGTTCGACATAACCTCGCGACGGGGGAGCTGGATCCAAGTACTGTCCTCCTCAATGGGGGGCAAAGTGGTGTAATTGGTTTACGTGGGATTCTGGCGGGTGCTCGGAAGTTGAAAAAGGATAGTAGCTGTGGGCAATCTGACAGGTTTCTCACTATTTTGATTAAGAATATCATATCTAGTAAATCTCGTCTATCCGATAACGACAACATACCAAAAAAACTAAGGCGATCAGCGTAAGAACGAAGTTCCTTAGCTTTGCCGATAGAAAATGCTAGATATCTTACAAATCGTTTTTGAAGCCTTTCTATACGAAGCGAGTGAGTGGCATAGTGAGGTCGCCAGACTACGCTACAGTACTCTAAGATACTTCGGACGAGACTGCAATACAAGATTAGTTTAGTTTTTGGGTTGCGAAAAGGTTTGCTGTTTCTCATCACGAAGCCCAATAATCTGGATCCCCTTTTGATCACGTTCTCCATGTGTGGCACAAATGTCAACTTCTGATCGTATAGAACACCTAGGTCTTTAATTGTTTCCCTCTCTTCAATTGTACTGTCTTCTATACGATAATTCACCATGATTTTTGCATGTTTTCTTGTAAACGTTACAAGAAAACATTTTTTTTTGTTGAGAAACATTTGGTTTTGAGCACACCATTTCACAAGCCTATCTATGTCAGTCTGCAACAATGCGGAATCTGCACTCGAATCAATAATTTTACCAAACTTTAGATCATCGGCATACATGTATGGCGTTGAGTGAAGGAAACAATCGGGAAGATCGTTTATAAATAAATTAAATAAGACAGGACCTAAATGGGACCCCTGTGGTACCCCGGATGTGATGTTACGTGATGAGGAATTAAAACCATTTAATGCCACATAAAAAGACCGCCCACTCAGATAAGAATTCAGCCAGTGTAACAAAGGCCCACAGATGCCGTAGACCGACAATTTCTTCAGCAAGACTTCGTGTGAAACTTTGTCGAAGGCCTTGGAAAAGTCTGTGTACACCACATCAAACTGTTTTCCAGCATCGACAGCCCTAACCAAAGACTCTGTGAATGTCACTAGGTTGGTGCTAGTGGATCTTGCACTTACAAAACCGTGCTGGTGAGTGCTGAGATACAGTTTCATGTGTTCCCGTAGTGGATCAGAAACGAGCTTTTCAAGAATTTTGGCAAAAACCGATAATATAGAGATAGGCCTATAGTTCGAAACCATTGTTTTATCTTCTGATTTAAAAATTGGAGTTACTTTTGCCACTTTCCACAAGGTAGGAAAAATACCGGAGGACAGGGAGGCGTTGTATATAATAGATAGAGGTAAAACTAAAGCTGAGGCACACGCGACTACAAATATCGGAGGAATCCCATCGGGACCCGCCCCTTTTTTACAATCCAATGCCTTTAATTTATTTAGTAAAGCGTCCCCAGTAACCAAGGGTACTGTGAAATACTGGCTGTTAGTCCTAAGAAAACTCTTATGATCAAGCTGGTCAGTACATGGAGACGAATTAGACGTGAAGACAGAAGAAAAGTATGAGGCAAAAAGTTCGCATATGTTAGGCCCTTCCGATGTAGAAGTTACACCATCAGACATGGGAACTGGATAAGAGCTAGCCCCGCCACGTTTGCCTTTAACATAAGACCAGAAACATTTGGGGTCATCATTTATTTGTTTTTCTATTTTATCATTATAGGTATTATAACAGTCAGATGCAAGTTTTTCACAACGCTTACTAAGTGTTTTTAATTCTATGTGATCCATGGGATTACCATAATTTTTGTAGCGTAATCTTAATTTATATTTTTCATTCAATCGCCGCTTGAGATTTCTACTAAACCATACTGGAAAGTGACTATTTTTAGGTTTGCAAAAAGGTACGTGGTCATGAATCAGCTTTTGTAATACATCATAGAATTCTTTTACCATTTCATTGACATTGCTTAGTTCCCCTAACCTTTGTGACCAGTCTATTTTGTTTAAATGTTCATTAATTGCTTCATAATTGGCTTTAAAATAATTTCGTTTTGAACAAGACAAGTTATATGGAAGAGATGTTTTTTCAGTTGACGATAAAGTTACATCTAATGGTGGATGAATACGTTCGATTTTAGTAAGCGAGTCCGTGGTGTGAGTTACTGTACATGTATGTAGAGTACTTAAAACAAGATCGAGAATTCGACCTGTATTAGTAATACTGTTACATTGATATAACTTATTAATATTTATAAAATCTATGAGAGCTTGACTTGTATATGGTAAGACACTAACTGTCTTTTTTTCCTCCGGTAAATCCCATTTAATATCTCCTAAATTAAAGTCACCAATCATGCAGACATTTGTGTCTATCTGGTCGAAAACTGAATTACAGTTGGAGACAAAATTATCAATAGATCTGCGACTTACAGGAGGTGGAAGATAAACTGCGCAGAGAGCAAGTCGAAGTGTGCCAATAGTAACCCATATGTCTTCACACATGCTCTCCCAAGACCTTACACGATTAGATCTGTATTTTTTTAGCACTGCTATCAGCACGCCCCCTCCTTCTTTCCCACTATCAAAACAAGGATATTCCCTATCCCTACGATGGACATCGTATCTATCATCGAACAACTCTTCATTAAATACTGAGCTATTTAACCAGGTTTCAACAAGAACAATCACATCATAGTTGTTACTACATACATTTTTATAAAAATTATGTGTTTTGGTTCGCAGACCTTTGCAGTTCTGGTAGTATATTGATAGAATGAATTTTAACAAAATAATTCAAATACATGCATTAAGTATAAAGAGAGAGAGAGAAAAACTAATTAATTATTAAAGTTACAGTTTGTTGAGAGAGTCCAAGTTTTTTATGTGGATACAAGTACTTCCATCATTCTTCCTAACGAATATTTTTCCAGATCGGATCCACACGTATCTGTACTCCTTCTCCTTGGCCTTGATCCGGGTAGCGGCATGCAGAGACTTATTGCTTGGAGAAAGATGTTCAGACACAAATATGGGATTTTTACTTGCAGAAAATCCAAGATGCGAGCTATTTAGCTTATCAAGATTATTGCTTTTATTATAATTAATAACAGCGGCTAGGAAATGGTCACGAATGGTAAGCGAAGCAAACTGAACCACAATAGAGCGTGTACGGGAGTTAGCAGGAATCATTTTGGCAATACGAGTGCAACGAAGGATGTCATTATCTTTTATGGCTAGGCCTACCACAGAGCCTAGCTGCTTGACAATACTGTTTAGATTCTCATTCCTGTTCTCTGGAATACATTGCAGTTCTAAGTTGTTGGCCCTTAGTTGTTGTTCCATTGTGTTTATTTGGTGTTCGGTTGATGCAAGTCGATTTTTGAGATCCTGAACAGTGCTTCTCATTTTTTGGTTATCCTCTTGCAGTTCTTTAGCTGTTTTAGTGATTATTTCCTGTTCTTTTTCTATATCATCAAATCTGTTGTTCATGAAGCTCATCGAATCTTTTATTTCTCTTAACTCTGTCTTAACAGGTTGTATTTCTCTATGGATGATGCCAATCATATTTTCACTTAAACTCTTTATCATATCATTGATCTCCTTTTTAATAACATCTTGAACTATTTCACGTACATCATCTCTAGACACTGGCGTCACAGAGGGCGGAGAGTTGGATGCCGGTCTTTTACTTCCTCTTCCGGCATTCACATTGCGGATTGGAGTAGAATCCTTTTTTGTCGTTTTAGGTGATGAGAATAATGTTGAGCACTGGGAGCATTTCCAATTCTGCTTTGTATCCTTATCGGATATGATGGGCAAAGAGAGACATGCATAGTGAAAGGCTATTTTACATTTACCACAATTAATAGATTCCTCCTCTTGCCCGTCTATATTATTGCAGCATCCCCACTTACTCATATTTGATGATCGAGCGTAGCAACAGAATAGTTAATAATCCAATATACGCCGGCCGCCGCGCCGCCCTGCACCACCGCTTCTATTATTTTTGTGTAGTTAGTAACTCCAAGCTTGTGTCGCCTCCAGCGCCAGTCCTTTGGTTTTTTGGTTTGCAATGCGAGCCCGCGAGAAAAAGGACGCAAGCGCCGTGTGATATGCGTCACTTACGCGTCTTAACGATTCGCACCGTGATCACGACGGTATTTAGTATTTTAGCACTATTATAGAACTTAAGCACTGGATTTTAGGCTTTTATACACACTTGTTAAGCACTAGAGAGTTAAATAAATAACTCCTGTCACTTAATATTTTAGATTTTAGCAAGAAACACACTGTATTTTGAAATTTTACTAGTAAATTTTAATTTATTATGCGGACAAATACTTAAACGTGATAAATTGTATGGGTACCCAACGAGGATTTTTTTTGTTATGCAAGCTATCTTGGGATGACGAAGTACCGCCTGCCACACAAAGGGCGTGGCTTCAGTTCATTGACTCCTTACCACAATTAAATAAACTAAAAATTCCTAGACACGTAATTTGCAATAATTTTATAAATTTGCAATTACATGTATTTACAGACGCATCTGAGGAGGCCTACGGGGCCTGTGTGTATTTACGATCTATAGACAGCGATAATAAAATTCACGTACATTTATTATGTTCAAAAAATAAAGTGAGTCCCTTAAAATCCCAAACAATCCCTCGATTGGAATTGTGTGGGGCTCTTCTCGGCTCGCGACTTAGCTATAAAGTTATTAATTCATTACGATTACAAATACACCAGTGTTTTTACTGGTCAGATTCTACCATTGTTTTAAGTTGGCTAAACGCACCAACAAACAAATTACAAACCTTTGTACGGAACAGAGTTGCAGAGATACAGTCCACTACAGATATTAACACCTGGAAGTACGTACCTACTAATTTAAATCCGTCTGACTACCTGACGCGTAATATGAGTGTTGATGTGTTGGTTAACTGCGAGCAATGGTGGAACGGTCCACAATTTCTTAAACATGATGAATCATTGTGGCCTACATTTGATTTAAAAAACAATAATCAATTTATGCCCGAATTAAAGCAAGAGGTTAGTTGTATGACAACTAATTCTGAGGGGCCATTATTCCCTTTTCATATCTTTTCCAGTTATTCTCGTATGACGAGAACAATGGCATATGTGTTGCGATTTATAAACAACACAAAAAATAAGATGAATAAACGCACAGATAAATATTTAACAGTTAGCGAACTTCGTTTAGCTACAAATAAATTAATTTCTATTTCACAACAAGAAAGTTACAGTGCTGAATACGATTTGCTAAAATTAAATAAATCATTAAAAAGTGGTAATTCATTACTTTCACTTAATCCATTTTTTGATCATGATTTAAAATTAATAAGAGTGGGTGGTCGTCTTAAAAACTCACCATACAGTTTTAACAAAGTACATCCAATATTATTACATAAAAATCATATATTTACAAAATTATTATTCTCCAATGAACATAAGATTTTAATGCATGCTGGACCACAACATTTGTTATATTCTACTAGACAAAATTATTGGACGGTAGGTGGTCGTGATTTGGCCAGGTATGTTTCTCGAAATTGCACTATTTGTAATCGGTTTCGCGGAAAGACAGTAACCCCTATAATGGGGAACTTACCTAAAGAAAGATTTCTTACCGGTTATGCATTTCAATACGTAGCCGTAGACTACGCGGGTCCGGTAATGGTGGCCAACAAGGAGGGGCGAGGCTGTAGACTTATCAAGTCATACATTTGTGTCTTCGTGTGTTTCACCACCAAGGCCATTCATTTGGAGCTCGTTAGTAATATGACTACTGCGAATTATATTTCAGCGCTTAAGCGATTCATCGCCCGTAGAGGCAAACCAACATACATATATAGCGATAATGGGTCTAATTTCGTCGGTGCTAATAACGAGATAAAAAAAGATGTTTATTAGTGATGGGGACCATATTATCGATAGTTTTGCACAAAGTTCGATAAAATTTAGTTTTAGTCCTCCACATTCTCCACATTTCGGAGGATTGCATGAAGCTGGAGTTAAATCTACAAAAACTCATCTAAAGCGGGTAATAGGTAATTCAAATTTAACTTTCGAACAATTATATACAACACTTACACAGATTGAAGCGATATTAAACTCTAGACCCATTAGCCCAATATCCTCTGATCCCAACGACCTACTACCGCTCACTCCTGGTCATTTCCTTATTGGCAAACAGCTCACGTCAATACCAGAGCCAGACTACGCCGATTTACCACTCCAAAGGTTAAACCACTACCAGCGAGTTGAAAAACTGCGGCAGCAATTCTGGTCTAGATGGCACAAAGAATATATTACCGAACTCCAGCTCCGATATAAATGGAAATCTTCACATGGTACCTTACGTGTAGGAGATCTTGTACTAATCAAGGATGATCAGCTTCCACCCATGAAATGGCTCTTGGGACGAATCATAAACACGTATCCAGGAACCGATGGAGTCACGAGGGTTGCAGACATCCGTACGTCTACAGGAACGTTACGAAGATCATTTGCGAAGATTTGTCCACTCCCAACTATGGACCAAGATTGAAGCAGCAACAGCAGTGCTTCAATGAGGGCCGGCATGTCGGCGCGACAATACTAAGGAACATTGTTGTGTGCATTCGCACGACGCACACACACAGATGAAGCGCTCGCTATAGGCTCGACATCCCGCGCATTTCATTCTGCCTCCGATCGCATTGTCAACAACATTAATTTTGTTCTATTTTACCATTATATCTATTTTCGAAACTCATACCATCTTTTCATCCTAATCATCATAAAATCACCCTTCACGTCGTAAATACTGTCTGTCTGCGCTTCGCGATAAGCTCAAAAACTACTAAACGTATATTCATGCGATTTTCACCAAATGATAGAGTGATTCCTGAGGAAGGTATACTTAGGTGAATCATAAGTTGATCGAGGTTTTATGTATGTAGAAATATGAAGATATCGGCAAAAATTAAGCCGCCTGGGAAGCCTAGCATCGAAAGCACTGCATAAACTTCTGAGCTCTAACAAAATAAATAATGTATTATGGAATTGGGAATGTCCGAAAAAAATCAAATCAAAGGTCACATTGGGCAAAAAAAAGGACTTGTGACCCGCCCTCGCTTCGCTTCGGTGTAGTGTGGAATTTGACACGATGTATCTATTACACAAAATTATAAACCTTCCTCTTGAATCACTCTATCAATTAAAAGAAACCGCATCAAAATCCGTTGCGTGGTTTTAAAGATTTAAGCATACATAGAGACAGACAGCGGGGAGGCGACTTTGTTTTATACTATGTAGTGACATCATGACCATGACCATAGACATTTATTAATAGTAAAAAAATCCTTATTACTTATAGCATGGCTGCCGCAGCGGCTGGGTATATGTCAGGGGGTTACGTGCGTAACTACGCGCGTGTACACGCGCGTGTCTACGCATCCGGTGTGCCCGCTGGGTACGCAAGGGACAGGCTGCGTTGCGTATGCGTAAGCGTAGACGTATGCGTAACCCGGTGTGTCAGGGGGTTACGTGCGTAACTACGCGCGTGTACACGCACGCGTAACCACGCGCGTGTCTACGCATCCGGTGTGCCCAGGCCTTTAATAAGGATTCCAAATTACGCAAGCATACTCCAATAGACTCCTCACGAGTGCATTAAATATAACTATTCTGGACTCAGCTCTCTGGAAATCCCTAGTAGCACGCTTTATAAACCCTAACATACGAGAAGCACGACTGACGATGTTGTCATAATGATTCGCAAAACTCAATCGCTCGTCTAAAATTACACCAAGATCCCTCACTTCATTCACCTTTTGAATCTGGCCCCCGCCAATGACATAGCAATTATTATTGGGAAGTCTCTTCCTGGTAAACGTGATATGAAGACATTTAGAAGCATTCATACTCATTCTGTTCCTGCCTCACCAATCTTGAATGGAATATAGGTCATATTGCAAGTGCATAGAATCCTGTTTATTATTATTGACTTTGAAAATCTTCATATCATCAGCAAACACTGAACATGTTTATGCTTACTATGTTTGATGCTACATACTACATACTCATTGACGAAGAGAAGAAAAAATATAGGGCCGAGATGGGATCCTTGTGGTACAAGGGCCGAGATAGGATCCTTGTGGTATTTTAGCCGAGTTCTTCAAAAACAACAGTACATTTCGGGGGTATTACAAGTTTTTATAACTTGTCAGTTATCTAAATGGCTATCAATCAATAGAAGGAATGTTGGAAAAGCTTGTAATACTTCCGCTTATCTTAATAATGATACCGATTTGCAGTGAATACGCTAATCCTTACTAATATTATAAATGCGAAAGTCCGTTTGTTTGTTTGTTTGTTTGTTTGTTTGTTTGTTACGCCTTCACGTCTTAACTACTGAACCGATCAACATGAAATTTTGTATACATGTTGTCAGAGGTACAGAGAAGGACATAGGGTACCTTTCATCCAGAAAAAACGAACAGTGCCCGAGGGATAGTAAAAAACTGTCCATTACGCCTTCACGTCTTAACTACTGAACCGATCGTCATGAAATTTTGCATACACGTTTTCAGGGGTACAAAGAAGGACATAGGGTACCTTTCATCCAGAAAAAACAAACAGTTCCCGAGGGATAGTTAAAAAACTGTCCATTACGCCTTCACGTCTTAACTACTGAACCGATCATTATTTTGCATAAATGTTGTCAGAGGTACAGAGAAGGACATAGGGTACCTTTCATCCAGAAAAAACGAACAGTGCCCGAGGGATAGTAAAAAACTGTCCATTACGCCTTCACGTCTTAACTACTGAACCGATCGTCATGAAATTTTGCATACACGTTTTCAGGGGTACAAAGAAGGACATAGGGTACCTTTCATCCAGAAAAAACAAACAGTTCCCGAGGGATAGTTAAAAAACTGTCCATTACGCCTTCACGTCTTAACTACTGAACCGATCATTATTTTGCATAAATGTTGTCAGAGGTACAGAGAAGGACATAGGGTACCTTTCATCCAGAAAAAACGAACAGTTCCCGAGGGATAGTAAAAAACTGTCCATTACGCCTTCACGTCTTAACTACTGAACCGATCATCATGAAATTTTGCATACACGTTTTCAGGGGTACAGAGAAGGACATAGGGTACCTTTCATCTAGAAAAAACGAACAGTTCCCGAGGGATAGTTAAAAAACTGTCCATTACGCCTTCACGTCTTAACTACTGAACCGATCATCATTTTGCATACATGTAGTCAGAGGTACAGAGAAGGACATAGGGTACTTTTCATCCAGAAAAAACGAACAGTTCCCGAGGGATAGTAAAAAACTGTCCATTACGCCTTCACGTCTTAACTACTGAACCGATCATCATGAAATTTTGCATACACGTTTTCAGGGGTACAGAGAAGGTCATAGGGTACCTTTCATCCAGAAAAAACAAACAGTTCCCGAGGGATAGTAAAAAACTGTCCATTACGCCTTCACGTCTTACCTACTGAACCGATCATCATGAAATTTTGCATACACGTTTTCAGGGGTACAGAGAAGGTCATAGGGTACCTTTCATCCAGAAAAAACAAACAGTTCCCGAGGGATAGTTAAAAAACTGTCCATTACGCCTTCACGTCTTAACTACTGAACCGATCATCATGAAATTTTGCATACATGTTGTCAGAGGAACAGAAAAGAACATAGGGTACCTTTCATCCAGAAAAAACGAACAGTTCCCGAGGGATAGTTAAAAACTGCCCATTACGCCTTCACGTCTTAACTACTGAACCAATCATTATGAAATTTTGCATACACGTTTTCAGGGGTACAGAGAAGGACATAGGGTACCTTTCATCCAGAAAAAACGAACAGTTCCCGAGGGATAGTTAAAAAACTGTCCATTACGCCTTCACGTCTTAACTACTGAACCGATCATCATGAAATTTTTCATACACATTTTCAGGGGTACAGAGAAGGACATAGGGTACTTTTCATCCAGAAAAAACGAACAGTACATGGCGGAAGATATTTTGCGGCGGCTGCAGCAAGATATGACTTTTAATGATCACATCTACAACGAAGCGCTGACGAAGATTGAAAACAAGGTTATGACAATGGCGGGGAAAAAGCTACAAGTGCACTCTTCTTTCTCGACGCCCCTGGAGGAACCGGAAAAACGTTTTTACTGAACTTATTATTGACGTTCATAAGAAAAGACCAGAAAATAGCCGTTGCCGTAGCTTCCTCTGGTATAGCCGCTACACTGCTCAACGGTGGCCGTACTGCACATTCCGTTCTAAAATTGCCATTAAACCTTGCACAAGAAGAGTCACCTATCTGCAATTTCAGCAAAAATAGCTCTCGAGGTATGATGCTACGCTACAGTGTAAACTATTAGTGTGGGACGAAAGTACGATGTCTCACAAAAAGGCCATAGAGGCGTTAAACCGTACTCTTCAGGACCTGCGAGTCAGTACAGATATTATGGGAGGAATGGCAGTTTTACCGGCTGGTGACTTCCGACAAACTCTACCGGTGATCCAAAAGGGCACACCTGCAGATGAAATCAAAACCTGTCTCAAGTCATCAATCTTATGGGAAAAAGTGAAAAAATTTAGTCTAACAACTAATATGAGAGTACACCTTTATAATGACGTAGATTCGGGACTTTATGCAGAGACTCTATTGAAAATTGGTGATGGACGTTTGGAAACAGATGCTGAAGGTTGTGTTTTACTAACAAGGGAATTTTGTTATTTGATTTGGAGCTCATGGCTAAAGTTTACCCGGACTTGCAAAATAATTTAAACTGTGATCAGTGGTTTTGTGCAAGAGCAATTCTTGCACCAAAAAATGAAATAGTCAACAAACTAAACACTGAAATTTTGAAAGAGGTGCTGGGAGAAACAAAACAGTATATTTCTATAGATACAATCATGGACACAGAACAGAGCACTTCATACCCCACTGAATTTTTAAATTCTCTGGAGCTTTCCGGTGTACCCTCGCATAAACTGAATTGAAATTATGTGTACCGGTCATGCTGATGCGAAATATAGATGCACCCCGGTTATGTAATGGGACGAGGCTTCGTATCACACAATTAGGACAAAATATCATCGGAGCCACTATTTTAACAGGGTGTAGGAAAAGGGAAAAGTGTGATGATACCTCGAATCCCAATAATCCCCACTGACCTACCATTCCAGTTTAAGAGGCTTCAATTTCCAGTCAAATTAAGCTTTGCTATCACTATAAATAAAGCGCAAGGGCAAACATTACAGGTAGCAGGGGTTCATCTGGAAAAGCCATGTTTTCCCCATGGTCAACTATATGTAGCATGTTCGCGTGTGTCTACTGCCCAGAATTTGTATGTATTCGCGCCAAATGGAAAGACATACAATATAGTTTATAGCAGCGTCTTAAAATAGTGCTTTATTATATGCCCATGATTGCAATGGCCCAGGAATTAATAAAAAATATCATCAATCCAGTGGAAAAATAATATTTTATCGTCATTGCAACCTACAACTTCGTAGTAGAAATTAAAAAAATTAAGCAAATATGTATTTTGTGACTTTCTGATTTTTTTCCCTTAAGGAGTAATGCTTCTTGAATGCCTCGATTACATACGCCAATTTAGCTTCCTAGCTAGGAACCAATTTCGGGTTGCCACCCGTACTTGACAATAAAATATTGTAGTATAAGTTCGATTTTAAAATCGAATCTACACTATAACGGAAAAGTAAACATTGTTTAAGATTGGAGATGAGAATTGAAAATAAAAAATCATAAAAAATTTTGACCTTTCCGTCATTTGTGCAAATTCACTGTTAAAATTTAACTTATTTATACAAGTGGCAACTCTAAATTGGTTCCTTAAATCAGCGTATGTAATCGAGGCTTAAACAAGGTAAATAAACCTAAAAATCTTTATGGAAATCGTTATGTAAGTTTAATGGAATGTTGATTGCAAAAATTAAAAAGTTATTTAGTGAAGGTTTGGATGTTTAGAGATGTTATAACTCAATCGCAAAAACGACGGATTTAAAATGGCACACACAGATATTTTATAGCCTGGATTAAAACAGATACTTTTCTCGGTCAAAAGTCCCCTAAGGATTTTCCGAATGTCCACGCGGACGAAGTCGCGGGCGAAAGCTAGTTAAGAATAAATAAGGGTTGGAACACATCTATTAGCACCGAATTGCCATTTTCTGTCGTTTTATCTTTTTCTGTCGCTCAGAATCGCCATTTGCTAGAGCGAGAAGAATAATGGAAATGCGATCTCCTCGAGAATTCGGCCGTTTGCTGTCGTATTCCCGTTATTTTTTTCGCTTTCGTAAATGGCGGTTCGACGGAAAATAGGCGATACCATGCTGACAGATGTGGGGTCTTTTTATAGACTGGTTTTGAAACACTCTTTATGGGAAACACTCGTTTGATGCGAAGAGTCGATTAGGTTTGCCGGCCAGCCTGGAGCAACCTTGTGAAGGCGCGCTTCCAGACGCGCTGCGCGAGAAGGCGGCGGCGGTGCGCGCGGCGGGCGGCGCGCCCGCGCTGGCGCAGCTGCTGGCCGACCTGCCCGAGCTGCTGCAGCGCAACCAGGTGAGTGTGTGCGGGGAGTCGGTCAGGTGGCGGCCAGCCTGGAGCGGCCGGCGGCGGTGCGCGCGGCGGGCGGCGCGCCCGCGCTCAAGCAGCTGCTGGCCGACCTGCCCGAGCTGCTGCAGCGCAACCAGGTGAGTGTGTGCGGGGAGTCGGTCAGGTGGCGGCCAGCCTGGAGCGGCCGGCGGCGGTGCGCGCGGCGGGCGGCGCGCCCGCGCTCAAGCAGCTGCTGGCCGACCTGCCCGAGCTGCTGCAGCGCAACCAGGTGAGTGTGTGCGGGGAGTCGGTCAGGTGGCGGCCAGCCTGGAGCGGCCGGCGGCGGTGCGCGCGGCGGGTGGCGCGCCCGCGCTCTGCTGGCCGACCTGCCCGAGCTGCTGCAGCGCAACCAGGTGAGTGTGTGCGGGGAGTCGGTCAGGTGGCGGCCAGCCTGGAGCGGCCGGCGGCGGTGCGCGCGGCGGGCGGCGCGCCCGCGCTCAAGCAGCTGCTGGCCGACCTGCCCGAGCTGCTGCAGCGCAACCAGGTGAGTGTGTGCGGGGAGTCGGTCAGGTGGCGGCCAGCCTGGAGCGGCCGGCGGCGGTGCGCGCGGCGGGCGGCGCGCCCGCGCTCAAGCAGCTGCTGGCCGACCTGCCCGAGCTGCTGCAGCGCAACCAGGTGAGTGTGTGCGGGGAGTCGGTCAGGTGGCGGACTCAGGAGCAATAACTTTTCCCAATATCCCCTAGTGGTGGACGGAGCTGGGGAACGACGGGAATAGGCCGGCCGGTACGTGCATTTAAATAATATTGACACAGTTGTGGTATTCATATTTATTCTTATGGTACACCGTTTCTTTTAAGACGATAGAAAATGACTGCGTTATACTATTTTATAGGTGACGATTTTGTGTCGATTGCTTCGGTGTAAATCATAAATCATTTATTCACAAATTCATTTCGTTCACATTTATAACAATGGACAATGTATGACAAAATAATGTATGATCGCGCCGCTACATATTCGTATGTTGATGATAGGACATCCTGGACGAAACGGAGCGCATGCTGCGCGAGGAGTCGGAGGCGGACGAGTCGCTGCGCGCGCAGTTCGGCGCGCGCTGGACGCGCACGCCCTCGGCGCAGCTCACGGACGCCTTCCGCGCCAACGCTGCCAAGTACCGCCAGATCATCGACAACGCCGTGCGCGCCGACAAGATCGTGCAGCAGAAGTTCCAGCAGCACAAGGATGTAAGCCATTATCAAATACATTATGCTATTTTTTTATTGTATGTTTAAACAAAGGTTTGAAAACTTGTACTGGCACCGCTTTGCTATTATAAAAAAAAATGGCAAACTAAAACATGTTTTTGGATAGAGGATTTAGAAACCAACAAAAATGTCTCTTATATTACAATATCGTAATCATAATCATAATCTTTATTTGCAATTAAACATGGTATTAAAAGATCTAAATAACAGATAATTTTTTTTTTGGAGTTGTCTTTTGTCCTGCGATCTGTCTCTTCGACATTGAGCTGGATTTCAAGGTGTAGAATAACAGGCGTGTATGGCACACTATCCAATGATGTGTCCAAAATTGGCGTTAGCTTCTCATGCAATCAGGTCTTGGGGAGCCCGTCTTTTCAGTCTTTTGAAGGTAGAATTTGGCTCTATGCTCATTAGCTCCCTTGCCAGAAGGTTTGGGTGGTGATTTAGTCTTTTTGAATATTTATGTAGGGAGTCTTTTAATACTTCCTTGACAGTCTCAACTTTCAGGTCTTTGTGGAGACGCGTATTTGTTATGTACCAAGGTGCTCCAGTTATCATTCGCAGGGTTTTTGACTGAAACCGCTGCAGTATCTCTATGTTTGATGAGGATGCAGTTCCCCACAGTTGGATACCGTAGGTCCAAATAGGCTTTAAGATGCTTTTATACAGAAGAAGCTTGTTTTCTAGACTAAGTTGCGATTTTCGACCCATTAGCCATTGCAGCTTACGGAGTTGTAGATCAAGTGCTTTTCTTTTTGTTTGGATGTGTTTTCTCCACGTCAGCCTACGGTCCAGGTATACGCCCAAGTAACGTGCGTCATCAGATTGTGGTATTTTAATTTGGTTGAGCTCGACTTCAGGACATGTATCACGCCGCAAGCTAAATGTTACGTGCACAGATTTGCTTTCGTTGGCTTTTATTCTCCAGTCTTTTAGCCAGCGAGATAGCTCGTCTAGATTTCTTTGTAGCTTGGCAGATGCTCCAGTAGCTGTTTTGTCGACTCCTAACACCGCAGTATCGTCGGCATAAGTCCCTGTCAGAACGTGTTCTGTAATCGGTAGATCAGATGTGTAGATCAGATAGAGTATTGGGCCCAGCACACTTCCCTGGGGGGCCCCGGCCTTTATTTTATGTAGTTTTGTGATGCTGTCACCATGTTTGACGTAGAAATGTCTGTCATGTAGGTAAGACTTTATAAAAAGATAATAGTTTAATGGTAGGTTCTGCAGGATTTTAAATAGAAGCCCATCGTGCCAGACTCGATCAAAGGCCTGTGAGATGTCCAGAAAGGCAGCAGAACACCACCCCTTATTTTCAAACGTGTGGATAATTTTTTCTACGATTCTGTGCACCTGTTCTATTGTACTGTGGGAGGGTCTGAAGGCAAATTGGTGTTCAGGTATTAATTTGGCTTCTGCAATAACAGGAGCCAGACGGTGCAGAAACAGGATTTCTAGTAGTTTGGACGTTGTCGGGAGGAGACTGATTGGGCGGTAAGATTTACAATCAGTAGCGTCTTTGCCAGGTTTAGGAATTAGAATAATTTCTGCTACTTTCCATTGTGGTGGAATAAAATTTCTCCAAAGGCAAGCATTGAAAAGTTGAGTAAGATATTTGTATCCTGTGTCTGGCAACTCTTTTAAAATTTTAGCTGTAATCAGGTCATAACCAGGAGCTTTGTGAACATCGAGTTTTCTGATGGCTTGAATTACTTCCCTTTTGGAGATCTTCTTAATGGGTAGGTCCATTTGATGTGATTGGGTAAGTGCATTCGAAACTTCATTTAACTTTGAGGATCCGCAGTCTTCATTTGGAGTGAATACATCTGATAGATGATACGCAAATATTTCGGCTTTATCCTTGTCACTTTTTGCCCAGGTACCATCTTGTTTTTTAATAGCTGACTGGTGAATTATTGGCCTCTTTAACTTTTTCGTTGCTTTCCAAAGGGAATAATTAGTGGCTGGTGTGGCGTCGAGGCTTCTGAGGTAGTTTTCTGTGCCGCGTTGCTGCTGCTCTGCAAGTGTTCTTTTCAATTTCTTAACAAGTCTGTTAAATTTTGTTTTGTTTTCACGATATCTTGTAGTCTGCCAAAGTTTTCTAGCCTCACGTTTCTCTTTTACCAGGTCTAACGTTGCTTTGGGATAGCTGTTAGTATTTTGACTATTCTCAATTTGGACGGGAGTGGCTGCCCATGCAGCATCCTGTATCGTTTTGTTAAAATCTTCCACAGCATCAATCACATCCTCGTCTGATTGAAGGGGTATACTACAATTCAGAGTATTTTTAACGAGTTCACGGAAATATGGCCAGTTGGTTTTGTTATTATGCAGTCTACAGATCTTTTCTTTGTTTTCCACCGGGGAGTTGACTTCCGCTGTAACTGCTGAATGATCAGAAGAAAGTTCAAAGCAAGACCTGCATTTTATTACTGAGGATGGTAGCCCTTTACAAATGAAAAAGTCCACAAGGTCAGGTTTCTTGTTTTTGTGAGTTGGCCAGTAAGTTGGTTCGCCAGTGGAGGCAACTATTAATCTAAGAGATTGCACTGATTTTAGGAGTTAGCGTCCTTTGGGAGAAGTGACTCGAGCCCCCCAGCAGTCATGTTTTGCGTTGTAGTCTCCGCCAGCTATAAAACGATGTCCCAAGGTGGTGAAGAAGGCAGAGTAATCCTCATATTTCATGTCGTGCTTGGGAGGGATATACAGTGCTGATAGTAGTAGCGGGCCTTTGTCATCTTCGATAATTATGTTTGTGGCTTGTATTTGTTCCGTTTGGTATGAGTTTGTAGCATAATGACGTATTTTTTCTCTGATGAATATAGCTGAACCCCCATGAGCAGTACCATCTGGGTGTATAGTGTGGTACATCTTGTATTTTGGAATGTTAAAAAATGTTTTCTTTGTGAAGTGCGTTTCTGATACTAGAAGAATATCAACTTCGTGGGTCTCAATAAACATTTTGACTTCAAGGAAGTGTTGTGACAAGCCGTTGGCATTCCAAAGGACTATTTTATACTTGTTGAATGTTTATTCAAAACAGTCATTAGGTTTGTCAAGAGATTTGTCATTACACACATCTGGTTCATTATATGTTTGAACATTTCCAACAGTTGTTTCATTTCACTGGTTTGACTTTGGTTATTTTCGCCATCTGTAAAGTTCAGATCATTTTGAGGGGTTTTTAGGGTATCTGCATAGGTTTTTTTGGTGCTCTGGTTGTGTGTTTCTGTGAAGTTAGTTCTGTCCCTGGGCTCGCTGGTCAACTTTGTGTCTTTTAGTTCGTAAGCTTTCTTGTTTCCAAGAGGTGGGTACTTTTGTTTTTGCAGCTCTTTATAAACCGAACATCCTTTATAGTTCGCCGGGTGGTTTCCGTTACAAAAGACGCATTTTACGGAGTCTGAACGTTCTTTTCGAGGACATTTGGCAGATGCGTGATTCCCAGCGCATTTAATACACTTCGGTGTGCGATGGCAGTATGATTTTGTATGACCATATTGCTGGCAGTTAGCGCACTGTGGAATGTTACGTACTGGTCTTGGAGGTTCAAAATTTATGCGGTGGTTTAATAGGCCTTTTATGTCGTAAATTTCCTTGTTATTGCTTTTTGGTTGCAATTCCACTATAAACATATGTAGAGGTTGTTTTGTGACTCTCTGCTTTATGTTCCATATGTCAACAGTATCATGTCCCATTTCTTTTAGAGCTAGGTGGATATCTTCTGTGTCTGTAGAGGGATGTATATGTTTTAAGACTACTTTAAAAGAACGTTCTTGTTTGGGTCGGTAAGTATAAAACTCTGTCAGTTTTCCCTCTAACTGTTTCACAATTTCTTTGTAGTATTCAGGCGTTTTAGCTTGAATTTTGACTCTGTTGTCGTTCAGTATGTTACCTCATAATTTCCTGGAGCATGTTCATCCAGAAGTTTTTTTAGCGGTCGTATATTCTCAACTTTATCCACAAAAAATGGGAGGGGGTTTAATAGATTTTTCTTTGTCTACTTGGTCAGTTTCTGTGACTTCTTCAACATCCAGTTCTTCGAATCTGTTTGATGTACTTACAGGTTGACTGAGCCAATATGTGCTAAGTTTGGTTTGCTTTAATGCTTATTCATTTTTGTGATCAGGACTTTCTCTGCGGACGTTTAGTACTTATTAACAGATAATAAGCACTAAACATGTTGAGCCAAAATTATTAGCATGCAAAATTATAAATTTTAACACTAATTGCATATTTTAATAGTAATATTTATGATATTGTTAATTCATACATGATAATCAAAATTATAACACACGGTTAAACACACAACAAAATTAGTAGGTACACAATACAATAAATTAATCTCTCATTTCAAAAAAATATTTTAAGTCATACAGGGTATGTGAGCCTAACCATGTACTCAAGTGTATTTTAAAATTATTGATGTTCAAATTCTTAAATTTCTTGGGTATTTTATTAAAGATTTTTATACACATAATCAAACAGCTTTTTTTGTACTGCATTGTTCTTGGAGTTACATGAAGTACCAACCTATTAGGATCTCTAGTATTTCTTGGATAGATGTCACATGCTCTTTTAAATAAATGCTTATTATGCATCACAAATACACATGCATCAAAAATATAAAGTAATGTCAGAGTCAGTAACTGCATTTGACTAAATAGAGAACGGCAAGAAGTCCTTGGTGGAACAGCATATAATGCTCTTAAACATTTTTTTTGAGCAACAAAGGCTGTGTTAATATGAGAACTATTGCCCCATATCAGTAGCCCATATCGTAAAATGGACCCCACATAAGCGTGGTACGCAGCAATCGCAGTATTTAAGTTTGTTACAACTCTGACACACTTTAGTGCGTATACAAATTTGTTAATACGTGTACAAACATTGTCTATATGCATTTTCCAATTTATGTCATTATCTATTGTTATTCCTAGAAATTTGATATGCGTTACTTCGTCAATTTTAATGTCTTTATACTTAATGTCAAGGTTTACGTTTTTATATCTATTAAATTGTATGTACTTAGTTTTAGTCAAATTAATTTTTAAATTGTGCATGTCAAGAAATTCAATCAAATTAGAAATAGTCTTATTTATGTCATTTTCGTGTTCTATTACGGTTTTATTTGAGGTTACTACTACAGAAATATCATCAGCAAATGCGATGCACTGATAATTGGTTGAGCTAAAAATGTCATTAATATAAATAATAAACAAAATTGGGCCCAATACGCTACCCTGCGGAACACCACATTGATTGTGTTTATATTGTGATGAACACGCTACAACTTCCTGTCTGTTATTTATTCCTTCTATAATTACACACTGTTTTCTGTTGCTTATGTATGACTTCAACCACTCTAGTGCATGACCTCGCACACCAATCATTTCTAGTTTTCTTAAAAGCAATTTATGTGAAACATGATCAAATGCTTTTGATAGGTCAACAAATATACCAGTTGTAAATTTTTTGAAAAAAGCGTCTCGACTTGAAGTTAAATTAAAGATTGTTTGGCACAAGAACCAGGGAACCAGAGCACTAATAAATGAAAAAAAAAAAGATTAAAATACTTTAATAGAATCCTGAACGCGCAAGACAGACCCGCACTTGTCTGATTATTGCTTATGTTTGCAATAAAAAACTATTTTTTGTACCTATATGTTTTGTGGTGTAACTTTTACATAATCATGATGGCGTCCAAGTGCTATGTTTTACGTTGTGGTTTGTTTGCATGGTGCAGAATATAACCCTGCTGAGCGGCAGCGAGGGCGAGCTGGCGGCGGGCGTGCCCGCGGCGCCCGGCGCCGGGCCCGCCGACCACGCGCCGCTGCGCGAGCTGCGCGACCTCATGCAAGAGGTCAGTCCAACGGGGAACACTCCAAGATTTAGAAATAAAATGTTGAAGACAGAAAATGAATGCGTTTCAGTCCTTATCATCGAGATAAATATACAAGAGAAGCAAACCTGACTACCACGCGCCACAAAAAGCGTGTAACTTTTCAACCGTGTAGGACGAAGCTTTGAAACCACTAAACATTTTTAAGAAAACATATATCTGTCTCACTTACACACGTCCCAAAAACAATATCGTCGCCAAGATTAGACAAAGACCACAACAAAATTAGACAAAGACGGTGATATCAACATTTTTTTTTTAGAAAATTTGTGTTGCCTACCATGTGAAATTGTACCCCAAAATAATGCATGAATTGTAAGGCCGCTATAGATGAAAATATTGTTTAACAAAAGCTATATGGAGGCCAACTTTTCTGTTTGTGGGCCGATTTCGAGGAAACTCGGTTTTTGGTACTATTTTGGCAAGAAAACAGTAAAGCTATGTAAAAAAACCAAGATGGCGGCAAACTTTTTTGTTTGAGGACCGATTTCGATAAAACTCTGTTTTTGGTACTATATTGATACGAAAATAACAACGCAATGTTGATAATATAAAAATCTAAGATGACGACGACCAACTTTTTTGTTTGAGGGCCGATTGAAATGAAACTCGGTTTTTGGCACTATTTTAACACGAAAATAATAACGCAATGTTAAAAATAATAAAAAATCTAAGATGGCTGCCTACTTTTTTGTTTGTAGGCCGATTTCGATGAAACTCGGTTTTTGGTACTTTTTTACAAGAAAACAGCAACGCAATGTAAAAAGTATAAAAAAATCAAGATGGCGGCCAACTTTTTTGTTTGTGGGCCGATTTCGATGAAACTCGGTTTTTGGTACTATTTTGCCAAAGACACAGCAATGCAATGTTAAAAATATAAAAAATCCAAGATGGCGGCTATTTTTTTTGTTTGTAGGCCGATTTCGATGAAACTCGGTTTTTGGTACTATTTTGCCAAAGAAACAGCAATGCAATGTTAAAAATATAAAAAATCCAAGATGGCGGCTATTTTTTTTGTTTGTAGGCCGATTTCGATGAAACTCGGTTTTTGGTACTATTTTGACAAGAAAACAGCAATGCAATGTTAAAAATATAAAAAAATCCAAGATTGCGACCAACTTTTTTGTTTGTGGGCCGATTTCGATGAAACTCGCTTTTTGGTACTAATTTGACAAGAAAACAGCAACGCAATGTTAAAAAAATAGAGAAAAATCCATGATGGCGGCTGACTTTTTTGTTTTTGGGCTGATTTAGATAAAACTGGGTTTTGGTACTATTTTGACACGAAAATTAGAACGCAATGTTAAAAATATTAAAAAATTCAAGATGGCAGCCAACTTTTTTGTTTGTGGGCCGATTTCGATGAAACTCGATTTTTGGTACTACTTTGACACGAAAATAACAACACATTGTTAAAAATAAAAAATCCAAGATGGCGGCTAACTTTGTTGTTTGTAGGCCAATTTAAATGAAACCCGGTTTCGAGTACTATTTCTAAAAGAAAGCGGCAATGCATTGTTAAAAATGACAAAAAGTCAAGAAGGCGGCCAACATTGTTCTTGGGTTGATTTCGATATCACTTGGTTGATAAATAATAGATTAATAATAATAATAATAATAATAAAATAATAAAATAAATTTATTCACTTCTCACAAGGTTTACATTTTTTACATTCCAAATTAATTTAACGCGTATTTTTCTTGTCCTTGTGAGAGTCTGGAGTCCGAAATAGGACGAACCTGTGCTACAGATCTCCAGATTCATAAAAAACAAATAACAGGTTAGAAGCCATTTAGAGTTTTTGTAATTTTTTACATTGCGTGGCTGTTTTCTTGTCAAAATAGTACCAAAAACCGAGTTTCATCAAAATAAGCCCTCAAACAAAAAAGTTGGCCGCTATCTTGGTTTTTTTATATTTTTAACATGGCGTTGCTGTTTTCTTGTCAAAATAGTATCAAAAAACGAGTTTTATCGAAATCGGCCCACAAACCAAAAAGTTGGCCGCCATCTTGGTTTTTTCTTTATTTTTTACATTGCGTTGCGTTTTTCTTGTCAAAATAGTACCAAAAACCGAGTTTCATCGAAATCGTCCCACAAACGAAAAAGTTAACCGCTTTGGATTATTTTATTTTTTATCATTGCATTGTTATTTTCTTGTCAAAATAGTACCAAAAACCGAGTTCCATCGGTATTGGCCCAAAACAAAAAAGTTGGCCGCCATCTTGGATTTTTTTATATTTTTATAAAGCGTTGCTGTTTTCTTGTCAAAATAGTACCAAAAACCGAGTTTTATCTAAATCGGCCCTCAAACAAAAAAGTTGGCTGCTTTGGATTATTTTATTTTTTATCATTGCATTGTTATTTTCTTGTCAAAATAGTACCAAAAACCGAGTTCCATCGGTGTTGGCCCAAAACAAAAAAGTTGGCCGCCATCTTGGATTTTTTTATATTTTTATGAAGCGTTGCTGTTTTCTTGTCAAAATAGTACCAAAAACCGAGTTTTATCTAAATCGGCCCTCAAACAAAAAAGTTGGCCGCCATCTTTAATTTTTTTATATTTTCAACATGCGCTGTTACTTTGGTGTCATAATAGTACCAAAACCAAGTTTTATCGAAATCGGCCTACAAACAAAAAAGTTGGCCGCCATCTTGGATTTTTTAGTTTTTTATCATTGCATTGTTATTTTCTTGTCAAAAAAGTATCAAAAACCGAGTTGTACATTGAGTCGGCAAAACCCTTCCGTTATCCGCATTATAATTCTCCAAAGAAAAGAAATATCACTATTGTTGTTTAACCTGGCAGCATAAACTATGATTCCTTTGCTTTCAATATGAATTTTAAATTGTGGTTTAAAATGCCAGGTCTCTCTTTTATGATTTAAGGGTTATTGCAAAAATAGCAAAAATGTGATTACAAAAGAAATTATAATTTTACGAAAACATTTTTTTAATATTACTGAGGTGTATGTAAGATCAGAGGTAACGGAGTACCTATCCATTAATTAGAAATTCTCCCTAAAAATGGGAAAACCGAAACAATGTTTTTAGTGGAAGCACTGAACCTAAATTATGGTACGATAATAATTTATTAATTTTTTGCGTTTTTAACGTTAATAGTAATACAAAAAAAACTGAAAACAAAAACAGCTTAAAAATTAAATACCTCTAAAAAGCAAGAAATAATATTCGAATCATTCGTTACACATATCAATATTAATAAAACACGTCTATTGAAGTCGGGTGGGGCTGGAGGACAACTTCATTTTTTTCTTAAAGCCCCACCCGACTTCATTAGACGTGTTTTATTAATATTGATATGTGTAACGAATGATTCGAATATTATTTCTTGCTTTTTAGAGGTATTTAATTTTTAAGCTGTTTTTGTATTCAGTTTTTTGAAGGCGGTTTTTCTTTTTTTTTAAAAAGCTTTTTTATTTTCAACTTTTTAGTGGTAGGTATGTAAGCGCAGCGTGTAAATATTTTTTTACTTTATATTATAATATTTTCAATGGTAAAATGCCCAGAACTCAATTTCCAAATTTACGCTGTTTGTTTTTGAGGAGTTCCGTTGTGTCATCGTAGTCCAAGTCTAGTCCAGAACGTTGCATCGCAAACCATGATTTGGTTTGTTTTGGATTGCCATAAACTTACCAAAACCTAAATCACTTTACTTATACTATTTGATTTTGAAGAGTTCCTTTATGTATCTTCGAAGTTCGAAGTCCAATAACAATGAAATGGGGTTGGCAACGCAAAGATAATCGCAGATGGCGCCAGCGGCGGTCTAACCGCTATCAATACTTTGATTGGTTAAAATATGCCACAAATGACATTTGATATTTGAAACAACCAATCAAATGTTTTGGTACAACCGCTTGTGGCGCCATTAGTTCCTCAGTTTCCATCCCCATTAAATTGTGACCACTCTTGAAGTATACCCTTTCAAATAAAAAAAAAATCATCTAAATCGGTTCATAAACAAAGAAGTTATGTCCGAAATTCCATAAAAACTCGTGCGATGGCGAGCTAAATAATTGATATTTTTCAGTATTATGAAAAAACTACTGGCCAGATGTCTGTAAAAAAATATGGCACCACACACGAACTATGTTCTTTGAGTTAAAAAAAGAATTGTACAAATCGGGTAACAACTGACGAAGCTATGTTAAAACATACATAAAAAAAAAACCGTCGACTTGAGAACCTCCTCCTTTTTTTGAAGTCGGTTAAAAAACAATAAATTATCGCATAAAAAGTAATTCTCTTTGATGTGATAAGGTTTTTCGACCTCGAAGGGCCCTCTTTCAGTGAAAGTGAAAGTTAAATATATTTTATTTAAATAAGCTCACATAATAAGCATTTTTAAATCGTCCATTCTTTGACCCTACCATGTCCTTATGTCCTTATGACCTGTCATTATGACGTCTTTTAACTGACAAGAAAAATGGGCGCAAAAAACTTGTCAGCTTTATCAGATGGAACGATATTTACAGAGATGGGACTTATCTAAGATACAAGTATTTGAAATACAGATACAAGATACAAAATACGTATTTTCATCTTGTATCTCAAATACTTTTTTAAAAAGGATTTTGTATCTTATATTTAAATACTTTTGTTTAGTATCTTAGTATTTTATAAATACTTTTTTCTGATAAAATACTTTTTCTGACAAACATAAATAAATAAATAAACGTTTTAAGAAGTTTTTGCAGTTAGAGCCTTCAGCAAATGATGCCATTTTAGCCTCAGTATCACATCCTTTTTTAAAATGAAGTGGGTACCAAATGAGCGTAAAGAATATGTAAAATAACTTGTCCTGACTGAAACATGAAAGCCTTCAGCAAATGATGCCATTTTAGCTTCAGTATCACATTTTTTTTAAATGAAGTGGGTACCAAATGTGCGCAAAGAATAACTAAAAGAACTTGTCCTGACTGAAACACGAAAAACAAATCGATCTGAAAAACAAAAGTCGGAGGCTTTGGACTTCGATCAAGTTGGACAATTTAGGTGATGATATAAATAAAAACATAAAAGCGGACTAGTAAAAACAGACTAAAAAGTATAAAATTAATTCTTCTGTAAATATTTTTATAACCGTGGGGCGCTTTATTCTGTAAAATTTTTAGCATGCGCCCCACGTTTTTAGGTTTAAAACTTCTGTAGGTAAAAGGGTTATAAAAATATTTACAGAAGAATTTATTTTATACTTTTTAGTCTGTTTTTACTAGTCCGATTTTTATACTTTTTAGTCCGATTCAAAAAAGTGTTTTTAAAATAGTTTTTTTTTCAGTAAATTATTATTTTCTGCTTTTTAGTTAAAGAGCTAAAACTAAAAATATACCATCTACTCTTCAAGACGAATCAAACGCGCTCAAACTCGATGGGGTCAATGGTTTTATTATAGAGTAGAATAAATATCATTTAAGAGTTGACATTATGAGAAGTTGACCAAATGCGAAGTTGTCATTGTGAGAAGTGGACATTTCGAGAAGTTGTCTTTTTGCGAAGTTGACATTCTAAGAAGTTGATGTTATAAGAAATGTGCATTTTTTGTCCGGTTGACATTATGAGAAGTTGACATTATGAGCTGAAACGACTGGCCTGACATAACCTTCACATATGTCAGCTGACATATCCGAAGTGGCCTCAATGTGGCGCGGTAAGTGCTACTCTAGTATATTTATCTCGATGGTCCTTATCATGTATTTCTGCTCTATTAAGCGCCAGCTTTTGGATCGATGATCCGTTTAGTTAGGGTGTGACGAAAACGGTGTTTCTTTAGGTGGAGTCGCTGAAGCAGGAGCGTGACGCTCTGGAGGCGGAGCTGAAGGACGTGAAGGTGGACCTGCGTGACGAGTTCCTGGGCGCGCTGACCTCGTCCGGCGCCGTGGACGAGCCCGCGCTGTCCGCCGCCGCCATCGGCGCGCGCCTCGCGCCGCTGCAGCGCCGCGTGCAGGTATGTGCCTCGTCCGGCGCCGTGGACGAGCCCGCGCTGTCCGCCGCCGCCATCGGCGCGCGCCTCGCGCCGCTGCAGCGCCGCGTGCAGGTATGTGCCTCGTCCGGCGCCGTGGACGAGCCCGCGCTGTCCGCCGCCGCCATCGGCGCGCGCCTCGCGCCGCTGCAGCGCCGCGTGCAGGTATGTGCCTCGTCCGGCGCCGTGGACGAGCCCGCGCTGTCCGCCGCCGCCATCGGCGCGCGCCTCGCGCCGCTGCAGCGCCGCGTGCAGGTATGTGCCTCGTCCGGCGCCGTGGACGAGCCCGCGCTGTCCGCCGCCGCCATCGGCGCGCGCCTCGCGCCGCTGCAGCGCCGCGTGCAGGTATGTGCCTCGTCCGGCGCCGTGGACGAGCCCGCGGTGTCCGCCGCCGCCATCGGCGCGCGCCTCGCGCCGCTGCAGCGCCGCGTGCAGGTATGTGCCTCGTCCGGCGCCGTGGACGAGCCCGCGCTGTCCGCCGCCGCCATCGGCGCGCGCCTCGCGCCGCTGCAGCGCCGCGTGCAGGTATGTGCCTCGTCCGGCGCCGTGGACGAGCCCGCGCTGTCCGCCGCCATCGGCGCGCGCCTCGCGCCGCTGCAGCGCCGCGTGCAGGTATGTGCCTCGTCCGGCGCCGGGGACGAGCCCGTGCTGTCCGCCGCCGCCATCGGCGCGCGCCGCGCGCCGCTGCAGCGCCGCGTGCAGGTATGTGCCTCGTCCGGCGCCGGGGACGAGCCCGCGCTGTCCGCCGCCGCCATCGGCGCGCGCCTCGCGCCGCTGCAGCGCCGCGTGCAGGTATATGCCTCGTCCGGCGCCGTGGACGAGCCCGCGCTGTCCGCCGCCATCGGCGCGCGCCTCGCGCCGCTGCAGCGCCGCGTGCAGGTATGTGCCTCGTCCGGCGCCGGGGACGAGCCCGCGCTGTCCGCCGCCGCCATAGGCGCGCGCCTCGCGCCGCTGCAGCGCCGCGTGCAGGTATGTGCCTCGTCCGGCGCCGTGGACGAGCCCGCGCTGTCCGCCGCCGCCATCGGCGCGCGCCTCGCGCCGCTGCAGCGCCGCGTGCAGGTATGTGCCTCGTCCGGCGCCGGGGACGAGCCCGCGCTGTCCGCCGCCGCCATCGGCGCGCGCCTCGCGCCGCTGCAGCGCCGCGTGCAGGTATGTGCCTCGTCCGGCGCCGTGGACGAGCCCGCGCTGTCCGCCGCCGCCATCGGCGCGCGCCTCGCGCCGCTGCAGCGCCGCGTGCAGGTATGTGCCTCGTCCGGCGCCGGGGACGAGCCCGCGCTGTCCGCCGCCGCCATCGGCGCGCGCCTCGCGCCGCTGCAGCGCCGCGTGCAGGTATGTGCCTCGTCCGGCGCCGGGGACGAGCCCGCGCTGTCCGCCGCCGCCATCGGCGCGCGCCTCGCGCCGCTGCAGCGCCGCGTGCAGGTGTGTGCCTCGTCCGGCGCCGTCATGTCACGTATCCCTGCGATGAGATAGCGCTCTGCCTATTCACGCTGGATCAACTGGATGGCGGGCCGTTCTACACTTTTCGTAACGCTACACCGCTGTTCTTACTTTTAGGCTTTCTAATAATGTCATAAAAGTCCTCGTAGTGATGTTTCGTGACATTTGTATCTCGTTTTAATCGGTTCTGTATGCAAATTCTTTTAGATTTAGACCGTAGTACTTTTTCTTGTCCTCTTTACCACCCATAAGGAAGGCCTGTGCCCCAGCAGTGGGGACATTAAAAATGGCTGATGGACATGGACTTTTTCTTGGTTATGATCGTGTGAAATAACGTCCGCTACGTGTGTGTCAGGAGTCGGTGGCGCGGCAGGAGGCGGTGGTGTCGCGCGTGCAGGCGGCGCACGCGGCGCTGGCGGCGTCGCGCGGCGGCGCGGGCGGCGACCGCGACCAGGCGCTGGGCCGCCTGTGCGCCGCCTACGACGCCTACCAGGACCTCACCGCCAACCTGCGCGAGGGCAGCAAGTTCTACAACGACCTCACGCAGGTACGAAAACCTCTTCCAGAAACACGGTTCCGTAGAACCGTAAAGTTATGTCTACAGGAACAGTCCTTCTATTCTGTTGAAGAATATTTAAAATGACATTTTATTTTAATATTATGTTTTTCGACGTAGAACTTTTATAGCATGTCTTTGAAATTTATAATAATTAATAATATAAGTAATAGTTTTAATGTAATTGTTCACTCGATTGATGTGTTTAGGATTAAAAACTCATATTATATTTGCAGAAAAACATTTATATTGAAGAAAACGGTTTAGATAATTTTACATTTTATGTCACACACACAAAAATCAAACTGACTTACTGCCAAGACCATAAAGCTAATATTTTATACTCTTAATTGAATTACTCGTGGTATAACAAAGACATGAACCTATAAATCTAAACATTCCGCCCACCAAAAGACTTGTCTTTTAATCATTTTTAAACTCAAAACAGTATAAAATTACCGCCCACCGTGAACAACAGAAACATATGAAACTTAGTGAACAAAAAAAATAATTAGTAAAAGAAAATTAGACCACATCACTAATGTTTAAACAAAAAAGCACAACTTGTTACATGGTCTCTTGCAAATACCATTCTTGGTTTTTATTGTAACCACTCTCGTTATGCCATCCTTTCCTGGATGCTTATCTAAAATTCTGCCCAGTAACCACTTGGCAGGAGGCATATTATTTTCTCTAATGATGACAATGTCTTCTATAGCTGGTGCTCGTTTTTGTTTTGAGTATCGTTGACATGTCTTGCACTCTCTATAGACTCGTTTTGCCATGACTCTCGCTAGAATGATCCAATAATTAGTCCGTAAAAAGGCTAACATTAACTGCGGCCCTCCATGTAAAGTTCTTTTATGCGCGTCTATCACAATCAAATTACTGAGATGACTATCAGTTGGCAAAATAATTGGATGCTTTCTATCATATTCTATTTTTGCCTTGTCAATTCGTCCGCCTACTCTTAAAAGTCCGTTCTCATCTAGGAATGGATTAAGTTTATGAAGATTACTTTTGCGAGGAATCTCCTTACATGATTTTAACTGTTTAATTTCATTAGAAAAATGCAATTCTTGCGTCTCTCTTATGCAACATTCTAGTGCTTTATTCTTTTCTGCGATCGTGACATACTTCGTGAATTTAACTCTCTGATGTATTGGCACTTTAAAAATTAAAGACCTTCTACAATAAGCTAGAACATTAAGCAATTTAATAAGTGACGAATACTTTAGCCAAAAGAAATCTTCTTTGATTTTAACTACAGAGTACGACTTCAGAGGTCTCGCTTCTTGATCTGTATCAAAAGTTGTTTCAGTTACATGGTGTTCACGTTCCGATAACCATGGTGGACCACTCCACCAAAATGGATGCTCTTTAAGCTCAATACAACTTTCACCCCTAGGAGCACAGTCTGCGGGGTTTTCGCTTGTTCTCACGTGATTCCATTTCTCTTTGTCTATCATGGTTAAAATTTCTGAGACTCGATTACTCACAAACGTGGTCCATCGACTTGGTTCTCCTCTTATCCAAGCTAACACAACCTCTGAATCAGACCACGCGTGTAGCTGATCCTTAGGAACTGATAACACCTGAGCAACCTCAAACAATAACTTAGTGGCTAACACAGCGCCACATAACTCCAGTCTTGGAATAGAATTTTTTTTCTCAATAGGAGCAACTTTAGTTTTTGCTGTGATTAGGGCAACATGTACATCGTTGTCGTCTTTCACTTTCATATAAACTGCAGCACCATAAGCTGCTTGTAAGGCATCAGCAAAAGCGTGGAGTTCAATTATGCTTTCCTTACTCGTTTTTAACCATCTGGGTATTGCTAATGCTTGTACTCTCTTTAAATCCTCTTTAAATGTTATCCACTCATGAAGCAATTTAGGTGTCAATGGTTCATCCCAATCCAGACCAGACTTCCAAAGTTTCTGAATGAAAATCTTTGCTGTAATAATAATTGGTGCAACCCAGCCCATAGGATCATAGATTCGACCAATAGTTGAAAGCACTTTTCTTTTTGTGACGGGTTTATCATCATCTGACAAATGTATATAATACTCAAAATTGTCAGTGCATTTGTTCCAAGAGATTCCCAACACCTTAACCATATCATTGGATTTGATAATCATGGGCTGATTAGATCCCTTATTCTCTTCTCTTATGTGATCGAGTATCTTGGCGTCATTACTGCACCATTTTTGGATTTGAAATCCTCCAGCCTTCATCATTTTTGTAAATTGCTCATTTATCTCAATAGCTTCAGAAACAGTCCAACAACCGTTCAAAAGGTCATCCATATAAAAATCCTTAAGTGTTATCTCAGACGCGACTGGATACTGTGCTTTTTCGTCTTTGGCTAGCTGTTGTAATGATTTGCAAGCTAAATATGGAGCACAGGCAGTTCCAAACGTCAATCTCTTTAAACGGTAATGTTGCAAAGGCTCAGAAGGATTTGATCGCCACAAAAACCGCTGAAAATCTACATGCTTCACATTTACACAAACTTGTCTATACATTTGAACTAAATCTGCTACTAGACATATTGGATGCAGTCGCCATCTAAGTAGTATATGACGCAAATCTTGTTGTACCTTGGGGCCCACCATTAAATCACCATTTAAGGATACATGATTCATTCCCTTACACGAAGCATCAAAAACAGGACGTACTTTCGTAGTCTCCCTATCTTCTCGAACCACAGCGTGGTGGGGAAGGTACACTGACATAGATTTTTCAATCTCATCGCTTCTTAATATTTGTTCAGCATGCCCTTGCTTTATGTAATCATCTATTGCATCGTTGTATTGTGGTTTAAGTGTAGGGTTATGTGTCAATTTTTTCTCTAAAAATATAAACCTCTTCATTGCGATATCCCTAGACCGACCATTTAAACACTCCGGCTGATCAGATTTTAAAGGCAAACAAACCACGTATCGACCTTCTTCGTTTCTCGTTGTCGTTGTTTCAAATAAGTCTTCACATGCTTTCTCCTCTTTACTCAGCTTCTTTTGAATACAATCTGGCTCTGTCTCAATTTCCCAGAATTGTTTCAATATTTCATTTGTATTAAATGACGTGTGTAAACTTATTACTCTTTTTTCAGATAAATTATTTTGATTGGATACTCTTCCAGATAAAAGCTATAGGACCTCTATGTGTCGGATGCTTTAAGATTCCTGTCAACAATATCTCACAATGAATTTCAACTCCCAAGAGGATATCTATTTTCCTCGGTATGCCATACTGGTAATCAGCCAATGGTAAACTCTTAATCTCCGGCCAATTCTCAATTGCAATACTAGAAGAAGGCAGAAATGAAGTAAGTATTCAAAACAAATGCCTTCACTTGGATTTTAAACTCAGGATTCTGAATTGACTCTATGGTAAAAATAACCATGTGTTTTGTTTTCATATGACCATCTCCGACGCCCGACACAACGCCGTTCACAGGTAGCTTCTTAAGACCAAGCAACTGAACGGTAGCTTCCGTTACGAAGGATGCCTCCGACCCTTGATCTAGAAGTGCTCTTATCTTATGACGATTGCCGTTACTCGACATTGCATTTACTATTGCTGTAGCTAGCAATACCTCTTGATGATTTTCTTTCTCTGAAGCAAAATGTGCTGTCATACGCTGATCAACCTTTTCAAGCTCAGTTTCGCGTTTCTCGTGTGTAACAGGCTCAGTAGTAGTAGACTCAGTTAAAGCAATATCTTGATTCTCATAATGAAGAAGGGTGTGATGTCTACGACCACAGCGATGACAGTTTGAATATTTTCTACAGAATTTGACAGCGTGATTTGGCGTCAAACAGAAAACAAATGTTATTGTTTTGTACGTAGTCAGCTCTCTCTTTAGGTGACAGTTTTTGAAACTGCTGGCATTGATAAATATGATGTTTCTCTGCACACATCGAACAAGTGACCAGTTTTGAATTATTTGTCTCAGGTTTTGAATTATTTGTCTCAGAAGGTACAGTTACTGCGTGTAAACTTTTAGACTTCATCGGTAATGGTTTTCTCTGTTGTTGAATATCTCTTGGTGGTTGGGTATCAATCATCTCAATTGTTCTAAATCTACGCTCTAAAAACAAAACCATTTGATTCCAGGTAGGCAGTTGATCTAATGACGCTGAATTCACTTCTGATTCCCATGCCTTGCGTGATTCACTGTCTAATTTGGAGGTGACAATATGTATAATGATGACATCCCACGTCTCAATATTGACACCTATATTATTCAGAGCCTTCAAACAAGAGTTTGTCGTATCTAAAAGGCATTTGACGGCAGTCGCTGACTCAGATGTTAGAACTCTTTGAGCAAACAATTTCTTTAATATCTCATTTGTATTATATCTCTTATTCTTGTAGCGTCTCACTAACTGTGACCAAGCCTCGCAGTAATTATTCTCAGTAGTAGCTAAGTCTTTTATAAGATTTGCAGGTTCTCCACACAAACTACTCTTCAAATAGTGTAGTTTCTGTACTCCACTCAAACTCTGGTTATTATGGATTAGTGAAAGGAACATGTCATAGTAGGATTCCCACTCCTCGTATTTACCGCTAAATGACGGTAGCCTTATCTGTGGGAGTTTAACTTCACAATTTACTGAATTGGATTGATTATTTGCGGATGTAGTAGGAACAACAGGATCGTGAGATGTAAGTTTTACTCGGTCAGAATTGAGTTTAGTTTTGTACTCGAAATAAATCTCCTCGGCTTGGATATAAACATCATCCTTGAAATATACTACATCCTTTCGTTTCTCTACAGGTGCACAATCTAAAATCTTGTCGTGTATGGTGCAAAAGTATAACCATAATTTCTCTAAATTTTCTAATCTCGTTTCAATGTACGGCAACGTAATGCGCTCTTTTGGAGACTTTTGATAATTTGCTGTAGCTTTCTTTATATTCTCAATAGTATCCTCTTGCTTCGCAACCAATACTTCCATGTTGAAAAAGTTCGAAATAAAGTCCGATAAATACAACAAAAACAAACACTGTGCAAAGTCTTTTTATACGCAAATTAATTTAAATCTTTAAATCAGAGCTTTGATTACTTATTCAGAGAAAAATCAGCTATTCTCAAGTCCTTTACGCACTATTCACAACATTTTGTTTTGTTTTCACTTTTTGTTAACAAATCCAATTCATTTCCCGGGTTTCGGCACCAAATGTTCACTCGATTGATGTGTTTAGGATTAAAAACTCATATTATATTTGCAGAAAAACATTTATATTGAAGAAAACGGTTTAGATAATTTTACATTTTATGTCACACACACAAAAATCAAACTGACTTACTGCCAAGACCATAAAGCTAATATTTTATACTCTTAATTGAATTACTCGTGGTATAACAAAGACATGAACCTATAAATCTAAACAGTAATTTAATAATATTGGCTAATTAATTTGATATTCGCATACTAATTTTAGTGAAACATGTTTGGACTTATTATTTTTTATTTTAACATCTGTGTTTCGTTCGTGTGAATAAATGAATCTGAATCTGAAAGGTATACGCACACACGACACAGTCAGTTGTCCCAGACACGCACAGTTGTTGTCAGTTAAAAAAGTCTGGAACGGGTGGTAGGAAAATATAGACGATTCAAAGTTACTTATAATTAAGTTTATTTGAATAGAGCTATTTTTGACTTTGACTTTAACACACACGCGCGTCATGAATGAACATTTCAGACAATCATACATATAATATAGGTACCATAAATCACACTATACTGAGTATTAGCATAAAATTATTTATTCTTATGGTATTAAGTAACACCTTAAAACTTTCAGGGCATAGTAAACTCATGATTCTGAGTTTATCTGAATGGGAATTTTTCGTTGCAAAGTTTATGAAAAATTGAATGGTTTTTTTTTATATAACACAGAAGCTGTCTTAGTTGTATACAATCTAAATTTACAGAAAAATAATTAAAATATTGAAATGTTTGCTAAAGTTCGTTAGGGTCGCTGACAGTGCTCGATCGGCCCGCGCTGCGGCGGACGGCGGCAGCGAGAGAGCGCGCGCGCGTTCCTTCGATCTTACCGCGTTGTGACGCGTATAAAATTGCTTTTAACTCTTAACGGTAGAATCATCTTTATAGTTTTCGCTAGGGTGTTACCGTGTTACTACCACCCTGTATAAGGGCCTATTTCCGTTGTTCCCCGCCACCACTGGGGGATATTGGGAAAAAGATTTATATATACATACATTTAGTCCCGAAATCCACCAGTAGTGGACATCGGGAATAGATCTTTATAAATTAATGAAACGCCATGATAAAAATAATGTTTTCTTTATTTCAAAGAATGTGATATTACTTACTTTGATAAATGTATTTTCTTAACTGATTGTATACGATTATTAACCCGTGGTCTGTGGCGGCAGCTGCTGGTGGCGTTCCAGAACAAGGTGTCGGACTTCTGCTTCGCGCGCAAGACGGAGAAGGACGAGCTGCTCAAGGACCTCACGCAGGAGGCGTCCCGCCCGCCCCGCGCTGCGCCCGCCCCGCCCGCGCCCGCCCACCACGCGCAGGGGCAGGTCGAGGAGGTAACTACCTTACTACAGCACTGGCTCCTGCAGGACCTCACGCAGGAGGCGTCCCGCCCGCCCCGCGCCGCGCCCGCCCCGCCCGCGCCCGCCCACCACGCGCAGGGGCACGTCGAGGAGGTAACTACCTTACTACAGCACTGGCTCCTGCAGGACCTCACGCAGGAGGCGTCCCGCCCGCCCCGCGCCGCGCCCGCCCCGCCCGCGCCCGCCCACCACGCGCAGGGGCACGTCGAGGAGGTAACTACCTTACTACAGCACTGGCTCCTGCAGGACCTCACGCAGGAGGCGTCCCGCCCGCCCCGCGCCGCGCCCGCCCCGCCCGCGCCCGCCCACCACGCGCAGGGGCACGTCGAGGAGGTAACTACCTTACTACAGCACTGGCTCCTGCAGGACCTCACGCAGGAGGCGTCCCGCCCGCCCCGCGCCGCGCCCGCCCCGCCCGCGCCCGCCCACCACGCGCAGGGGCACGTCGAGGAGGTAACTACCTTACTACAGCACTGGCTCCTGCAGGACCTCACGCAGGAGGCGTCCCGCCCGCCCCGCCCGCGCCCGCCCACCACGCGCAGGGGCACGTCGAGGAGGTAACTACCTTACTACAGCACTGGCTCCTGCAGGACCTCACGCAGGAGGTGTCCCGCCCGCCCCGCGCCGCGCCCGCCCCGCCCGCGCCCGCCCACCACGCGCAGGGGCAGGTCGAGGAGGTAACTACCTTACTACAGCACTGGCTCCTGCAGGACCTCACGCAGGAGGCGTCCCGCCCGCCCCGCGCCGCGCCCGCCCCGCCCGCGCCCGCCCACCACGCGCAGGGGCAGGTCGAGGAGGTAACTACCTTACTACAGCACTGGCTCCTGCAGGACCTCACGCAGGAGGCGTCCCGCCCGCCCCGCGCCGCGCCCGCCCCGCCCGCGCCCGCCCACCACGCGCAGGGGCACGTCGAGGAGGTAACTACCTTACTACAGCACTGGCTCCTGCAGGACCTCACGCAGGAGGCGTCCCGCCCGCCCCGCGCCGCGCCCGCCCCGCCCGCGCCCGCCCACCCCGCGCAGGGGCACGTCGAGGAGGTAACTACCTTACTACAGCACTGGCTCCTGCAGGACCTCACGCAGGAGGCGTCCCGCCCGCCCCGCGCCGCGCCCGCCCCGCCCGCGCCCGCCCACCACGCGCAGGGGCAGGTCGAGGAGGTAACTACCTTACTACAGCACTGGCTCCTGCAGGACCTCACGCAGGAGGCGTTCCGCCCGCCCCGCGCCGCGCCCGCCCCGCCCGCGCCCGCCCACCACGCGCAGGGGCAGGTCGAGGAGGTAACTACCTTACTACAGCACTGGCTCCTGCAGGACCTCACGCAGGAGGCGTCCCGCCCGCCCCGCGCCGCGCCCGCCCCGCCCGCGCCCGCCCACCACGCGCAGGGGCAGGTCGAGGAGGTAACTACCTTACTACAGCACTGGCTCCTGCAGGACCTCACGCAGGAGGCGTCCCGCCCGCCCCGCGCCGCGCCCGCCCCGCCCGCGCCTGCCCACCACGCGCAGGGGCAGGTCGAGGAGGTAACTACCTTACTACAGCACTGGCTCCTGCAGGACCTCACGCAGGAGGCGTCCCGCCCACACTTGAAAATTTAATGTTCATAATTTCTGTTGCCAACAGTGGCGTGCACTCCATACATGCAAATAAGCACTGCATACCCTGTAGTCCCATAAATATATGACCCTAATTCCCTATACCCTATTATTTTTAAACTACTTGTAATTAAAAAGTTGTGACCCATCATCGTCTTAGAGCATTCAAATGCTGTAAGATCATTGTGCACAGGCACTTCTTCGGCTTTCCGTGTCTATTAGTTTAAGCGCCATCTATTTGTGGTTTTTGAAACTAACTTCACTTCACTTTAACCAAAAATCACAAGAACCAACGATCGGCCGGGCGACAGAGGCGCCAATTATTTACCGCGTGTCCATAAGCAGTACTACGGGCTGCTTCTTTTTCATACAACGAATCTCGTGTAGTACACATCAAAAGTGTGACTGTGTGCGTGAAAATGTATGCGCGTGTTTATGTTTTGGAGGCACTGCTTATTTACAACCCGACCGCGTCATGATTGCATTGCAGAGAGTAGCGTTTTTTAGTTTGCCCTTTTTTTGACGTGCCGTTGGCCTCATAATGGGGACAAAATCATGGGGACAACGGGAATACATGTGCAGTTGCAGTTAGTTTTGCTTTGTTTTGATTGTTTTTCTTGGCGCAAGTAATTGACTATTTTAAGTAAAGTAAGTAATTATTTCGTTAATTTACTGAGAAAAATTCAATAATTTACATGCAAGACCTATGCTGGCAAAGTTTGTTTAAATAAATTAAAAATTGCCGCTTATCGAGGTTATCTTTTGAGGATAAAGTTTAATTAAATTGATTGCAAAGGGAAGATGCGTTGGGTTGGGTTTAAAAAAATAGTAGGTAGGTAATGAATGCCCCTCGTTCTTTTCATAAAGTTTTATTATAATTAATTATAACTGGCTAACAGCTTGTGTACGTACACACAAACCAATTCTATTGTTTTCTATGCATTTTGTTTTCCAATCAAGATAATAAAAATGTTTGGATTTCGTTCAGTATAGGTTGGTAGATACCGAAACAGTGATAAAATGGTATATTTTTTATTCGTGCCTACCCTGTCTAAAATCTCTGTGCACGCCACTGGTTGCCAACAATCACTTTACGACTTTTCGGTGTGATTAAAAACAATTTACTTACATTTATCATCATCAAAAGAAAAAACGATCCAATAAAACGTGTTAAAAAGAGAAGTCTTCTGTATGGCATAGAACTAAATCTAGTATTGTTTGTCAGCCGGCGGTGGTCCGCAAGGAGGCGCCCCCGCGCCCCCCGCCGCCCGCCGCGGGCCCCGCCCCCGCCGCCCCCTCTGCCGCGCTGCCCTACCCCGTGCAACCACAAGGTTTGTTCTCATATTCACCATTAAAGATAGAAATGCATATCCTTACTTCACTACATAGTATAAAACAAAGTCGCTTTCTCCGTCCCTATATCCCTATGTATGCTTAAATCTTTAAAACTATCGCAACGGATTTTGATGCAGTTTTTTTTTAATAGATAGAGTGATTCAAGAGAAAGGTTTTTATATGTATAATACATGGTGTCAAATTCCACACTACACCGAAGCGAAGCGAGGGCGGTTCGCTAGTATCCTTACTTCTTTACTAATATTATAAATCCGAAAGTCCGTTTGTTTGTTTGTTTGTTACGCCTTCACGTCTTAACTACTGAACCGATTGTCATGAAATTGTGCACATATGTTGTCAGGGGTACAGAGAAGGACATAGGGTACCTTTCATCCCGAAAAAGAGTGTTGTTCCCGAGGGATAGCAAAAACCTTTCCACGCGGACGAAGTCGCGGGCGGCCGCTAGTATATATATATATAATATTATAAATGCGAAAGTCCGTTTGTTTGTTTGTGTATTTGTTTGTTTGTGTATTTGTTTGTTTGTTACGCCTTCACGCCTTAACTATTGAACCGATCATCATGAAATTTTGCATACACGTTGTCAGGGGTACAGAAAATGACATAGGGTACCTTTTATCCCGAAAAAAAGTATTGCTCCCGAGGGATATCAAAAAACTTTCCACGCAGACGAAGTCGCGGGCGGTCGCTAGTAATATTATAAATGCGAAAGTCCGTTTGTTTGTTTGTTACGCCTTCACGTCTTAACTACTGATCCGATCATCATGAAATTTTACATACACGTTGTCAGAGGTACAGAAAAGGACATAGGGTAGCTTTCATCCCGTAAAAAAGTATTGTTCCCGAGGGATAGCAAAAAAACTCTCCACGCAGACGAAGTCGCGAGTGGCCGCTAGTTTACAATAATTGCTAATATTAATTGATAGGACAATTATTATGCAATAATGGTAAATGGAATGAGTACGCGTGACTTAATACACTGCTGACTGCGAATTATTGTGTAAAATTAATTGCTACTACGATGATAATCAGACCATCAAACTGAACAACTTTCATTATGGAACCAACCTAGAAATCGCGAAAAAAAATCTGCTGTTTCATACATTTCGATGGAGTAGAATTGTATTTTTTGTATGGAACAGCTGATATTTTTTCGTGATTTCGAGGTTGGTCCCATAATGAAAGTTGTTCAGTTTGATGGTCTGATCAACCACACGCGAGATTTTGTATTAACTAAAAATAACCTAAGTAATTGGGTCATTAAATAAATGGTGCGTCGGCAATGTAGCTGTACGACAGCTAGTGTGGTTATTTTTTCTAATGTAGCGAAATATTGAATGAGTCATTAATGAAATAAAAATATTTAGTTCGTTTAAGTAGTCAGCAGCACAATTCCCTCAAATAACTTTAAACTTAAAATAAAATTTGTATAATTTTCTTAAGTATGAGTTGCTGCTGACTGTACATTCTAACAGGCCCTAATCCGTCTTATAAGGAAGGCCTGCATCCTAGCGACGGGAGTATCGACGATGATTACAACATATTAATCCAAGTATCTCCTCACGTTCCATTAATACATTTTATTATCCCCCATCTACCGCAAACTAGGTACGCCAAAAACGTTTATAAGACGCTCGTGTCGTTCTTATAAGGAAAAATTGAAAAATAAAAGATAATGTATACTTAGTGCTATTAAAGTATAAACGAAAAGTGGGAGAATAGTATTAAATTTATTGCTATGCTATTATACTGTACTAATCGCTACCTTTGTGCAGAATTAATATTTGTAAATATTATATGGAACTGTCTGGTCTATTTGTAAACTATTATAATTATGTTAAACTTGTATATGACTGTATGTTTGCTTGAATGAATAAAATATGGCGTGTTCCCCGCAGGCATGCCGCTGCCGTACGGCGCGCCGGCGCCGTACCAGTACTACGCGGCGCCGATGCCGACGGCGTACAACCCGTACGCCACGCTGCCCTACCCGCACCACGCGCCGCGCATGCCGCCCCCGCAGCAGTACCAGCCCTACCAGCACCCCCCCGCGCCCTACCCGCACGCGCCCCCGCCCGCCGGCTACAACCCCTACGGCCCCCAGTAACCCCCCTCCCCCTCTATCACACGCCGATACTTCGCGCTCCCGTTTCAGCAGCCCTCCCGGTGCGCGTATACGCAGTGTACGCACGGTGCTAATGCTCATGTTACACACACTATGTATCTACCAAAGAATAATAACGATGAAACGAATCCTACAGTTTATACAGCGAACATAAATCTATGGAACTAGCATTGCGCTCAAAAAATGGCACCACACGAAAAGTACAACTAAGTGGATGGAGCTAAACTTGCTGGCATTTTTGGTTGCTTATTAGCGACCATAATTTGTATACTCATAGATATTTTCCATACTTAAACGAAAAAATATGATAATATGTTATTTCTGCATATTTTTACCGTCTTCTTTGCGTCATTTACACAATTTGACTAAACAGAACGTTATTTCTAATAAACTTTCTCTTTCTCTCTTTTCTCTACAATACAAACGGGATGAAATTAAATGACCACCAAAAAAACAATCGTTACCTAAACAGCCTCATCCAAAAAATATATAATATGTTGTACAAATAAATGAAACCTGTACCAAAAACTTTCGGATTATTTAAGTCATGCCTGCACTACAAAAACTTTTCATAACCCAAAAAGGCCACGCGTGCACCAAATTTTAACTAGCAAAGTTTTGTGTCACTACTACCCAAATATATCACTACGTTTGCCATAAAATGTATCTATCCCCGTCAATTGGTAATGCGCTGGAACCTTGTCAAATTAATATACACATCAACGTCATCCGCAACTAAAAATGACAAAAAACAGTAAAATTCTAATAGGTAATATAACATATTAATTATTCAATTCTCATTTTCAATAAGAAAGGGTCTAGGTATATGAAAAAATTACAATTGTTTTTCGTTTTTGAGGTTAAAATCATGGCCGCCAGGCGCATTACCAATTGACGGGGATAGTATAACCAAGTATATTATATTGATGGCAAATTGGTTGAGTCTTGCGGCTTTATTCTCCTTTGTAGCGACGGGTGGGAACCCGTCGCTCGTTACAAAGGAGTGTGATGTTATGTTATTTGAAGACTGATTCTTCAATATTTTTAAATAATTATGACCATACAAATGACTGTTTTAATGTTGGTTGTTTGAAGACTCATTTATCACTAAGATTAAGTTTTTTGAAGATCCACTCTTCATTAAAAATTTTAAAATTACACTAAGGACTACCTTATTTAGTTTTAAGTTTATTTGTATGTAAACTGCCGCTTTTAATGGTAGCCATTAATAAATGAATGCAAAGTAATGTTTTTTTAGGGGCCGTTATTTCATTGAAAGCTCAGCCTTTAGTAAACATTTTACGGCAGTATTGGTAAACCTTTAGAACTTTTTTTGGGTAAACAATGATTTTTGTATATTAATTTACTTTATTAGGATAAAATTATGTAACATATTTGGATAAATTTTTTAAATAAAATGCGAGTACATATTTGGTGCATGCGTGGCCTTTTTGGGTAGCTCAGCGATTATTCTGAAGATACTTGCCTTTTTTAGGTAAGCAGACTTTACGTTTATTGGTGACAATTTCATATTAAAATGGGGATTAAATTCTGGTAAGTACTTATGATATTTTGGGCGTTATATTTCATTATATCAGGTGACTGCTTAAACCTAAGCCAATACAAACTGCAATTATTGTAAAAAACGTTAACGTCAGTCGCCGGGTGCGTAGCTGGCCCGACAAAAGCTAAGTGGGTTGTACTTTTTCGGCCCCGTGGTGCCATTTTTTAAGCAATATTTGTTTGCAATGACATTTCCATAGATTTTAGTTCGCTGAGTGTATAGAATTAAATAACAATAATGTATAAATTGCATAATAACAGCATATTATCCGTTCTAACTGAAATAATAATTTCAACATGTTGCACAACGTATAAATAATATAAACATGTATAAATGCATGATAAAAGCAAAATCTGATCTAAGTAAAGACTCTTCGATCATTTTGCATAATAATTTAAAATTCAATAAAGCGTCACGACTTACAAAACATTAAGTTAATGGCATAATGAATTATCGTACGTATACATTGGTACATACGCCAGCGCCAAGAGAAACTTGTCTATGTACTGATTCAGTCGCGAGGGAGGGGCGCGCTGTGAGCTACGGCTGTTGATGCATTTGTATAGTAAGGCTCAAACGATATCCACTAATTTTCGTAGAAAAAATAAGGGATGAATCAACATTTCAATATGATTAATAATAATAATTTTATTATTCTTTTTATTATTCATGTAATCGTTTCAATTTAAGTAGGTACTGAGCCGACGTAATCTGTGCGATCTGTGATTTCCTGCCTTTTTGAATCTAGGGAATGTTATATTTTATTTTTGTATTTCTCATGTCTGCTCCTCGGAAGTAAATCATTTCACAATGAAGAGTAAAAGAAGGATGTTTTTATAATAATGTTGATGCTAAATTGATTATAATAATTTTATATTAATTAAATAAACGTAGTAAACATAATATTATAATATATATAATAATTTAATATTAGAATCCAATGAAATTGTATTTTTTAGGGAAACAATAAAAATCTTTTTTAGCAAAAATTGTTGTTATTGTTTAATTTATTTATGTTTTTACCTATATTTCATTAGTGCTACTTAGTAGCTTTATTATTAGCTGCTTCTTGACTAGATTACTATCTATGTAGTTGGATAGACAATCTTTATTATAGATCTTACATACATATCGTTAAATTCATTATATCCTAAATTCAAGGTGCTTGGCTACAACTCACTACAAATATAATAGGTATTGATGGCATTAAATAAAAGTGTTCAAAAAGTTTCAATGTTTTATATTTTTTTAATCCTATAATCCAGACTAATAATAATAGGTACCTACTTATCCCTCCTAGTATAAAAAATATCTCCATACTAGATTGAGGTTCGTATTATAGGACGAGACTCAAGCACTGCTTGCTGCTTGAGTACAGTTAGAAAGGGATGGTGCTATTCATCGCATATAGCGCCATCCCTATCTAACTGTACTCAAGCAGAGATTTGAGTTTGATTCTGTAATACGAGCCTAAGACTAGTCTGGTCACAGAATACATAATAGTACAAGTCTGGTGGGGAAATAATTATGATTTGGGTGGGGATATAAAAATGAGTTGGTTAAAAGAGGTAACTATTATATTATGAATTTGAATAATGACTGTGCTGTGGTCGATTTCCTGTTCTGTATTCATAGAAGTAACCACACCACATACTTTTTATATTTGTCACCAAGTCACAGAATAGATATAAGTACTACCGTACAGAAAGGAAACTCTCCGCCCCGCCCCACAATCAATTACCTCACCCCACCGGCGCTCAACCGTAGGCCACTGACGTCCATTATCCAAGTACGCTGGACAGGCTATTGTCATGAAATGACAGCAATTTTTGTACCGATTTGAAAATCGCCATATTGGCACTGAGAGCAGTAGATTCTATTAAGGCAGTAGTGAGTGTACTTGGATGGAACTAATTAGTTCCAGTGTACACTCCACTACTGCCATAGTACAGAATTTATCATATATGTTACGGCTAATACCCGAAGTGCGGCTAAACCTAGTTTTAGCCGGCTAAAACTAGGTGTAGCCGCTAGCTGTTGGCTAAAACTAGGTGTAGTCGAATTGCTCGCGGCTAATACTAGGTGTAGCCGGCTAATACTAGGTGCAGCATGGGATATAAAGAAAGTTTTTTCTGTTGTCTGTTAAAAAAAATAACCTCGAAATTTAAGGCTCACGCTCCGCTGCGCTTCGCGCTCGCCTTAAATTTCTAACCTAACCCGGGACCTACAGGAGTAAAGCAGATCGGTTACACCTAGTTTTAGCCAACAGCTATCGGCTACACCTAGTTTTAGCCGGCTAGAACTAGGTTTAGCCGCACTTCGGGTATTAGCCGTAACATATATAATTTTATAATTTGAGTAGCAGCAGTATGGGATTCGGTAGCCTTCTATAAAAATAAACTCAATTCAGGTCTTCATCACTATATTTTATTTTCCACCATCACGTCACAACTGACATAAAGTCCAGTTCTTTTAGACAATCTTCGATTCTCAAAATAACATAAAACCGCGTATGCCAGTATTAAACGTACACAGTATAAAACGCCCCCATAATAGTGGCATCGTTATTATTGTTATTACATAAAATAATTATCTAAGCTAAACCTATGTCACGAGAAAATTTAATGTGCTTTGGTGCCGCCAGAGCTTTAGTTAAAATATCTGCTATCATCGTCTCGGTCGGCATGTAAAGCAGGTTAAGTTTTCCTCGTTCTATAACATCACGTATGTAGTGATATCGAACACTAATGTGTTTCGTTCGCTTGTGATAAACAGGGTTTGTGGCTAGTTTTTGTGCTGACTGGTTGTCATTGTATAATGTTACAGAGTTACATACTACTATTTCATTAATAAAGCTTTTCAGATACACCGCTTCTCTAGCTGCCTCACTTATAGCTATATACTCCGCCTCGGTGGACGAAAGCGCTATACAAGACTGTTTGTAGCACCCCCATGAGATAGTATTACCACAAAACTTGTATACATAACCCGTGTAAGACTTTCGATTCAAATCTGAACCCCAGTCTGCATCAGCGTAGCCATCTAAATTAAAGTTACAGTCATCAACCTTTTTAAATATAAGACCTAACTTTTTAGTACCCTTTAGATATCTAAGTACACGTTTAGCAAATTCCCAATGTACACTTGTATAACAGTTATTAAATTGGCTTAAATAGGATATAGCATAGGAAATATCAGGTCGAGTAGTGACACTTAAATACATTAAACTACCTATTAGTTCCTGGTAAGGTAACTTTTTGCCTCCAACACTAGTACAATCACCAGTGTCAATAGAATTAATATTTATAGGCAAAGGAGTTTTTACAGACTTGCAGTCAACCATGTTAAAACGTTCGAGTAGTAAATCGATTTTGTGTTCTTGACTTAAAATTATAGTACCTGATTCTATATCTCTGTCAACTTTAATTCCAAGCATATTTGAAACTTTACCTAGGTCCTTTATTTTAAAATATGAACCTAGATGCTTTTTAAGGTTCGTTACTGTATCCACATCATTGTAAAATACGAAAAAGTCGTCTACATATAGAGCTATTATTGTGAGAAACTTACCAGTCCGTTGGATAAATATGCAGTCCTCTTGCTTGCACTGTTCAAAATTTAATGACAAAAATACCTGTTTCACTTTCTGGTACCACGAACGTGAAGCTTGTTTTAGCCCATATACTGCCTTTTTAAGCTTGTAGACTTTGTCTTCATTGCCTGATGCAATAAAACCTTCTGGCTGAAGCATATAAATATCTTCTTTTAACTCTCCATTCAGGAACGCTGTTTGAACATCAAGATGATCTACTTTTAAGTCCATTTGTGCAGCTAACGAGAACAGGATTCTAATCGAACTGTGTCGTACTACTGGTGAAAAAATTTCATCGTAGTCTTCACCATATCGTTGAGTGAACCCTTTAGCAACTAATCGTGCTTTATAGCGTGTAATATTTCCTTCTGCATCGCGCTTTATGGTAAATATCCACTTGTTCTTTACTACGTTTTTATCAGCTGGTCTGTCAACAAGTTGCCATGCATCATGCAACGCGAAAGAATCTAACTCTTCTTTCATGGCTTGTATCCATAGTTCTTTATCCTTAGATTCCAAGGCTTGTTTGATGGTTTTGGGTTCTGAGGAACTAGCCAGGTGTGCATCAGCTTTGTCATGACAATTGTTTTGTTGACATGTTTTTCTAGATCTTAAATTGTATCTTGGTTCAACGTCAGTTTCTAATTCACCTGATGGACCACCATTGATTATATTATCCAAGTCAGGCTCAAGCTCCGCCTGAATTTCTGTATTTGAATTTACTGGAACATGCTCCGCCTCAATCGACGTACTTGGGCAGATGCCATCTGTACAGTCGTTTTCTGAAATTAATAAAGGTATTATATTATTTCTGATATTGTAGTTTGGTCTACCAAGAAACATTTTTTCATTGAAAACTACATCCCGCGATACAACAACTTGGTTGTTTTCAGGGTTAAAAAGCCTGTAGCCTTTTACATTATCCTCGTAACCAATGAATATCAGTTTTTTACTCTTAGGTTCAAGTTTTGAACGCTTATGTTTGTTGACTAGGGCGAATGCCTCACAGCCAAAAACTCGTAGATGAGACAGACTGATCTTCTTTCCTGACCATACCTCTTCAGGAATTTTACCTCCTAAGCGTGTGCTTGGTGATAGGTTAATCAAATACGCTGCAGTTTTTACCGCAGGTACCCACATCGTCGCATCTAAATTACCATTTAGTAGTAAACATCTAGTCTTTTCAAGTAATGTACGGTTTAATCGTTCAGCTGCTATGTTTTGTTGAGGGCAATAGGCTACAGATTTTTGATGAATTATACCTTTTTCTTTAAAAAGTCTATCCATATTTGAATTAATATATTCTGTGCCATTGTCTGAACGCAGTACTTTTACTTTTGCATTGCACTGATTTTCTACAAGATTAATAAATTGTGTAGTATACTTACATACTTCACTTTTCTTGGTAATTGGATACACGAAGACTTTCCTTGTGTGGTCGTCTAGAAATGTAAGGATGTATTTGTTTCCTCCGAGAGATGTCACCGGCATTTCGCATACATCCGTGTGAATAAGCTGTAATTTTTGTTCTACAACCTGTTTATTGGGGTTAGAAGGGTACGGACTCCTACATTGTTTACTAATTATGCAAATATCACAGCTATCCGGAATATTATTTATTTTGAAGTCAATGTCATTTACTAAATGTCTAAGTGACTTTAAACTGTCATAGTTTATATGACCCAACCTTTCGTGCCATAGTGTAATGTCATTCGAAGAGGTTGAATAGCTATGAATTTTATTTACATTTGCAAGTTTGTAAATTCTCCCTACTTTTGGTGCAGTTAAAATTACTTTACCGGAACTTATTATATTACAACCAGTTTTTGTGAATACAATGTTGTTTCCTCTCTCGGTTAATTGAGGTACAGACAAGAGATTGACAGCTAACCCAGGAACAAACATAACTTCTCTTATTGTACAAGACTTTTCTACTCCTAAGACATTAAAATGAACTAACACATCACCTACACCTGTACACCATAACTTGTCACCATTAGCTACACATACTTCCTCATTAGTAACTGAGACGAAAGTTTCAAACCAATCTCGTACTCCAGTCATATGACTTGTAGCTCCAGAGTCTAGGATCCACGTAGTTGAATCTCCCTGTATTGCATTACAAGCTAGAAGTTGCATATGTGGTTGCGACTGTGCTATCAGTGCAGTACGGCAATCTTTAGCTTTATGTCCACGCTTCTTGCAACGGGAACATTTTGGCTTATTGTTGGATACTTTCTGTGCACCATCGTAAGCATTGCCATGTTGGTTAGGTTGTTGTGGAATAGATTTTGATGAACTGGGTTGATTTGCGTAATCAAAGTTTTTGTACTTACGATTTCCAAGCTTCTTAGAATGTAAGCATTCATTGTTACTTGCAATGTCGTTTCCCGTCCAAATTTTGTCTTGTAACAGTTTAGTTTTCACTAAGTCAGACGTGATTTGTATACATGAATGTTCGAGAGCCATGATCATTGGTTCGTACGAATCTGGTAGTCCTTGTAATAATAAGGCAGCCAAAAACTCATCATCTAAGGGTTTCTTCATGTTTTCCAGTTGTTGAGCCAAGGACTGAATAGCATTAACATATGCTTCCATGTCTGTGTGGTCTATCAACTTGACAGACAGAATAGACCTTAGTAATTTAAGTCTCCTGTTCAAACCTTTGTCATCATAGGTTTTCTCAAGGATTTCCCATGCTTCTTTGGCAGTTTTTGCTTGCATGAGATGAGAAAAACAGCTCCTTTCAACACTCAAGCATATCTTGGATAAGGCTTTGTCACTATCCCTTTTTCGGGCTTCGGGTGTAGACTGGTCGTCTTTATCATACCCTATGATCGATCTCCATAAGTTGTCGAAAACGAGTGCATTACGCATCACAAATCTCCACTCTTGGTAATTTGCGCGTCCTTTGAGTTTATCGTAGTTCATTATTGTACTCGACAAATTTCGGTTTTCTGACATTTTTGTTACTTACTCAATTTTACCTTTTATAGGTAAAACCCATAACCTTTTATAATTTGAGTAGCAGCAGTATGGGATTCGGTAGCCTTCTATAAAAATAAACTCAATTCAGGTCTTCATCACTATATTTTATTTTCCACCATCACGTCACAACTGACATAAAGTCCAGTTCTTTTAGACAATCTTCGATTCTCAAAATAACATAAAACCGCGTATGCCAGTATTAAACGTACACAGTATAAAATATAATCTAATCTAAGTACGCTGGACATCGCCTGTCCAGCGTACTTGTATAATGGACGTCATTGGCTCATTCAATAGCACGCACACAGTTGCGCGTGTGCAAAATCGTCACTGTGTAGCGTCTGTGTAATAGCGAGTTGAAACGACGCTTGTATGGAGTGCCCGGGGGGTGTGACCAAGTATCACTTAAGACGATATTTTTCATCTTGGCGCATAATGTCCTTTTCTCAAAATGTCCTTTCTCATATCATAATGTCCTTTTCTCGAAATGTCCTTTCTCAAAATGACTTTTTCTCGAAATGACCTTTTCTCAAAATGTCCTTTTAATATGCGATATTTATAGGTATCAGTGGCGAAGGGTCCATACAAGCCGATTCCCATCGGCTTACCTTTGGAAATCCCACCCCAATGATCCACTGTGCAGATCATAACATTTTTTATCATTTTTGTAGAGCGGCTTACCTTCGCCGTAATTTCACCCCTCGCCACTGATAGGTATATAATATATGTTAAATCCTACTAATATTATAAATGTGAAAGTGTGTGGGTTTGGATGTTTGTTCCTCAATCACGCAAAAACTACTGAACGGATTTGATCGAAATTTGGCACCCAGATAGTAGATAGCCTAGATTAAAACATAGAATACTTTTTATCCCGATATTCCCACGGGAACGGGAACCACGCGGGTGAAACCGCCGAAATAATATTTTTGACTACAAATAAAGAGACTGGTTCATGATTATTATTACTTTTTTGTTATTTCTGATTCTTTCCATCATATTTCTACAATTTTATAACTACATTTCTCATTACTTTATAACATTCTTAGACTTAGTAAATATTTACATGCATTGCATATCTGTGATGATAATTTAGATAAGCGACTAACTAAAAACTTTAATTTGAATTTAAAAAAAAAATTGCATATTAAAAGGACATTTTGAGAAAAGGACATTTTGAGAAAAGGACTTTTTGAGAAAGGACATTCTGAGAAAGGACATTTTGAGAAAATGACATTTTGAGATAAGGACAATGTGCCAAGACAATATTTTTAACCAACTTCAAAAAAGGAGGAAATTATCTGTCTGTATGTTTTTTGTGTATGTCCGCCGATTACTCAAACATGTTCTGGATGATTCAAACATTATTTATTACATCAGGTTGACTCCCTACTAGTGAGTCACATTTTTTTTTATTTGGAAAGGACATCAGGCAGAGTCCCATACAAAAAAACCAAAGAATGTATAGCGTTTCTGTTTATTTCAAAATGTAGGCTTGTAATTAGTAAGCCATAGTACATATTCAGATTTTTACGAAGATTTAAGTTCTAAGAGTTATTTATATTTGAATCTTTTTTTTTTTGGTAACCCCGTCACTATTTTTTTTTTTTTTTTTTTCCTGGCTCGCACGGTTTGTGCATTAGCCAATATCAAGTAGGTAGTAAAGGTAGGGAAACCAAGGAATTTTAATAATAAAGGAAATGATCGAAATTTAGGAAAGATCTTGGAAAAATAATAGGATCAGGGGCAGGATAATTAGTGAAATAGATAGATTAAAAATAATGAATAGTATAATATTTACATAAAGGTAATTAAGTAGGTAATATAAATGAAGGTTATAATTTAATATTATTTTCAGTTAAAAATTTTGAAATTAAACTATACAAGTCTGGATTTATGCAGCTCAACAGGGTTGGGATTGATGTAGGGAGAGGAACACGGAGGGACACAAGGGAATTTAAAAAAGAGGAGCAATCATGAAGCGAACATTGAAAGAAAATGTGATTTAGGTCCTCGTCACCAGCACCACAAGCACATACACTGCTGTTGCGGATTCCTATTCTAGAAAGATGGGATGCAGTACAAACATGACCTAAACGCATTCTGATAAGACTGGATGTAGCAAATTTACTTAACTGTATTTTAGAGAACCATGGCTTAAGAGGAACTGTTTGTTGAATTCTTTTATAAGCTTTTCCTTTAGTAAGGCTTGTAGTATTCCATTTATCTTCCCAACAGACATATAAATTCTCTTTGGGAAGAGAAATGAGATCCGGCACTATATTTTTATAAGGGAAGATATCACCAGAATTTATTGCGTCCTTGGCAAGCTTGTCGGCAATTTCATTTCCTTTTATGTTATGATGGCCAGGTATCCACGCAAACAGAATGTCATATCTATTTTCTTTACAAGTTAATAACAGCTGTCTACACTCTATAATATAAACAGAAGCTAAGCAGGATTTAAATGGAAATTTTTGAAGAGATTGAAGAGCGCTCTTGGAATCCGAAAATATAATTGTTTTTTTAAGTTTTGCTATTAGGACATATTCTAGTGACTTTAGGATTCCAAAGCATTCTGCAGTGAAAACTGATGTCTCAGGTGGAAGTTTAATTTTTTGATGGATGTTATATTGCTGATGGAAGACACCAATTCCAACTGAACCAGAATCAGAGTGTTTAGATGCATCGCAATATAAATAATGCCAGTCCGGCCAGTCACTATCCATAAGATGTCTTAGGGTCGCATCAGGGTTTTGGTCATTTTTTAAACAGTTTAAACTAAAGAGGACATTAGGTTCAAGAACCAGAGCTGGGTAGTTTGCAGAGAACAAAGGAAGGTATTGTGATCGGTGAGTAGGGGCTTGCAGGGAGATAAATTTACGAAAACTCACGACCAGACATGGGGGAGGCTTATTGGTCCAGAAAGAAGAGGTCTCAATTTTTTCTGATAATTCTTGTAATTTGTTGTATAGAGGATGGTTCGAAAATTGAAAAGCGCGGAAGAGGAATTTGTCGCACAACATTTGCCTTCTTAACTTTAGTGGGGGTTCTGCACATTCGACCTGAAGAGCATTTAGTGGGCTAGATTTCATAGCTCCACCTATGAGTCGTAGTGATTTAGATTGGATATCATCCAATTTACTTATGGCAACTAAGCTACACGGCTCTAAAAAGTAAGTCCCGTAATCCAGGATGCTTCTGATGATAGCGTTATAAAGAAGCCTAAGGTTAAAAGGGTGGGCGCCCCACCAAACACCAGAAAGACATCGCAAAATATTAAGTAATCGTTCACATCGTGCCGAAGCATAATAGCAGTGTGGTAAACCTGTTAATTTCGAATCTAATATTAAACCTAAAAATTTAAATTCATTTTCTGAGGGCATTAATTGACCGTCATAAAAAATTGAAAATGTAGGTGGACTGCGCATTTTAGTAAATAAAACTGCACAGCTTTTACTTACAGAGAGACTTAATGCGTTTTTATCCAACCAAGTTTTTAAAAGCTTCAGAGCGTTGTTTAACAAATATGTTAATTTAAATATAGATCGGCCAGATACATAGATAGCTAAATCATCCGCATATTGTAACACATTCACGTTTTCAGCGATGGAAAATTCAAGGTCATGAGTATATATGGCGTATAGAATTGGGCTGAGTACAGAACCCTGTGGCAGGCCTTTCCACGTCAGTCTAGATTTTACCTTTGAATCACTAAAATTAATTTGTATTTGCCTTTCTGAAAGGAGGTTAATGATAAAATTACTCAATAGGTGTGGGACCTGAAGCTTATCTAATTTATCTTTGAGAAGTTGTAAATCAACATTGTCATATGCTGCAGAAATGTCTAAGAAAGCTACAAGTAAAAATTCGTTATTTGAAAAGGCTAATCTTATATCAGTAGTGATAATGCCTAAGCTGTCCATTGTGCTCTTTCCTTTTCTAAACCCATATTGGCTCGGAGCCAGCAGCCCCTGACTTTCTACATACCACTCCAGCCTGATCTTGGCTAGGTGTTCTGCCAACTTAGATAGGACTGACGAGAGAGCTATAGGTCTATATGAATTAGGATCTAATGAGGGCTTGTTGAATTTCAAAATAGGAATAATTTCCTGGATTTTCCATGAAGGTGGGACTTCGCCAGACATCACAACAGAATTAATGAGATTTAACAAGTAAATTAAACTATTGTCATTTAAATGAGTTAGAAAAGAGTATGGAATACCATCGATACCAGGAGCCGAATCTTTAACATAGGACAGCACACCTTTCAACTCAGTCAAAGTGAATGGCGAGTTAAGATTATTTAAGTCCTCTATACTATTGCGACAGGTTAACTGAGGTGATGATAGTATCAGTTCTTGAGGAACAAATGGCGGAGCTAATTTGTCCAGAAATTTTTCGGCTACGCCCTCATCAATACATTTTGGAACTCGTTCGTTAAAGGCAGATCGAAACCTACGAATGTTATTCCAAACCTCGGAAGGAGAAATGTCAGGTGATATAGATGAACAAAAGGTCCTCCAACCTTCCCATTTCTTTTTTTAAATAGACTGCGGATTTGATTCATTATTTGTATCAATTTATCAAAATTTTCGGAAGAACTATTATCTCTATAATTTATTTCGGCCTCTTTTCTCTCTTTTATTGCTCTTGTACATTCACTGTCCCACCACGGGGGGGAAGGAATATACCCATTTGTTTTTTTCTTTGGAAAAACTTCGTCAGCTGCTTCTAACAAGACTGAGGCAAAAGCCTCGGCACTCTGTGTCCGGTTGTTTTCTTGTATAGAAGGAAGGGAAGAAACCTTTAAGAGCTTATTAGATCATCCTGAATTAAGGATCCGGAATGAAGTCACTCCTTAATTCAGATAAGTGTAATTGCATTCAGGAAGGTAGGATCCTAACTAGGATCCTAGTTAGGATAGGAAATGTTCTCCGGCGTTAAGGGGGCTTACCATCAGCAAATAAGAAACCGTTCAGTTCACAAGCAGGGCCTTAAACAGGACTGCTTAAGGCCTGCATTCATACTAATCTTTGAGGTCATAGTACGAAAACGTAAGGCAGTTCAATATAAGTCTTGCTTTATGAGCTCATAGTAAGGCCCCAGGATGCTAAATCGGAAGCACTTAGGACAGTGTAATCGCATTCAGGACGCTCTGCTCCGACACAGTTGTACCACAGCCTGAAGAGTATACAGTCAGTCAACGCTTTTTATGTTGGTGATAAAAAAGCCGCCTTTCATCTAGATAGACAGTTGGCGCAACGACAAAAGTAAGTGTATAACGGTATAATCACTCTGTGATTTGCTTTTTTGAATTAAAAAAAACCGGCCAAGTGCGTGTCAGGCCACGCGCAGTAGGGTTCCGTAGTTACCATATACCATAACTAGGGTTGCCAGGTGAGTCGCGAAAAAATACCGGACAACCCCAATCTTGGGGGGGTTATGCTAGGTCGCCAAAAAATAGGGGTTTTTTATACAACTAAATTAGTAACAAAATATAATGCAGACATAAAATTGTGGTCGCCAAGACTATGCTAACTTTGAGAAAGTCTTTATTCGTGACCAGTAGTACCGACGTTCCTCAAAATACCGGACATTGTTCTCTCCGGTATGACCATTTATTTTTTACCGGACACGCCTCGAAAATACCGGACTGTACGCTTTTTTAAATACCGGACATCTGGCAACCCTAACCATAACTAACTATTTTATAACCTCCTCCTTTTCAAATTTTTGAAGTCGGTTAAAAACCATACGTTATTTAATACCACTATCATTTTCATCTGCAAAAATAACTTTGTTTTTCATAGTGTTTGTATAAACGACAATGTTATATTTGTGGTTTTGGAAAATGTGCTATATCTCTAAAACTACTAAATATGTCTCATTCAAACCAATTTTCGTAAATAGTGTTTATAAAGATCTACAACATATTTTATTTTTAGGGTTCCGTACCCAAAGGGTAAAAACGGGACCCTATTACTAAGACTCCGCTGTCCGTCTGTCTGTCTGTCTGTCTGTCCGTCTGTCTGTCTGTCTGTCACCAGGCTGTATCTCATGAACCGTGATAGCTAGACAGTTGAAATTTTCACAGATGATGTATTTCTGTTGCCGCTATAACAACAAATACTAAAAACAGAATACAATAATTATTTAAGGGAGGCTCCCATACAACAAATATGTTTTTTTTTAGGTACGTACCGTTTTTAGGTACGGAACCCTTAATGCGTGAGACCGACTCGCACTTGGCTGGTTTTTTTTTACTTTTCACTCGCTTAGTTTAAAAGTTACAGGGGACTCACACATTTTACCACTTTGAAAGTGTATATTTTCCAAACGGCTACTTTGAGAAAAAATACTTTTAGAAAACTCAATGTCATTTTTAAAGACCTATCCATAAGCACACGTATAGGTTAGATGATTCTTTTTTCCGTTTCAGTTCCATGTATTTCATTTCCATCCCCCCTTAATCTTTTATACTTTTTATATTTTGTGTAAAAATCGTTTAAAAGTCGTAAAAATTGCTGTTTTAAGTTTGACAGCTGTCATCTGTTGCTATTTGCTTTTAAACTTGATTTTAGGTATGTTATTAGATGAGTTATTCGCAAATTACATACTAGTACCTACATGAATAAACCTAGTTCAGATTAGCATTGAAAATGACACGTACCTACTATCTACCTATACCTCCTACCTACATGTATTTTTACGGTCACTGTATTTTCCCCTCCGTTGCTCTGCGCAAGTACATTCGTGTAACTACTGTATGATCGTTAAGCTGTGATATCGGATCCGTTATTCAGGACGGTCTAATTGGCGACTGAATTTCTCGTCCTAAATCGGACTCTGAATTCCGTATCCTTAATTCAGGATGATCTAATAAGCTCTTTAGCTCAACTTGCTCCATAAACATTACCCATCTGTCACTGTCACTGTCATTTTGGTTAAGTTTATATTTCAAACGAGGTGGTCGTCTACTTTGATTTTTTATTATAGTTGAAGGAAATTCAATTAAAATAGGAAAGTGGTCACTACCAAACGTCGAAGATAGTGGGCTCCAAGTAAAGGTGGAAGCTAGATTAGGACTACAAATTGTAAGGTCGGGCGCACTGTCGCCTTCATGAGGCAATGTTCGCCGTGTTGGAAGTCCTGTATTTATGATGCAAAAGTTATTTAGTTCTGAAAAATCTAAAATTCTGGTACCACACCAGTTAGATTTGGCACTGCCCCATGCTTGGTGTTGAGCGTTAAAATCTCCCATTATAAAAATGGGTTTTGGGAGTTGAGAGATGATGGTATTGAGTTCATTGTACACAGAGGATGTTGGATGAGGTATGTATAGTGAAACAAAACAGATATTATTAATAGAAGCGGCTATGATTGACAGGTTAACACTATGGGTAATAGGAATACGCTGAAAGGAAACAGAATCATTAATTAGTAGAGCTACACCACCATGGGAGTCAGAACGATCTTCTCTTAAAGGAAAATAATGAGAAACATTAAAGATACTATTTGGTTTTATCCATGTTTCTTGTAATGCTATAATTACAGGTTTATATACATTGATTAAGTGAAGTAAATCACTTTTCTTATTATTAATACTTTGGCAATTCCACTGAAGGATTGATGACAGATGATCCATTTTGTTGTTTATTTACAGTATTTATATTTTCAGGTGCGGCGTTGGACGGTCTAGACAGGTTTTCTGTTTGGGACAGAAAATTTATCAAGGCAATAATAAGGTCTCTAGTCGACATATTGGAAAAAGGGTTATTTTCATTTAAGGTACCTACTGTTGGCAATGGAATGTTATAATCTTTAGTTAAAACGTCATGAGTTACTTTGTCATAGCCATTAGAACTAATTTTGTGTAATTTAGGTTGAATAAAGACTGTTTTTCTGTAAGATGTAGTTTTATTGGAATTAGAGTTATGCCTTTGTGATTGGGGAGCAATGGAGGATGTAAGAACTTCAGAATATGATTTTGTGATTGGAGGGTGAAGCTTAAGGGCTTCAGCATAAGAAATGCAGTTATTGGCCATAGACTCTTTTATTGATTTTTGTCTGGAAAATTCGGGACACTTCCGGTTGGTGGCATAGTGAGATCCAGAGCATAGGCAGCAAGTAACATCATCTTCATTAATTTGGCAACTCTCACCTGAGTGGTCATTTCCACACTTAAAACATTTGGGCTTTGATCTACATTGAGTTTTTATATGGCCAAAGCGGCAGCAATTGAAGCATTGGACAGTTGGAAAGATATAAAGGTCTACGGGGAGAGAGTTATAACAAAGGAACACTCTTTTCGGTAGCACCTGACCATCAAAAGTAAGTACTACTGTCTCTACTGGAGTGAAACTGACATTACCATTTACTGAATTTTTCCTGTTAATGCGCCTAACTTTTAGAATATTTCCACAGCCCATAGGTACAGAAATATTTTGTAAGATTTCTTCTTCAGACCAATCTATCGGAACCCCTCTTACAACACCCATACGAGTAACAGAAAAAGTGGGTATAAACACTTTGAAATTACTATCCTTTAAGGCTTGGTTAGTGAGAAATTTATTTGCATCGACATATTTAACAAATGAAATTACCAGTCTGTTTCTACCAATTTTTTTCAGAGATCCATTTACAATGTTTTGGATATTATGTTTTTTTAAGAATCGACCAAAAGAGATTGGATGCAAAGATACATTTTCATCTGGCGTAGACTGTGTTTTTTGAATGTGCACGTTGTATGGAGATGCATCAGTTGCCTCATATATTTCCCTACCAACTACTGGGCGCGTCATAGACTTGTTGGATGTATCAAGGGTTGGATTAATTGTTTGTGTTTGTGGTGTTGAGGACATAGTGGGAATCTTAAAAGTTTTTGGTGAATTATTTTCATTGATCTCGCAATGGCAGTCAACTTCAGACAAAACATTAGAAGCAGATTTATGATGCCTCCTCTTTTTGTTGCAGTGTTTGCAAACTTTACGTGACGCTACCCTTTTACGTTTTGTTGGGTTATTTACAGAAGTGTCAGAGTCAAAAAGAGAACCATCAGTGTCCATACCTCCCACACTTTCATCGAATGGTATAATTACATTATGAGAAACCTGGGGGACTGTCCCCCCAGGGTCCTCCGGATCATTCATAAAAGTATAGATCTAATAACTCACCAGATCGCTGCAAATATAATACAAAAACACTAATACTAAATATATACACTATATAAACAATATTTACACTAGCTGATCCTACTATTTACAAAGAATTAAGTGAAAAAATCAAAAAAGCCAAAAGACACAACCGCTTAGTTGAAGGTTTCCCGCGCTTTTTTACACCCCGTCACTAAATAGCAACACCAGTACCACGACCAACACGTTTCGTTAGCTGCGTTAGTGAAACAGATTAGCACCACAATGTACGAGAAGTAACTAGATCAAACGGAAAATCTGTGTATTATATCGCACGTAACAAAACGCTTTTGACAGTTGACTGACAGTAACAGTGACAAAACGTCAAATCGGCATTCGCGTTTCCTCTGTGTTCGTGAATGCGTTGTTTTCTGTTCGTCTCTACAAAGTGCTATGATAACTGCTTGCCCACTGGATTTCGCTGCCGCCTCCCACGACCTAGGGATGTTCGATCCAGGTGCCTTGTATCGATATTCTGGATCGCAATGGATCGTAATCCATTGTATCGATCCACGGATCGATCCATTAAAATTGATACGATTTTTTGGATCGATCCAGTATCGAATTAAATATTTAAAAAAAGTCGAATTTTTAATCACACTTTATTATAAACGTGATATTAGGTACCTAATGTATTTAGTAATGTTTAATAAATAAATCAAATATTTTTAAGTTTGCCAATATTAATTGCATTGAAAGTACGCAAAAACAAAATTAAAAGTTGCTGGTTGTCAAAGTGAACAAAACGTTTTAACGAAGTAAAAATTGCTCTCAAACTAAACAAAAAGCAATATAGAGTTCGTTTCATCGGTTATTTATTACCTATGGCGTTATGTTGGTTGGTACCCAGTAAATTTATTATTATTGCGATGGAATAAGGTTCAAAATTGAATACGAAACTTTCGGGGTACCAACATAACGCCATAGGTAATAACCGACGAAACGCACTCTAATAGTTATGACGAATTTGATGGTACATTGAAATATGATATGGCAACAACTAATAAGAGATTATTTTTATATAAAAAACATGGATCTGTTCGTCGCCCGCTATAGGTACTATAGTATTTTAAACAAAGGAAAAATTCAAGTTAAAATATTCTCTAAGTAATTACTAAATACAGGGTGGTCCAGATAGTGACGTCCAAGAATTTTTTTAGATTGCTCACACCTGGGTGCATCTGAAAATACCCTATGTATGTTCCGCGATTTTTCGTAGTTTAGAAGTTATGATTTTTTAAATGTGTTTTTGCGAATTTTGTACCGGACGGACCAAAAAAATTCATAACTCCTTTCGTATTAAGAATTTTGTAGGTTTTCTTTTTGCAACATAATTGTCTTAAAACATTCTTCCATACATAAAATAATCAACTACACAACATCCAGATAAGTTCCTGAAAAAAGGGTCGAAAGTGAAAATTTTAGGTTTTGCTTCGACGAAGTAACATTTTAACAATTCTTTTAAAATACAAAATGGATATTTCATCAATTCAAACTGATTTTAAAAAAAAGCTTTGCAAATAAAACAAAAAAGTGACTCTTGATATTTTATGCTGAAATTGGCTTTCAAAGTTTGCAGGGTGAAAAATCTCCTACTGTTTGAAAACACCCAATATTGAACTTTTATCTATTCCTAGCTCTAAAAATAGTAAAATATCGTCGAATACATTAAATAAAACTAAAAATCACGCAGATAGTAAGAAAATAATGTTAGCTATTTATTGGTATACACAAGAATTTATGTTTTTACGTACACCCTTTTTTTATTTTATTTGGAAAACAAACAATATTTTTATACATATGGATTAAAAACACCCATGATAGTGAAAGTGAAAGTGAAATATATTTTATTTAAATAAGCTCACATAATAAGCATTTTTAAATCGTCAATTCTTTTACCCTACCACCCATTATGACGTCTTTTAACTGACAAGAAAAATGGGCGCAAAAAACTTGTCAGCTTTATCAATCAGATGGAACGATATTTACAAATATGTATATCGTTTCCAGACTTTATATTAACAAAAATTAACAAATAAATAACATTATTGAATTAGCTCATTTCTTAATGAGTTTCAAATTTCTTAATCAATTTACAGATTTTAAGCTAAATTCAAAGTTTGAACTTGTTATTCAGTCTAGGCTGTTACAATAAATAAAAATAAAAGAAAAACATACAATTCAATATGCATTAAGATTGGTAGTCAGAAGCAGACCCATTCCCACTGGCAGCACCAGTTCCCGAACATGACGCATGAACCAGCCATCTCTTCGCTCAACCATATTTGAGGGAACGTAACGACCCGCCTCATACGAAACCACCGCAGAAATGATTAAAGAGAGCATGATATACTAAGACTACCCATGGTAAGGCATCGAATTGAAAATTTATATCCAAAAGCTTTTCATAGGTCTTTCACTAAACTACTGACTATAGAAAGTAAAAATATTGCAATTAAATAAATCAAAACAAGGTAAGCTATTAAGAATTATATTTTTTGAGTAAGAAGTGCCATACATACGGACAATATAAAACAGATCTTTTATATACGAGTTATACGACGCCCTTAATACAAGCAGACAGAAGCAGACCCATTCCCACTGGCAGCACCCGTTCACGAGCATGACGCATGAACCAGCCATCGCTTCGCTCAACCATATTTGAGGGAACGTAACGATAATTATCTACACCCATGATATGTATCCTCTATGAGGATGTCGCACTACCCGCGCCCACGCCCGATGAGTTACATTATGAAATTCAGTACAACATTACAACCATCATTGTTCGGATGATATAATGACGAGGAGGGCGAGAAAAGTCAAAATCAAAGTTAATTTAATGTCAAATTCAAGATCAAAGTAAAAAACCTTTATAAAGGGTTTTGAATAAGTAGAGTAGAATAGAATAAGTAACGATATTTACAATTTCAACCTAATCTTACCTACTTTTTTGTGATATTTTATAGTTTTTCGTTGACCATTTGAGTTTAATTTAATGCTTTCAATGATATCTTACTAATTTTAGTGATAAGAATGAATAAAATTGTTAAAATAAATTTTCAAACAATCTTATTATGTTAACGGATTTTTCACCTTACAAACTTTGAAAGCTGATTTCAGCATAAAATGCCATATCAAGAGTCACTTTTTTTGTTTTATTTACTAAGCTAAGAAGCCACTTAAGTTTTTAAAATCAGTTTGAATTGATGAAATATCCATTTTGTATTTTTAAAAGAATTGTTAAAATGTTACTTCGTTGAAGTAAAACCTAAAATTTTCACTTTCGACCCTTTTTTCAGGAACTTATCTGGATGTTGTGTAGTTGATTATTTTACGTATGAGAGAGTGTTTCAAGACAATTATTTTGCAAAAAGAAAACCCACAAAATTATTAATATGAAAGGAGTTATGAATTTTTTTGGTCCGTCCGATACAAAATTCGCAAAAACACATTAAAAAAATCATAACTTCTAAACTACGAAAAATCGCGGAACATTCATAGGGTATTTTCAGATGCACCCAGGTGTGAGTAATCTAAAAAAAAATCTTGGACGTCACTATCTGGACCACCCTGTATAATACGATAAATACATCATACGATTTTTTCGATCCGATCCGCTATGTATGTGTATCGATCCGCCAAAGGATCGAATGCTATTGTATCGATACAAAAATCGAATGGATCGTAACGCATTGTATCGATCCACACAAGTATCGGATCGGATCGAACATCCCTACCACGACCAACCCCGCATGCCTACCGGATTCCGCCGACGCCGCTCACGATCTACTTTGCTAGCCAACTGGATATCGCCTTCGCCCTCGATTTGGATTACGTTGACATTGTTGGCTATATTATATCTTAACAACATCAACAACACACCACCTGAATCTCTGGTAAGTACAACACAATAATATCATGATTCAATTTGAAACAACATAGGTTAAGTACCCTATTAATGAATACTTGTCTGTTGATAAGTAATGATACTATTACCATACTAATATCCTACATAATTACTTGTCTGTCAATATGTTTGTAATGATATTACTACCATAATGATATCCTACATAAGTATATCACCTGGCATGTAGCTTGGCAAGATAAAAACAAGACAAAAGATGCGCAGTAGCTGCAAACACTAAACTCAGCGCATGTTTTGTTTCATCTTTGTCTTGCCAAGTTATATGCTGGCACCTATACTTGTCAGATGATAGGTACGTTTGTAATAATATTACTACTAAACAAAACTAGTTTTATTCAGTACCACAATGCCTTTTTTTAGGAGACCCCGAACCTGACTCTCCGACCGACCATGGCGTTGTTATGTGTTTATTGCCACTCAGCTGTAAATATGAATGATAGCAGCGAGTCACCTGCAATAGAGTATTACAGGATAACTGAATTGGGGCTTGAGTTTAATGCTATTATCGAAGAGACACTACATAGAGAGGTACGTCCCTATAACATTAGCTATACTTACTATTTATTTTTAGCGGCTAATAACTATTGCTTGGTTTTCTAGCTGTGTAAACAATTAATATAAATAAGATAATTTAGTGTAAAGATCATTTTGCCACATCTTCCTATTATTTATGTTAAGAGCCAGTTGAACTGAAACATCTACTTATTTATACTATTGCCAGGTGGATGAGAATGGTGTCTTGTGCACTGGATGTTTCAATGTAGTTGCTCGACTGCTAAGTCAAGAACAGCACCAAGTTGTTGAGGTTGACATTAATCTCAGAACAGGAAGATGTGTATGGTGTAACAGAGGCTTGGCACGCTTGCAAACACATCGATTAGAAGAAGGCCTTATTTATAATGAAGTGGCTGTTCAAATATCTCCCAGAGAGGTTACAGCCTTTCTTAGCCTTCGATCTTTGTTCAAAATAAGTCCTATGAATGCATGCATGAATGTGTAATGATACTAAACTCAGTTGAAGATATATTGGTGACATTGAGTCATAACATAATACTTTATTATATAAAAGTGTAACAAATTAATAATCATATTTTTTTATTTTACAGATACCACAGAATGGATGTGTATGTCATGCCTGCTGGATGGCTGCAAGTAGAAGTGTAGCCCGACAAGCCCTGATTGATCAAAGAAGAGCTGAACCCCCACCAGATCAGGAAACTCCCATGCGCTATGGTACATATAAACGCACACCTGACACTGCATCTCGTTGTTTCGTTCGCGGGTGTATTAATTATAATATAATATTGGTACCAACATCCTTAAAACAGAAACTGTTATCGAAATATCAAATGGAGTATATTGTGCATTTAACACAATCTGAAATTGTGGCTATGTTACAATTACTTAGCAATATAAATATAAGCAATACAAGTGTCATGAATTTTGAAAATATTGACAATATGTCAGATTCAAATGTAAATTATTGGCTTGGGCTAAGCAAATTACAATTTGTTGATTTATTGAGACAGTTGGGAGACGATTTTGAAAATATCAATAACCATAAAACAATACTTGCAACTTTTTTAATAAAGTTGAGAACTGGAGAACCTAATTTAAGATTAGCTCAATTATTAGGCACCTCTGAGAGGACAATTGGCCGTATTCTTAAGAAATGTCGTCAGTACATGATGGAGAGGTATGTTCCATTGCATTTGGGTATTAACCGCTTAAGTAGGAATGATCTAATTAATAGAAATCTTACCATTCCAGAGGGTTTATTTGGTAACACAGAAAGCCCCAAACCCATAACCATTTGTGATGGAACATACCTTTATCTTCAAAAGTCATCAAACTATTTATTTCAAAAAAAAAACATATAGTTTACACAAGTTTCGCAATTTATTTAGTTAAACCTTTCCTAATGGTTGCTACTGATGGCCATATTATAGATGTGTTTGGCCCTTATGCTGCAACAGCATCAGATGCAGATATTATAAAACAATTATTTCAAACAAATGAAACTCAATTAAGAGAATATTTTGAAGCTGGAGATATTTTTATTTTAGATAGGGGGTTCCGGGACGCTATTCCATATTTAAATTCTTTAAATTATGTTATTTACAAACCGGAATCCCTTGCTGAACATGAACAGCAGCTGTCAACTATAAAAGCTAATAAGTCACGATTTGTAACACTATGTAGATGGGTAGTGGAAGTAGTTAATGGCAGGTTTAAAAGAGACTTTAAATTATTCCGCAATGTCTACTTCAATACAGCCACTACCCATCTCATGGATGATTTTAAAATAGCAGCAGCCGTCATTAATAATTATCATCCAGTCATTGTTAATAGACCTGATGCTTCAATGATTTTAGACCGTGCCTTGCAAAGAATGGATTTACCCAATTATTTAGCTGAATACATAATCTGAGAAAACATAAATCGCAGAAGAGCATCATTTGTAAGGATTGATGGTGACATACCTCATTTAAATATTTTCCCTCAAATGGAAATGAATGATTTAATTATGTTTGCATTAGGCATTTATCAAATAAAGCAGGCACGGTCATACTATGGGGAACACATACGAGAAAATGGGAGTTTTGTTATCGAAGTGTCCGATGTCCCTCAAATGATAAATATAATACCAAACGACAGTGAAGCACAGCAGCTTATTAGAGGACGCATAAAGTCAAGGCACCATAGCCAAAAAGTGTATTTTACATATATTTTAATTAATACATCTGAAAATGATTGGGCAAGAAAAATATGTGGCTATTATTGTAATTGTTTGGTAGGGATGAGAACCGTGGGCTGCTGTGCCCATGTAATGACTATCGTTTGGTATTTGGGGTGGGCTAGGTACCAAAGCGACATTGAAGCACCAGCAACATTTCTAGATGGTATTTTAGTTAGAGAGGATCTAGATTATAGGCTGGAAGAAGATGAATAAAGTAATTTTTGACTTGACCAATTGACTTTGATTTTTAACCCATCCTTAGCTGTCATGTCACTCTATCTTATAATGAGCTGTTTAAATAAAACTTAAGCATTGCCTTTTGCTTCTATTATTTGAAATAAATGCTTCAGATGCAATTAATAATGATTTAATTAAGTATATACCTATCATATCCGAAGCACTTCAAATAAAAAAAGCGAATGGCAATGTTTTAGTATTATTTAAACGGCTCAATAAATCATTTTATTAGGTAAGTAATAATTGGTGGTGTTATAATAATAAATTCCTTATGGATTTAATGATTGCCCATTTTGATAAAATATCAAGAGCTTTGATCAAAGTATACTTGGATACCCGTTGACACAATCATTGGACAAAGTAGCTTTTTGTATACAGCAACATCCAAGTGCACTTGGATTGCTCGTTTACATGATCCAAGTAGCCATCCAAGCAGACTTGGATGAAAGTAGAGCATGGTCCAAGTTGCATTCTAATCAAAGTAGGTAATTTTGATCCAAGTGCACTTTGATTGCTTGTTTAGGCTGCGTTGACATGAACCAATTAGTTTGGATGGCTACTTGGATCATGTAAACGAGTAATCCAAGTGTACTTGGATCAAAATTCTAATCCAAGTAAACTTGGACCATGCTCTACTTTCATCCAAGTGTGCTCTTCGACCAAGTGGTTTAGACGACTACTTGGACGCTACTTGGATCATGTAAACGAGCAATCTAAGTGCACTTGGATGTTGCTGTATACAAAAAGCTACTCAGTCCAAGTTACTCGGTCCAACTATGCTTTGACCGTGTCAACAGGTATCCAAGTATACTTTGATCTAAGCTACTTTGTCCAATTTACTTGGTCCAAGTGAACTTTGATCATGTCGACGCAGCTTAATGGCGTGTATAGTCAATCACAAAGGAATGTGCTACATCCATGCATGCAAGTAAGTCATTATTGCAGGCACACAACTATTCCATTCCATTCTCATAGCTTCAAAGGTAGGATTTTTTCTTGATTTTTACAGTAGGTATAGATTCTTTTAAACTGGTGCCACTGAATTATTGTTAATAATATACATAAAGTAGGTAATTAATTATTATTAACATTAATTATCGGCTTATTTTAAGAAATCTACAAAATCAAAACAAAATAATACTTTTTCTTTGCGGTCATAGTGTCAAATGCACAGACTAGTCACCTAGGAAGCTGTCAAATCAAATGTCTTTTTTTTTTTAATGTGCAGTCGCTGACTAAGATGTCCGTTTCATTGATATACTTTCGTTTTTTTCAATAATTAATTAAAGCTAAATGAAGGAGTTAAAAAATGAAGTTGCTACTGTTTTATGATTCTAGTATCATAAAGTGTTTATAAATAACATAATTATGTTTATACACTTTTGGGTCTCATGTGCCTGATGTCCTTTGTGTAGTATAGTTTTCCTAATCCTGTAAATAAATACCACAGCTTAATTGTTAAACTGTGAAAATACAATGATTTTGGTGAACTACCTCGATGAATGGTTGTTTGAGCTATATTTACATTAGGCCAGCAGTAGTGAATGCAAATCCGTATATATTTCGAAATCCGGATTTTAAGAACGGATATTTCGTCAAATCCGGATTATCCGGATATTACGGATTTTTTATAAAAATATTTTCTTTTTTATAAATATAAGTCATTTCTGTACATATAAGTTCAGTAATGTAATGTCTCTTATATTTATGTAAATGGATTCAATGAAAAGGACAATATTAATCAAATCCAATATATTTGTTTGCCATAATATACTACAATATTATGATGTTACCTATTATTGTTCAAATGTAATTAAAATAGTGTATGATTCGCGTGCGATTTTCGAGTAGGTGACGTAAGCGATCGTTTGCATGAGCGCTTTTGCGTCGTTTTATTGCGCGATATTTCTGAAGCTTCGAATAGAACACAATGTGACTGACTGTGGAACGGGACAAAAAAAATCGCTCGTGCAAACACACAGTTGTTCTATTCCGAAGCGTTAGAGCCATAACACATTGGGACGCCATGGCGACGCCGCCGGCTACGTATCCAAACAATTCGTATTGAAATGTATGGCAGATAACACACTTGGCTGGCGTCTGGCAACGTCGCCAATTTGGAAGCGTAGCCACTATCGACCGGCCCCTACGCGGAAACTGTAGCTGTAGCATAGCTAAGTCGCCAGTATTTTGTATACAAGTTAGTTATGCCTCCCTCACTCAGTGGCCAACTGGTCGCCGCCAGAACGGACGCCCGCTGTGAATTGTGCGAAAACAATGAGTTTCGATACAGAACGATTTATTGCAGAGGTTCAAAACCGTCCTTGTTTTTGGGATAAGTACTACATCAAAAAAATATTCTGATCGATCAATTTATTTCTACATAAGTTTAATAATTGTTCAAAAGATGTTATTGATATTCTCACATAGTTGAACAATTTTTATTAAGGATATTTTCATAATCTGCATATAGTTTAAAAAAAACACTTCGACTTCGATCTGATATAAAAGGATGGACCCATAACTTTTTAGGTTTCTTCTTTTTCATTTTATGACGCAGATAACAATAATTTAGCGATCTCTTCTATCATATGCACGTAGGACAGTGGCTACTTATTTGGAAACTTAATTTGGCTACGCTAGGTTGCCAGAGGTAGCCATGGCCACGTCACCGGCGATGTCGCCATGGCGTCCCAGTATGTTATGGCTCTTAGAAAAATCTCGCGATAAGACGTCGAAAAAGCGCAAATAAAAATAAAAATCATACTCTTTATAAATCATACAAATGAAGAATAATACAGGGTCATTTTTGGACCCCTTTTCAAACTTTGTCAGGTCATTCTATAACAGCAGTACAATCAATTTATGAAGTAAAACAAAAATATTTTTTTTACATTTTTACCCCAAACTTTTCCCTACACAAATTGAAATTGTTGTCACCGTTTGCGCGTCGCACGGTCGACCCGCGCGAGCCCCCCTCCCGCCACCCGCCTTCCTCCGCTCGCGTCCCGTTCGTGACGGTGAGCGTGCGCGCCTAGATTTTTAGGATATAAAAAGTGGTTGAAAACTGTGAATGTAAAAAGAAATAATTTACAATTATCTCACCTAATTTTTTTTTTATTACTTCCTTGGACTATTATTTGATTTTGTAAAGGGGTCGCAAAATTACCCTGTATATGATTAAACTAGATAACATAATATGTTGTTAATGATAACATAAAAATACAAATTATTTTTTGGGACTTAATGTGATAAAGCCCTGAGAGATTGAGAGGCGCGCCGTATTAGCCACTCGTTCCTTGGGATGTTAGGAGGAATGTCACCCGCGCACCATCCGGAAGACTATACGCCACCACGCCAACGGGAAGAAGAGACCCTAAGCGCGCCAGTGAAAACAACCAAGAAGTTCGAATAGAAGATGATGGTCATTTTGCCAGTCGACAAGAAGCACACGCACTAATGAAAGTGATACGAAGTATAAAAAAAGCAATGTGTCATACTTATCTGTCAAATGAAGCAGATAGCGATGCCAATGACACTTGCGCGGTAGACCCACTGGTCGAGCTAGAGACGCTGCAAGCACACTCAGAAATTGACGATGAAGAAGGAGAGTTGTATCGGCAGGAACACCAGGAGAGCTGGTTCAACCAAACGAACTTTTTGGGACTTAATGTGACAGACCTGAGACACGGCACTAGCAAGACGCGTGTATGGCGTCGTCTAGAAAAAACTCACATACCCACAAACATACATGAACCCTAAACACATATACACTCCTTTTGGGCAGTCGTGTAAATAGCATCTACCGTCTAGCTAGTGCGAGAAACGAAGTGTTCCACTTAAAGCAACCGAGTGAATAGCAATTGGGCGAATAACAACTAAAGTATTCCACTTAAAGCACAGCTATCAATATTTACTTGCTATTCAAATCAAATCAAATCAAATGTTTATCTTTCGCTCGATTGCTCTACTCGTAAGTGGAATACTTCCGAGAAACTTGCTTGTTTAATTTTTTTTTTGTAACAATTTCTTATTATTCAAAAAATCCGAATTTGATTTTCAAATCCGGATTTGCAAGTCTAGTAAAAATGTGCGGATATCTGGATTTTTCGAATTACGGATTATCCGGATTGCATTCCCTAGCCAGCAGCTCGGCCCAGCGAACATTCCAGTAGAAGTACATTACGTGGTGTGTTTGCAGTTCTTTTAAAATCGACGAACATGCCAGGCAATGTACTTCTACTCGCTACTTGACTAATGTAAACTAGGCCTCACTTCTTTATTTATGAACCAATTAAAATTATTATTTTTTTGTTGGATAAGGGATACCTCTTATCAGCAAAGAAAATAAAAAAAAACAATTTGTAAGTTATCACATATATCTATTTGATAAACATAACATCTAGGCTGTAGCACTGATTAAATTACTAATATTAATTGGTTTAGAATTTGGGAGCAGGAGAATCCTTGCAGTCGATGTTGGGCGAGTAGAACTGAAATGGAAAATAACCAAGTTAAATACAGGGCTCTTACATTAGTGCATCGAGTCAAGTCAGAATTTATCTGAAATATCTAGGATTAGTAGGCGTAACAAAATGCTATGTCTCCATATTAGAATAGGGTAGGTGTTTAAATTAAAACATGCAAGATGCAGATTTAATATATTTGCTCAAGTTTAACAGTGAATTAAGATTTATATATTTGGACGGGGTTTAGATCAGGGGTGTCAAAGATACGGCCCGCAGGCCGCATCCGGCCTTCAAGACATCTCAATACAGCCTGCGACCAGAATCTATACAGTGAAGATTTTAAACGGCATTCAATGCCACACTATGTATTATAAGATAATTTGTATGAAAATATACTTAAACTAAATAATAAAGATTTTAATTTTGTATGTGTTTGAGTTTGATTTTGAGTCTGGAACCTAAATCTTATAAATTACCCTTTAGAAAAATCAGTTTGACTCCCCTGGTTTAGATAGTTTATGTCGGGTCAGTGAATCGGAATTTCAGACCCAGTAACTGATGACAGATTGACAGTAAGTCGTACTGTTGGGGAAATGGGTGAAATGGTTCCGATCAAGGTGACTGATCACCCATCTGGCTTCGCTGGTGTCCCCCCTTCTAAATAATAATAATAAGTCGTACTGTGCCCCAATAACAGAACAGGTGGCTAGTCAGCTGGATTGACTTGCGATCTCTCGCTCTCGGTCAGCACCGGACTGGGTTGAAATTAGTGTCTACACGAGCCCAGTAGCAAGTCAGTACTGGACTGGGTTACTGTGCTGCCATGTTACTGACCCTGTCCGTATACACCAGGCATAAGTATGGAGCAATATACGTTGATTGTGACCTTGTATTGTTTGTTGCGGTACTCCTGCCAGGGCTCAGGGTTGGTCTTCTTGTTCCAGGAGACGTCGGGCGAGCGCAGCGCCAGCCGCGCCAGGTAGAACACCGCGCCGGCGCAGCCCAGCGCCGTGCACGCGTACAGCGGGATCAGCTGCCACACAAACCACAATACATCGTACTACTACCTACCAGCCGTTGTAGGTTAATTATTATGTAAGACTTTTGATGCACTTGAGGCGCAATTCGTATTATCAAATACAACTACTTACAGCCTTGTGCTTCTTCAAACTCTGGATGCTTAGACCTTGCATTTTGATTGTTTCTGAAGCTTAAATACTTATAAAATGTTCTACAACGATCAATAGATAAGAAAAATCGGGAAAAACGTCAGTTGCAGCTTTCCACAAATCGTGTAGTAGTGTTGTAAAAAAATTTCAATCAGTATTATCGAATTATCGATAATGAGTGTGTGTGTTATTTACAAAATAAAAATATAATAAGAAACCATCCTTAAGCCGTTCAGTTCAAAAGCAGGCCTTAAACAGAACTGTTAAGGGCCTGCTTGGGAACTAAACTTTGAGGTCATAGTATGAAAAAGTAAGGCAGTTCAATATAAGTCCTGCTATAAGAGCTCATAGTGTAAGGCCCCTGAAACCACGATTATCCAGGGGGCTAATTTGTCTAATTTTAAAAATCTATCGCAATCGCTTTCGTTTGACAGATGGATGTGACACAGTGCTGCATTTCTTTGGTAGGTAAGTTTTTATTTGTGACAAAAAGAAGCTTCAATGTGTTACCTACATCCTGAAAGCGATTGTGATAGATTTTTAAATTAGACAATAGAAAGGCAGGTTAAAATGAATCTTTATGGGATGAAATTTAATGACCACCAAAAAAACAATCACTAAACAACCTCATCCAAAAAAAATATAATATGTACAAATAAATAAAACCCTGTACCAAAATCATTCGGGCTACCTATTTAAGTCATGCCTGCACTACAAAAACTTTTCATAACCCAAAAAGGCCACGCATGCACCAAATTTTAACTAGCAAAGTTTTGTGTCATTACTACCCAAATATATTACTATGTTTGCCATAAAATGTATGCATATAACCAAGTATATTATATTGAAGGCAAATTGGTTGAGTCTCGCGGCATATGAATAAATAAAACTGACTAGAACGGACTCTACTTTGTCCGCGTCCTAAATGACGCCATTTATATAACTAAGTCCCCCTTCACGCACGCTACGCCCCGCTGTCGTCCGGCCTGATGCCAGGGTTGCTTACTGTTAATAATATCGCTAAAATATTAGTTTTTCTTTAGTTTGAAATCATTATTTTAGTCTAGTTAGTAGATACAAAAATAAAATATTCACTTTTTCTGGGTAAATACTTACCTACTCCTGAGTTTGTATAAATAACCTTAAGTAAACATTTTACGGTGGTATCGGTAAACCTTTAGAACTGCATTTATATTTTTGGGTAAACAATGATTTATTAGGATAAAATTGTGTAACATATGTGGATGCAATTTTTAAATGAAATGCGAGTACATATTTGGTGCATGCGTGGCCTTTTTGGGTAGCTCAGCGATTATTCTGAAGATACTTGCCTTTTTTAGGTTAGCGGACTTTACGTTTATTGGTGATAATTTCATATTAAAATGGGGATTAAATTCTGGTAAGTACTTACGATTTTTTGGGCGTTATATTTCATTATATCTGGTGTATGCTTAAACCTAAGCCAATTTTTATTGGTAGGTAGGTTTGTTTGTTTGGTTCGAATAACAACGATACAATATCTTTGTTTTTTTATCCTTACTAATATTATAAATGCGAAAGTCCGTTTATTTGTTACCTTCACGTATTTACTACTGAACCGATCATCATGAAATTGTACATATAATCCCCGTCAATTGGTAATGCGTGGAACTTTGTCAAATTAACATACACATCAACGTCATCCGCAACTAGAAATAACAAAAAACAGTAAAATTCTAATTGGTAATATAACATATTAATTATTGAATTCTTATTTTCAATAAGAAAGGGTCTAGGTATATGAAAAAAATACAATTGTCTTTCGTTTTTGAGGTTAAAATCATGGCTGCCAGGCGCATTACCAATTGACGCGGATAGTACTCATTGTCAGGAGCACAGAGAAGGATTAAAGGTACCTTTTATCCAGAAAAAAAGTATTGTTTTCGAGCGGTAGTAAAAAACTCTCCATGCAGACAAGGTCACGGGTGGCCGCTAGTTAACAATAATATTCAATTGGCAGTTTTGCGTATTGGTACATAGGTGTACGCAAAACAATACCGTAAATCGACGTACAGGTTAGCCCTTTGGCACACTACGCATACTTGGGGTCAAAAGAATATGTTTGATCCGCGCGGCAGTTAAGAACTTCCTTATAAGAAGAGCTACCTACGACCACCATAGATCAGGGGTGGCCAACTTGTCTAGGGCTACGATCTACTTAAAATTTGGCCTATTGAGATCGACTTAATGCATTTTCATATTTGGGGTATTTTTCACTACAAAACCGCCGCACGCACCCACCTCCCGCATTTTTTGGTTGCTTTGCTATCACAAGCAAAGCAGTTTTTATTATGTCTCTCGCCATCGACTGCAATGTCTCCAGAGATCGACTGGTCGATCACGAGATTGACTTGTTGGCCACCCCTGCCATAGATTATATAATACTATTAACTGACACATAGCGAATATGAGAAGTTACACAGTAAATTCGACAGTAAAGTCAGCAAGTTGAATATTACAGCTTTCGAACAATATCAAATTCAAATAAATCAAATTGAATTTATCAGGAAAACACCTTTTAGGACTTAGATCTTTTGTATGGAAAATCATATTTCCTTTATTTCCTTCTACCCCCCTAGCATGACCACCGAAACGTGATAATTTTAGCGATTTATCACGTTTTACTGTCAAAAGACAATGGATTTTGACAGTTGGGTGTCGATAAAACGCATTATCACGCGATATACCTATCATGTTTTGTCGTTCATGGTAGGGCAGAGTGGTAGGGCAGAGTGAGGGCGTGGGGCAGAGCAGTGTACTAATTAGGTACTGTTTATCAGTTATCAATTTATCGACAAAAAATGACTTGACTGACAGTCGACAAAGTGAACATCCCTAAAAACAAACGTCAGCTGGACATTTTGCCAAAGGAATTTGTGACAAACAGCCATGACGTCTAAATTATTAATTTATTTATTTTTTAAACGTTTACAAGAACTTATTTGCTGATAATGAGGGCTTTTCACAATGACAAAAAACTGTAGGCTCGATAGATGGCGTTGATAAAAATAGGTGACAATGTGATTTTTTTAATGTGGACACACACGGTCCTTCCATTTGATGTACATCAAATGGACTAAATCAAATGGACGTGGGCCAATTTTTGAGGCCACACACGGCGTAAATCGTTTGGCGTACGTCCAAACTACGATCAAGGTCCAAACAAATTATCGGACGCGGCTTATGGACGCGGCTTACTGCCGCGGCTGATAAGTGTGCACACTCTAATAGCATCCTGCGTGCCAGAGGGCCTAGTACGAGTGGATTTTTTGTTCTCACTTCACTTTGCGAATAGTAAACTATCGTCTTCTCTCTTTCACTCTTTCACTCACTCGCATGATATCCTCTCTTTCACTCGATACTATTCGCAAAGTGAGGTGAGAAACACAACCCTCAGATAGCTATCGGACGTCCGATGACGTCATATTAGTCTATGGTTACGTCCGCGACCTACTACATCCGATAGTTTGCACACCTCAGATCAGCCGCGGCAGTAAGCCGCGTCCGATAATTTGTTTGGACCTTCAATCATTTGGCTGTACGCCAAACGATTTACGCCAAAACCCACATCCATTTTGTGGCGATGCTAGGGTTGTTGAAAAAATATCGATATAGGTACCATCGATATTTTTGTTTATTTTGTTAATAAATAAATAGGTACTCATAGTTAGGAGCTTAAAATAATTATCATTATGTTAGAATAAACGATTTTGTATGCATTACTGTGTTTGTTACTCGTTAGTCTGGCATGCACTGGCTTAACCAACTGGAATAAAAAAAATGTTTTGTTCGCTAGAGATAAATTAAAATATTTTCAAACAAAAAAACAATTTTTCAAATCCGTCCAGCCGTCTTCGAGTAATCGAGTAACATACATAAAAAATATATAAAAAACATTCCGACAAACTGAGAACCTCCTTTTTTGAAGTCGGTTAAAAAGTTTAAGTTATGTTGATTATTTGCTACAAATGTGCTTAGGTAGGTATTATACCTATTATAGTCGACTAGCGACCGCCCGCGACTTCGTCTGCGTGAAAAGTTTATTTGTTCTTTTTAATCTCTTTTTATCCAGTTTATTAATTAAAACTCCTGATGTTTTAAGGTCATTTTTTTAATGATTTCGATGTTTTTGTATAATCGCTACATCCCTATTTGAACTGATGGAATGATCAAAATTTGGCGTCCGTCCATTTGATTTAAATCAAACGATTGACGATATGCGCACACAAGGTCAAACTTTTGGATGTGGGCCGTGGTTTTACGGAATCCGTGATTGGGAATTTGAATGACAGATTCGACACACACGATCAAATTTTGGACGTACGTCCATCCATTTGGCGCGATGGAAGGACCGTGTATGTCCACCTTTACTAAGCTTCGAAGAGTATCAACACCATCTAGTGAAGCAAATAGTTACTATTTTTATTTTTTAAATGCCACTTTGAAAAGCCCTCGGTGCATTCCAGCAGACCAATCGCTAAGTCATAGATCATCATCACCACAGAATACATTTTAACCACGGAAAGTAAAGGTGTGTTGTGTCGTGGACAGAAGGCGTATCTGTTTCATAGTAGAAACTCATTACTGCAGTGTGTCGTGTCGAAACAACACAACACAATAGTGTGTTTCTAGTCATACAATATGTATGAAACCGATACGTTTTCTGTCGCGACACAACACAACACAACAGAATAATATATTTCCGCCTTATTAGATTATTGATGAGCGAGGCGCCCGACCGACGTGAAGGTCCAAACAAATTATCGGACGCGGCTTATGGACGCGGCTTACTGCCGCGGCTGATAAGTGTGCACACTCTAATAACATCCTGCGTTCAGGTCCAAACAAATTATCGGACGCGGCTTACTGCCGCGGCTGATCTGAGGTGTGCAAACTATCGGATGTAGTAGGTCGCGGACGTAACCATAGACTAATATGACGTCATCGGACGTCCGATAGCTATCTGGCACGCAGGATGTTATGAGAGTGTGCACACTTATCAGCCGCGGCAGTAAGCCGCGTCCATAAGCCGCGTCCGATAATTTGTTCGGACCTTTCCAGATAGCTATCGGACGTCCGATGACGTCATATTAGTCTATGGTTACGTCCGCGACCTACTACATCCGATAGTTTGCACACCTCAGATCAGCCGCGGCAGTAAGCCGCGTCCGATAATTTGTTTGGACCTTGAAGGTTGAAACAAATTATCGGACGGGGCTTACTGCCGCGGCTGATCTGAGGGCGGGTCCATAGCACATGTTTTGCTCTACACAATCAACAAAAACATCTACACAAAACATTGTTTCGCGAAACATGTTTCTCTACACACGCCGTCCACAGCGATTGCGTGGTTTGTGTAGACAAAACTTCAGAGTTGCCAAATTAGCATTTTATGTTAGCCTATTATTATCCCCGTGATGCGCTGGAACCTTGTCACTTAACATCCACGTTGACGTGATCCGCAACTAAAAATGTCATGAAACAAAATTCTAATAGGTAATCTAATATATTAATAATTGAATATTTGAATTATTATTTTCAATAACATACGGTCTAGGTATATAAAAAATTTACAATTGTTTTTTGTTTTTGAGGTTAAAATCATGGCCGCCAGGCGCATTACCAATTGATGGGGATAGTACTTATTATCATGACTCGAAAATGTATGAAATAAATTTATAAGTGACCAAAGGTTTAGGTATATCTGAAAATGTTACTATCGAGATCAGTTTGACAGTGACAATTTTTTGTTTCCATTTTTGCTAGGAGATTTAGGTAGAGCGTGTTTTTTTTCTTTGGTTTCTTTTACTTGACGCATCCATCCGGAAAACATGTCTAGTTTTGCCTTCGAATAGAATGTTAATAAAATAAGTACAATTTTACATTTATCGTGATGATAAATTAATAAAACCTGGGGCCCTACCGCCCAAGTGTCGTCGACTTCGCTGTCGGCGTCATTTGACAGATGGATGTGATACATTGCTACTTTTTTTTGGTACAAATAAAGACTTACAAAAGAAAAGAAGCAATGTATTTCAACCATCTCTCAAATGAAGCCGACGGCGAAGTCGACGCTACTTGGGCGGTAGGCCCACTGTTTTGAGAATCAGTATTTTTACCGGTATATTTTGCATGTGCAAGTTGGTACAGCTTGACTATAAAGAGTTGACAAAAATTGAGGGCGCCACTTTCTATGTAAACACGTCAAAATCACGAATAAATTGGCAACACTTACTAAATTTTGTACTGAAAAATTTTAGTTCCATTTTATTTAATTTCAACTCTTTACGGTCAAACTGTATTTCAGTATTTTTTTGAGGTGCTTCGGTATTTTCGTAAAATTTAATCTGGTCACACTGATGTTTTGTGTACGTGTTTTCCACCGAGCATAGAAAGCAAAAACATTGTTTCTCTACACAAAAATGTTTCGCAAAACAATGTTTTGTGAAGATGTTTTTGTTGATTGTGTAGAGCAAAACATGAGCTATGGACCCGCCTTGAGGTGTGCAAACTATCGGATGTAGTAGGTCGCGGACGTAACCATAGACTAATATGACGTCATTGGACGTCCGACAGCTATCTGGCACGCAGGATGTTATTAGAGTGTGCACACTTATCAGCCGCGGCAGTAAGCCGCGTCCATAAGCCGCGTCCGATAATTTGTTTCGACCTTGACACGCCGTATTTATATAGACGTGTAGTCCATACATTCACAGCTTGACCATAATGAGTTGACAAAAATTGAGGGCGCCACTTTCTATGTAAACACGTCAAAATCACGAATAAATTGGCATTTACTAAATTTTGTACTGAAAAATTTTAGTTCCATTTTATTTAATTTCAACTCTTTATGGTCAAACTGTACTATGAAAACCATCTGCGACGGCGTGTTAACACGTGTTATCAGACAAAAATACAAAATATGTGACCGCAACTTATTTGTTTAGGCCGTATACAGAGAGAAAGCAGGTTGACGCTTTTTGCAGACTGCCGCTTACTGCCGCAGGTTCACGCAGGTAACCAGCGAAGGCATTTTGTATTAACAAGCGCTGATAAGCGCCGACAAGCGCTGACAAGCGCCGACACGCGCAGGTCAGCGCTTTCTCGTTTAGTATGAAATCCTGCTTCAACCTGCTTGCTTTGTGTTGACGGTTACTGCGTGACCTGCGGCAGTAAGCGGCAGTCTGCAACCTGCTTTCTCTCTGTATACGGCCTTAAGGTCCAAACAAATTATCGGACGCCGCTTACTGCCGCGGCTGATAAGTGTGCACACTTTCATACGTACCAGACTACAGCTGGGCCACAAAAAAAAAGTTGGAAATCTGACTTTTTGACTATGCCATGATGAAGTCGATAATTTGTCGGAACTTGTCGCCAAGAACCAGAATTTGTCGGGCTTGCGTTTAGGAGATACGTGTGGCTCAGCTGTAGAGACGTCTCTACAGCTGGGCCACACAGATCTCGAAAACGGAAGGTCGTAGCGAAAATCTGATTACTCGTATGTGTAGCCGGTAATTTGTCGGATTTTGTCGCCAAAAACCAGAGTTTGTCGGTTTTGCGTTTAGGAGATACGTGTGGCTCAGTTGTAGAGACGTCTCTACAGCTGGGCCACACAGATCTCAAAAACGGAAGGTCGTAGCGAAAATCTGATTACTCGTATGTGTAGCCGGTAGTTTGTCGGATTTTGTCACCAAGAACCAGATTTTGTCGATCTTGCGTTTAGGAGATATGTGAGGATACGCTGTGGAGACTTTTCTACCTGGATCTTAAGAAAGGAAGGTCATAGCGAAAATCTGATAACTCGAGTGTGTAGCCGTTAGTTTGTCGGAATTTGTCACCAAGAATCAGATTTTGTCGATCTTGCGTTTAGGAGATATGTGAGGATGCGCTGTGGAGACCTTTTTACCTGGATCTCGAGAACGAAAGGTCGTAAACGTATCTTCACATATCTCCTAAACGCAAGATCGACTAAATCTGATTTTTGGTGACAAATTCCAACAAACTAACGGCTACACACTCGAGTTATCAGATTTTCGCTATGACCTTCCTTTCTCAAGATCCAGGTAGAAAAGTCTCCACAGCGTATCCTCACATATCTCCTAAACGCAAGATCTGTCGCGACGATCGCGAGCCTATACATATAGTGTGGAACCGCCCTAAGTAGACACTATGGTATGCTCATTATAGTCTGTGGTCTATGGTTGTTGTAACATAGCCTGGATTTGTAGTAAAGTGATCGCCGCCATTTTATATGGCGTCGGCAGTCAACAATGGACAACGCGGTGTTTTCACGTTGAGGGCGGCGTCAAGCTGGTGCAACAATATGAGAGCTAAGTGCCTTGGTTTGATTCCTTAATATGTAATTGTCGCGAGACTAGTTGAGCTAAGTATACCCAGCTATTTGTACAACCATATAATGATGGTGAGGGTCACGGAGAATGCGGGCTTCGACGCTTGGGCTGCCGACCGACGCCATGGCCTGGTTTGTATAGCGGCGCCGCTTCTACTTAGCATGCTATGTGATAAGAATACGATCGTTGGCCATATGATATAAGATGTTGGGCACTCAAAGCTCTACGTAGAGTGTACGAGGGAATTGGCTTCCCCTCGGGGGGGACGACAGGACGTAGGAGTCCTGACGTCCCCCTCGCGGGACACTATAAGACGCTGTCCTGCTAGCCCCCCTGATAGCCCTCTGGCGGGTCACTGTACTGTTCGAGGGAATTGGCTTCCCCTCGGGGGGGGACGACAGGACGTAGGAGTCCTGACGTCCCCCTCGCGGGACACTATAAGACGCTGTCCTGCTAGCCCCCCTGATAGCCCTCTGGCGGGTCACTGTACTGTTCGAGGGAATTGGCTTCCCCTCGGGGCGGGACGACAGGACGTAGGAGTCCTGACGTCCCCCTCGCGGGACACTACAAGACGCTGTCCTGCTAGCCCCCCTGATAGCCCCCTGGCGGGTCACTTCAAGTCGCTGACCCGCACTCCGCCCAGGGGTCCATAGTAGACACCCTCGTTTCGTTCGTAATCACGGAGAGTCAGACGGATTTAGCGTATGATTGTGTTGTTATATATAATCTTAGCTCAAACAGATTCGGTGATGGTAAGGCACGGCGAACTGATCACTCGTCGTGTCGTGCTATTGACTGAACATCCGCGTGTCTATGTAATACTAAGGCACTTAAGTGATTCCAGTTAGAATCAACCAAAACCTATTTCTACAGATGGTGTAAGCGAAGCAGTTGAGATCCGCGTACGTTGGAGCCTGGCGTCAATCGGGCGTGTGACGGAAAGGGCTACGTGTCCACGCGGAATTACGTCTCTCCAGATTAAGGTACGAGCCATAAACGTTACGCAATATTCTCATCATGATGTCGTGGTACCGACCCGATTCAGTTTCCCCCAATTCACATTTATGCACGGTAATCGCCACGACAAATGGTGGAGCAATGGCTGGAATTATCCCGTGGCCGCCGAGTTTGGTGGTTTCCATGGAACCCAAAAATAAGATTTACAAAGATGAGAGTATTGCGAGTTGTACCTATTACATTGTGGCTCGTGTTGACATCTGGTTATTCAGTAGCGAAACTTCATTTAAATCCTTTACGTTGTTTTTCAAAGTAAAGTATCGTTTACGTGTTATTTCATGTAACATAAATGAGAGACGTAATTTTTTCGTTAAGAATTGATTTACGATTTAAGTGATTACGTGTGCGCCTAAAGCGAATTTTATTAAAAGGATGTGAATATGATTTAAATTGTGTTAGTGAACCGGAAACGCGAGGAAACTACGTTCACAGTGAGATTTGCAAGTTGGCAGAATATAGTGTTGCCAGACGGCGGAGCTTCACTACCACATTGGGAGTTTCCAATCACCTGTCAAGAAGAATGGAAAGTTCATCGATGGTCATCCGATACAGAATAAAGATATCTTACTTATGATATTTTTCGAAAATATATTATTTAATTTACTTGTTATCAATAAAAAATAAATCACAAGAAATAAAGTATGAATTTTTCCTCCTCCGCCTAAGAAAAAGAATTAACGTATTCACAATACTGTATTGTACCATATTTGAACAAATAAAGGTTTTATGGAAATTTTACTCTTTAATTCACCTTAAATCTGTTCTACCTGTATTACCTGCATTTATTTACTTAATAATTTGTTGTATTTGTCTGTCAATTGACAGCTTGGACTAAAAATAAAATTCCATTTCGTTCGCATATTTCATAATGATATTTTATCTGAAAATTTTAAACTTAGTCGGAAGGGAGACCGAGTTTCGGCCTTTTTACGACACCGTTGTGCAAAAAGTATTCGACTTAAAAACCTTTACTAAAAAAAACGGGAGACTGTGTGACATGCTGTGCTTATACTGTGCGGAAATTTTGCCTCGGTACGGTCAACGGCACGCTGGGCTTCTGCGACAGCGTAATGATATTCAATCAATTTTATACCTAAAGGCAAAGCCACTAAGGTCCCAAATAAATTACAGATTTGACAATTGTATAATCTTATGTGCTGCTCACTGTACATTCTTGAGTGAAGTTGAACTAGATCGGTCTGTTGTCAATTTATTAACATTGTGTAAGAAATGGTTATGATTTTTCAAAAAAAAATGATGACACGATACGTATGCATAAAATATTATTAGTATCGATTTGTCATCGAGTTATACTTACTTGCACTCTTTATTTTTATCTATGAGTCGTAATTTGTAATGATCAGACACAACTTATTCATTTGATAATTAACAGTTAACCAAATGACAGCTTAGGACAGACTAAAGTCAAAATCTCAACGTTTTGTTTTCTTGATTTCAAATAGAAACGGCAGAACCGTAATGAGTATCATATGGACAAAGCCATGCATTTAAATCGATATCTCTGTTCTGGAAATTTAAATTTAATTGAGTCACAAGACCAAGTCTTCACCTTTTAGTAGTGTATTTGTGTCAAAAAATACTTGGATTAGATCAATATTTCCTACATACCGCAGAAATAAACAAAACTTGATTTATGTGCCAAATATGAATATTTATCTATTTTATAATATAAAATTAGTTAGCCATGACATTTTCTACGAGAAAATTAAATGTATCAATCATATCGTAAGAATACGATTTCAATCGAGAATTTAGGTAAATATGAGCAAACCTCATTGTTTGGTATGGTAACACTTGTTCGGTGTCGAACGGAAATTCATTAGAGTGAAGTTGACGCAAGTCGATTATGGCATACAAAAACAGTGTTAATCAGGTGTACCACCACCACAGAGTTGAGTCAATGAATCGAGTCAACGAATCGATGATCCGATTTGACTAATGAATAGCAGTCGATGTGAATCGACTCGGTTATCGATTCTTAATAATAATGATTGATGGCGAATTGTTTGCATTATAAATCGATACTGATTACTGATTTCTGATAACGATTTTCAAACTATTTATTCTTGAACTCATACGAGAATATCGTAAGGTATTTCTGATAAAGGAACTGAGACAACTAGTTAAAACAAATCGATTTTACAGATCGTTCGAATGTCCGAAGGTATAGATCAGCTGTTATGTGAAATTGTTTTCTATTTGTAAACTTATTAAACGTTATGGCGTTGTAATAAGGTATGGTTAGGGGTCTCAGATAGAAACGTTTGGTGACAATAACGTATCTCTGTGATAAAGGTTCTACCTCAGACCAATACATACCTGTAGGTCTATCGGCTTAGAACAGAGCAGTTGATAAGAACTGTGATTTGACGGACGTGTGTGATGCATTGTTTCATGTGAATGTGAACATGAATAAAACTTGCCAGGGAAATGGCAATGTGTTGCGATTGCAAATGTGACCGAAGCGTTTATGATGGCAATGAGATTTAGCCATGATTTAACCTATAGTTTTAGGGTATCTATTGCAGCGAAACATTGTTTCAAAGACGAAATATTATGATCCATCACTAAGACATCCATCACTAATTTCTAGACAGACTTATTTAATAGGAATAAGTAAATACTTGAAAAGTATGAAGCTATTGACGAGACGAGTTCAATTTATATAATATAAAACTATAAAAGCATTGTTTTCATACAGTTTTCGTAATTGTTTGCGATCGAATGGGAATTCTGACTTGAATCGACCAGTTAGTTTGAGTCGTGGTCTGATTCAATTAAAAAAGAGAACATCTATTTCTGACCTGTCAAAATGTAAATCGGTTGTAGTGTATGCGTACAGGTAATGGAGCTCATTAAATTGCAATTGTATTATTACTTATAAATCACTATCTGAGATAAAGTCAGCAACGCAGAAATAGAGAGGATTCGTAATAAATATTGTCAACGATCGGTTTTCAAAGGGCAGTTTAAGAAAAAAGGGTAGTTCATAAAATAGAACTAGGTGTCGTTGTACTTAGTAGGTAGCTTTTTATGAAAATTATGAAATGTAATTACTTTTTTATTATACGTTTGCTGAGTATGTGGTTTCTTGCTTTGTGCGTTGATTGTCCAATGGTGTGTTACGAAAACTTTTCTATGACCAATATGACCATTAGTGGGAAAAAATATTTAAAAATCGACTTAGTTTAAGTAACGCCATCTGTCGACATAAAATTATACTAAAATTCTCTGCTGTCAGAAAACCGCTCATTAGTATAAACCAGAACATATTGATTTTATTATTTAATGTTTTTAAACAATCAAATTGAAATTCAACAAATACCAATGTTCAATGGTCATAATAAGTAGTCAAATATAATGCGACACGTTGTCAAACTCATGGAAACATAAGTTAGTCCATCTATGAATCGAGTTATTCGAATTGATTATAATACTGGTCGTCACTAACGACTACGCTACACAGCCCTAATTATCTCTTGTTGACATTTTTTATAGAAAGTTTTTGGTCAAGTTGAGAATTTATTTTATGTGAAAGGTGAATTAAAACTTCCGTGAAAGGTGATAATTACCAACGAGTGAGTTTTCTGATTTAGATATTTACTTGTATTTTGCACGATTGTTGTCTCAAAACGTTAGTTCACATAAGTAAACTAGTAAACAAACTCTTCTACGTCTCCTATAGTTTGTTGTTTTAAACTAACTAAATTAGTAATTAATAAATGAATGGATCAGTAACTACGTTAAACATGATGACATGATAATGTTTCAATAATTAGTAAACGTAAAAAATCATGTATAAGTGAACGAATAGGTAACCTATCTATCAGTGTTATATGGAAGGTGAAAACTTTATAAACTCAATCGTTTTAGTATTGAAGGAGTAAACTTGGATTAATTCCAGGCTTAGATCTATAATTTTAATCTCATAAAGATGTAACATAGTTACATGAGAACGTTATACTGACTAAAAGGACGAAGACAGTTCTTGGTTGCAAAGCAAAGCTGATTAAATGGATAAGTACTTGGTAACAAGACTGAGTGAGAGTTTGATTAATTCTCAGTACAACTTAAATATAACAATTTAAGTAATTCGAGCAAATCAATGCACAAGCCCGTTTAAGTTAACGTACTGTTTCTGTAATTATTGACCACTTATAACCGGTAATGTTATACCAAACGATTGATTCACTAGAAAGCGATAGTTTTAATTTATCTTGAAATAAGTGTACTTGTGACAATAATAAGTTATACATAGGTACTTGCAATTTATTCTATTTGAGCATATCGACAATAGAAAATTAGGTAAAAATTTAGACATGATTGTTCTAAAAGAAATACTATTGAGTAGATGCAAACTTTAATCCTTTACTAGTGGGTTCAGATACATAAAGATTTATCATAGTATGAGAAGATCTGGTGACTACCTAATGATTATGGTACTTTTATTTCATTTTCTCCAACTATAGTGACGTACACAAATGAACATGTCCATCTTATGTTCCATATATAATATGACAAACAGTGTAATGTAATGATACATTTAGTTAGATCATTGTTCCATATAGAAAATTTACTAGTAAGTTATCAACAAAGCGAAAGTCCTATCCGATAGCGCTAGAGGTTCATGTAACAATAAAGAGGATAATGTGAAATCGTTAGTCGAGACTACTAAGTATAAACTGACATCTTTGCTGAGACTGATTGTTGTTGATTTCTAAATCGTTGCATTCTTGAATCTGATCCAGACCTGATGACATTTCTGATTTCACCACATGCGGAGAAATGGTGGCAGCATTAAATACTAGATTAAAATGTTTAACACTCAATACGTAGTGCCAAACGGGATGGACGATACGTCATGAACATCTAATGACAAGTTGAACATTCGATTAATGAGGAAATATGGAAAATTATTATGAAACAGAAAACAAGGAGAATGTAAGTTTTCTGTCAAGGAAACCATATAAGTGAAGGGTGTGACTCGTCAGCACCATGTATAGGAAAGACATACTAAAATAAGAAAATAAACACTTTATTGCTTTAGGAGCAAACGTTTAGTAAATGAATGTTTTTCCATATAATTATGCCAGACTTGTAGCAACAAAGGATTACATAAAGATAAGGTAAACACAGTAAGAAATCTGAAAAGTTCAATTAGATTTGGAAGTTAATGTGATTTAATAGAATAGGCACCTATCAAATTAAATTGAAACTGAGGTGTATGTTACTTAGTAGTAGAAGTAACCGAACTCAATTCTCTGACCAAATATTTTAATAAACTTTTGAATCTATACAATACAAATTCGTAGTTTGTAAATGATTTAGACAAAAGAAAATTGATGTTCCTAACAATTTCACTTAAATATTGATAAGAAATCTTCATTACAATAATCTTAATAATTGGGAACTGTTAAATTGTTTATACCACCCATTCCAGACTTTTAACTGACAACTTCGATCAGATAACTGTCAGGTAGAGCTAGGGTTGCCAACTTTTACATCAAATCAGGTGTCTAGTGGCAAACTCAGAAAGGTCCAGTAAACATAATTTTGGGTGATTAATTAAAAACGTATAGCTTTGTGAAATATTAAAAACCAACTATAGTGATGTGTTTCAGTGTTTCCATATTTAAAATTGTAATCATATTAAATAGGTATTTCATATTTTTGTAAAATAATACTTGTCAAAATAAGCTTTGTGTAAAATAGTAAATGATGAAAAGAAATAAATAAATAAAAAATGTAGGTTGACCCTCAGTATAGTAGGATACTGTATTGTATAGTAGGGTTGGCAACGCTACGTAGAGCGGACACAAGAGGCTTGTAAGCTTTATCGGAAATACTAATGATATTTGCAAACATAAAAATATTATTACCAAATAAAGTGCAATATGATTATTGGCAACAAAGTACTTATAGTAGCAAGTTATAGGTTACACTATTTACACGAATTTTATATATTCGGGTTAATTCCATTAAGCAATGTTTTCCAATTGATTGTAAGCGTACCCCAGGGCCCAGGGGTACGTACGGCATTTCCATCTACCTTCATACAATTGATTTTATTATCATTCTTGCAAATAAATTGAGAGTATGCAAGTTTGAGATCTTTCTTGGAAGGGTACATCGAGAGAGAAAAAGAATAATATTGGTAACCACTGTCATAAGATTTAATTGTTTTTGCACTAATGAATAATTTTATTGAAGCCTCTAGTTAAACAGTTTGTCGAACTGAACTTTCTCTTGCAAAGTTAACTAAGACATAATGTCTGACAATACCTTTTTAGGGGGGAGGCTCTGACAGAGTCTATTGAAGCGAAGGTCTAAAGTAAATGGTTTACATTCAAGTTTGCGCCATAGTTTGGTAGTTTCGATGAATGGATAAAATAATTGCTATAATACTGGAGTGGAGTAAAAAAAAAAAAAAATTAAAAAGAAATGTGAGAGGCTCAAAGTACAGCTAGATAATCTGGAATTTCAATAGAGATCAAACTCAATTTTGTATTAGAATCCCAGTTTGGATTGCTTTGATAGCTAACCTTCGATAAAGACAGAGTTATCTGATAAAAGCACTCAATTAAACAAAGCATAGATACATAGTGTTGCTCTTATTTAGTATGCAGTTGCTTATTGTTAACTTACTTGCTAATAAAATAGTTAGCGCCAGTTTTCACTACTTTATAGTTCCTAAAGTAAAATTGATAATCATATAAAATTGTAACAGTTGCCTATGAGATGGAAGCGGTGATAGATTCACGAACTTCAACAATAGTGAATAAAGAGTTGAGCTTTATTCTGAAATTATTATTCGAAAGATTATTATGTCTTACATTAGAAATGTCAAATGAAGAAAGGTTGTTAACATATACTGCAACGAAAACAAATTTGGTTTAAAACCATAGAGAGATCGTGCCACATATCTAAAGGATCCAAAGTGAGATATTTACAAAAATAGATATAGTATATTAATTTACAATTAGTATTGCTTAACCTGTGAGAAAGGCATAATAACCCACAAACCGCCATATGTAATATTGTGATTGAAATCTGAAAGAAGGTCAAATAGTGTGGATTAGAGAGATACAGAATTGCAGACAAAGGGTATTCATATCTTTGTTGAGAGATTCTCATAGATCAGTTAGTGTAGTTCAAACTTAAAGAAGAGATACCTTTGAAAAATCTGTATGTTGAAAAGGAAACAAAATCAGTTGAAGTACAGCTGTTGTTTACAAATAAAATTTTAGAACTAGTGATCAGATGAGTAGAGTACTTTCGGAACAATCCTAACAGTGAAGAAATAATCTAAAGATATGTTCACATGAGACGGTGCATCTGGTGAAGGTCAATCAGAGCAAAACAAATCCAAACTATTACAGTGGTCTGAGTCTTTGGATTAATAAGAGTGGACACTCTAGACACGCAATTTGATAACGAACTCACTTTAAATTTTCTGGCGGGAGTGTCGCGACGATCGCGAGCCTATACATATAGTGTGGAACCGCCCTAAGTAGACACTATGGTATGCTCATTATAGTCTGTGGTCTATGGTTGTTGTAACATAGCCTGGATTTGTAGTAAAGTGATCGCCGCCATTTTATATGGCGTCGGCAGTCAACAATGGACAACGCGGTGTTTTCACGTTGAGGGCGGCGTCAAGCTGGTGCAACAATATGAGAGCTAAGTGCCTTGGTTTGATTCCTTAATATGTAATTGTCGCGAGACTAGTTGAGCTAAGTATACCCAGCTATTTGTACAACCATATAATGATGGTGAGGGTCACGGAGAATGCGGGCTTCGACGCTTGGGCTGCCGACCGACGCCATGGCCTGGTTTGTATAGCGGCGCCGCTTCTACTTAGCATGCTATGTGATAAGAATACGATCGTTGGCCATATGATATAAGATGTTGGGCACTCAAAGCTCTACGTAGAGTGTACGAGGGAATTGGCTTCCCCTCGGGGGGGACGACAGGACGTAGGAGTCCTGACGTCCCCCTCGCGGGACACTATAAGACGCTGTCCTGCTAGCCCCCCTGATAGCCCTCTGGCGGGTCACTGTACTGTTCGAGGGAATTGGCTTCCCCTCGGGGGGGGACGACAGGACGTAGGAGTCCTGACGTCCCCCTCGCGGGACACTATAAGACGCTGTCCTGCTAGCCCCCCTGATAGCCCTCTGGCGGGTCACTGTACTGTTCGAGGGAATTGGCTTCCCCTCGGGGCGGGACGACAGGACGTAGGAGTCCTGACGTCCCCCTCGCGGGACACTACAAGACGCTGTCCTGCTAGCCCCCCTGATAGCCCCCTGGCGGGTCACTTCAAGTCGCTGACCCGCACTCCGCCCAGGGGTCCATAGTAGACACCCTCGTTTCGTTCGTAATCACGGAGAGTCAGACGGATTTAGCGTATGATTGTGTTGTTATATATAATCTTAGCTCAAACAGATTCGGTGATGGTAAGGCACGGCGAACTGATCACTCGTCGTGTCGTGCTATTGACTGAACATCCGCGTGTCTATGTAATACTAAGGCACTTAAGTGATTCCAGTTAGAATCAACCAAAACCTATTTCTACAGATGGTGTAAGCGAAGCAGTTGAGATCCGCGTACGTTGGAGCCTGGCGTCAATCGGGCGTGTGACGGAAAGGGCTACGTGTCCACGCGGAATTACGTCTCTCCAGATTAAGGTACGAGCCATAAACGTTACGCAATATTCTCATCATGATGTCGTGGTACCGACCCGATTCAGTTTCCCCCAATTCACATTTATGCACGGTAATCGCCACGACAAGATCGACAAAATCTGGTTTTTGCTGACAAAATCCGACAAACTATCGGCTACACATACGAGTAATCAGATTTTCGCTACGACCTTCCGTTTTCGAGATCTGTGTGGCCCAGCTGTAGAGACGTCTCTACAGCTGAGCCACACGTATCTCCTAAACGCAAGACCGACAAACTCTGATTTTTGGCGACAAAATCCGACAAATTACCGGCTACACATACGAGTAACCAGATTTTCGCTACGACCTTCCGTTTTCGAGATCTGTGTGGCCACTGGCCCAGCTGTAGAGACGTCTCTACAGCTGAGCCACACGTATCTCCTAAACGCAAGCCCGACAAATTCTGGTTTTTGGCGACAAATTCCGGCAAATTATCGACTTCATCATGGCATAGTCAAAAAGTCAGATTTCCAACTTTTTTTTTGTGGCCCAGCTGTGGTCCGCAACGTCACTCTCATAACATCCTGCGTGCCAGATAGCTATCGGACGTCCGATGACGTCATATTAGTCTATGGTTACGTCCGCGACCTACTACATCCGATAGTTTGCACACCTCAGATCAGCCGCGGCAGTAAGCCGCGTCCGATAATTTGTTTGAACCTTTAGGTCCGTATTATAGGACGAGACTCAAGCACTGCTTGCTGCTTGAGTACATTTAGAAAGGGATGGTGCTATTCATCGCATATAGCACCATCCCTATCTAACTGTACTCAAGCAGAGATTTGAGTTTGAGTTTGATTCTGTAATACGAGCCTTAGTGTTCCTATTTTATTACTATCCATGTTTAAAATGTACTCTATGGCGATCGCTGACTAGAGATTAGTCTGCTGGAATGCACCCATTGTCAGATCACTTGTCATTGTCATTGTGACAGGAAAAAGAAGGGAGGAAGGAAGGAAAAGGAAAACAGAAATCTCACTAAAATGAAATGAAATGAATGCATTAAGATTTTGACAAGTGCATCAAAGGACTGTGATTTTATTAATAATAACCTATTTTTAATGATTCCAAGCTATTATAGTGCAAATTTAAATACAGTTTATCACCGCTGGAGCCTTCCATTAATCAGCAATGAGTTTTCTTTTGTAAGTATGGCAAATCTAGTCAACCAAACTATTCTATTTTTATCTGACCATTTTCCGTTCCGCTGACGTCTTGTTTACGTCCGCGGCCAAGTTTCGGCATCATTCAAACAAATATGTAAACTCAAGCACTACAACCGCCCGTTTAGGGCCACTTCAACAGTCTAGTCGCTTCACCACACGTTCTTCATTTTCTCCATCTCCTACCTCGGCATTTTCGGGTTTATTTACTTAGTATAACGATAATTATTATCATATTAGCGGGAGCCGGTCGAACAAGACGTTCAAACCGAAGAAGAACATTCCTGAGGGCACGCACCAGTACGAGCTGATGCGGCACGCGGCCGCCACGCTCGGCTCCGGCAACCTGCGGCTCGCCGTCATGCTGCCCGAGGGCGAGGACCTCAACGAGTGGGTCGCCGTCAACAGTCAGTATCTCTGCTCACTACCCTACTTGAAACTAAGGACACTCCCAAAAGTACCAGGATAGTTACTCTGTTCTTATCAAGCCTTTTCAAGAAGATTTCACCAAAATTAGCAAAAAAGTGTTTTTATAGTAACTTGCATAACACCTAATTTTGCACCTTATACTACTGACTGGAATAAGATTAAATTTTATTTAATTTTGAAGTTTTTATCGTAAGTTACAATACTACCTATTCAGCTTTATTGTAACCTCCATTGGCTGATATATCGAAAGAATAGTACTTGTTGCTTACGACAAAATACTAGGACACTTGTGAGTCTTATGATAAAATACTAAAAAAATGAGGTTATATAGCAAGCATCCTACTTGGTACTTAGGATAATAAATTATGCAACGTAAGTTAAATACTTGTAGCTTCTTTCTCTGTTTTTCTATTAAAACATTTAACTTGTAGCTTGTGATAATTTAAAAATAATATTTTAAAACCTTTTCCTGTAAAATATGCAAAATTTTGGTTACAATGTTCTTTCTTCCTAAAAAGGCTCGATATGGTTATAGAACTAGGAGTCCTATGATTATCAAAATTACATAGAAATATTATCTATTATTCTTATGATTTGATATAAAAATAAATCTATAGTTGTAGTTAGGTCTTAATAATCATCTCATAAAATAAGTTAAACATATACATATTCAACATTAATATGATTGCTAAACTTTCATTGTCTCAACAAATAATGAACTGCTAGCTATAGCGGGCCACCATTGTGTAGTCGTGAATCATGCTTAGATAACTCTATAATGTACCTACTGCATTTCCTTTGTTTGTTTTGTAGTTTATAATGTTATTGCATTAGATTTCATAACTCATGTTATGTTGTAATGGTGTGTTGCAGCTGTAGACTTCTTCAACCAGATCAACATGCTGTACGGCACAATCACAGAGTTCTGCACGGAAGAGTCCTGTGCAGTGATGTCGGCGGGGCCCAAGTACGAGTACCACTGGGCAGACGGTCACACAGTCAAAAAACCCATCAAGTGCTCGGCCCCCAAATACATCGACTACCTCATGACATGGGCACAAGACCAGCTCGATGATGAAACTCTTTTTCCTTCTAAAATAGGTAAGTTTAACTTTTGTATCACATATTCAGTGTTCAACAAAATCACTTATAATTTTATCTTTGGTCTTTTGAGAACCTATTGCAATATCTCCATATGAGATATGTTTTAAAATTATTTTCCCCAGAGAATTTTCTCGTTTAGTTGAGCAGTGGGAAAAAAAAGGGTTTATTTTTTATATTATTGTATAAGAAATCTGAAATTTTGTACAAACGTTTTTCTTAGTGTTCATTTATTTTTAGTGTTTAATTCATGAATTGTAAAAAAATATGTTTGTATGACAGGTTACGGTGTTAATAGAATTTTTATGTTCATACGTAAAAATCCATCAGTCTTAATAACGTTAGACCATAGTTGTCGTGCGCCGACCTCACAGTGTCACAATGACAAAAAACAGTAGGCTCGATAGATGGCGTTGATAAAAACCGGCCAAGTGCGAGTCGGACTCGCGCACGAAGGGTTCCGTACCAAAAAACAACAAAAAAATCACGTTTCTTGTATGGGAGCCCCCCTTAAATATTTACTTTATTCTGTTTTTAGTATTTGTTGTTATAGCGGCAACAGAAATACATCATCTGTGAAAATTTCAACTGTCTAGCTATCATGGTTCATGAGATACAGCCTGGTGACAGACAGACAGACAAACAGACAGACGGACAGCGGAGGCTTAGTAATAGGGTCCCGTTTTCACCCTTTGGGTACGGAACCCTAAAAATGTGTGTGTCAATTATTTACTAAGCTTCGAAGAGTACTCAGATAGACAGGCAGATGCATCCCTAAAATGTTTCTCTTTGGGCAGATGTCAGCTAGCGAGCGCTTACTTGCCTCTTTAGTACATACCGTTTATTTTTAAAAGCCAATTTTGACACTTCTCTTTCCATTAACGCTATCTAGTGAGACAAATAGTTACTATTTATATTTTTTTAATGTCACTTTGAAAAGCCCTCATTACAAAAAAAAAGTATATTTCGGTGCCGATTATGGTGCTCCCCAGACGACGTGATACCTTAAGCAATTGTTGCAAGTGCAATCAATGATAGCGAAATGTTTTTATCCAAGCGCGATAAAAATTCTGTCTTGAATGAAAGACTGCGATTTGCCGACCCCTGACCTGTACCCTTAGCACGAACAGCTATCGAAAAAAATAATGCGCGTAAAGATATTCGATAGAGTAATTTTCGTTTGGAAAAATTGTACAGTTCCATCTACCGTCTAATTTGTTTATATTTTTTTCGATAGCTGTTCATAATAAGACTACTGAACTAGCGCAACCAACTCTATTTCATTCAGTTCGCTCTGTACCCTATTTTGTCTGTTTCCACATATTATACCACAGTCATAGAATATAATAATACAGTTTAGCTTCACCAAGAAAACCGTAAAACTACTAGAAGGTTCTGTCATGTGGTAATTTTGAATTTGAATGAAATTAATAAATAAATAATTTTGCAAATATCTTGCTTAAAGTCAGGGTGGAGGCTGGGGCAGGTGGTCCCACTGTGGGTACGCCCATGCCCACTACTCACCTCTCCCCTCGATTCAATCTAAATAGTTGAACCGCCATTGAGTGTACCGTATAAGTATGCGTGATGTGCAGGCGTGCCGTTCCCAAAGAACTTCCTGTCGATGGCGAAGACGATCCTGAAGCGGCTGTTCCGCGTGTACGCGCACATCTACCACCAGCACTTCCCCGAGGTGGTGCAGCTCGGCGAGGAGGCGCACCTCAACACCTCATTCAAGCACTTCATATTCTTCGTGCAGGTGCGTATACAACGCTTTCATGTTTATTTTTAACTACACACACTCGTACACATACAAACACACAAATACACACACACATATTGATGTGCCGGGTGAGAATATTCCCGGCAATATTGGAAATATTCCTGGCAATATTGAGAATATTCTTACTTGATTGAGAATATGGCCGGGAATATTCTCACCCAGCACATCAATACACACGCATACTCACCTCTTAACTAGATTCTCATTACCTTACCAAACATGTGCATTATATTAAATAATAGTTTTTCTTTGTAATTTAATTTCTTGATTTCTTTTGCTATTGTTGTAATTTTTTTTGTAATCTACTGTTATCCAAAAAGGAAGTAGCGGGTCATTCCCAATACATGTATCGTTACATTACTTACAGGGAAGTCTCAGCAATGTTTTGTATTAAGGATTACTGAAATAAATGCATTTTTTTTAGCTTTCGCTCGCTTATACAATTTTGTTTATTTTTTTGGCAGTTTTACGAAATCCTCACTGATATTATAAACACGAATGTAAGTTTGTGTCTTTGCGTCCCAGTAATTTTGAAATGTTGCATACACGTTGTCAGAGATTTAATGTAGAGAGCTATCTTGAGATAAGCTGTTGTAATAAGAAACTTAACTAAGAACTTGTTGTTCCTTATATCCAGGATAAAGTACTATTCCCGATAACTGTCCACGCAGACAAAGTCGTTCGTCGTTAGTGTTGAATAATGTTGTTGTGGTGTCTGACAGGAGTTCAACCTGATCGAGCGCCGCGAGCTGGCGCCGCTGCAGGAGCTCATCGAGAAGCTCACGGCCAAGGACGCGCGATGAGTGCCCCCCCCCCCCCCCCGGCACTAGGCCCACAAGTGACCACCAATATGAGTGACGTTCATTCTTCATTATTAAGCTGCTATTATACCTTCCTGCCCCCCTAGCATGATCGACGAAACACGATATATATCATATTATATTGCGTGATATAGCGTTTTACTGACACCCAACTGTCAAAATCCTTTGTCTTTTGACAGTTAAACATGATAACTCACATAATATCATATCGTGTTCGGTCATGCGAGACAGGCTGAATAACGGATCCGATATTCAGAGTCCAATTTCATCCTAAATGTGGTTGCTAAATCGGCAGGCTGATTATCTAATTAAAAACCACCTAGCGACCGGTTTGATTTGACAGGTGAATGTGATACATTGCTACTTCTTTTTGGGTTAAAAAAAAATATACCAAAGAAAAGTTGCAATGTATGTCAAATGAAACCGGTCGCTAAATAGTTTCTATTTAGATAATCAGCCTGCGGATCCTACCTTCCTGAATGCAATTAAACTTCTCTGAATTTAGAAGCGACTGAATATCGGATCTGTTATTCAGGAAGGTCTAATAACCTCTTTACTTTCCAGTTCAAGAGTACAGCTCGCGCAACATAACTTGACCCAATTTTTAGTACCACGTGACCTGCGCACTACAATTTTTTTACTGAAAATTGCTACTGCGCAAGCTTCTTTGTTTGGTTCAAGTTACGTTGCGCGAGCTGTACCCATTTTTGCATCTTGCTCGAATGACTGATTTAAAACGATATCATTATGAGATAAAAATTGTGATAAATCAATCGTATTTTTATGAAAATCATATTTGTAATAACATTAAAGAGAGCCTATTAGTGATGCCATAAAATATAATTAAATTAATGTAATATTGGCTGACCGCGACCATTATTGTTTCACACAATTCCGAGGCCCGGCGACGGGTAAAGGCGAGAGCGATTCATGTAGACACTTGCCGTGGTCAGTGAGTAAATTATCATCGTAGGACCCCATAGCACCAAAGTGACGGGTACGTAAAGACGATTACTGCTCTCACAATGGCCCCTTCATCGAAATTAAATTTATTGCTAAGTAGGTAATGTATCGAAAATTCAAACATACAGATTGAAGCTAAGCTAAGGTTCTATAGTTTATTTACAGGTAAATGTGCCAAAAGTAGCCACTTTTTGCTCTTTTGCCTACTACTACAACAAATTATATTTTACAGATGTCACTGTATGTAAATAAACTATAGAACCTTAGCTTCAATTAGTACTTTTGAATTTTCGATATATTATGTACTTAGCGAGCAATTTATTTGATAAGGGCAGTAATCGCCTATGTATTAAAATAGGGAGAGGCGCGGCGCCTCCAGCACCGAGCGATAGCTTATTTAGATGAATGCCTTCCCTTATATGATAATAAATGAAAATGACTTGATACAGATTATTAATAGACGTAACTTACTGGAGTGTAAGAGCAGAGTTTTTGTAATTATGATAAATAATAAATAAGCCTAGAATGAAATTGTGTAGTGTCAAGAGATTATTTAATTTTAATTATTTTCAGTGTTTATGAACTTTTATTTATTTCTATTGACGAACTGTGCCCTAGCACGAGTTGATGCAAACTGTTTTCGCTACCGTAAAATATAGCTTTCTCTCTTTCACTCGCATTGACTGTGAGCTGAGCAGTATATCCGATAATTTACGGCAGCGAAAACCGTTTGCATCAACTCATGGTAGAAGCTACTGGGTGAATGGAGTGATACATAACACATTATAATTATTTTAATGAAAAATAATATTTAATTTCAAGTATTAGTTTACTAAACGTTTGTGAACATCCGAAACAACGTTTCGATAAATACCTTTGGTTATTGTATGTGTACCAAAAAATATAAAGCGATTTTTCTCTCACTTGTCTGTTTGGTGGTGTATATAATATGGTTAAGATTGTTTGTGGAATTTGCGTTTTATTTATGTCTCTGCAACTGAGGCATTTATAGCTATATATTTTATTATTTACCGCGATGTAGTTAAGCTTAAATTGCAGACAATAGTTTACACTTATGTTTATTTAAATCAATTATATTATTTATCTCATTGTTTATATTCTCATTGTATCTCAAGTAGTAATACTTAAGTGATTGTACATATATTTTGTGCATTTAATTAAAATAACATCTCGCTGTCGGGTCCGATGGTATGTACGAGTCGGGGTCCGATAGTATTTACGACTGTCTAATTTTTTTTAGTAAATTATTTTATACTGTCGTTCGATTACTAATAAAATGTGATCAAATATAAGTTGTTTAATTTAATAGAGATATTTTGTATTAACTTTGATCCTGAATGAATTGTATTCGTATCTATGTACATCGTGTCACTGCCTTCCCCCCGCATGACCAGCATAACACGATATATATCGCGTGATATAGCGTTTTATCACGTTTAACTGTCAAAAAGACAGGAGTTTGACAGTTAAGTGTCGATAAAATACTATATCACGCGATATATATCGTGTTTCGTCGGTCATGCTAGGGGGGCAGAGCCACGTTTAGCCCCTCCGCACACGGCGTCGTAGCGTAAGCGTATAAGATATGCGCGTCGTACGAGAGCTATACGAGCACGTACAGCAGGGGTCGTCAAATGGCGGAACCTACAGAAATTTTAAACCTAAAAACGAATTATTCCCAACCGACCACACGCCTCTGTCCCCACGAGGGGTCCGTTGGGATTTTCAAAAAAATTCTGGCCCAACAACAATTATTAATATAATTTCTTAAAATTATATTAATAATTATTAATATAATTTCTCTCTCTCTCTCTATGCAATTATAATTGCATAAAAAAAACTAAGCTTTAATTAAAAATAATAAACTAAATACTTACAAAATATTACGTATTCTAAGTTTTTAACAAAAAAAAATACAGTTTTTTGTTAAAAAATAGTTTGTTGTAAAAAAACTGTTTTTTTCAACGTGAAATAAACATTAAAAAAATACGTGTTTTTTTTCTGAAGCATGTTTTTTTCAAGAGTACAGAAATCAAAATTATTAAGGAAGTTTCCGTTAAAGATTAATACCTATTATGAGTTTATATGATAGCTTTTTCTTCATTCTTAGGGTTCCGTAGCCTAATGGCACAAAAACGAAACAAATTTTTTTCATGTTAGAAAAAAATCTGTTTCTTTAACTACACTCATGTAAAAAAACTTTTTTTTGTTAAAAATTTTGAATAGTTACTTAATTATATGAATATTATTTGCTATTTTTAATTAAACCTTTTTTTTCATGCAATTATTAATATAATTTCTTATGTGGGTCCGATGGGAATAAATTGGTGTCAACCGTCCCCATGCTATTTGCAGGGGGTCGGTTGGGCCAGAAATTTTTTAACAATCCCAACGGTCCCCGCATGGGGACGGGGTCGTGTGGTCGGTTGGGAATAATTCCTAAAAACGGTGGGGTGCATTTTGTAAAATTTATCATCCATATTGTCTTTAGCATGGAAGACGGATGCGGGATTTTTCCATACGGAATCTTTAGGCGACGGCTACACGCATGTATTTATACTGTGATCTATCGCCGTAGAGTACATTTAAATTTAACCATGGAAAGTAAAATACTGAACAATCCATACAAATTACTTTCCATGGTTAAAATTTACTCTATGGCGCTGGATCACACAGTATTTACCATGCGTGTAGCCGTCGTCGCCTATTACATTATCGAAAGATATTCCGAATCGGGATTCAGTCTGTGTGGCCGGGCTTACTTTTTAATTTATTAGCGCGTATGGGCTCATTGTAGTATCTATGGTCTGTGGTACGGTTTCATCCCTTGTTCGCTTTACGACAGATTCGCTTTACGGCAGATTCGCTTAACGCCAGATTCGCTTTAAGACAGAAATTGTACAGTCGTTTTAAAAAGTCTCTACAAAATAAATATTTTCATACTACACAAAACTAGGAAGATTTTTTTTTATTAAAGGAGACAAAGGAGGATTTTGACATGATTGTTACTAGTGCACTGCGTGACAAGATTATTACTAGTGCACTGCGAAATTAATTCATTCAGGGCCCGTGGACCTACCGACTTTCCCTACTAGGTGGTCCTAGATAATTTAAATTTGATATTCAATTACGAAATAATGTAATATTCAGTCAAAAGTACCAGGGCAACATAACTTACGAGGAGTTATTTTGATTTCGTACTGCAAAGATATGTCTAATTCCTTTTAGCTTTTCAAAAAAATAAATCGAAATATCTCTTTGTAAGTTATGTTGCCCTGGTAATTTTGACTGAATATAACATTATTTTGTAATTGAATATAAAATAATTATTTAGGGTTAGGTGATTGTTTGATGTTTTATTAAGGCGCGGTGGTAGTGAATGTGGCGCCCCCACTACATTTATTTTTATTACTCGTAAACCAAGTCAATATTTAAAAAAAGCACAAGTATAAATCTCTTAAATTGTGTCTAGTATTTTTTTAATAACTCTTCAACAGTTTTCATTCTTTCTGTAAGTTTTAAAATCCATTTTAGCTCAAAGTGGCCACTTTTGGCAATTATGGATTTTAAAACTTACAGAATGAATGATAACTGTTGAAGAGTTATTCAAAAATTATTAGACACAATTTAAGAGATTATTACTTGTGTTTTTTTTAAATATTGACTTGGTTTCCGAGTAATAAAAATAAATGTAGTGGGGGCGCCACATTCACTACCTACAGCGCCTTAATCCCTTTTTTCGCTTTAAGTCAGATTTTCTATATCGAGTTGACTGTACTTCTGTCGTATAGCGAATCTGCCGTAAAGCGAATCTGTCCTAAAGCGAACAAAGGGGTTTCATAATCTACTATAATATCCTGAAGTAATTTGAAAAAGTACCGGGTTCACAAAATCTGAGGATACCATGAGAAAAATATATCAGTGGATTCCATGGGAGCGAAGTCATGGGAGCCTAGTGTCCCGAGGCTACGTAGTTCACTGGCCTGTCATTTTTAAACATGAAGGAGACAAAACATCCCATAAAATTATTGAATAAATGGAGGGGCTTTGTCTCCCCCGTTCAGGGGAGCTACGGCCACTAGCAACAACACGGCCCCGAAGGGTCTACAGCTGTCGTCGTAGCGAAAACCTTATTAATTAGTAAGTATATGTAGCTGGTAGGTAGTTTATCCGCCAAGTTGCAAGTTTTGGGATGGATGTATAGTGGTACAATGATACAATACGCCTCGGACGTTTGAACGTCGAGGTGCTAACGTGGGCCAGAAAGAATGAAACACGGTATTATCACTTAATAATTTTATTGCTGTTGTGATCGAGGGAGTGTACAATTTATTTAAATGTCTTAACAACGTAGAACGCTCATCGTAGCCAATAACAATAATAAACGAAACTGCAAGTCCCAAGTAAGTATACAAATCAGCAAACGAATGAGAACTGGCCACGACTGCAGGCGTCTCATACTACAACACTTCCGCTTTACCACTCACTCTTAACCTCCGGCGCGTTCCGAAACCCGGGTCACAGGGGACATGAACACACCCTCCCCCCAAATCTTATACGTCAAACAGAAAAAATTACAAAATAACATTTTCCCAAACACTATTTCTTTGTTCCCCAAAATGATACGTTTTGCAAGAAACTAAGATTTTCTTTTTCCCCAAAATTGCGAAAAAACCCAATCTACCAACCCTGTACGTTTAGTTCGTGCAGGGGCGATACTTGCGCGTGAGAGTTGCCGATCGTACGTGGGACAAGTGGTAGGATTCATTTTGTCAGTTAATAATAAATGTTTTTAAATAATACAAGTTTTATTGACGTAAACATACAATAATGATAACGAAACAACCCCACTAAGTAATTCCAAACTTGTGTTGGGGCGCTTCGCTCAGTGTTATTATTATTACTATTGGTGTTCAGTTTTTATAACTGCATAAAATGTACGAAATTGTCTATTACATGGCTACGTCGTATTCGTATGCTAAATACATAATGAAATCACCATATACTATTAATATATCAAACAAACTTATTCTATAAAATGTACTTAATGTACAAGTATTAATAAATCTAATCATTTAACATATTGGGTCAAACAATTATAGTTTACAGATGAAAGCGCATATAATATTTTTAAGTAATGAATTGCATTAATTTAATAGCTGACCCGTTTCAGCAAAATAAACAATATTCGGGTTAAGATATTTTGTTTACATAGTCAACTTATTTATTTAGATTACAATTTCAACTAAATAGCATTTACTAAGGGATAACACTCTTTTTAGTTTGAATTTACCAGAAATTTACACCTGCTATGGGAGCGTTCAAGTATTATGTAACGAATTTTTTTTTGTAAAATTTTACGATGCGTTACAGGGACGGGAGGGGGGGTTTGAACTACGCGTTACGTAACATTATTATTTTTTAACTCTTCAGAAAAGTCGCGTAGAGAGATTCCCTCACGCATTTTTTAAATATGGAAATCAGCCAAAGAAAAATTTAATAATATTCACGAGAAGGTATTTTAACGACTTTTCGGTACTTTACGCCACGTAATTGTGATTTTTGGTAAAAATAGTCACTTGGTGGTTACGTAACGTTTTACTAGAGGGGGGGAGGGGTACAGAATATTGCGTTACGTAATACTTGAACGCTCCCTATTTCATAAATTTATGTGTCGGTACAAATGTAGACGTGTAGGCGTCATCTAAAGGCCGCCCTCGACCACCTCCGACCGGACGCGGCGGCAAAACGGTAGTTATTTAAGTTTCAATTGTCAAAATCGCGACAAACCGTGTGCAATAAATTCAATAATCGCAAATTAATATTTTTATGGTCCTTTCGATTTGAGAAAATAGTGAGTCACCGTCGTCTGCTGAATACTGACATTGATTTGACTTCAATTTAAAATTATAAAGTTAAGATCCTGATCGGTCAGTGTCATTTTAGGCGCAAACCGATGTCACTATTTTTTACCTTGAAATAAACTATTAAAAATATTTTTAGCGAGACATTCGAGGAGGACATAAACGAAGTTTCTTTATAGAACCATATTGTATAATTATACATTAACATTACAATTATATTGTATAATCAATTACGCTAGGGGTGGCTGTCGAAGGACCCTTCCTTCATGCTGAATATAGCGAGAGCTTTTGCACAGTGGCCACTACTAGCACAAAATAAACAGAGGACGCGAGTCAAGCCTAGTACTACGCGCGCTCGAGCAACGCACACATAGACAGCTCTCACCGTCACGGAATCTCAACTACGCTCAAACCAGTTCGAGCTCGAGTAACGCGCGACGCAGTCACGTTTTGCGGAGATTATCGTGGATTTTTATTGTGATATGAACTCAGAAACAAACTCATATTTCGACTGTCAATATTGTCGATTGCTTAAAATTAAAACAACGAAATTAATGTTTTGTTATATTTTAGAGCCTTTGGAATGGAATATACAATTAATTTTATATAGTAGAATTAAGATTCCCAGCTGGATTTTATTTACGAAAATCAACAGCTTATTTTTTTATTGAAAAATAAATTTATTTATTTTTATCTAATAAGGAAATACATAATTACAGTTCATAATTCCAAATAGCAAGCAATCATATCAGACAGCATTTCGGCGGTAGGACAGCTTTCCAACGCAACCATTCGCCGAGTCTAGGGATGGGAAACAAAGTACATGTACGTAAGCTCGACTTCTGTCTTCTCTTTATTTTGTGCTTTTAGGGCGAGTTAACACACTAACACTCATATTAACAAACTACTATGAGGTCTCAGTGGTCGCGAACACAATACGTCCGTCCCATCTATCAATACCACGTGATACGTAAAACAAACGAGACAATTACAAACCCCTATTTCAACTCAGTGCGTTCGCATTGGCAAGGGTCGTTTGAGTGTTGTCCTTGAATACATGTGTAAGGGTACAGTCTGTTTATTCTTACTTGTCATATTTGGTAAACAGTCTTTGTTCAACTCTTTAATGAAAAAAATAATTAGAAAGTACAACAAATGGTTTTCCTCAGATTATGAAAGAAATTTCTAATGTATTTGTGAAAATTTGATTTAACAAGACAACATAATTTTTATATAACGAGACTTACAGTACGAGGCATATTATATCTTGAAATTTTTTGACGGAGTGGGGATAAGGTCGTGCATGTGGACTTACGAGCGACCAATAGCGCGCGCCCCTCTCCCCTCACCGCTCCGCATGCCCAAAGTACACGTTCCGCGCAATTCCCACCCGATTTCAAGATAATGGGGAATGCCCGATATAAATCAAATCGGTTGAATATTTTTTTATAGATAGGAATGGTCCTTTATAAAAAAAAGTTTCAGAATTTTCAGCTGCGAGAAAAACAATAAAAAAAAATCTTTTCTCTTCTCTCTTCGACTTCACAAATGTACGGAAGTAAGAAACAGCAGAATGGAGATTATATCTTTGCCGCTAACTGCCACAGCCACAACATGGTATTAAAAAAAATCGATACAAAATGTCAAAACTTTTTTTTTAATACGTGTTGTGGTTGTGGCAGTTAGCGGTGGTGGTGACAAAGGTATAATTTTCATTCTGCTGTTACTTTTGTACACTTGTGAAGTCGAAGACATTTTAATTTATTAAAATTTTTTCACGCGACCAAAAATTCTGTAACTTTTTCCTATTACTAAAGGACCTTATTCCTACCTATAAAAAAATTCAGCCGATTTTTTTTTCGGATATTCTTTATTGCCTCGTACTGAATGACAACTGTCAAAAGTCGTTTACTAAATAGGACAAGTATCGATAAACAGAGTATAGAAGTGTAATGGGCGTTTTGTTGAAGCTTCTTTGTCCTATGTCGCGTGGTGGTCGGCGCCCTAGGAGGAGGAGACGGGCGGGGGCGGCGGCGGCGGCGCCAGGAAGGGCGGCGCGCCCCACGGGAACCCGCGCCACGCGCCCGCCCCCGCCCCGCCCGCGCCCGCGCCGCCCGGGCCCCCGCCTGCACATAACAACATTATGATTTAGGCCAGCCGCATACAAATACAAATCATTTATTTGTCATATTGGGAGACAATGAGGATTAATAACGATTTTTGTTTAGTGGCTAATTAGAAAGCTTATGCCACCACATGATTAACTGTGAAAACATTTTTACGATATCTCTTATACCTGAGAAGTTGTAAGAGCTAAAACACTGGTTTTTTGGGGGTCCTTATGACGTCATAGCGACGTACGCGAACCTAATGTCGTACGTGATAAAGCACATATTGCATTGAACTTGGCATTTCCTTCAAACCCTTTTAGCTCAATCATTTCTTAACGGATTTCAAAAATTCTTTCACTAGGTTTCATAGCTATCAATATGTGTTTATATTATATCAATAACATAAAACATAACATAACATACACTCACGCCTGTTTCCCATGGGGGTAGGCAGAGACTATGGATCGCCACCTGCTACGATCCTTGCACACTTCTTTCGCTTCATTCATATCCATCAATCTTTTCATACATGCCCTGCGGTTTTTGTCACTGCGTACACCAGCCTTTTTTATAATAACCTCTATTTGGTCCGCGTAGGTTTTTCTGGGACGCCCTCGTGCAATCGTTCCTTCCACATTCGCACAGTATATCTCTTTCGTTATTCGCCTTTCATTCATCCTCTCTAAGTGACCAAACCACTGGAGCATTCCTTTCTCAATTCTTGTCACTATATCATCTTTCAGACCACACCTTTTGCGAATCACCTCATTGCTCACTCTATCACTCAGTTTTACTCCACATATTTTCCTCAACGATCGCATCTCTACCGCATTTATTCTGCTTTCATTCTTCTTCTGCCATACCCAAGATTCACTTCCATACATCAGTGTCGGTACCAGCACTCCGTTATGAATAGCCATTCGCGCCTTTGCAGAAACGGTTTGGCTACTCATAACCGAGTGTATAGCACCACTCACCGAATTTCCTTTCTTCACTCGTCTTTCTATGTCTTCCTCACTCTTTCCGTCCCTTGTGAACAAACTCCCCAAGTATACAAACTCACGGACTTGTTCCACTTTTTCGCCACCTAACATTACCGTACAGTCAGTCATTTCTTCATCTCTCTCAAACACCATCACTTTAGTCTTAGTTACATTCACTTTCATCCCTTTTCTCACAAAATCTTCATTCATAACCGACATCATTTCCTGCAACTCTTGCGCAGAAGACGCAAGTATAACTTGGTCGTCAGCGTAGAGAAGGCACTTGATTTGAGTCCCATTCATCACAACCCCACAGTCACGTTCTTTCAGACCTTTCATACAACTGTCCAAAAACAGATTAAAGAGCCATGGTGACGCAACACATCCCTGTCTGACACCCCTAGAGATGCCAAACCAGTCAGTGTATACGCCGTCAATCCTGACGCATGCACGGGAATCCTCATAGAGAGATTTCAGTGCATGAATCAGTCTGCTCTCCAATCCGTATTCGGACAACACCTTCCATAGCTCATTCCTGTCAACTCGATCGTAGGCCTTCTCCAGGTCCACAAAGGCACAGTAAACCTTTTTGTGCTTAGCCAGGTGTTTTTCGGTTAAGCACCTCAAGGAGAAGACCTGATCCGTGCATCCCATTCCCTTTCTGAATCCCGCTTGCACATCCCAAATACTCTGATCAGTTTTTTGCATCACTCTTTCAATCAGTACCTTTGCATACAATTTACTGACAATGCTGAGAAGACTGATCCCGCGGTAGTTTTTAGCATCCTGCCGTGACCCTTTCCCTTTGTACAGCGGCACGACCACGGCTTTACGCCAATCTTCCGGCACTTTGCCACTGTTCCAACATTTATTAAAGATCAGGCACAGCCAGGACGCAACCAGCTCTTTCCCACCTCTCAGCATTTCAACAGTAATTCTGTCATATCCTGCTGCTTTCCCTTTTTTCATGCTCTTCATTGCACTAATAATCTCATCCATATATATATCTCTTTCATCCACTTCTGTCTCTTCCTCGTCTTCCACCCTTTTATCCGAGGCTTCTAGCATAGAGCCATCCGCCTCAAACAAACTCTCAAAATATTTCATCCACTCCTGTAGTACACCTTTTTCATCTGTCACTAGCTCACCTTTTTCATCTCTTATCACATTCATTTTAGACTTATGTGATCCACTTCGAGACGTTTTCACTTGTTTCCAAAACAATTTTATATTGTCTCGAAAGTTATCACAGAGTTTGAAGTCACACTTTTCTATAAAAGTCCTTTAATTAAACTCGAATCGTGATTTTCTTTTCTAAGTATAAAATTGTGAGAAGTATCCTACCTACTTAAAAACGTACTTCTGGCTTCCTGACTCGACGACTTAATATGGGTAGCTTTAGTATGTCATGCTCACTTCAAACATTTCTGCGGTGGTGTCGTGTGAGGCGGGTCGTTACGTTCCCTCAAATATGGTTGAGCGAAGCGATGGCTGGTTCATGCGTCATGCTCGTGAACGGGTGCTGCCAGTGGGAATGGGTCTGCTTCTGTCTGCTTGTATTAAGGGCGTCGTATAACTCGTATATAAAAGATCTGTTTTATATTGTCTGTATGTATGGCACTTCTTACTCAAAAAATATAATTCTTAATAGCTTACCTTGTTTTGATTTATTTAATTGCAATATTTTTACTTTCTATAGTCAGTAGTTTAGTGAAAGACCTATGAAAAGCTTTTGGATATAAATTTTCAATTCGATGCCTTAACATAGGTAGTCTTAGTATGTCATGCTATCTTTAATCATTTCTGCGGTGGTGTCGTATGAGGCGGGTCGTTACGTTCCCTCAAATATGGTTGAGCGAAGAGATGGCTGGTTCATGCGTCATGTTCGGGAACTGGTGCTGCCAGTGGGAATGGGTCTGCTTCTGACTACCTATCTTAATGCATATTGAATTGTATGTTTTTCTTTTATTTTTATTTATTGTAACAGCCTAGACTGAATAACAAGTTCAAACTTTGAATTTAGCTTAAAATCTGTAAATTGATTAAGAAATTTGAAACTCATTAAGAAATGAGCTAATTCAATAATGTTATTTATTTGTTAATCTTTGTTAATATAAAGTCTGGAAACGATATACATATTTGTAAATATCGTTCCATCTGATTGATAAAGCTGACAAGTTTTTTGCGCCCATTTTTCTTGTCAGTTAAAAGACGTCATAATGGGTGGTAGGGTAAAAGAATTGACGATTTAAAAATGCTTATTATGTGAGCTTATTTAAATAAAATATATTTCACTTTCACTTTCACTTTCATCTTTCTCTTTTTTTCGTCTACTTTTTCTTTCACTACTTTCTTAATCCTTTTAAACTCCCTTGCAATTGTATCAACATCATCTTCTGTAACACTTGCATTCACTCTTTTACTGGCTTTGATGGCCAGCAGATCCTGCCATACTTTTTTCTTTTCATTCACTATCTGTCTTACCTCACTATCCCACCAGTTTATTGGGGGAGCATTCTTCCTTTTACTCACTCCACATATTTCCTCAGCTGTTTCAGTCACACCTTTTTTAAACTTTTCCCAAACTTCTTCAAGCTTGCCATCTTTCACTTCAGCCACATTTACCAATCGTTCTTTCAATTTGCACAAATATGTCTTTTGCACTTCCACTTCATCCAGGTTCTCAACTTTTACTCTAGTCAGCTCCGTTGTTGACACTGTGGGACGATGACGCCAGCTTTTGAACAGACCACTAACCCGAGACACTACAAGAAAGTGGTCTGTTCCAATGTTACTACCCCTAAAGACCCTGGTGTCTACAACTCTGCCCTTCAGTCTTTCATCAACAATCACAAAATCGATCATACTCTTCTTTTCCCCTCTCTGCCAAGTGTACATATGAATTTCCTTGTGGTCAAACATGGTGTTCGTTACCACAAGATTCTTTTCTAAACATACCTCAATCAAACTCCTGCCATTATCATTTACTCTTTTGTCTCCATATATTCCTAAAACTCCCTCACATCCCTCTCTTCTCACACCTACCCATCCGTTAAAATCTCCAAGCATAACTATCCTTTCATTATCTTTGCATTCATTCAAGATGTCTTCCACACTTTTCCAGAAATCCTCCTTTTCCGTTGCTGACTTGGATATATCGGGAGCATACACGCCAATGACGCGTATCCGAAGTAATCCTACTTTGAGTCTAACCCAGAGAAGTCTGGGACTAACACACTCATACTCAGTCATGCATTCTATCATCCTTTCCGACAGCAGGAGTCCCACGCCCATACTCGCGTGCTCATTTTCGGCAACGCCCGACCACAGAACTTTAAACGGGCCATGTTCTGAGACTCCTTTGCCCTTTCTTTTCGTCTCGTTCACGCATAAAACATCCAACTTCTTTTCTTCCATAATCAAACACACCTCATCTATTTTCTCCTCCATCGCTCCACATACATTCAGCGTAGCAAAACGGGTCTCCGATGCCCGCTTTAAATAAAACTATAGGATTCAAACCTGTTACTGATCCTCATTTTGACAGAACAATTCTAACGTCCGGCAGAGGTGCTATCGTGCATCAGAAGCAGACGATCCGTAAGATTTTTTTAACAGTGTGCGGAATCTAATAAAAGAATGTGTGCACCGAGTGCCTTCCGACGAAAAATAACCCGTCAGAAAAATTCTGACGGTATATGCAGCCGCCCTCGAGGGAAAAATCATGCTAACGCGGACTCGGAGCCATATTATTATAATAGTACTAATCTTACAGAAGCCCACCCGCGTGAGGACGATCAAAGGCCTGGGCGTAGACACGCGCGTAATGACACACGTAACCCTCCACGCTTACACATAAACATAAACTCGACGTCAGAAAAATCACATCTCTTCGAAAGTAAGTTTAGACTTGGCCACCTGCTATTGCAAGCTAACGTTCTATTGTATAAATGTTGATATCTATTGAAAGTACATTTAATGAGCTTTCAATTCATATTTGTTTGATTTAATTAACATAACAGTTACCATAATTAAACGCTTGAAGCGTTATTGCTTGCACCGCCATAAATGAGAAATAAAAGGGGTTAATTCAGGAAATGCGGGTAAAGTCGCTATAATAAACTACTGCCGCACGGCAATAAAAACTTTATTTGATTTCATTTTTTTTAAAGGAGATGGTCCAAAAAAACCCAAAATTAATACGAATAAGCTATACTTAACTACCAATCGATTGCTTAGACCGAGCGAAATATTCCTACCTATCTCGATATTGTCTGTGCTTTCACCTGATGGAAAATTACAAGGAGGACGAAGATGGAGCACGCGCAGTCAGTAAATGCATATTTACTCTGTCTGGCCTTAAAGACGCCCACGTTATAGTGTTCGAGGAATATAGACACAGTCGATTTTCTAAAATTAAAATAATATGTAGTATAGAAACAGCACTGACCTGGCAGCGGCGGCGGCACGCCGGGCGGCGGCATCTTGTTGTCGCCCTGCATCTGCACAACAAGGACACAACTTGTGATTGCAGCAATGATTCCGATCGGTTTCCAGTTATGGTCACCACTCACGATCATGCCGCTTCATCCAGTGCCAGGATCAAATGGGCTGGATCTAGCCATTTTGATCGTATGAGAAATGAATACATAGCATTAATACATGACATCACGCGACGATGCGCATTGTTATTGTTATGTGTTTGGTTCTTTGTATTGTCTTTGTAATGTTGTGTGTTGTTCAAAATAAATGTATTTTCTTTCTTTTCTTTCTTTCAGTACAAATGTAGAAGATGCACTGTACAAAGCCATTTAAATAAATAGCTACGCTACGTCTAGGGATTGCAATCCAGCAGCATTTTCAATCCAGCTGGATTTTTGCAAGATTGGCCTGAATCCAGCTGGATCCAGCGCGGATCCAGCAAAATATTGAATCAAAATAAATACATGATATTAAGGTTTTTTTTGTTTATTTAATCATTTAAACTTTTCTCTACAAACAAGTTTTAAAAAAACCTTTACTTATTTGATGGTAACTTTATTAATTTATATTTGTTTACTTAGATCTTTGTTATTTGAGATCAAAATGATGTAGAAGTATTATGTTTTATGAAGTAATCTTAGGTAAATCTTAAGTAAATCTTAGGTAGGTAATAAGGACATATAATCAGTCGCAATCAATCTTTACCTGTCTTTAACTTAAAATGGCTACTTACTGGCTAGTTGCTACAACTACAATACAAACCAGCCTGTACCTATACTGTATTGTATCCTAACGACACCAACTGTGAATTACCAACACTCTTAACAACAGAGAGATCATTTATTTCGGTTTTTGAGTTAGCTGTGGAAGTGAGATATTAAAAAACATATTTTATAGTCTTATCGCCTTAGAACAAGTATAGCCGGTTGCTGAAAAGGCCCTTTTGGCCTCTGCGTTCTGGTCTAAGGTCATCAAATATAGTCTTAAACCATCGATAAATGATCGCATTAGATCGAAAAAAGGCAGCTAATTATAGACGTAAAGTAACTAATTTCGGATTTGATACGTTTGCGGATCCGCGCCGCTGGATCCAGCACGGTATGCTGGATCCAGCATGTAAAAAAAAGCGCTGGATCCAGCTGGATTGCTGGATGTTGAATCCAGCAATTGCAATCCCTAGATACGTCGTAGTAGATATCGTGCGTGCCACTAAATCAAGCGGCATGATCGTGAGTGGTCTCAATTAGAAATCCTCAGATTAAATGAAGTACAAATTAATTATTTCTTACTAGATCCCTATTAAGAAAAGTAAATTTAAATGTAATAGATAGAAGATAAGAAAAAGCTTAACTGAACAGTACTCGATAATGGCATTGCCGATCGCACGCGTGCGACTTCCTAGGCATTTGGAGTCGTCAAATAATAAACATTATTGGTCGGAAAACAGTCGATTATATGACATAGGCCGGCCGAACCTAGGCACGCGGATAAGTCGCCGACCGGCCGGCGCGCGGTGAACTATTAAGCCAGCCCGATTTAAAAGTTGTAGCCCGATTAAAAAATGTTGACCACCTGGAAAATCTATCGGCCGCCCTTAATATAGATCGATATTAAAACGTTAGTAACTAACGAGGGACCGTTATGGCATGTATTTAGACAGGCGTCAGTGGGCCAGCCGAATGGTACTCGGGCTACGACTACAACTGAGCTGCAGTCGACGCTTGCTAGGTAAGGATCCGGATCGTGTGGCGGCTATAAGTGCTACTCACCTGGTGGTGCATGGGCGGCAAATGGTGCGGCGGCAAGTGGTGCGGCGGCATGTGGTGCGGCGGCGGCGGGTGCGGCGGCGCGTGCGGCGGCGGCGGCGGCCCGCTGCCCGGCGGCGGCGGCTGGCTGCCCGCCACGCCCGCTGCAACGTTCACCAAATATACACGCTGAAATTTTAATCATTTGGTTCCCGCCGTGTGGTGGTTCCACTCATGATTACAAGCAACTTTTACTATGGGGCCAACTCTCCTGCTCGCAAAAAAAAATCAGCTGTTCCATACATTAAGATCGAGTAGGTACTGCACTTTTGTATGGAACAGCTGATTTTTTTTGGCGAGCAGGAGAGTTGGCCCCATAGTAAAAGTTGCTGGTAATCATGAGTGGAACCACCCCACGATGGGAACCAAATGATTAAAATTTCACCCTGTATTCTATCGACTGATACAAGTTACACCGATTCTGCGCCATATCGATATTGATTCTGTCGAATCGATAACCATTTTGTTTTATAAAAATAATTAATTCAAATAGACATTAAATAAATGCTCTAAATGATATACTTTGATAGAAAAGCTTGTGATTTTTATTAAAATATTGGTGCAGGAAATAAAAATCGGTATAAAATTCTATTATCCAAATATTCAGACAGAATATTCAATACTTTTGGTTTTCAACTTGTCACACCTAATAGTAAGAGCAATAAGGCAATAGGGAATATGCATAAGTCACCGATTTTGATATATTTGAGCTTAATCGCTTCAGACACGTATAAACACATGATGGAACAGAAAAATAAAAAATAATAATGATTTTAGTTTTGTCACACGATGAAATCAGGGATTTTTTCATCTTCGGATTAAATGACAGTCAGATAGAACATCGAATAAGAAACATTTATCTGTATGACACATATGTACTTAAACGCAAAATTTAGGGAGGTAATTGAAAATAATTGAAAATTCTTGGCTAACTCCATAGTAAACGCGCGCCTGAAACGTGACATGTGACGTCATATATCATATCCGTTTTGTATAGAGTGTTTTCGGCGGTTGCTGCTGCGTGCTAACTTCAAGTAACTATATCACGAGAAAAAAACAAGAAAAAAGTTTTAATATTACAGTTGATTTTCTAACGCATTATACTTTTGATTTTGATAAAAAAAATTGATGCATATTCCCTATCAAGGTGCGCGACCAAACACGCGGCCAAAACCGTCGCTTCGATCTCGTTGGCCGCTAGCTAGCGGCCTGCGGCCAGGCCGCAAGTGCGCTATTGCTCTATCTAAGACATGGATATACAACATTGTAATTACATCACTTCAACTTTGCAAGAATTTGAGTGAAAATCAGGAGAGGTAGTGTAATTGGTGAGACGTCTAAAAGACGACGAAATAGTTGGATTTATGAATTTGTGTGTTTTAAATCATAAGTGTCCGCTTTAACAAGGTTAGGTTCATTCGAAAACTGTGAAACGTCATTAATTCAATTATTATAATAGACAGATTGTAGTGTATGCGTATATGTATGGTTATAGTTACCGAGCCAGGGCGCGGGCGCGGGGGCGGGCGGCGCGGGCGGCGGGAACCCGCCCGGCGGCAGCAGCATGCCGCTAGCTGCACACACAACACACGACCATATTCACCAATACGTACAACGAAACACCACTTTTGAATAAACAAAAGCGGGTGAAGCTCAGGCTGAATAAGTTTAATTTACTCCAGTAACTACATAACGAAAAGTTACATAATAGTCCACTTAATAAATGAGTTGTAGAGTGCGTGAGCAATGAGTTGTAGAGTGCGTGAGCAGGGATCTAAGAAATTTTTCCAGGAATTTGTTCAGGGTGCTTAGAGAGTAAACATACTAAAAGTCCCCGCCTCTAGGAGGTGAGCCGGAGGGTGGAGGGGGGGTTAAAGTTCCCACTTTTGAGTTTTTCGCTAATATCTTTAAAACGGTGCGTTGCTCGTTGAGAAAAAATATCTTGTACGTAATGAAAGCTAATAAAATTTTCTACAACTTTTGTCCTATACACTTTTTCGGATTCCAATCCATTTTCGAACTACACATTCTGAAAAAGTGAAATTTTCGAAAAAAAAAACGACTTATCAGACACTAGCTGTTGCCTGCTACTTAAATCGTATTATTTCGGGATAAAAATAGCTAGTATGTTCAGGTCCTAATGTATCTATATACCAAATTTCATACAAATCTGTTCAGCCATTGAGTTATCGAAACTTTTTTTACTTTTTCCTTTTTTATTTTGGTTTCAACCACGTGGTTCCCGTTCCCGTGGGAATATCGAGATAAAAAGTATTCTATGTTTTAATCTAGGATATCTACTATATGTGTGCCAAATTTCATCCAAACCTTAAAAACAAAAAAAACTAATTTTCTAACCGGACGTCTCAACATGCCGCCTACTGTGCGCACGTCCGCTAGTCGCACAATAGGGAATATGCATAAGTCACCGATTTTGATGAATTTGAGCTTGATCGCTGCGGACACTTATAAAAACATGATGTAACAGGAAAAAAAATAAAAAAAATGTATTATTTTAGTTTTATCACACGATGAAATCAGGGAAAAATAACAATTTTATTTTTTTATTTTCGGATATAATGCACTTTACAGTCAGATAGAATATCGAATAAGAAACAATATTTTGTATGACACATATGTACTTAAACGCAAAATTTAGGGAGATAATTGAAGAATATTGGCTAACTCCATATTAAACGCGCCGAAACACACCTGAAACGTGATGTGTGACGTCACCATTTTGTATGGAGCGTTTTCGGCGGGTGCTGCTCCGCGCTAACTTCAAGTAACTATATCACGAGAAAAAAACGCAAGAGAAAAGTTTTAATATTACAGTTAATTTTCTCACGCATTATACTTTAGATTAAGATTTAAAAAAAAATTGATGCATATTCCCTATTCCGTCTCGACCAGGGTAGACTCTATCAACTCTGTCCTTAGGCCATACGCCACGCGGCATCACATATGAGGACAAGGTCACCGGTTTCTAGGTTTGTCGCAGCAGCCTGCAGCACCCGCATCTCTTCTTGGGTTCAAAATCGGAAGATACTATCCCCGTCAATTGGTAATGCGCTGGAACCTTGTCAAATTAACATACACATCATCGTCATCCGCAACTAAAAATGACAAAAAACTGTAAAATTCTAATAGGTAATATAATATATTAATTATTGAATTCTTATTTTAAATAAGAAAGGGTCTAGGTATATGAGAAAATTACAATTGTTTTTCGTTTTTGAGGTTAAAATCATGGCCGCCAGGCGCATTACCAATTGACGCGGATAGTACTCGCGAACCCAACGCTGCCAAAAATGGTCAGCCAATCTGACGGCCTTATTCCAATTCGCTCGTCACACCAGGTCGCTGTCATCAAGGTTGTCTGAGCGAGGGAGGGGAGAAGACTGGCCAATGAGAAAGTGGTTAGGCGTTAGAGCTGGCGCGTCTCGCGGTTCTACAGGAACATGGGTCATCGGCCGAGAATTGACTATACCTTCGGCCTCCAACAAAAGCGTGTTGAACACTTCTTCGCGAGGAGCCCTTTCTTTTAGGGTTGCGGATAGGGTTCGCTTGACGCATCCCACAAGTCTCTCCCACACTCCCCCATGAAAGGCGCTGAGGCGGAAGAAAATGCCACTCTATCTGCTGATTGCTATGGAGTCTGTGATGGCTGGTTGGTTGGTTGGTGCCACTCCCGCTGGATCTCGCGATTGGCTCCAACAAAAGATGTTCCATTGTCTGAAAAGATTTGCTGTTGACATCCTCGAAACCTACGCAGAGCCATGATTGCAGAGTATGCTGACAAACTTCCTACCACCTCCAAATGAACTGGTCGGGTGGAAAAGCAGGTGAAGAGTGCGATCCTACATTTCTCTCGGCGCCTCCCCACAGCAACTTCAACGGGCCCAAAGTGGTCCAAACCGGTGATGAAGAAAGGACACTGATGTTGGAGAAGTCGTTCTTCAGGCAAGTTTCCGACTGGTGTGACGGACGATGTGGCCTTCTTATTCCTGCAGACTTGGCAGGCAGCAACGACTCTTCTGCCGGTATGCCAGAGACGGATTATCTAGTAACGCTGACGAAACTCGTTCACGACCATCTCTCGACCAGCGTGTCCTGCCCAAATGTGGTAGTGATGGACGATGAGGCGAGTAACATGATCTGACCCGTTCAAAATGACAGGCTGTTTCACATCTTCCGCAACGTCACTCGCAGCAGCAATTCGACCGTACAGACGAGACGATACAGGCCTAGGCTATCTTGTTTAGCTTGCAAGTGCTCAAAACAACTCACATTGAGGCTTTCTTGCCGGCTTTGTCGCAAAATGTGCAATTCGGCGCTCTTCATGTCAAAAGTATTTGAATCGCTAGCGGCACTCCGAATCCAAGCAAGGACGGTTTGTGAGTCGCACCAAAAGAATCTTTTGGAGGGCTTAATACGGTGGGTGCTGCTCACAAATCGTAGTAGCTAATCTAACTTCTAACAACGCGGCTTGCAATTCGAGTCGCGGCACTGGAACTCGGCTTCACGGAACCGTCCGCAAAAGTAAATCGCCAGTACGAAACGCAGGCGTCAGCTTGGTTGCTCGCATCTGAAAACGTATGCAGTTCGCAAGTAACGGGACCAACGGTATCGGTATAGCAGCGTTGAATCGAAAGAGATCCTAAAGACGCCACGCTGTTGTACCACTTTCCCCACCTCGATCGTTCGGCAGAGGGCAAAACATCATCCCATTCCCGAACCATTTGCCAAGTGCGTAGGAAAAGAATCTTTACATCATACTGCTCGGCAACTAGGATTTACTAGTATAGTAAGAGGCCGTGTAAGTTGGCATGTGCAACACAGTGCATTGTTTAGATAGAACGTTCCATTATCAAATCACTTTACAATTCAAGCATGGTGAATGCTTTAACTGTAAAGTAACTTTACAATTCAAGCATTTAAAACTCCTTAGTGAACCAATCTCTTTTCTTATATTATAAACTGTGGAAACTTTTTACTGAAAAAAAAACAATAAATATGGCGGCATTTCATTTCCGTTCAAGCTATGCAAAACTCCTTTTGATTTTGTTTTGGTTTTGGTTTTGGTTTTGGTTTTGGTTTTGGTTTTGATTTTGATTTTGATTTTGATTTTGATTTTGATTTTGATTTTGATTTTGATTTTGATTTTGATTTTGATTTTGACTTTGACTTTGATTTTGATTTTGACTTTGACTTTGACTTTGACTTTGACTTTGATTTTGATTTTGACTTTGACTTTGACTTTGATTTTGATTTTGATTTTGACTTTGACTTTGACTTTGACTTTGACTTTGATTTTGATTTTGATTTTGATTTTGATTTTGATTTTGATTTTGATTTTGATTTTGAATTTGATTTTGATTTTGATTTTGATTTTGATTTTGATTTTGATTTTGATTTTGATTTTGATTTTGATTTTGATTTTGATTTTGATTTTATTTTGATTTTGATTTTTATTACATTTTTATTTTTATTAAATTTACCTCGCATGAATGATGTAAAGTAGTATGCTTACCTCGGTTGTAAGTAGCTATTACACCCTCGAACTATATTCGCCCTCGCTCGCTTCGCTCGCTCGGGCGTCTAAATATCTCGGGTGCACTCGATCCATTAGCGCCCTTTGCGAGCTGCGCTCGCACGGGCGCCAAATTGGATCTTGTTCTGTAATAGAAGAAAGGACACTGATGTTGGAGAAGTCGTTCTTCAGGCAAGTTTCCGACTGGTGTGACGGACGATGTGGCCTTCTTATTCCTGCAGACTTGGCAGGCAGCAACGACTCTTCTGCCGGTATGCCAGAGACGGATTATCTAGTAACGCTGACGAAACTCGTTCACGACCATCTCTCGACCAGCGTGTCCTGCCCAAATGTGGTAGTGATGGACGATGAGGCGAGTAACATGATCTGACCCGTTCAAAATGACAGGCTGTTTCACATCTTCCGCAACGTCACTCGCAGCAGCAATTCGACCGTACAGACGAGACGATACAGGCCTAGGCTATCTTGTTTAGCTTGCAAGTGCTCAAAACAACTCACATTGAGGCTTTCTTGCCGGCTTTGTCGCAAAATGTGCAATTCGGCGCTCTTCATGTCAAAAGTATTTGAATCGCTAGCGGCACTCCGAATCCAAGCAAGGACGGTTTGTGAGTCGCACCAAAAGAATCTTTTGGAGGGCTTAATACGGTGGGTGCTGCTCACAAATCGTAGTAGCTAATCTAACTTCTAACAACGCGGCTTGCAATTCGAGTCGCGGCACTGGAACTCGGCTTCACGGAACCGTCCGCAAAAGTAAATCGCCAGTACGAAACGCAGGCGTCAGCTTGGTTGCTCGCATCTGAAAACGTATGCAGTTCGCAAGTAACGGGACCAACGGTATCGGTATAGCAGCGTTGAATCGAAAGAGATCCTAAAGACGCCACGCTGTTGTACCACTTTCCCCACCTCGATCGTTCGGCAGAGGGCAAAACATCATCCCATTCCCGAACCATTTGCCAAGTGCGTAGGAAAAGAATCTTTACATCATACTGCTCGGCAACTAGGATTTACTAGTATAGTAAGAGGCCGTGTAAGTTGGCATGTGCAACACAGTGCATTGTTTAGATAGAACGTTCCATTATCAAATCACTTTACAATTCAAGCATGGTGAATGCTTTAACTGTAAAGTAACTTTACAATTCAAGCATTTAAAACTCCTTAGTGAACCAATCTCTTTTCTTATATTATAAACTGTGGAAACTTTTTACTGAAAAAAAAACAATAAATATGGCGGCATTTCATTTCCGTTCAAGCTATGCAAAACTCCTTTTGATTTTGTTTTGGTTTTGGTTTTGGTTTTGGTTTTGGTTTTGGTTTTGGTTTTGATTTTGATTTTGATTTTGATTTTGATTTTGATTTTGATTTTGATTTTGATTTTGATTTTGATTTTGATTTTGATTTTGATTTTGATTTTGACTTTGACTTTGACTTTGACTTTGATTTTGACTTTGACTTTGACTTTGACTTTGACTTTGACTTTGACTTTGATTTTGACTTTGACTTTGATTTTGATTTTTATTTTGATTTTGACTTTGACTTTGACTTTGACTTTGACTTTGATTTTGATTTTGATTTTGATTTTGATTTTGATTTTGATTTTGATTTTGATTTTGATTTTGATTTTGATTTTGATTTTGATTTTGATTTTGATTTTGATTTTGATTTTGATTTTATTTTGATTTTGATTTTGATTACATTTTTATTTTTATTAAATTTACCTCGCATGAATGATGTAAAGTAGTATGCTTACCTCGGTTGTAAGTAGCTATTACACCCTCGAACTATATTCGCCCTCGCTCGCTTCGCTCGCTCGGGCGTCTAAATATCTCGGGTGCACTCGATCCATTAGCGCCCTTTGCGAGCTGCGCTCGCACGGGCGCCAAATTGGATCTTGTTCTGTAATAGCTCACTTACGTCCCTTGTGTAACAAACTACTATTTCAATACAGTTGCTCGAAAATGTAAGTTTACGATGACAGTCGAGCGTGCGGTAAGTTGATTTTACCGCACGCCGTGCGTTTTTGTTTACGGATTAGTACAGCGTGCGGAAAGTTGATTTTACCGCACGCCGGCACCGTGCGTTTTTGTTTACGAACGTTTTTTTTAATTTCTACTAGCTTCCGCCCGCGACTTCATCCGCGTAGACAGTAGAAACATGTTGCAACCAGTTTAAAATGACCCCTTTAGTGTATGAAAGCTAGTACTACGGAGAGTTCAAGCTGTTTCCCTGGTTCCACCCACCTGTATTTGATGAAACATAGCTTATATTTCAATTTGTACCTCAATCTACTAAATTGTGAAAAATCCATCAAAATTCGTTTAGCGGTTTTTGCCTAATTCGCAAATACACAAATATTAAGAATTTACAGTTTTATTATATGTATAGATTACAATTTCAGTAGTACCTACAATGTTTTCTCGCAAATGTATTGAAAAACGTAGTATGGCAAAGGTTGTTAAGGTTTTTTTGTTAAGGTCTTGTATCATAAACTACTATTCCCGTAGTGAAGATGGGCGCTAAGAAACCTAAAGGGTCAAATATTTCCATCACATCTCGCAGCGCTTGACGTTTCGTCAACGCTTCGAGGTCAGGTGAACAGAAATTAATATTGAAAATAAAGCGGTACAGGTAGGGTTGGGTAAATTTCACGAAAAATTTCAGTCAGTGAAATATTTAGAATAAATTTCATTTTGGTTTGAAATATTTCAGTTTAGAGTGAAATTTATTTTTAAGTTTCATCTGACTAAATAAAACAAAATTACATGCATTTTGTCAATATAATCAACATAATTATACAACAAAACAATAAACAAATAAGTTGGCTCATATTAAGAACAGCTTTGTTTGGCTATTTTACAACTTTTAATAACAAAATATTCAGAGTCCGTTTCGATTGTCGGCCACGATGGCGTAGATGAAAAACGACTACGTCAACATTAGGAAGGAATATGTAGAAAACTAACAATTAAAGTCGCAAAGTAGGTTCAATATTCAAAAAGTTGTAAAAGTTTAACCATGGCTGCGTGATTGAAAGTGGAGAACCGCGCGGCCACGCAGTTTTCTTAAATGGAGCTTAGTAGGGGTCCCATTCTTTTGCTAATCGCTGATACGATTTCGTAGAAAAATTTAGAAAGTATAAAAAACTGTAATGTTTGGACTTCACGACCTACATACCGCGCCATGGTCCGCGCGGTCGAAACGTGGAGAGCCGCGCGGTCACGCCGTTCTCTTAAACGGAGCTTAGTAGGGGTCCCATTATTTTTGCTAATCGCTGATACGATTTTGTAGAAAAATGTAGAAAGTATAAAAAACCCCTAATGTTTGGATTTCACGACCTACATACCGCGCCATGGTCCGCAGTTCCGCACGGTTGAAACGTGGAGAGCCGCGCGGTCACGCAGTTCTCTTAAACGGAGCTTAGTAGGGGTCCCATTATTTTTGCTAATCGCTGATAAGATTTTGTAAAAAATGTAGAAAGTATAAAAAACCCTAATGTTTGGACTTCACGACCTACATACCGCGCCATGGTCCGCGCGGTCGAATCGTGGAGAGCCGCGCGGTCACGCCGTTCTCTTAAACGGAGCTTAGTAGGGGTCCCATTATTTTTGCTAATCGCTGATACGATTTTGTAGAAAAATGTAGAAAGTATAAAAAAGCCCTAATGTTTGAACTTCACGACCTACATAGCTTAAAAGCTATGGCTGGGCGGTTGAAACGTGGAGAATCGCGCGGCCACGCAGTTTTCTCAAAAGGAGCTTAATAGAGGTCCCATTCTTTTGTATAATCGCTGATACAATTAGGTAAAAAATGAAGACAGTCTAACTAAAGTCTTAAGGTTTGGACTTCACGACCTACAGAACTTAATGGCAACGTGGTCGTAAAGTGCAAATATTAGGGCTTTATTTATACTGTCTAAATTATCTACGAATGGGGAATGTCCGAAAAAAATCAAATTGGCTGAATATTTTTCTATAGGTCCCAATAAGGTCCCTTAGTAATAGAATAAATTTTCATAATTTTCGGTTTCGTGAAAAAAATTCAAAAAATCAAAGTCTCTTCGACTTCACAAATGTATGAAAGTAACAGCAGAATGGAGATTGTACCTTTGCCAACACCTGCCACAACCACAACATGGTATTAAAAAAAAAGTTTCAAGACAAAATGTCTAAACTTTTTTTTTAAATACGTGTTGTGTTTGTGGCAGTTAGCGGCAAAGGTATAATCTCCATTCTGCTGTTACTTTCATACATTTGTGAAGTCGAAGAGACTTTGATTTTTAAAAACTTTTTTACCCCGGGACCTTATTCCTACCTATAGAAAAATATTCAGCCAATTTGATTTTTTTCGGACATTCCCCATTCATATCAGCGATTAGCAAAATAATGGAACCTCTACTAAGCTCCGTCTGAGAGAACTGCGAGGCCACGCTAGGTCCTCCACGTTTCGACCGCGCGGCCATAGTAAACCTTTACAACTTTCTGAATATTGGACCTACAAATTTGCGACATTCATTGTTAGTTTTCTACATATTCCTTCGTAATGTTGCAACGTCGATTTCTTTTACAACACCGTGGCCAAGCAATCGAAACGGACACAATCTAGTGGCTCCGTGAGCTGTAGACCACGCGTTAAAAAGTAGCTCAAATTGTATGTTGTTTAAAAAATAATAAAATAATATAAAAGATCTCATATTGTATGTTGTTTAAAAATAATATAAAAGATGTTACCACCACTTTTTCCCCACTGCTCACGAGGTTTTCAAAGCACATAGCAGGTAGGTATTTGGTTACGTGCTGGAAAAACTGGCTCGACTACAAAATTCTATAAAATTATCGAACTGCTCACAAAATTTCACGAGAATCTGTTGAGAAATGCAACATGTAGAGGAGAACAAACAGCGCTGGAAAGCGGGACCGAAATATGTTTCTTTTACATATCTCCGCCATTTTGAAAAATTTCAAAAAAAATGGCTCAGCAAAAAAAATCTGTATAATTTTCGAACCTTCGCACAAAAGTTTACGAGAAGCAGTTGAGAAATGCGACTTGTAGAGGAGAACAAACCGCGCCTGAAAGCCCGACTGAGATGTGTTTTACATATCTTCGCCATTTTGAATAATTTCGAAAAACTGGTTTAACAATAAAATTCTGTATAATTTTGGAATTCGCTCACAACATTTCACGAGAATCGGTTGGGGAATGCGACCTGTAGAGGAGAACAAAAAGCGCCGGAAAGCCAGACAGAAATATGTTTCTTTTACACATCTCCTCCATTTTGAAAAATTTTAAAAAAAGGGCTCAACAAAAAAATTATAAGTATATAATTTTCGAACCTTCCCACAAAAATTTACGAGTATCGGTTGGGAAATGCGACCTGTAAAGGTGAACAAACAGCGCCAGAAAGCCGGACTGAAATATGTTTTTTTTTTAATATCTCCGCCATTTTGAAAAATTTCTAAGAACTGGCTCTACAATAAAATTCAATATAATTTTCGAAACTGCTCACAAAACTTCACGTGAATCGTTTGAGAAATGCGACCTGAGGGCCTAGTACGAGTTGTGTTTCTCACCTCACTTTGCGAATAGTGTCGCGTGAAAGTGAGGAAATCATGCGAGTGAGTGAATGAGTGAAAGAGAGAAGACGATAGTTTACTATTCGCAAAGTGAAGTGAGTACAAAAAATCAACTCGTTCGTACTAGGCCCTCTGTAGAGGGAACAAACGGCCGGAAGGACATACGAAAGAATTTTTGCCCAAGCTGAAGCAGAGACGCATCTCTCGCACTTCGCGCTTGCTCGTTCAATTAACTAAGTCTTTAAGTTTCATTTAATACGTTAAAATAGTAAAGTAATTCAGAAAATAAGAAATTTCTAGTACTGGAAATAAATTTCACTCAAAAGTGAAATATTTCAACCCGTTTTGAAAAATTTCATAAATTTCATATAAATTTAATTTTCATTTCATTGAAATTTTCACTGGACCCATCCCTAGGTACAGGATGTCGAGGATAGCAAAGGAAACGGTGGCGGTTGAAAGGGGAAAAGGAAGATTTAATAGCAGAAAAATGGAAACACATTTACAATAGGCAAAGGAAAGCAATATGACAACAATAGAGTAAAGAACCAAAACCATAGTATAGGTATTTACATGTAACTAATTACAGAGTAAAATATAAGTCTATTACATGGCTGGGCCTGTCCTTGACAGGTGGTGTTTATATTTCGGAGAGTGAGTTCTTGAGCTGCATGAGCTCATTCCGCCATCCCCGTTCTACCATCGGTCATTCAGACGCACGGCGGAGTTTCACCCCTATTTGGTTGACATTCCATGCATGCGCACGAAACGTTTTTCATCTTCCTTTTTAATGCGCACAGCCAAAGAGTGGAATTCCCTGCCTGCGTCTGTATTCCCGCAAGCATATAACCCAGCGATATTTAAAGCCCGAGTGAATAGGCTTCTTCTGGGCAAGCTCGCTTCATCTTCGGCCTGTTATTAGCCTTATTGTTCTCGAATGTGGCCAAGAGTAAGCCCATTTTATGTAAAAAAAAACCCTAGTTCGTAAGAAAATTGTAACTAACATTATGTGGACATGGTCTGAAACCGGGACCGGAAAACCTCTTTTTTTGGTTAAGCCAATTGTTAGGAAAACCCTATTAAAAAGCTTACCAAATGATAGGGTTTCCCTTCCGATAGGGTTAGTCGACGATATCCTTACCGTATTGATAGGGTTTTTGAAAACAAGTCTACGAAACACCCGATCAAAAACTTCTTTAACGGTAAGTGGTTCCGGTCCTTGGTCTGAAATAAATGATTATTATGAATAATGTGTAATAATAGTTACCCGGCGGCGGCGGCATGATGGGCCTGGCGGGGTGGTTGGGCGCGAACAGCGAGGGGGTGAACCTGCGGTGCGGGGCGCCCCCGCCCCCGCCGCCCCCGCCCCCGCCCGCGCCCGGCGGCGCCGCCTCGCCCAGCTCCGCCATCAGCGACATGTACTCCTCGTCGATCTTAGCCTGCGCACACACCGTCACATTTAGCCCGAATTACGGGACATATTCAAACAACAATAACTCTCAAAATATGCCATTCATAGCAATGAATTTGATGTCGTTTTGTAGAAGAAATTCTTGTGTATTATAAACATATAAAAAAATGCAAATGAGTGTCTTAGTTTTTTAATAGTGTTTGTATGAATGACAAAGTTACATTTGCAGTTTCAGAAAATGTCCTATATCTCTAAAAAATATCACTATACCTCATACACGTTGTCAGGGGTACAGAGAAGAACATAGGGTACCTTTCATCCCAAAAAAGAGTATTGTTCCCGAGGATAGCCAAAACTCTTTCCACGCAGACGAAGTCGCGGGCAGCCGCTAGTATTGTATAATAGTATTAACGACCGTACAGAAGCCGATCGCGCGAAGACAATCAATAACAACTCTCGCTGTTATTTGATCACTCTCAACTGTTGCTGCACGGCAATAAGTACAATTTCAAATTGCACAGCGCTTCGTGCCTAATATTATAAGCACCTACGAAGCTCCTCTTTTTCTGTCGCGTAGCTCTGTTTCGATCGATACAACTCGTGAATTGGTAGGTTTGCTACCGGCTATTTACCGATATCATAGAAAACATCCGTTATGCCGGTGAATATACAATGAAATTACTAAATAAATAAATCTACCTACTAAGTGAGCTGAGCAGATGTGTTTCTAAGTAGTTAGATAAGAAAATCTTCGATTAAAGTATTTAGTTACTTTTGCCAATGTGAAAATTATATTATTTAGGAGTAATGTTAGGTGATGTATGTGTAAAGTTCGGAATGGTTTAAAACCTAGTAAAGAATTGAACTGACTGGTTCGTGTCGTTAGCGCGCTCGTCACTCGCAGACAGACAGCGCGCAGGTCGGCGCGGTGACATACCTCGAGCGCCGGCTCGACTGAGTGAATCGCGGGCAGCAGACTATATAAAAGTTTAAACGCGGAGTGAGCCCCCTGGCAATAGTGAGTATTGTACCTTGTCGGCGGGCGGCGGCATGTGGCCGGGGCGGCATGTGGCCGGCGCCGCCGCACGACGAGCACGCGATGCTGTAGGGGAGTAGTATGTACCTTGTCGGCGGGCGGCGGCATGTGGCCGGGGCGGCATGTGGCCGGCGCCGCCGCACGACGAGCACGCGATGCTGTAGGGGAGTAGTATGTACCTTGTCGGCGGGCGGCGGCATGTGGCCGGGGCGGCATGTGGCCGGCGCCGCCGCACGACGAGCACGCGATGCTGTAGGGGAGTAGTATGTACCTTGTCGGCGGGCGGCGGCATGTGGCCGGGGCGGCATGTGGCCGGCGCCGCCGCACGACGAGCACGCGATGCTGTAGGGGAGTAGTATGTACCTTGTCGGCGGGCGGCGGCATGTGGCCGGGGCGGCATGTGGCCGGCGCCGCCGCACGACGAGCACGCGATGCTGTAGGGGAGTAGTATGTACCTTGTCGGCGGGCGGCGGCATGTGGCCGGGGCGGCATGTGGCCGGCGCCGCCGCACGACGAGCACGCGATGCTGTAGGGGAGTAGTATGTACCTTGTCGGCGGGCGGCGGCATGTGGCCGGGGCGGCATGTGGCCGGCGCCGCCGCACGACGAGCACGCGATGCTGTAGGGGAGTAGTATGTACCTTGTCGGCGGGCGGCGGCATGTGGCCGGGGCGGCATGTGGCCGGCGCCGCCGCACGACGAGCACGCGATGCTGTAGGGGAGTAGTATGTACCTTGTCGGCGGGCGGCGGCATGTGGCCGGGGCGGCATGTGGCCGGCGCCGCCGCACGACGAGCACGCGATGCTGTAGGGGAGTAGTATGTACCTTGTCGGCGGGCGGCGGCATGTGGCCGGGGCGGCATGTGGCCGGCGCCGCCGCACGACGAGCACGCGATGCTGTAGGGGAGTAGTATGTACCTTGTCGGCGGGCGGCGGCATGTGGCCGGGGCGGCATGTGGCCGGCGCCGCCGCACGACGAGCACGCGATGCTGTAGGGGAGTAGTATGTACCTTGTCGGCGGGCGGCGGCATGTGGCCGGGGCGGCATGTGGCCGGCGCCGCCGCACGACGAGCACGCGATGCTGTAGGGGAGTAGTATGTACCTTGTCGGCGGGCGGCGGCATGTGGCCGGCGCCGCCGCACGACGAGCACGCGATGCTGTAGGGGAGTAGTATGTACCTTGTCGGCGGGCGGCGGCATGTGGCCGGGGCGGCATGTGGCCGGCGCCGCCGCACGACGAGCACGCGATGCTGTAGGGGAGTAGTATGTACCTTGTCGGCGGGCGGCGGCATGTGGCCGGGGCGGCATGTGGCCGGCGCCGCCGCACGACGAGCACGCGATGCTGTAGGGGAGTAGTATGTACCTTGTCGGCGGGCGGCGGCATGTGGCCGGCGCCGCCGCACGACGAGCACGCGATGCTGTAGGGGAGTAGTATGTACCTTGTCGGCGGGCGGCGGCATGTGGCCGGGGCGGCATGTGGCCGGGCCGGCATGTGGCCGGCGCCGCCGCACGACGAGCACACGATGCTGTAGGGGAGTAGTATGTACCTTGTCGGCGGGCGGCGGCATGTGGCCGGGGCGGCATGTGGCCGGGCCGGCATGTGGCCGGCGCCGCCGCACGACGAGCACACGATGCTGTAGGGGAGTAGTATGTACCTTGTCGGCGGGCGGCGGCATGTGGCCGGGGCGGCGCGCGCGGCAGTCGCGCGCGATGTGGCCGGCGCCGCCGCACGACGAGCACACGATGCTGTTCGTCACGTTCGGCTTGTCCGGGCACTGCGCACACGACAATCAAGTCAACATACGTCATACATAAAGGCACGCCAGGCAGAGATCATCCACTATTTGTTCAAATCTCTAAGAACACTTAACATTATTTCAATTCAATATATTTATTTGGATAAATATCGTACATTTTGTTTCATGTTACAGTTTTGAAGAAGTTCCACATATTTGACCTACAAGAGGCATGCAAATGTTGGATACGAATAAAAAACGATGAAATTATTAAGATATAGATGTCGAAAGTAAAAATTATTCAAATTATTAATAAATCATTCTATCAGTGAAAACTGATAAAGGCATGTTTGTTCTAGTTTTACCCTATCTATGATTAATACATATGCTGTTTGTTTTCCATGAATAAATAAATAAATCAAATTAAAACTTTACATGCCAAAGTTAGATTAAGTAATTAATTAATAATTACAACATTAATCATTCAGCTATTAATTAAAATATTCGTCGATGTCATAAAATCTTTAGCCCGAGTGATATCTCATCGCGTCACGCACGCTATAAAGTTTTATTAGCCACGATCTAAAAACAATTTCAGTTGCGTTCCGAAATGATCTAACTACCAATTGATATATTGGCGTTGTTGTAAAAACTTTAAAAATCATCATGTACTCAAGTTTGCCTACTCTGCATTAGTGCGCAGTTCTTTGGAATACTGTTCTTCTGTTTGGAACCCAAAATATATAAATGCCATATAGCTCGGCTTGAAAAAATTCAAAGAAAACTTTTATTCTTCCTCACGGTACATCAAAATAAAAAATACGAATTACTCTCTTATAATACTATACTCTCTCGAATACTTTGGATTCAGTTCCCTGGAAGATCGTAGGTGGGTGGCCGATCAGGTGTTGTTGTATAAGATCTTGAAGGGTAACATTAATTGTCCCCAGTTACTAAGTGAGATAAAATTCAAAATACCTCGACAGAACTCCAGAATTGACAACATATCAAAATTTTTATCCTGTTTTTTTATGTGTTATTTAGAAATTACTGGTGAAAACATGAGACACGTATTTTTTTATTTTCCAAAATTTTTATTTTAAGTCAACGTAATATTAATTTGAAAACTTATCTATTCTAAAAGAGCGTAAGTGCCGTTTAAAGGATTTTCGGCGGACAATATCCTTTGCCCATATGGATAAAAACAATCATTATGACGTCAACCTGTTAATCTAATCTATGGACGGTAATGACGTTTGTTTGTTTATCTTTTGCTCGAGGTTGTTTTCTTGTCGCTATTTTTTTTACCTTATTTTCAACAATAATAAATAAAGATATTCGTAAATTAGATTCCATAATCTATCTCATGTGTAGTTCCTGCCTGCAAAAATACTGTGATTGAATGCCCAAACAAACACTGTTTTACGTGCCAAACCAAAGTCTACACGTTTACAAGTGGTGTGTTGCTTTAAAGTTTTATGGAAATTGAAACTAATGCACTTCAAAACAAACTGTATTTATTAAACAAATTCAAACGTACACAATATCTTTTTATTTCTAAAAATAAATGTTTCGCAGAAGAATTCAGCTTTTGCAGCATGATGAAGTCCATTTTGGTAAGGTTGCGACTGTCTGCTATTAAAAATCCTTCAGAAAACTTGATATTATATTTCGATAGATGCTAAATTTAACCAAAATACTAATTCAAGTTAAAAATATCATGAATACATTCAATTAATCAAAGTGAAAAATATTTTGATTCTTGACACAGACTTTGACATAAATTGTAACCTTGACAGCGACAGTTTTTATGATTATTATTTTTTTAAGATAAAATCACACAACTTTTTCACGCAAAGGAGTTAAATATTTAATATTCCTTTATCTCGATGATACAGTGTTTTTTCTACATATTTCGTTAAATTATTGATCAAAAGTCCCGAAAAATTATGTACGGTGTCAGAAATTGAAAAACCTCGAAATGGTTTTCGATTTAAGGTACCTTGTAAAAAATTAAAACATGTCAATTGCAAATTTTAGACCATTTAACTTGAGGTGTTCTATAACTAACTTGGGCCGTCAGAGTGTTATTAATAGACTATGTGACGAACACAAGACTATTTGCAACTCCATTGACATATTTTCTCTATCACTGATTAGTTTTAAGAAGGATTTGTTTAGCTTAACTAATATTAATAAATAATTTAATTTTAATTAAACTATAGGTAATAACAAAGAAATGTAGCTTAGTAGTAGTACATTTTATTTTTCTTAACGCATTGTGTCAAAATTTTATGAGTTAGTTGCTAGTTAATAACTTATTTATAAAAAGTCATGCTGTGTTTGCCTGTAACTGTTTTTCACTGTACTTTTAATTTTATTATTTTAAGGAATTGTATTGTACCTATGCTAAGGTGTAAAAATGTTGGCAGACCTATAATAATAAATAAATAAATAAATATACATCTGCAAAAGTAATAAACAATTAAAAGCATAAACAGCAAAAAATTGGGTGAGGCACACAAGGTAAAAGGTTGGGAACCCCTGTGGTAGAGCTACAGACAGGCGCGGGCGGTACGTACGAGCCAGGTCTTGTGGTCGGTGGCGGTGCAGTTGGCGCAGCGCTGCGCGTCGTGCTCGCGCAGCGTGCCGTTGAGCTGCGCCAGCTCGCGCAGCTGCATGCGCCGCAGGTCGTTCTGTCCCTCCGGCACCTCCACGCCCTGCCGGATCACCTCCTTGATCTGATGCCGGTAACGGGGTAATGTCGTCAGATGAAAACTAATAAAATTAATGCACGTGCCTACACATAAAATAGGTTGGTTGCAAGAACAACTTTAAGTAGGATGTGTGTTGGTATACTGGGAAATCATAACTTCATAAACCCTTTTCCTAAAGACAATATAAAATAAAAATGCTCTCTAAATATACATAGTAGGTCCAAAATAGACCTTTGAATGATGCTAGAATAATTTTTGATGACTTATCTCTATCAGTTTTTCTCCATAAATGTTTAAATTGGTAGCTTTATTTCTAAATATTTTTAACTCAGAATATTTAAGTAGTGTAGTGTCCTGTGTGTATTGTAGTGTGGTGTGTGTAGTATAGTGTGGTGTGTGTCTTGTACTGTAGTGTGAAATGTGTAGTGTGATGTGGGTGTACCTTTTCGACGGCCTTCTTAACGTAGTGACTGCCCGTCCTTGCACCCCACCTTGCCCTCGTTCACCGACCTTTTGCCGCGGATTATTGTAGTGTGTAGTGCAGCGGTTTCCGAATTCTTTTAGCTACAGAACCCTTTTTGGTTCACCGTTTTTGGGCAGAACCCCAGGAGCAGCGCTTAATCTGGGCTCAAAAAGTAAACTTATCAGGGTTGCCACCTTCAGGGTCATTTTTGGGTCTATGTAAATGTACGTTGAAATCATTACCTGGCAGTTAAACTACTGTAGAGTCTGGTAACTGGTAAATGAAGGACATGTTGAATGTATGTGAATGTTTGTAATTAAAATACTCAAAATTTCCATGCATATTTTGTATTGCTACGAGCCTCTCTCTTATTAATTCCGCATCATTTTTATTACTTAAGAATTCCGAACAAGACATGTCTTATGCAATTCTGCTTAGAGCAGTAGTGTGGTGTGCGTAGTGTAGTGTGGTGTGCGTAGTGTAGTGTGGTGTGCGTAGTGTAGTGTGGTGTGCGTAGTGTAGTGTGGTGTGCGTAGTGTAGTGTGGTGTGCGTAGTGTAGTGTGGTGTGCGTAGTGTAGTGTGGTGTGTGTAGTGTAGTGTGGTGTGCGTAGTGTAGTGTGGTGTGCGTAGTGTTTTGTGGTGTGCGTAGTGTAGTGTGGTGTGCGTAGTGTAGTGTGGTGTGTGTAGTGTAGTGTGGTGTGTGTAGTGCAGTATAGTGTGATGTGGCGTGGCGTGTGGCGTACCTTCTCGACGGCCTTCTTGACGCAGTCGGCGTTGGTGGCGGTGATGTAGGCGTGCAGCGGCTCGTCCTCGTGTGGTGTGTGTAGTGTAGTGTGGTGTGCGTAGTGTAGTGTGGTGTGCGTAGTGTAGTGTGGTGTGCGTAGTGTAGTGTGGTGTGCGTAGTGTAGTGTGCGTAGTATAGTGTGGTATGTGTCTTGTACTGTAGTGTGAAATGTGTAGTGTGATGTGGGTGTACCTTTTCGACGGCCTTCTTAACGTAGTGACTGCCCGTCCTTGCACCCCACCTTGCCCTCGTTCACCGACCTTTTGCCGCGGATTATTGTAGTGTGTAGTGCAGCGGTTCCCGAATTCTTTTAGCTACGGAACCCTTTTTGGTTCACCGTTTTTGGGCAGAACCCCAGGAGCAGCGCTTAATCTGGGCTCAAAAAGTAAACTTATCAGGGTTGCCACCTTCAGGGTCATTTTTGGGTCTATGTAAATGTACGTTGAAATCATTACCTGGCAGTTAAACTACTGTAGAGTCTGGTAACTGGTAAATGAAGGACATGTTGAATGTATGTGAATGTTTGTAATTAAAATACTCAAAATTTCCATGCATATTTTGTATTGCTACGAGCCTCTCTCTCATTAATTCCGCATCATTTTTATTACTTAAGAATTCCGAACAAGACATGTCTTATGCAATTCTGCTTAGAGCAGTAGTGTGGTGTGCGTAGTGTAGGGTGGTGTGCGTAGTGTAGTGTGGTGTGCGTAGTGTAGTGTGGTGTGCGTAGTGTAGTGTGGTGTGCGTAGTGTAGTGTGGTGTGCGTAGTGTAGTGTGGTGTGCGTAGTGTAGTGTGGTGTGCGTAGTGTAGTGTGGTGTGTGTAGTGTAGTGTGGTGTGCGTAGTGTAGTGTGGTGTGCGTAGTGTTTTGTGGTGTGCGTAGTGTAGTGTGGTGTGCGTAGTGTAGTGTGGTGTGTGTAGTGTAGTGTGGTGTGTGTAGTGTAGTGTGGTGTGTGTAGTGCAGTATAGTGTGATGTGGCGTGGCGTGTGGCGTACCTTCTCGACGGCCTTCTTGACGTAGTCGGCGTTGGTGGCGGTGATGTAGGCGTGCAGCGGCTCGTCCTCGTGTGGTGTGTGTAGTGTAGTGTGGTGTGCGTAGTGTAGTGTGGTGTGCGTAGTGTAGTGTGGTGTGCGTAGTGTAGTGTGGTGTGCGTAGTGTAGTGTGGTGTGTGTAGTGTAGTGTGGTGTGTGTAGTGTAGTATAGTGTGATGTGGCGTGGCGTGTGGCGTACCTTCTCGACGGCCTTCTTGACGCAGTCGGCGTTGGTGGCGGTGATGTAGGCGTGCAGCGGCTCGTCCTCGCCGGGCAGCGGCTGCCCGTCCTTGCGCCCCACCTTGCCCTCCTTCACCGACCCTTTGCCGCGGATTATTATCTTTGCCCCTGTCTCCTTCTCCATCGCTGCGGAACGCGTGAGCTTTCATTTCGGTGGCCGAATACGACGATTGCTTCGATTGAACTGAATTAGTTTGTTTATGATACGGCCGATTTTAAACCTATCCTCAGTAAGAGGTAGGCTTACTAAAGATTTGTTGCCTACATATTTCTATTAAACGACGGAAAATAACAATAGTTGCCTAGTAACAGATCCGTAGTAGGCCATCTCTTACTGAAGATAGATTATTGAATAGTCGGTTATAAAATATATCAATAATACTACTCATTTTGGAAAACTGTTTATCACAAAACTAGAGAGCTAGGTTTACTTAGCATAGTTTCAAGATTATAGGTTTATTATAAACTGGAGGTCACTTAACGATTTTTTCTATCGAGAGCTTTTAGTTATAGTGTTGCTGTTGATTGACAGTATAATCGAGTACTAAAACTTACTTTCTACAATTTTTTTTGGGCCGATAAATCAAGTGATTCTGTGTGAAATAGTTGCAAAAAAATGTGTATTTGACGTTGTACGGCCCCTTAACGAATCTATAATATCTAATCTAATCGAATAATCTAAATGCGGCATATGTTTGGACTTAAGAGCAGCTAGATTTCAGTGACTTGTTCTATAGATAATTTGAATAAATTATGTAAATTTACTTGGTTAATAATACAATTACATTTTACTATCTCTGTTTCTTTTACTTTATCTGCTGTACAAATAAACGAAGAATAAGTTTATTTATAATTAGAATAACCAAAAACGAGAGACGCTTTGAGACGTCAAACATAAGGAGTATAGTTGTTGCAATTCACGAATGCACCTCGGCTATTAATGTTGTTAGGCGTGCACGTGCATATTGTTTTAGTGTGCTTAGGCACGAAAGCGTGCAGACGCACACTAAAACAATGTGCATGTACATACGCCTAACAATATTCATAGCTGAGGTGCATTGCAACAACTATAATAATGCAAAGCAAATTTTAAGTAATCACTGTTTAAAGTGAGTGAATGTTATTGCTAAAATAATGTTTACATAGATTTACCGCGAGTCCGCGAAACAATTCAGCATCCTAACTTATTACTGTATTTTTACTTATACTTATTACAAGTTATACGGGCATCAGTGTTTTAATTCAACTACAACTCTCATGTATGGGCTCACTAGAACACAAACCTAATTGCTAAAATAATGTTTTTGGTTTAAACCGACAACAATATGTACGTTTTATATACCTTTAAGCGTGTTCCCGCGCGGGCCGATGAGCAGGCCCACGAAGTTGATGTCGGGGTGCTCCTCCTGCGGGATCATCACCTTGTCGTGCACGCGGATGATGGGCGGCCTGCGCACACAACCACCTTATAGCTAACTCAATATAGGCTACATCGGCCTGGCATAAACAACCACCTTGCACGGTATAGACTACATCGGCCTGGCACACAAACGACGACCTTGTAGCTAACTCGTTATAGACTGCATTCTGTCAAAATAGTTTTAAGACAACTTAAAATAAAATCGCTTTAAAGAAAGAAATTCGATGGGTACGATCTATGACTAGGGTTGCCAGATCGGAAGTCCAAAATATCTGGAGAAAATTTGAAAATGTCGGGATTTTGCGATTGTTGTCGGGAGAAATAAATATTTAAAAAAAAAATGTAACTTAAATGCCTCTATATAGAAAAAAAAACGGCCGCGCTGCGCGATTTTTAGTCAGATTCATCCACTAATCTTGTAAGTTGTGATCTTGCCTGTCTATCGAAAAAAACGGCCGCGCAGCGCGATTTTTAGTCAGTTTCATGCAGTAATCTTGTAAGGTGTAATCTTGCTCGTCTATCGAAATAAAAACGGCCGCGCAGCGCGATTTTTAGCCAGTTTCATCCACTAATCTTGTAAGTTGTGATCTTGCCTGTCTATTGAAAAAAACGGTTACGCAGCGCGATTTTTAGTTAGTTTCACCCGTTTCATTCACTAATCTTGTACTCTTGCTTGTCTATCCTTACTAATATTATAAATGCGAAAGTCCGTTTGTTTGTTTGTTTATTTGTTTGTTACGCCTTCACGTCTTAACTACTCTACCGATCATCATGAAATTTTCCATACACCTTGCCAGGGGTACAGTGAAGGACATAGGGTACCTTTCATCCCGAAAAAAATATTCATTACCGAGGGATAGCAAAAAAACTTTCCACGCAGACGAAGTCGCGGGCGGTCGCTAGTAGTATAATAAAATAGCTGCGCAGCGCGATTTTTAGTTAGTTTCATCCATTAATTTTGTGATCTGTGGTTTCTTACGCGAAAATTATTGTTTTCTAGAGAACTTTCGGAACAGCAGTTTTTTAGATTTTTCGGGAGTCGGCAGACCACTTGAAATTCCGGGAGAATCCAGGCGAATGCCGACCATCTGGCAACCCTATCTATGACGGTAGTTGAGTAACTTTCACAAGTGTCGGCCTGCGGCCATCAGATGACCAAAAATTTATTATTTCGAGCTCTTCCGTGCTTTAAAGGCAAGTGAAGTCAGTCAGTGACCCAGCTGCATTTGCAGAATTGCAGTCGAAGACTCGTCCTTCAATACCGTAAGGACTAAAAAAATAGCTGATGATGATGCGTGTATCAATATGTGTGTGTGTGAGCCGTTGTCACTCCTCTATCGAGCTTGCGTCGCGTGCGGTACTCGTGTTCAGTGTGTGCGTGCGCGCGTGTGTGCGTGCGCGTGTGTGTGTGTGTGTCGTACTTGTAGTCGGGCGGCGGCTTGAAGTCGGGGTTGATCTGGTGCATGCGCGTGACGAGCCGGTGGCGCTCCTCCTCGAGCTTGCGGCGCGTGCGGTACTCGCGCGTGTTCAGCCGCTTGCCGTCCGTCGAGTAGATCGGCTCGGGCGACGGCGACCTGCGACCACCACACAGTACAACACACGCTCCACACGCCCCCATCGAGGAACACATACCCTTGGGCCGAAGAATCATATCACATCACATGTGTGTTACTCTGAATACTAAGTAAACTGTGAACGGCACGAGCTACGGTTACTTACGGTGTTACGAGGGGCATGCCAAAAGTTTTTAGATACTCTTTTACTCAATAATTTGATACTGGAATCCATCGTAAGCACTGGTTATTTAGTGATAAATTTAACCATGGAACACACTTGGGTAATTTTTTTTCTTAAAAATGCTTCTATATGTAAGAATCTGGGGCCCTATTTTTCAATAATTTATTTATTATTAAGTTATTTTGAGTCAATCACAATTGAAAACTAAATCGCACTCCAAAATCGCTGATCAAAGACTGACTGACAACCTGCTGACCAAAAAGCGTTTCCAAAATACTGATTTTGCTATGTCGAACGAAAATGAGTAGTAGGTAAAGAGCGCTCGATGCCAACCGAAGGATAAAGAAATAGGGCCCCACACATTTACAACTACATTTTAAGAAAAAAAAAATTTAATTCAAGTGTGTTCCATGTTTAAATTCATCATGTAATATTCCAGTAGGTAGGTAACAAATTAATGAGTAAAGAGTAGGTATCTAAAAACTTTTAGCATGCCCCTCGTATCACTATAGTCCATAACTATGTCATATCTCTCAGTTTTAGAAAAGTTGAGACTTTACTTGACTTTATTACTACTCTACTGTATATCTTCTCAACTCTACGATGACTGCTAAGGTGATCGAAAGGTACGTATTCCTAACACGAGGGGTTAAAGTTGTAAAAGTTTAACATTCACACATTTCATACAGATCGTCTAATTCGACAGGATTAAATATAGCATGCTTGGAACTTTACTGCAGTATGAATCATTAAAATGTATGAATGCTAATCAAATAAGGAAATAATAGTGGGAAATGGCGTTCGCCAGTCTAGCCCTGCCTAGGCACCGCTCGTTTCACAGCGGAAAGCTGAGTGAGTGCCTCGAGTCCTAGTGCCCTAGCGCCCTGAGGAAAAAATCTAATTATTTAATTACACCTGAAATTTTAATGTCATTAGCCCTGAAAATAATCGGGTTAGATCATTAGCAGTCGCTGAAAAGATTGTAATTAGATCTTTAAATGATTATTTGATTAAAATGTAGATCTTTGCGACCTGCAAAACGAAAGATTATTATCAGTTCGTGGAGGCGCCGGCGGCGGACGCGTCTAAATATGCTTTGGTAATAAAAAATTGGAACGATTAGGTTTGATTATTGAACCTGCGAACATAAAGGTTAGGGCTTAGCTCAGTGAGGGTATAGTGGTGCGTGCGCCGGCGCGGCGCCGGCGTGGGCGCGGCGTGCGGGAATAGTGAAGGGGCCAACCTCTCGTCGATGTTGTGCGGGATGCCGAGGTCCCCGGAGCGCAGCTTGCGGCTCACCTCCTCGATCTGCAGCTGCACTGCAACCACCAACGCGCCCGAACCACATTAATACAGCCTACTCCCCCCAACTACACAACTATTTCATCGATCACATTACACCTAATATTTACCGATACAGACATCAAAGTCCTGAAAGTTCTCTGTTTTATTCGAAGGCTGAAATTAATTAGTAATTTTGTCAAATGAATTATTATAACAGCCATAAAGATATGCTAGAAAGCAACACTGACTTAATTACGAAATAAAATTAATTTGCCAGTTAGTTAATGTAATTTACTGATATGAAGTTTCTTTAAGACTCTATTTACCAATACTGTAAATAGATGTATCAGAACCCAACAGATTTGAACTGCATCGTCAGAAATCAACTTCACGAAAAATATTTTTAAATGCAATTTCTTCTTATAATTATCCCAAACAAAAAAGATATAATAAAGGCACAGAATTAAAAGTATAATCATCTTGAACACACATTATCAGTTCATAATAAATCAGATTTTATATAAAGCAATTAGTAAAAGACACATTAAAAATACCTAAAAAAAAGGAAAATAAAATATACAAATTAAACAGTAAAGTGCAGCATCGAGTAACAATTCACTAAATCTACAACATGGACAACACACATTAAAAAATATTTAGTGAAAAGTTACAAAACGTTTGGTAATTAGACAAAAACGGCACATCGAAAGATACACCATATTATTATGATTATTAAAAAAGAGGAATCTTTCGAAATGCTATAAAATGTATTAATCAGTAACATTAGTAACAAGAACTTGGTTCAGTTTCATAATCTTGGAGATCACATTGCATACCCCTATATGTAATATTTTTTTACTGGTTCAAAGATGGCGAAATTGAGAATATTTTGGTGGTTAGACGCAAATGCGATAACCATAGACTTAACTCTTATGTGGTAACATAAGATACGAAACATCAGTTGCGCAGTATGACAGTAGTAAAATCGTTTTTATGTTAGAAAACTTCAGTCATGATTTGCTCGTCCTAGTTTATTTTTACATGCTTCAGTAACATTGTTTAAATTATAAACCGACTGATTTTTATCAGTTTGATATTTTTATACCAAAACATTTTTTTTAATATTTTTAAAAATAAATTTTGATCTATGTCAAATACCAATGTTGCTGCTGCACACACATACATATGACTTGTGTTGATAGAATGGGCGCCGGCAGCAGGGTGCAAGGGGTGCAAGTGCACCCCAAGTGCGTGGTGTCAGGAAAAAAATACATAGAAGTTTTTTTTTTATTAAGTTACTGTTTGACTAAAAATACTGAAGGCGTCTAGGTTGCTGTCCAAGTTCATCACCTTGTCAATAAATTCAGTATCCTCCTCTATTAAGTAAGTTAGTATAATGTGTAGACGCAGATGCACCTCCCTGAAAAAATCCTGGCGGCGCCCATGCATTTAATTTATAAATTGTGTTTTAAGCAGCAATAAACTAATTATCTATCTATCTAGACTAGAACACACCTTTATATTTTGTGTTAAAGATATATACTATGTGTTAAAGATAATATGTACTCAACATCAACGAACGTAGCAGATAATGACTCAAGTATATTATAATAGACAGAGGGGGGTAGAGGGGGTGGTACTCACGTAGGTACTGTTCCTCCTGCTCCTTGGTGAGCGTGGAGGGCAGCACGGTGGGCAGGCCCGGGATGAAGGTCTTGTCGTGCTCCGAGCCCGTCCAGCGCGTGCGCCGCCGCCGCGCGCGCCGCTCCGCCGCCGTCTCGCCCGCCGGACCTGTCGCCCAGTCTACACTCACAACATAATCAAACCAAACGAAACACGAGCAAGCCCGGCCGGCCATACATACACGGAATCTGATTCGAAATTCCGAAACAGAATAGCGATAATGTATAAAAATTCCGAATAGAAAAATAAGGTCAATAGTCAACTGTCCCACAGCGCGCGCGATCACTCTGATTAACTCGTTTTTGAAGAAGATTAAAGATGCTGATGTATTCACTGATAGCGTAGCTTGTCTTATTAACAAATATGATATTTGTCCTGACCATGTTCAAAAACTTAAAAAGTTCTTATGTTTGTTATTATGTAAATAATGTATGTTTTACTTAAGTTGTTTATTTTTACTTTGTTTCGGTATGATACTGTCATATTTTCTCACTTGCTGATGTTTTGGATTTCCTAGTCTGTAAGCCTGCATATATTTTTATAAAATAAAATAAAAAATAAAAATAAAATAGATTTGTATCAAAATGCCAACACCATTATAATCAAAAATTTAATATTATTGGTTAAAGTATGAAATTGCCGATTTAATACTGAAAAATGAAAACTCATTTTTTCTAAAATGTAACATATTTATTTAATCAAAATATTTACTTTTATTATCTATACATTGTTGCCATCTAATCAGAAGTTCATTTCTGCTTTTGCGATAGAATTCTGTGGATCTAGATTCGACCAACTGTGTTGGTCGCGAAAGCATTTCGTGCCGCCTCTTGGGTAGACAATTTTTTCACCACGTAAAAAATTGTCTAAGTCACAAAAAAAATTGTAGTCTGTTATAGCAAGGTCTGGCGAATACGGAGGAAGCCACATGGTTTCTAACTGCAGCTCCTGTAGAGTTGATAGGGGTTTAAGAATAAAAATTACCGTTTTTTATGGGAAATTTTAAAAAATGCCTTTTTAATACTAACATTTTCTTAATTTACTTAACAACCATGAACGCAAATGTTTTAAAACTTTTATTCACAACACTCAGTTATATAAGGTCCTTCTTAAATAGTGCACAAAATTTTAAGGGGTCAATGTACTCATGCATATAAACAACTTTTACTATGGGACCAACATTAAAATCGAGAAAAAAAAACAGCTGTTCCATACATTTTGATCTGTCCGATTTTAAATTTTCTATGGAACAGCTGATTTTTTTTTCTTGATTTCAATGTTGGTCCCATAGTAAAAGTTGTTTGTATGCATGAGTACATTGACCCCTTAAAATTTTGTGCACTATTTAAGAAGGACCTTATATTTTAAGTGAAAAAAATAAGTATTGGCTAAGTTACAATAAATATAGTAGCCATTTCTGCTAACGAAAAAAGGAGTCACTTTTAAGAGGCATTTTTAACGTTCAGGAAAAAAACAGAAATCTAATTCTAATAAAAAGCTATCGCTGATAGTACGCCGCCGGCCCTTATGATGATCATAATTCGAAATAATAACAAGTAACCGAAGCACCTATAACATCATAGAAGATATGAGAGCCTCTGTGTGTGAGAAAAAAATCATCAATTTCATACTTTAACCTCTGTTATTTTAAAGAATCAAAACATAAACGGTCGCGGCATACCTTCTCCGTCGTCCTGGTCGTCGTCGGGGTGGTAGTCGTCGAGGTGGTGGTGCGGCTTGTCGCGGTAGCGCGACTCGGTGCGCGCCTGCATGAGCTCCAGCTTCTGCTGCACCGAGGTGGGCGGCGGGATGGCGCTGGCCGCCGACAGCGCGGCCGCCGCCGCCGCGGCCGGCTGCACCGCCGCCGCCATGCGCCGCGCCGCCACGAACGTCTGCACACCGCACGGAACACCACCCCTCGACCGTTATAATGCGTTTCCATGATCCAAGAAAACAAGTAGTATTGTGTAACGGTCTCCCGGTTAGCAAGTAGCACTTAAATATTACCAGAGCTTTTGAAAAATCCAAGGTTTACCATATTTCTCAGCCCTACCATAATATGACTGTTGAAATGCGATATGATATAGCAATTTATCACGTTTAACTGGCAAAAGACAATGGTTTTTGACAAATGAGTGTCGACATAACACTATAGTCAAATTCAAAATCAAAATATCTTTATTCAAATAAACTTACTAATTAAGCGCTTTTGAATCGTCTACATATATTTTTCTACCACCGTCTTTATAGCACTTGATATATATCGTGTTTCAGTGATCATGCTAAGGAGCTATAGATCTGACATCCCAGGACTGAACTTGCTTCATTATACAGTTGCACGACTTCATAGTACCGAAACTACCGAAACAATAATGAAGGTTTTTTTCTGTCACACTCATTACAAAATTATTATAGTACATTTTAATTATGATTTTGTTTATCTTAGCCCACAAAATGGTTCAAGTTAAAAATGAATCAAAATTATTTTCAATACTGATAGTGGAGATGACATAACCAAGTGTTACCCACATGACTTGCTCTGTCTCGGAATGCTATATGCCATGATGCGTTTCAATCTTATTGGTAGCTGTGAAGTTAGCCACTCCCACCCACTTACATCGAAATTAATTGATAAATAAGATTGTAATGTAACATATCCTAACTCTATCGCAAGATAACAGTTAGCATCCACATAGTACAAATTCAAATAAAAACCATCAAAATAAACTAAAATGATTAAGAATTAAATATTTCTTTTTTGCACGTAGGGAAACCGATGCAGAGATTTATATAATTAAAGATAACAAGGGAGAGTCAGAGTTAAATACTCAGAAATACACAATAACTGACATACATTCCCTATCTAAAAAGCTGGACATTACTGAAAAAAATATAGTAAAATTCATACAGGTTCCATTAAATTCTTAAAGCGAAAACAATAAAATTAATGCTATATTTTGCTACATACCATGAAGTTGACATATCTCTACAAAATATATGAAAAAGATTAAATTATTGAAGAGATCCATAAAATGAAAAATATTAATATAAATCATATTTTTTTTACAAAAATGGCTGAAGGCCATGTATTATTTACTAAAAATCAAATTATCAAGTTTACAACTATTTTTGTGTTTAAATATTCTTATTTCAGGTCTTCTCCTTGAGGTGCTTAACCGAAAAACACCTGGCTAAGCACAAAAAGGTTTACTGTGCCTTTGTGGACCTGGAGAAGGCCTACGATCGAGTTGACAGGAATGAGCTATGGAAGGTGTTGTCCGAATACGGATTGGAGAGCAGACTGATTCATGCACTGAAATCTCTCTATGAGGATTCCCGTGCATGCGTCAGGATTGACGGCGTATACACTGACTGGTTTGGCATCTCTAGGGGTGTCAGACAGGGATGTGTTGCGTCACCATGGCTCTTTAATCTGTTTTTGGACAGTTGTATGAAAGGTCTGAAAGAACGTGACTGTGGGGTTGTGATGAATGGGACTCAAATCAAGTGCCTTCTCTACGCTGACGACCAAGTTATACTTGCGTCTTCTGCGCAAGAGTTGCAGGAAATGATGTCGGTTATGAATGAAGATTTTGTGAGAAAAGGGATGAAAGTGAATGTAACTAAGACTAAAGTGATGGTGTTTGAGAGAGATGAAGAAATGACTGACTGTACGGTAATGTTAGGTGGCGAAAAAGTGGAACAAGTCCGTGAGTTTGTATACTTGGGGAGTTTGTTCACAAGGGACGGAAAGAGTGAGGAAGACATAGAAAGACGAGTGAAGAAAGGAAATTCGGTGAGTGGTGCTATACACTCGGTTATGAGTAGCCAAACCGTTTCTGCAAAGGCGCGAATGGCTATTCATAACGGAGTGCTGGTACCGACACTGATGTATGGAAGTGAATCTTGGGTATGGCAGAAGAAGAATGAAAGCAGAATAAATGCGGTAGAGATGCGATCGTTGAGGAAAATATGTGGAGTAAAACTGAGTGATAGAGTGAGCAATGAGGTGATTCGCAAAAGGTGTGGTCTGAAAGATGATATAGTGACAAGAATTGAGAAAGGAATGCTCCAGTGGTTTGGTCACTTAGAGAGGATGAATGAAAAGCGAATCACGAAAGAGATATACTGTGCGAATGTGGAAGGAACGATTGCACGAGGGCGTCCCAGAAAAACCTACGCGGACCAAATAGAGGTTATTATAAAAAAGGCTGGTGTACGCAGTGACAAAAACCGCAGGGCATGTATGAAAAGATTGATGGATATGAATGAAGCGAAAGAAGTGTGCAAGGATCGTAGCAGGTGGCGATCCATAGTCTCTGCCTACCCCCATGGGAAACAGGCGTGAGTGTATGTATCATTTGATAGTGCAGAATTCTGGTATTTTTTGCAAGAACAATAATTTTGGAGAAACTATAGTAATTATTTTCGTGATGAGATGATTATATTGTTACCTCTCTTTCATTTGCATTATGCTGTAAATAATTTCCTTAGGTTTATTCATATTGTTTAATATATTTCTTATGTTTTAATAAATGGCACCCTTACTCTCCTTATGTTGTATTTTTGACAGAACACAGTCAAGAGATATAAATAAACCCTTACCCTAATATTATAATTCATATAATATTAGGGTAATATTATATATAATATTAGAAAGTAAGTTTGTTTGTATGCTGCACCTTCACATCTTAACTACTCAACTAATCATCATAAAATTTTGCAGACACATTGGCAGGGGTACAGAGAAGGACTTAAGGTACCTTTCATCCCAAAGAAAGTACTGATCCTGAAGGATGGCGAAATAACTACCGCTAGTTTAAGATAAATTAATTGAGAAAGTTAAAATACGAGTAACAAGAAAGGATTGTAAAATGTTGCATATAAATTATGAATGTTCAAAAGAATGATGTGCAAAAATATAAGGGTGTTGGCAGATTTGTAGCATCATAAACTATTTAGGAGTTGATTTGTCTAATGAATGACAAAACTAAAAACGAAGAATGAATTCGCAAATCTTATCACAAGTTTGAAATACAGTCTCGATTCTGACGTAACAATTGTGCATCAATGGTATTTCAATAGTTTTGCATGTTAGATTTTTTTATTTGAGTACCTACAGACATACATTTCTTTAAAATTTTCGACAAATCGAAAAGTGCTACAGTGCTGGTCTCATTTTGCACATCATTCCTTAAATGTAAATAAATAAAATGAAACCTGAGCAACTGCAGCAGCTGCTAGAATGGCAGCTTGTGTGGCGGGGTTGAGGGACGCGGTGCTGGGCACTGCACGAGCGGTTGCTTTTGTTGTGGTGCCCACCATTTGGTCCAGTAGGGCAATGGTGCCATCCCTACAGCAACATAAAATATGTACAACCCGGTCAAGTTAACTCCGCACCTAAAGTGAAAGCTCTCTTATTCTCTTTGCCTCATGCCACCATCATAAATTTTTTGAAAATTCTCAATAGATTTATCAATTAAGTATCGCTAACAAGTAACAAGTGTACTAACGCTACTGACATGACCCTTCAATGACCTTCGACGGTGACGTAAGGCAAGGAGAAAAGGAGATGGGTCGCTTTCATTTCAGGTGCATAGTTAACTTGACCGGTTTGTAAATTACCAGTGATTCATGTAAGTCTTAAGATAGAATGAAGACTAAAATTTCACAGCTTGTAAAGCCAAAAAACCAAAACAAACCTGTCTTTGGACTTCCTGCCTCGGCTGCGACTTCGGCTGCGTGACCGGCTGCGCCTCTTCTCCTTATGACGTTCACGGCTTCGGCTGCGGTTCCGTTCTTTATCTCTGCAGTATAAAAACAATGTTGAATTGAAAACGTTGGTTAGAATGTCATGGATGCTTCTTGGATCATGTAAACGAGCAATCCAAGTACACTGATATCAGCATGTCCAAAAAGCTACTTTGTCCAAGTTACTTGGTCTAAATATACGTTGACTGTGTCAACAGGTATCCAAGTATACGGTCGGGTCGGTCGGAGAGTCAGGTTTAGGGCGGTTTGGTCCAGTTGGAGTATAGTCTTCGGGACTCTTTTGAGCAGTCGATAGAACCCAATACTTTGATCAAAGCTAGCTTGTCCCATCTACTATCCCCGTCAATTGCTAATGTGCCTGGCGGCCACGATTTTAACCTCAAAAATTGTTTATATACCTAGACCCTATCTTATTGAAAATAATAATTCAATAATTAATATATTAGATTACCTACTAGAATTTTCTTGTTTCACAACATTTTTAGTTGCGGATCACGTCAACGTGGATATTAATGTGACAAGGTTCCAGCGCATTACCAATTGACGGGGATAATATATGGTCCAAGTATACATTGATCATGTCACGCGGCTATAGACACATGTTAAATTATGTCAACTCGCCTACTTATTGTCTAATTTTCAAAATCTATCACAATCGCTTTCATTTGACAGATGGATGTGACACATTGCTGCATTTCTTTGGTAAGTTTTTAGTTATGCCAAAAAGAAGCATCAATGTATCGCATCCTGAAAGCGATTGCGATAAAATTTGAAGTTAAACAATTAGCCCCCTGGGCCAACCCGGGGACAAATTTTCTAATTTCTAAAATCTATCGCAATCGCTTTCATTTGACAGTCTTTGCTGCATTTCTTTGGTAAGTTGTTATTTGTGCCAAAAAGAAGCATCGATGTGTTACATCCTGAAAGCGATTGCGATAGATTTTGAAATTAGACAATAGAGAGGCTGGATAGCAAAGAACACACCTCTTGGAACGATGACCGCGATCGCGATCCCTGTCGCGGTCGCGGTCCCGGTGACTTTCGCGGTCCCTCTCCTTGTCCCTGTCACGATCCCTGTTCTTTTCCCGGTCTCTCTCCTTATGACGATCACGATCACGATCTCGAGAGCGTGAACTGCTACGATCACGATGACGCGAACTCATCTTCAAATTCACTTATACAATACAAACTAGGGATGTTCGATCCGATCCGATACTTGCGTGGATCGATACAATGAGATACGATCCATTCGATTTTTGTATCGATACAATAGCATACGATCCTTTGGTGGATCGATACACATGCATAGAGGATCGGATCGAAAGAATCGTATTATGTATATCGTATTAATAAAGTAATTACTTACTGTCTTATTCAGAGTGCGTTCGTTAAACTAGGGCCAAAGTTAACATGGCGTTAGACTGCGGACTAACGCCATTTTAGCGCAAATCGTATTCAGAGTAACAGTTTAACGTTTAGCCTCACCGTTTAAGGATTAAAAGGTGCATTGTGATCGGTTTACAAGCATTAAACCAGGTTTTGTTAGAACAGTCTTGCACCCCAGTTTTGTGAGACGTCTCTGAATAAGACAGTTAGAGAATATTTAAAGTTCAACGGAATATTTAGTCAAAATCCATATATCGATATTTAATAAACATTCTTCTAATTACTTAATCAGATGTGTCCAACATCTGATTAAGTTGGTCCCTAGACAAAGTTGTTCAGTTTGATGGTCTAACTAAGCTATACCAGAAAATTTGATCACTGTTGAAAAAACACACTATTATATTGCCATTATTTTTTAATTTACCATCACCGTTATTTTTAAAGTATATCTAAAAATGAAAAGGGGTGTTCAGACCACGTTAATGAACAACTTTTACTATGGGTCCAACCACGAGATTGCGAAAGAAAGATCAGCTATTCCATAAAAAAGTAAAACATCGACTCGACTATAATGTATGGTACAGCAGATTTTTTTTCGCGATTTCGTTATTAGTCTCATAGTAAAAGTTGTTCATTAACGTGGTCTGAACACTCCTTTTCATTTTTAGATATATAAGGTGTTTGGTAAAAGCCTTATAAAGCCGAATATGGTAGATAGGGACCATCAAACAGAACAACTTTTCAAGGGCAAACGTTTCACTACTATGGGACCAACTCTGAAATCGCGAAAAGAAATTCAGCTGTTTCATACATTTTGATATTTTCGTTATTAATTTTTGTATGAAACAGCAGATTTTTTTTTCGCGATTTCAAAGTTGGTCCCATAGTAAAAGTTGTTCAATTTGATAGTCTCTATCCACCATATTTGGCTTTATAAGGCTTTTACCAAACACCTTGTAGTGTATATTAGTCACTTATTATCATGTTTATATTAAAGTGATTAAAAATCCGACTTTTCGAAAATATTTAATTCGATACTGGATCGATCCAAAAAATCGTATCAATTTATTAGGATCGATCCATGGATCGATACAATGGATTACGATCCATTGCGATCCGGAATATCGATACAAGGCACCCGGATCGAACATCCCTAATACAAACAAAATAACACTGCACTGACTACTATACAAAGACAATTAAATATAAATAAACTCTTTATAGACTTTTATATTACCAATACCAAGTAACTAATAAAAGATTTTGGATAAATACAAATTAAAAATTGTGTGCTAAGCCAGCCAATGTTTCACAGAGGGATTTGCTTATAATAATGTACTCTATGGATTTGCTACATGCTACCCCCGCGTTCCAAATCACGCCAACAGCACTGTTAGCGTATAATCCATTAAATGAAGTAGGTATACAAATACCCTATCTGTGTAATACTTTGTGACTATTTAATTTGGTCGGATTCGCGCTAACAGCGCTGTGAGCGTGATTCGGAACGCGGGGTACATCTATGTTCACAGATAAGATAAGCCTCGATTACATATACGCCAATTTAGCTTCCTAGCTAGGAACCATAGATGTAGCAAATCCCTTCGGTATAAACCAGATTGAGCTCTTCGCCCCAAAACGAGCCGACAGAGAGGTCAAGTAGATAATTGTATCTCTTTCTTCATTAGGGTGACCAAACTGTATGGTTGGTTGGAGACATACTTATTAATTTAAACTGTTTAATATAAACTTAAGTACGTATGGCAAGTACTTTGTTGGGGAATAATATCCAAGGGGCTGATGAAGGAACCGGAAGAGGGCCATTGAAACTTTGTAATAAAATCATGCAACCCCATCGACTTTAAGCTCGATTGATTCGTCTTGACGAGGGCTCCGATAGGAGGTGGTATACTTTAAATAAAATAATAATTTACTAAAAATAAATCTTCACGTTTTTTATTACGTTTTATTAGGTTGCTTTCTTGTTTTTATTTATAAATATGGTTAATCAACCAATATCTACAAAAATTCAACTGTAAATAATGACAAAACTATAAAGTTTATTCCAATTTAGATAGAAATACAATGTGCGTGTATTTCGGAAATCAAATGAATGTTGGAAAAACAAGTGAAGGTAGGAAAACATTGTCTAGTGATCTGTAGTTAAAAAAACAGGTGCAAACGATTTTCGACTTTAATGACGTTTAAAATTCGGTTGCTTTCTACCATAATTATTCACTTTCATTAAAAACTGTTATTTTGGTAAATGTATCAATAAGGTCTAAAATACATGCACCAATTTTTACTAGTGAAATTAAAAAAATGGGTGCAAGCGATTTTCAACGACACAATGTAAAAAATAAAAAAAACAAGATGGCGGCCAACCTATTTTTGTTTTTGGCTTGATTTCGATGCAAAGCGGTTTTTAGTAATATTTTGACAAAAAATAACAATGAAATGTAGAAAATATAAAAAGAATCAAAATGGCGGCCTAATTTTTGTTTGTAGGCCGATTTCGATGAAACTCGTTTTTGGTACTATTTCGGCAAGAAAATAACAACGCAATTTTTAAAATATTTAAAATCCAAAATGGCACTTAACTTTTTTGTTTTTAAGCCGATTTCGATGAAACTTGGTTTTAAGTACTATTTTGACAAGAAAATAACAACGCAATGTTGAAAATATTAAAAAATCCAAAATGGTGGCAAGCTGTTTTATTTGAGAACCGAAATATGAAACTCGGTTTTTGGTACTATTTTGACAAGAAAATAATAATAGAATGTAAACAATGGAATGTAACAAAAGGTCAAAATGGCTGCCAAATTTGTTTTTGGGTTGATTTTAATATAACTGGGTTGAAAAAAAAAGAAGAACAAGAAAAGAATTTGGCCGCCACCTTGGATTTTTAATACTTTTAATATTGTGTAGCTGTTTTTTTTTCAAAATAGTACCAAAACCGGAGTTTCATCGAAACCGGGCCACAAACAAAATAGTTGGCCGCCATCTTGGATTTATTAATATTTTTAACATAGAGTTGTTATTTTCTTGTCAAAATAGTATCAAAAACCGAGTTTTAATGAAATCGGCTTACAAACAAAAAAGTTGGCTGCCATCTTGGATTTTTTAATATTTTGAAAATGCGTTGTTATTTTCTTATCAAAATAGTGCCAAAAACCGAGTTTCATCGAAATCGGCCCACAAACAAAAAAGTTGGCCGCCATCTTGAATTTTTTAATATTTAAAAGATGCGTTGTTATTTTTTTATCAAAATAGTGCCAAAAACCGAGTTTCATCGAAATCGGCCCACAAACAAAAAAGTTGGCCGCCATCTTGAATTTTTTAATATTTAAAAAATGCGTTGTTATTTTCTTATCAAAATAGTGCCAAAAACCGAGAATCATCGAAATCGGCCCACAAACCAAAAAGTTGGCCGCCATCTTGAATTTTTTAATATTTAAAAAATGCGTTGTTATTTTCTTATCAAAATAGTGCCAAAAACAGAGTTTCATCGAAATCGGCCCACAAACAAAAAAGTTGGCCGCCATCTTGAATTTTTTAATATTTAAAAAATGCGTTGTTATTTTCCTATCAAAATAGTGCCAAAAACCGAGTTTCATCAAAATTGGCCCACAAACCAAAAAGTTGGCCGCCATTTTGAATTTTATATACTTTAAAAATTACTTTGTTATTTTCTTGTCAAAATAGTACCAAAAACCGAGTTTCATCAAAATCGGCCTACAAACTTAAAAGTTCGCCGCCATCTTGGATTTTTTAATATTTTCAACACTGCGTTATTATTTTCTTTTCGAAATAGTACCATAAACCGAGTTTCATTGAAATCGGCGCATAAACATGAATTTGATTATTAATATAAACTTTACCCCTCGCCTGCGACTTCCAGTTTTTGGGAAATCTATGGTGTAGAATTTATGGTCATCCTTGTTTTGTAAACTAATATTTCCTGAATATTGAAATTCTAAAATTGAAATTCGGCGCCAAAGTCAAAATCGGATCGGAGTTGCCAGGATTGACACTTGAATTTATACAACTACAAAAATGCTGATTAGCATTATTGTAGAAATCTAATTAAATCAAAAGAGTAAGTTCTGTTTTATGTTACAATTACGATGTGTTATTCTAAATTAATATTTAAGTAGTATATTTTCAATATTCCACTCCGAATCCTTAACTTTGATACACTACGTGATTGGTAACGTACATTTTTTTTCCCTACCATCGTGGTATTATTGTTTAGTAATGGCAATTGTGCGAACGAGACATCCTCATCTACTTGGTGATGTTTCATTCACACAGTAGAGTCTTCAGTAAATGTCGTCAAAAGAATTTCAATTCTATGACATAGAGAATAAAGTTGAATTTCTTTTAAACGCATAGTGAGAATTTTTTTAGAGTACTCACTCCTTATATTATGAACCTCCTTGCTAGGAACCAATTTCGAGTTGCCACAATAAAATATTGTAGAATAAGTTCGATTTTAAAATCGAATCTACACTATAACGGAAAAGTAAACATTGTAAGCCTCGATTACGTACGCCGATTTAGCTTCCTTACTGGGGATCCAATTTCAGATTGGAAACGATGCCCCGAATTGGATCCTAGTTGGGGAATTTAAGGGTTGCCTCCCTAGCCAAGGCTATATAGGTAAGGCAAATGAAACTTTGATCATGCAGCCAAGTCTTCAGTCATATTTATTTCTTTAGTTTGCATTTCTGCGGGTGTATTACTACGGGCACGTAATTTGGCAAGAAAAAGATGAGACAAAAGATGCGCAGCAGCTACAAACACTAAACTCGGTGCATCTTTTGTCTCATCTTTGTTTTGCCAAGTAATATGCCGGTACCTATATCACATTATAAGTTACCCCTAGATGACCAAGCATGGCTTGTCAATAATTTACATTGCATTACCACCACCACTACCATTTGAGTGCGTACCAAAAATTCAAGATGAAGGCCAACTTTTTTGTTTTTGGCCAGATTACGATAAAACTCGGTTTTTGGTACTATTTTGGCAAGAAAATAACAACTCAATTTTTTTAAATAATAAAAATCCAAGATGGTGGCCATTTTTTTTGTTTGTGGGCTGATTTCGATGAAACTCAGTTTTTGCTACTATTTTGACAAGAAAATAACAACACAATTTTTCAAATACTAAAAATCCAAGATGGCGACCATCTTTTTTGTTTGTGGGCCGATTTCGATGAAACTCAGTTTTCGCTACTATACTAAAAAAAATGTTGGCCGCCATATTGGATTTCTTAATATTTTCAATATTGCGTTGTTATTTTCTTGTCAAAATAGGACCAAAAACCGAGTTATATCGAAATCGGCCCAAAAACAAAAAAGTTGACCACCATCTTGGATTTTTAGTATTTGAAAAATTGTGTTGTTATTTTCTTGTTAAAATAGTACCAAAAACCGAGTTTCATCGAAATCGGCCCACAGAAAAAAATGTTGGCCACCATCTTGGATTCCTTAATATTTTCAATATTGCATTGTTATTTTCTTGTCAAAATAGACCAAAAACCGAGTTTTATCGAAATCGGCCCAAAAACAAAAAAGTTGACAGCCATCTTAGATTTTTAGTATTTGAAAAATTGTGTTGTTATTTTCTTGTTAAAATAGTACAAAAACCGAGTTTCATCGAAATCGGCCCACAAACAAAAATGTTGGCCGCCATCTTGTATTTTTAATATTTTCAACATTTCGTTGTTATTTTTTATCAAAATAGTAACAAAACCGAGTTTCATTGAAATCAGCCCACAAACAATAAAGTTGACCGCCATCTTTTTTATTACAGAGTTCTAGTGGCCTTTTTCCGTCCGGCTTCATCATCAAACCATTTCCTATCAGAGTACTCATCAAAACCTACCTTTACATTTCCGTTAATAGTGAAAACTCATTGTTTAATCTATGTACAATAATGTTATTGTCAAGTACTGGTGACAACCCTAATCAGTGAAATCATGTCCTAATTGGGGCATAGTGTGATCACTACATCCAATTTGGGTTCCTAGATTGGATCCTCAGTAAGGAAGCTAAATCGGCGTATGTAATCGAGGCTGAGATGAGAATTGAAAATAAAAAATCATAAAAAATGTTGACCTTTCCGTCATTTGTGCAAATTCACTGTTAAAATTTAACTTATATACGAGTGGCAACTCTAAATTGGTTCCTTAAATCGGCGTAATCGAGGCTTAAGCCGCGTCCGATAATTTGTTTGGACTGTATTATCTAGAAGTCCCGCAGCTCGACCGCCGAAAACTATCGCTTTGACTCTGGCTTTCATTTTCGACGCCATCTTGTCTTTTGCGACCGCCGAGGAAAGCTTGAGCAAGAAATAACCTTACTTTTTCTGAAAGCCAGAGTCAAAGCGATGAACGAATGGAAATGTATGGATCTGACAGATAATCGGCACCGCCGAATTTTTTAAGATGGCGGCATAGCTGTCATGAAAGCTTTTCCTTATGTCATGAAAGCGATACCTTATGTCATGAAAGCAGTTGCTGTTTTCTCAAAGCTTTCACTAATAATTCAGTTTTTTCTCATTTGTGAGCTGTATTTATTGCAGAAATTGATTTTTTTAAGGTTTTCAGTGTTATTTTGTGGATACTAAGTGGATACTGCATAAGGTTTGCTATTTTTAACATATTTATATTATGTCGACTTCTCGTTTAGTATTTTTATTTATTTGTTTGTTTTTCTGTTTTAGGTAAGAAAGTCCGTCCCAAATTTGTTGCTAGTTGAAGCCGATGAAGAAAGAATGAGGGAAATACTGATGCTGTGTAGGAGACAGCTTCGGGAAGACAGCATTCCCATACTATGATGATTCCTATCCCAGCAGCTGTCGGAGTGGACGTTTGTCGACACCTTTCGCTTGGGAAAGGTCCATTTTATGACGCTTTGCGAAGATTTGATGCCTCTTTTGCAACCAACTCAAAGAACAACAGCTATTAAGCTAGAGATCAAGGTGTTTATCATTCCAACACTAAATACAAAGGTGATATTTTATAAACAACTAAACTTTATCATCATTATTACCTGTCATTGCACTGTTGTTACAGATCCTCGCTGCATCTCAATTTTATGCCGGTTCCTACCAAAGGTGTGTAGGCAATGATTTTAGCCTTGGTGTATAACAGAGGTTACAGAGGTCTATATCTGGATCATCTAGCGCAGATAACTGATGCATGAAATCAACTACAGATCCTGAGGCTATATCACTTTCATAAGAACAGTATGTGAACGCAAAGCAGTTGCAATAAGGTAACCATGTTTTAGTTAGCTTTCTTAAGCCACGTTGACATGATCAAAGTATACTTGGACCAAGTAAATTGGACAAAGTAGCTTTGATGAAAGTATACTTGGATACAGGTTGACACCATCCAAGTGTACTTGGACAAAGTAGCTTTTTGTATACGGCGACGTATAAGTGAACTTGGATTGCACGTTTACATGATCCAAGTAGTGTCCAAGTAGTCGTCAAAACCACTTGGTCCAAGTGTACTTAGATCATGTCAATGCAGCTTTACCAAATACCAACCTACTTGCTTCTAACCAGAGGTCCAGAATTTACAACCTCTGGTATTGTTGTAGGTTCAATGATCATTTTGGATTTCTTCAACAGAAAGATGCACAACTCTCTGAATGTCTCTGTGATAAGAAATAATTCTTTTTAAAATGTACCTATAGTTATTTATTATTAAGTAGTTTAAAATAAGTTTGTTTTCAGATGTATGATGCAGATTTACGCATCTTGCATGTAGATGCATTATTTGGTGGTGCAAGCCATGACTCACACATTGGGAACCTATACCATGTGAAAGCTGGAATGCAAAGAGTCCATGAGATGAGACAGTTCTTCTGGTTCTTGGGTAAGTGCCATCATAAAACAATTATTAAACTAATGTTAGGCGGGGATTAGGACTGATCACCGACAAGCCATTCAGCTGAAACTTATTTCACCGATAGTACATTTATTCAAACGCAATTTTATCGAAAGGGAAATAAAATCATGCATGTAAGTAAATCAATTTGTCAATCCAAATCAAAATAATTTGTCATAATTATTTATCAATAAGATTCAGGTACACTTATTAGGCTAAATAAAAATAAAGGTAAAGTCATTATTTTGCTAAATAGGTAATTTGCTTAAATATATTCTTTGTTTTATAGTAATATTTATTATAAATAAAACTTTAATTGAAATCACTTTATTTCCCTTTCGATAAAATGGCATTTGAAGAAATGTACTTGCAGAAGGGCACACAGGGAATTACCAAAAGACTTAATTAACCCTTTAACCGCCGGTCAGATTTATCCAACAAATATTTTTAAGTAATAAATACTAATTAAAAATATTTGTCAGATAAATCCATTCCTATATCTGATAATAATTGAACAAAAAAGAATACTACAATTTCTTATTATTTACAGACGAAAATCAAGAATGCCAGGCCCAGCGCGGAGAGAATAGGAGAAGCAAGACTGCAATATGGATTAGTCCAAGTCATCATCATCATCAGCCTACCATCGTACACTGCTGAACATAGGCCTCTCCGAGTCCACGCCCCTGAGTACGATCCGCGGCTGTACTCATCCAGTTTACGCCAGCCACCTTGCGAAGATCGTCGCTCCACCTGGTCCGAGGGCGTCCCACACTTTTGCCGATACGCGGTCTCCACTCCAGAACTCGTCTGCCCCAGCGGGCATCGGTTCTACGGCTTAGTCCAAGTATCTTAAGTCATTTGTTTATTGTAAATATTGTTAATTGATTAGTGTCTTAAGCCATTTGTTATTGGATTTATATGATTAAGCACACTAGCTTCGCCATTGGATCGAGAATCATAGTTCTTAAATAAACACGAAATTTTGAATTATCTTTGTAGCTCCGAAAAAGCTTTGTGGTACTTTTTATCACTTAAACAATATTTTCTGGCCTGCCTTTTAGTTTATTTATTTATACTTTTAACAATAAAACTCCATTAAACTAAACGACAGTATAGAAAATATTGTTTAAGCGATAAAAAGTACCACAGCCTTTATGGAGTGCACTGCACTACAGACAGAGAGATAATTCACAATTTCGTATTTATTTAAGCACGTTCTAAAGACGGCGCTAGTTTGCAGACTGCGCGCCCTTAAGGCCATCCGCACATGGCTCGTAAGCGTACTCGTCTCTTAAAGACGCGACGAGTACGATACGAGTAGAGTTCTACACACGAATCGTAGCGTAGGCGTAGATATTGTTCCAAAATATAAACTACAGCTTCACGTTGACGGAAATTCATCACCAAACATATAGAAAGTATTTTCTACGTCTGATTTTTTACGCCAGTACGCTACGACGACTATCGTATTGACAATACAACCTCATACGATACGCTTACGCTACGACGCCGTGTTCGGACTTCTTTGGACATGTTCGTGCTCGTATTGCTCTCGTACGACGCGCGTATTACGATACGCTTACGCTACGACGCCATGTGCGGAGGGGCTAAGTAATTTGTTATTATATTTATACAATATGTAGCAAAAACTGTCAGATACTGAAGCAGGTGACGGTGATCCATGGAACATAGGTCACAACACGAAAATAATCACACTCCCATACAAAATGTATTGGTCAGCTGACCAATTACAATGGAAAGGCGAAAAAAAATTCGAAAATGAATTTTCCGAACGACAGCATTCTCTCCTTCTCCTTGGAGAACAGAGGAACATTTTCCTTGGAGAATGTTGTTCAGTTTTAGCAACACTATCACCTGTTTCAGTATCTGACAGGGTTTTTGTTACACCCCCGTATTAGTATCTGAACTAAGTCATTTATTATTTTTATGTAATTCATAGATTTTTTTTGTATGGTTGTATGATTGATTAGTTTCACTTCGTATTCAAAAGTTTTGAGAACGCACGGAGTCTCCAGTAGCGCCGCCAACTAATAAAAAAAAACATTACAACGAAATAACTATGTTTAATACAATTCTAAAACGTATACAAACTAGGTGTAGTAGTAAATTTTTTTTGTATGCTTTAATTCTTAGTATAAATGTTTTCGCTTGTAGTTACAATCAAGATTAACTACACAAATACATTTAAACCAAGAAAAAACGCATACAAAAATAGTTTACAACTTTCCTAGTTTTTATACGTTTCGGAATTTTATTAAACATAAATAGATATTTCGTTAAAATGATTTTTCTTGATTGGCAGCGCCAGTGGTCAAGCTATAATAAGGCCGCGCAGTCTGCACAATAGCGCTGCCATTGGAACGAGAAGAATAGTGCTTAAATATTAGACGAAATTGTGAATTATCTCTCTGTAGTGTGCTCCGTAAAGTTTTTTGGTACTTTTTATCGCTTAAACAATATTTTCTAGTCTATCGTTGAAAATACAAAATTGTATTAGGAAATCCTGTAAGGATAGCTGTATTGTGTTAATTTTTTTTAATAAAAAATAAAATTACATTTTGTATCTGTAATTATAATTTCTGTACCTTTTTAGGGATCCGTAGTCAAGCCAACAAGGAACCCTTATAGTTTCGCTATGCTACCTAGGTAAACAGTTTGCTTTTGGATACATGAAAAAAATTGAGGACTACTGTCCTCAATTTTAAACAATCCAAAACATAATAGCACAGAATACATAATAGTATAAGTACAGTAGTAAGTACATAATAATAATAATTGATTTAAAAGCAACAGTATCACTGCTACATAGGCTTACAAGTTTTTGTTGACGAGTATAAGAGGAGTACCTACTACACTTAGTTGTAGACGTAAGTTTATAGCCAATAAGGTATGGTATGAGGTTACTACGGAACCTATATACCACCACACTGCACATGGCCCGACATGCACTTGGCCGGCTTTTTTTATTACAAAACTACTAATCACAAGTAAAACAACTACTCTATGATTAAGAAGTAACGTTACGCAATTGCCGCGATTCTTTTGCATTATATTTATTATTTATAGCTTTTACGCCTGCCTTATTGTGAAGAGCAACGCTTATAGTAGAATTTTGCGCTTAGAATTGGAGGCAGGCGTTTTTGCTTATTTTAAAGATTAATATTTTTACATTAAATCAATATTAGATTTATAAGGGGGGTTTTTTGTGTAGGTACTGTGGAGATTCTATCCCTTAAGGCGATTCTCACACTGTTCCGCGATCCTTCGCGGGAGAAATATTAGTCTCCTCAAGTGGCGCCCTCATTTTAATTATATTCATTGCTCGCTAAGTACGTTATGTACCTATTGAAAATTCAAACGTTGAGATTGATGGAAAGGTTTTATAGTTTATTTACAAACAATAACTTCTGTAAAATATAGTTCGTTGTAGTAGTAGTAGTAGGCAAAAGTGCCAAAAGTGGCCACTTTTTGCTTTTTGGCCTACTACTACTACAACGAACTATATTTTACAGAGGTTGTTTGTAAATAAACTATAGAAGCTTAGCTTTAATCTCAACGTTTGAATTTTAGATAAATTATGTATTTAGGGAGCAATAATTTTAATTAAGGTGAGGGCGCCACGGTAAGAATACTACGATTAGTATTAGGGCGACGAACATTAAAGCGATCTTTAATGTTCGTCGCCCCGTCGTCGCGGAGCCAGTCACCGAATAATTTCTGAAAGCATTACAACTATAATAAAACTAGCGACCGCCCGCGACTTCGTCCGCGTGGACAGTTTTTCCTCTATCCCTTGGAAACAGTTCTTCTTTCGGGATAATAGGTAGGTCCCTTATGAATATTAACATAAGGGACCTACCTACCCACGAGGGTACAGATAAAAACAGGGTTAAATACCCTCTTTCTCTGTACCCCTGACAACGTGTATGCATGATGATCAGTGGCGTAACTTCCATCCCGCAAAATAGTACCTACTGTACTGTACCCGAGGGATAACAAAAAACTTTCTACGCTGAGGAAGTCGCAGGCGGCCGCTAAGGATGTTAGGTATTATGTTATAAATAAAATGTTTGTCTGGAGAAAAGTGAAAAAAAGTTAAAGGAAATGATTGTTTTTATTAAAGTAACAAGTAATTAAATTAATGTGGATAAACATTGCTTGATTTCATTTATTCCCCTAATTTTGTACGTATAATACTCGACATCGTTTAATTCTCATTACATTACAAAAACGTAGTCTGTTCGGAAAGAGAACCGACTTGGGATTTGTGCTTGATCACCGTTTTTGTCATGTTGACGGCACTGTTATACCTACGTAATTAATTATGGTGCGTGCGACTATCTTGTCTTGATAGATACTTGATATTACAGTCGCACTAAAACGTTAAAGTGCTGTCAACATGACAAAAACGGTAATCAAGCACAAATCCCAAGTCGGTTTTCTTTACGAACAGACTATGTACATATTGTGATAGAAATTAAAAAAACGTCAACAAAACACGCACGGGCGGCGGCGTGCCTTAAAATCAACTTTCCGCACGCTGCTGTACTGTCATCGAAAACACACATTTTTGAGCAACTGTATTGAAAACAATTATGAAATTAGATGAATCTGATGCAAGCTAGAGGTTTAGAAATTAATTTTCTTCTTTGCTCTCAAATCTCTCGCCTTTCAATTTTTCTTTGATTTTGGGAAAGAAGTAACAACTCTGATTATGGCGGAGAGTATATTATATTTCCGCCACGTTCGATCTTCTTCTAGCCGCCGCTCCCCTAGTCCGCGTCGGGCTCCTCCTCGCGGACGCACCGCTCCGCTCCATCCAGCGCCCCCCGCGCCGCGCCGGAACCGCTCCTGTAACGATTACATATCTCTTAGTAACTGCATGTGGCAATGGCAGGATCATTTCATACATACAGCCAATAAGGTACTACCCTATTTGACTGATTTTTTAGTAGTGTGGTTTAAGCGAGATTATATTTTGTCATCCTGCTGTTGAATGGTAGGTATCAAAGAAAGGTTACAAAAATACCGAGACAACTAAGTAACGTAGACAAGTTGCCGGAACAGATAGTCTCAGTCAACAAGTTAAACCAATTTAAGAATAGATTGGACAAACATCTACTAAACAAAAGTTAAAATAAAGCAGAGATTGCAGGATACAGGCACTATCAGTTGCAACAACTGCTCGCCTGTTTAATAATAATAATATTCCTCTAAGATACACTTTCCTTGGATGAATGGATAATATAGTTCAAAAGACTCACTTTGTGGTCGGGATCTCTCGGCGGGAGAAGCGTCGGCATCCACACTTGTCCTGATAAGATTGTGCCTCCTCTTCGCTGAAACAAACACACAATGTCTTAATGTCCTCTGTCTGCCAGTGAAAGTCGGTTAAAATTGGTTCAACTATTTCGGAGATAAGACCCAGACAAACATCAACTTACTTAATTTGTAGATAATGATTTTTTGTTTTGTTTAGAAATTCCTTTTAGAAAACTATGTGAACGGGCGCTGGATGGGCCTGCAGATGCAGCCTGAGACAGGCCTATAAATGCAGCCTCATCAACTGAAAATGAAAATGTATAGATTAAACAATAGCTTATAATATTAGCAGTTTTGGCTGAGTGATGATGAGTCAATCAGTCAGACAGAACTTTGTCTCTCATAATTAAATTAATGAGTTCTCCTAACTAATGTAATCAAATGTGAAAGTTAAGAATATAAATGTGTAGTGGACAGATTACAAAGTACACAACAAAAAATAAATATGTAGTGTACAAATTTGTAATATCTTTGTATTTATCTACATTCACAAATAAATGAAATTTAAAATACAGGTAAGTAAGTACTCTACTAAAACGCAAGAATGAAATTGAAACAGTATCATATTAAAATTTCTTTATTCCCATCTGGATCTGCCCCCGCTACCATGGTGGCAAAGCTTGAAGGAGGCAGATAAAATTGATGCATTCGCTGCAGCAACAAATAGGTATCGACTCAGCTTGTATATTAATATTGCTTTGCCCAAGGACAGAGCGTAGATATTTTATCAGAAACAGACATTTATTTAAGTATTCACAAAGATACGTTGTGGGAAATACAAATTAAGAATATCCATATACATAATATATTATTAAGCGAGTGAGGTGCATTTTGCTGAGCTTTCAAACTTTTGACACACTAAATAGTAAAGGAACACTTACTTGTTTCCACTCCTTGACACTTCTTATATTATTTACTGCATTTAAACTTGAGGCCAATGCCTCCCTCATGGCTAAGCTAAGCATTTGTTGCTCAGCCTGCGAGCCACCCAGTTGCGTGGCTCTGGCTGCACTCCATCCATGCCACCAATACCTCCACCTGCGCCTCAGACTCTTAACGTGTTGCAGGCATCTGAAATGCGTTAAAAGAAACTAAAAACCTATAAAGACAAGCAAAATGCAAGTGGTTAACCATCGGCAGAAAAGCTTTACCCTTTTGTTATAAAAGCACCATATACAAAGAAGTAACTTTTGTGCGTAAATCTACGCTTCGATTAGTTCGATTAAATTCTATTCTATGAAGATAATAATATGAGATCACCTCGAACCTAGTCCCAAAACAAACTATTCGCTAACAATAACAATGATATAAAAGTCGCTAACTTTCAGTTTAGTATTCATTTCAATTTACTGTTTGCCATGATGCTTCTTAAAAAAGTAAGTAAGTACGTACCTTAGTTAGTAAAACTGAATCCAATTAATTATAATCACAAACAAAAATATTTATTTTACTATAAATGTTTTTTAGGTTAAAAGTAATAAATGTCAACATAACGCGTTTTATTATGCTTATGCAATTTATAACATTTTATTAATGTATCGACAAATTTACCTAACAGAGCTAACAAATGATACATATAATAACCGTTTTCGTTAATTATAGTAATTTTAAAATAAATCCGGCATTCTATTTAGTCGAAAACTGAAATTGATTCAATTGATTCACTATGATTTTGAATCATAAATGCGCAAACGAAACGCAGACTCTCGTCATTCAATAAGGTTCATTCGCGATTGCTTTAGCAAAGCTTTAGCCAGACCCAGAGCACGGGAAATCTCGGCGGTCGCTGAAAGCGATAGCTTTAGCCAGAGCATTGCTTTGGCTCTGGGTCTGGCTAACGCTATCGCTTTGATCTCGGCGGTCGCACTGCCGGTCTTATCCTATTGGTCGAGCTTGACATAACGAAGGTGGATGTCATTATTCAATGACATCATCTGTCACCGTGTGACACTACGGCCGCGTTCCGAGTCGCGATTTGGAATAAGGCAGAGGTCAGAACTTCCCACATTCCACAGGTGAAGTGATGTAATGAATTTTTAAGAAAAGTTCGACAGTAATTATTAGTTATAAGTAGTAGGTTTTTAGCAACCGTTACATATCCCCCCTCTTAGAGTAGGATTTTGCCTGGACGAAATCACCACCACTAGATAATTCTCGCTGTTTTGAGGTGCTTCTCGATATTTAAGGTCCAAACAAATTATCGGACGCGGCTTATGGACGCGGCTTACTGCCGCGGCTGATAAGTGTGCACACTCTCATAGTATCCTGCGTGCCAGATAGCTATCGGACGTCCGATGACGTCATATTAGTCTATGGTTACGTCCGCGACCTACTACATCCGATAGTTTGCACACCTCAGATCAGCCGCGGCAGTAAGCCGCGTCCGATAATTTGTTCGGACCTTTATCCTGCTATAAATACGAACGATTCGCAAAAATCCTTTTCTTCTTTTCAAAACATTCGTAACCTTAACAAGTTACCTACATTAATTTCATTTCATTTCTTTGTGTTGTGCAACCCCGTTTCTAGGGTGAGTGTAGCTATAATACGTTCGTTTTGCATTTCAATTCCTTATAAATTTCATATTGAATTCTCATATTAAATACCTTAATTAAATATCTAATCGTTTTTCTCATATTAATATCTAATGGTTTAATCAGTGTGATTTTTGTGCTAAATTCTTATCGAGTGTAAACGATTCATATCAATGTGCAGCAATATTTGTGGAAAGTAATATGCAATCCTTGTTTACAGTAAACTCAGAAGGCAGGTAATAGTATTTTGTATGAGCTACTAAATAGCTTGTGAATAAATACTATAACCAACATTAATTTAATTTCTATCTTGCAATGAAATGATTTCGTTTTATAGCCTACCCGCTGCCAACGGGTGAATCCCGATCTTAATGTTTATTTTATAATGTTCTAAATTGCCTTTCAAAATTAAGCATTAAATTATTATTCCCTTTTATTAAAATATACCTTTCTACTAATAAAATTATTCTTTTTAAACATGTTAATAGGGTGAAGTGCTCGAATGCTCACCATAAGTAATATTATAGTCAAATTAGTTAGTTTGATCAAATTGACCAAAATAATCATTTTGATTATTATGGTCAATAACTTTTTTTGAGACTTTTCAATTGTAGCCATCTGCCCTAGCACCTATTTAGCAGCGGTAAGAATTAGTGAACACCTGTTCATACCTTTTGTGTAACATTCCAGGGTCGTACCTACGGGCAGGAGTTCCCCTACCGGACCCTCTCCTGCGCCGCCTACCACTACACCTCCGGGCACCTACCTGCCCGAGTCACCACCTGCTGCTTCCGGCCTACCCCGGAGCAACACCACGCAAAAATTCAAGATGGCGGCCAACTTTTTTGTTTGCGGGCCGATTTCGGTGAAAATTTGGTTTTTGGTAGTATTTTGACAAGAAAACAGCAACGCAATGTTAAAAAAGTAAATAATTTAAGATGGCGGCCAACTTTTTAGTTTGCGGGCCGATTTCGATGAAACTCGGGTTTTGGTAGTATTTTGACAAGAAAACAGCAACACAATGTTAAAAAAGTAAAAAATTCAAGATGGCGGCCAACTTTTTAGTTTGCGGGCCGATTTCGATGAAACTCGGTGTTTGGTACTGTTTTGTCAATAAAACAGCAACGCAATGATAAAAAAGTAAAAAATTCAAGATGGCGGCCAACTTTTTAGTTTGCGGGCCGATTTCGATGAAACTCGGTTTTTGGTAGTATTTTGACAAGAAAACAGCAACACAATGTTAAAAAAGTAAATAATTTAAGATGGCGGCCAACTTTTTAGTTTGCGGGCCGATTTCGATGAAACTCGGGTTTTGGTAGTATTTTGACAAGAAAACAGCAACACAATGTTAAAAAAGTAAAAAATTCAAGATGGCGGCCAACTTTTTAGTTTGCGGGCCGATTTCGATGATACTCGGTTTTCGGTAGTATTTTGACAAGAAAACAGCAACACCATGTTAAAAAAGTACAAAATTCAAGACGGCGGCCAAATTTTTTGTTTGCGGGCCGATTTCAATGAAACTCGGTTTCTGCTACTGTTTTGTCAATAAAACAGCAACGCATAAAAGACCTTTAATTAAACTCGAATCGTGATTTTCTTTTCTAAGTATAAAATTGTGAGAAGTATCCTACCTACTTAAAAACGTACTTCTGGCTTCTTGACTCGACGACTTAATATGGGTAGCTTTAGTATGTCATGCTCACTTCAAACATTTCTGCGGTGGTGTCGTGTGAGGCGGGTCGTTACGTTCCCTCAAATATGGTTGAGCGAAGCGATGGCTGGTTCATGCGTCATGCTCGTGAACGGGTGCTGCCAGTGGGAATGGGTCTGCTTCTGACTACCTATCTTAATGCATATTGAATTGTATGTTTTTCTTTTATTTTTATTTATTGTAACAGCCTGAATAACAAGTTCAAACTTTGAATTTAGCTTAAAATCTGTAAATTGATTAAGAAATTTGAAACTCATTAAGAAATGAGCTAATTCAATAATGTTATTTATTTGTTAATCTTTGTTAATATAAAGTCTGGAAACGATATACATATTTGTAAATATCGTTCCATCTGATTGATAAAGCTGACAAGTTTTTTGCGCCCATTTTTCTTGTCAGTTAAAAGACGTCATAATGGGTGGTAGGGTAAAAGAATTGACGATTTAAAAATGCTTATTATGTGAGCTTATTTAAATAAAATATATTTCACTTTCACTTTCACGCAATGATAAAAAAAGTAATAAATTCAAGATAGCAGCCACCTTTTTTTGTTTGTGGGTTCGATTTCAATGAAACTCGGTTTTTGCGACTGTTTTGTCAAGAAAACAGAAACGCAATGTTAAAAATGTAAAAAATTCAAGATGGCGGCCAACTTTTTTGTTTGTGGGCCGATTTCGATGAAACTCGGTTTCTGATACTTTTTTGACAAGAAAACAACAACGCAATGTTAAAAATGTAAAAATTCAAGATGGCGGCCAACTTTTTGTTTGCGGGCCGATTTCGATGAAAATTTGGTTTTTGGTAGTATTTTGACAAGAAAACAGCAACGCAATGTTGCAAATTTTAAAAATTCAAGATGGCGGCCAACTTTTTAGTTTGCGGGCCGATTTCGATGAAACTCGGTTTTTGGTAGTATTTTAACAAGAAAACAGCAACACAATGTTAAAAAAGTAAAAAATTCAAGATGGCGGCCAACTTTTTAGTTTGCGGGACGATTTCGATGAAACTCGGTTTTTGGTAGTATTTTGACAAGAAAACAGCAACACAATGTAAAAAAAGTAAAAAATTCAAGATGGCGGCCAACTTTTTTGTTTGCGGGCCGATTTCAATGAAACTCGGTTTCTGCTACTGTTTTGTCAGTAAAACAGCAAAGCAATGATAAAAAAAGTAATAAATTCAAGATGGCGGCCAACTTTTTTGTTTGTGGGCCGATTTCGATGAAACTCGGTTTCTGATACTATTTTGACAAGAAAACAACAACGCAATATTAAAAATGTATAAATTCAAGATGGCGGCCAACTTTTTTGTTTGCGGGCCGATTTCGATGAAAATTTGGTTTTTGGTAGTATTTTGACAAGAAAACAGCAACGCAATGTTGCAAATTTTAAAAATTCAAGATGGCGGCCAACTTTTTAGTTTGCGAGCCGATTTCGATGAAACTCGGTTTTTGGTAGTATTTTGACAAGAAAACAGCATCCGTCGAATAGTACTAGAAAAAATAAAATTAAATACAAAAAAAAGCCGCCATCTTTGATTTTTTATAATTTTTAACATTGCATTGTTATTTTCCTGTCAAAATAGTACCAAAAACTGAATTTCATCGAAATCGGCCCACAAACAAAAAAGATGGCAGCCATCTTTGATTTTAATTTTTTTTAACATTGCGTTGCTGTTTTCTCGTCAAAATACTACCAAAAAACGAGTTTAATCGAAATCGGCCCGCAAACTTAAAAACTGGCCGCCATCTTGGATTTTTTACTTTTTTAACATCGCTATGTTATTTTTTTGTCAAAATAGTACTAGAAACCGAGTTTCGTCGAAATCGGCCCACAAACAAAAAATATGGCTGCCATCTTGGATTTTTTATTTTTTTTAACATTGCGTTGCTGTTTTCTTGTCAAAATACTACTAAAAACCGAGTTTCATCGAAATCGGCCCACAAAAAAAGAAGATGGCCGCCATCTTGGATTTTTATTTTTTTAACATTGCATTGTTATTTTCTTGTCAAAATAGTACTAGAAACCGAGTTTCGTCGAAATCGGCCCACAAACAAAAAAGATGGCGACCATCTTGAATTTTTTTATCATTGCTTTGTTATTTTCTTGTCAAAATAGTACCAAAAATCGAGTTTCATCAAAATCGGCCCACAAACAAAGAAGATAGCCGCCATCTTGGATTTTTTGTTTTTTTAACATTGCGTTGCTGTTTTCTCGTCAAAATACTACCAAAAACCGAGTTTCATCGAAATCGGCCCGCAAACTTAAAAACTGGCCGCCATCTTGGATTTTTTATTTTTTTAACAGTGCTTTGATATTTTTTTGTCAAAATAGTACTAGAAACCGAGTTTCGTCGCAATCGGCCCACAAACAAAAAAGATGGCTGCCATCTTGGATTTTTTATTTTTTTAACATTGCTTTGTTATTTTCTTGTCAAAATAGTACCAAAAATCGAGTTTCATCGAAATCGGCCCACAAACAAAGAAGATGGCCGCCATCTTGGATTTTTTGTTTTTTTTTTACATTGCGTTGCTGTTTTCTCGTCAAAATACTACCAAAAACCGAGTTTTATCGAAATCGGCCCGAAAACCAAAAATTTGCCCGCCATCTTGAATTTTTAACACTGCGTTGCTGTTTTCTTGTCAAAATAGTACCAGAAACCGAGTTTCGTCGAAATCGGCTCACAAACAAAAAAGATGGTCGCCATCTTGGATTTTTATTTTTTTTAACATTGCTTTACCTATTATTTTCTTGTCAAAAAAGTACCAGAAACCGAATTTCGTCGAAATCGGTCCACAAACAAAGAAGATGGCCGCCATCTTGGATTTTTTATTTTTTTAACATTGCATTGATATTATCTTGTCAAAATAGTATCAAAAACCGAGTTTCATCGAAATATGCCCACAAACAAAAAAGATGGCCGCCATCTTGGAACTTATTTTTTCATTATTATTTCCTAATTGAGTACTAATTTAATATTTATTTTATACTTAGTTAGATGATTTACAAATAAAATTTTAGTCCCTTACACTTTTAGTCGTTGCGTCAAACTGTCTAGACGAACGGTGGAACTATTTAAAAGTTAAAACACTATTTACCCACATTTGCCAATAAGAAGTTATGAACGCGACTGTACAAACAATTTTTCTGCATAATACATTAGCGTATAGTTGGCAGACTCACCATGGAATTAGAAGGTTTTGACTAGGTCAAAAAATTGTTAATAAATAGTGATAAATAGTGAACTATAGCATATAAATAGTGATACTATGATTCAAAAGATATTTGAGTATCTTGGTGAGGCTGCAAACTTGACGTCAAGTTGGCAGACACCTTAAGAAATACAGTTCGTATCATTATGATTTATATGCCAAAAAATTGTTAGGAAATAGTGAATCGTATACGCAAAATTCCAATAACATTGCTTCAATACAAGCCGAGATATTACGGTCTCTAAGTGGGCTGCCAACTTGACGTTTCAGGCAATAGCGATTCCAGAGAAACGGGTACAAGTTTTAAACAAATAAATATATCAAAAAATTGTTAGTGAAATTGTGATTCCTACGATATAAATAAAACAAAAATTCTTCATTGCTATTTTCTAAAAATCGAATGTTAACTTTTACATAATACTCTGAATAGGATGTCGATCAATATTGAACTTTGCTCTACAGGAATAAGGTTCCAACTTTATTGCAATCATGAGGTGAGTACTATCAAGCAAAAAAGTGAGATTTATATTTTTAGCCATATCCTCGAATTATTATTACACTTGTTTTATTAATTAAATGTTGGTATCAAACAATAATGATATTCATTAATAACAATAATATTCATTACAATAGCGCCATCTCTCGGAAAAGATTGTCAATTTCTCAGTTATAATTTAAAGTTAGGTGCCTATATATGTATTAGGTATTAGTTTACTTATTTATTTTTAAAATTCAAAAAGGCAAATCATAGCGTGCCAACCACTTTTATTCGTTGCGTCAACTGTCTATTTTTACGAACGGTGGCTTTTGCGCCAACAATAAAGGCGATGATCGACTGTATAAAGACTACTCTTTAGTAGGCTGTGGTCAATACCCTACTCTTAATTCAATATTATTAATTCAGGAGAAACTATTAATAATTTCTACTTATATTACTTCCTACCTACTCACATACCAACTGATACTCATCCTTACTAATATCCATACTTTAATATTATAAATGCGAAAGTAACTCTGTCTGTCTGTCTGTCTGTTACGCCTTCACGCCTAAACTACTGAACCGATTTGGATGAAATTTGGTACAGAGATAGAGTAGAGCTCGAGAAAGGACATAGGCTACCTTTTATTGCGAAATAATTGTTGGAGGGGTTGAAATAGGGTATGAAAGTTTGATTGTACCACAGAATAGAGACTAATAAAGTTATGCCACTATCGTGTTTATTAGGTACCCATTTACATGCTTTTACGCTACGAGTTAATGTTGTTTAATCGAGTACCAAGAGTTAAATTGACAGAACGAAATTCAAAATCAATAATACAAAATCCATACTTAATCCATCCATCCATACTAATATTATAAATGCGAAAGTAACTTTGTCTGTCTGTCTGTTACGCCTTTACGCCTAAACTACTGAACCGATTTTGATGAAATTTGGTACAGAGATAGAGTAGAGCTCGAGAAAGGACATAGGCTACCTTTTATTGCGAAATAAGGGTTGGAGGGGTTGAAATAGGGGATGAAAGTTTGATTGTACCACAGAATAGAGACTAATAAAGTTATGCCACTATCGTATTTATTAGGTACCCATTTACATACTTTTACGCTACGAGTTAATGTTGTTTAATCGAGTACCAAGAGTTAAATTGACAGAACGAAATTCAAAATCAAACAAAATCCATACTTAATCCATCCATACTATAATATTATAAATGCGAAAGTAACTCTGTCTGTTACGCCTTCACGCCTAAACCACTAAACCGCTTTGGATGAAATTTGGTACAGAGATAGAGTAGAGCTCGAGAAAGGACATAGGCTACCTTTTATTGCGAAACAACTACTACAGTCAGTGGCACGAATCATGAAAATATTTCGACGGAGTGGGGATAAGTTCGCGCATGTGCTCTTGTGAGCGACCAATAGCGCGCGCCCCTCTCCCACCACCCGCGCCCCTCACCGCAACGCATACCCAAAATACGCGTTTCGCGCAATCCCCACCCGATTTCATGATTCGTGCCACTGACTGTACTATTTATCCTGGTTAAAGATTCTCATAGAATTTTCTCGAATATCCACGCGGACGAAGTCGCGGGCAAAGCTAGTAATATTATAAATGCGAAAGTCCGTTTGTTTGTTTGTTACGCCTTCACGTCTTAACTACTGAACCGATCATCATGAAATTTTGCATACACGTTGTCAGTGGTACAGAGAAGGACATAGGGTACCTTTCATCCCGAAAAAGAGTATTGTTTCCGAGGGATAGCAAAAACTCTTCCCACGCAGACGAAGTCGCGGGTGGCCGCTAGTTCTATAAATCTCACCAGATAATAATAATAATATCTTTATTCTAACTCATACATAAATAGGTACCTAACGTTAAATTATAACTGAGAAATTGACAACCTTTTCCGAGAGATGGCGCTATTGCTATGATTGTTATTAATGAATATCGTTATTGTTTGATACCAACACTTAGGCCCTCCGCTGCCTTAAGCGGGATCCCGGCGCGGGTCCCCGCGACGGGCTGTTTGTCCGCGACGGAGCACGGCGCGGGCCCCCGCGACGGGCTCCCGCACCGTGTACCCGCGCCGGGATCCCGCTCAAGGCAGCGGAGGGCCTTAATTAATAAAACAAGTGTAATAATACTTGGAGGACATGGCTAAAAATATAAATCTCACTTTTTTGCTTGATAGTACTCACCTCACGATTGCAATAAAGTTGGAACCTTATTCCTGTGGAGCAAAGTTCAATATTGATCGACATCCTATTCAGAGTATTATGTAAAAGTTAACATTCGATTTTTAGAAAATAGCAATGAAGAATTCTTGTTTTATTTATATCGTAGGAATCACAATTTCACTAACAATTTTTTGATATATTTATTTGTTTAAAACTTGTACCCGTTTCTCTGGAATCGCTATTGCCTGAAACGTCAAGTTGGCAGCCCACTTAGAGACCGTAATATCTCGGCTTGTATTGAAGCAATGTTATTGAAATTTTGCGTATACGATTCACTATTTTCTAACAATTTTTTGGCATATAAATCATAATGATACGAACTGTATTTCTTAAGGTGTCTGCCAACTTGACGTCAAGTTTGCAGCCTCACCAAGATACTCAAATATCTTTTGAATCATAGTATCACTATTTATATGCTATAGTTCACTATTTATCACTATTTATTAACAATTTTTTGACCTAGTCAAAACCTTCTAATTCCATGGTGAGTCTGCCAACTATACGCTAATCATAATACGACACAATAAAGAAGGTCATCAATATGTATGAACGCGTATTAGCGTATAGTTGGCAGACTCACCATGGAATTAGAAGGTTTTGACTAGGTCAAAAAATTGTTAATAAATAGTGATAAATAGTGAACTATAGCATATAAATAGTGATACTATGATTCAAAAGATATTTGAGTATCTTGGTGAGGCTGCAAACTTGACGTCAAGTTGGCAGACACCTTAAGAAATACAGTTCGTATCATTATGATTTATATGCCAAAAAATTGTTAGAAAATAGTGAATCGTATACGCAAAATTTTAATAACATTGCTTCAATACAAGCCGAGATATTACGGTCTCTAAGTGGGCTGCCAACTTGACGTTTCAGGCTATAGCGATTCCAGAGAAACGGGTACAAGTTTTAAACAAATAAATATATCAAAAAATTGTTAGTGAAATTGTGATTCCTACGATATAAATAAAACAAGAATTCTTCATTGCTATTTTCTAAAAATCGAATGTTAACTTTTACATAATACTCTGAATAGGATGTCGATCAATATTGAACTTTGCTCCACAGGAATAAGGTTCCAACTTTATTGCAATCATGAGGTGAGTACTATCAAGCAAAAAAGTGAGATTTATATTTTTAGCCATATCCTCGAATTATTATTACACTTGTTTTATTAATTAAATGTTGGTATCAAACAATAACGATATTCATTAATAACAATAATATTCATTACAATAGCGCCATCTCTCGGAAAAGATTGTCAATTTCTCAGTTATAATTTAAAGTTAGGTGCCTATATATGTATTAGGTATTATTTTACTTATTGTTTTTTAAAATTCAAAAAGGCAAATCATAGCGTGCCAACCACTTTTAGTCGTTGCGTCAACTGTCTATTTTTACGAACGGTGGCTTTTGCGCCAACAATAAAGGCGATGATCGACTGTATAAAGACTACTCTTTAGTAGGCTGTGGTCAATACCCTACTCTTAATTCAATATTATTAATTCAGGAGAAACTATTAATAATTTCTACTTATATTACTTCCTACCTACTCACATACCAACTGATACTCATTTTACTATAAATCTCACCAGATAATAATAATAATATCTTTATTCTAACTCATACATAAATAGGTACCTAACGTTAAATTATAACTGAGAAATTGACAATCTTTTCCGAGAGATGGCGCTATTGCTATGATTGTTATTAATGAATATCGTTATTGTTTGATACCAACACTTAATTAATAAAACAAGTGTAATAATACTTGGAGGACATGGCTAAAAATATAAATCTCACTTTTTTGCTTGATAGTACTCACCTCACGATTGCAATAAAGTTGGAACCTTATTCCTGTGGAGCAAAGTTCAATATTGATCGACATCCTATTCAGAGTATTATGTAAAAGTTAACATTCGATTTTTAGAAAATAGCAATGAAGAATTCTTGTTTTATTTATATCGTAGGAATCACAATTTCACTAACAATTTTTTGATATATTTATTTGTTTAAAACTTGTACCCGTTTCTCTGGAATCGCTATTGCCTGAAACGTCAAGTTGGCAGCCCACTTAGAGACCGTAATATCTCGGCTTGTATTGAAGCAATGTTATTGAAATTTTGCGTATACGATTCACTATTTTCTAACAATTTTTTGGCATATAAATCATAATGATACGAACTGTATTTCTTAAGGTGTCTGCCAACTTGACGTCAAGTTTGCAGCCTCACCAAGATACTCAAATATCTTTTGAATCATAGTATCACTATTTATATGCTATAGTTCACTATTTATCACTATTTATTAACAATTTTTTGACCTAGTCAAAACCTTCTAATTCCATGGTGAGTCTGCCAACTATACGCTAATGAACGCGTCGCTTTTTGGTGGTCTATCGAATTTGGTCGGTTAATCGGAATACTGACAGTTGTTTTGGATTTTAATTGATATTTCCTTTAATACGAAGAATTTGAAGCTGAAATTTTCAGAGCATGTACTTCAGTAACCGCACAGATTATTCTTTGGGCCAGGATCTAAATAGTCTCTGATATTTTTATCCTGCTGACCGTCAAAGTCATGACATGGTCAGTCTAACCTTCATGTGGGTATTATTCAAAAACGCGTAAATGTGCGGTTTTCAAAATTTTTATGGTAATGAGAAATAATAAGAAGAATAGAACACCGTTTTTGGTTTCTCTATTTAGGTGGTAGTTTAGGCGCTAGAATTTTTTTTCTGTTTTCAGAAAATGTCTGATTACTTCAAAATCTGTGAATATTTTTGAAATGTTTTCTACCGCACAAATAGCACAAATTAGGAGCTACTTATATGTGTTTACTGTAAGATCGCACATTTAGTAGTTTCCGAGATCTGGGATCTGGCAAAACGTTACGCCAGCAGGAAATCTAATATCTCCAAAACTATAAGGCCCACAAATTTTATATTTGGCGCACATTTCCTGCTAGTATCAAGCTACCCGCACATATATCTTTTATTTCTCTCCGATCATTAGTTTAGATTCTTCCTGCTGGAGCACCGTTACCCCAGCAGAATCCGTTTTTCCCGTTTTATTCCAAAAGTATAAGGCCCACAAATTTTTTATTTGGCGCACATTTACACTGAATTGCGCACAAATTATTCATCAAACTCGCTTCCCTCTAGGAGCATCTTTCCTGCTGGCGTAACGGACTCGGTCAAATCGGTAGGTCCACGGGCCCTTAATGGTATTTAGCCCATCTGTCACAACACTACTAGCGCGGCTGACCGGCCGCTAAGTTTCGTGCCCACGTTCTCATCGCCCCGCCCCGCCGCCGCGCCGCCCCGCCACCGCTCGGCCGCCGCCACTTTCGTGTCCGGACTCGAAGTCTCGACGTCTCTGCAGCTGCGCCATGTAGCTGGATTGTCTTCTTTTGGGCTATCTAGGTACAGCCAGCAAAGTTATGACCTAACAGTTTGAAAACAAATTCGCTTGCAAGGATGGCACTAAAAGTTAGTCTTTTACCTGCCTCCGTTTTTGTTTTTATACAAAAGATGCTTTTATGGTGTCCTACATCTTGGCATGGACCACTTTGAAAACCGCAATTCTGACTACATGGAAAATTTCTCCCCAATTAGTCCTAACTAGTCCTACTTTTTCGGAATTAGTCCCAAAAAGGACTGAAAGATATAAGCGATTTAAATGGTCCATGCCAAAGAAAACCTTCATTTTGGCAGGGACAGGCTATATCTAGTGAACCATAACACCTAGCCAGGATCTGATTATTCAAAAAAAAGTCCCTTTTTTATGGATCTCGCAACGCCTAGAATCAAAACGAAAAGAAGCGCCGTTCAAAAAATATAAAGGAATGATTTGGTCCATGCCAAAATCAACCTACATCTTGGCGAGGACTTTTGAACCAGGTCACCCAGAGAAAATCTGCTTATTGGAAACGATTCGTCTAAATTAGTCCCAAAGCCACAAAATTAGTCCCTCTTTGGTTTAGGAAATAATCGGAATTAAAATTTGGTTTTTATAGTACAGGAGCTGACTACCTATTCAGTGACGACGTTTTGTTACTTGTTTTTTTTTGCGTTTGTGTTAGAATAACGAAGTGTAATTAGTAACACAAAAGTATATCGTAAAGTAATACGTAACATTTATGCATTTTCGAAACTCAAATCTTAATTTTTAAGTCATAAAATAAAAATGTTTTCTTAGAGATATTTTGATCCTGGGGCTCCTGGACTATATCAAAATAATGTACAGTCGCGGACAAAATAGTTTCAAAAGAAGTATAAAATGGTATAGAATTTTAAAATTAGGTATATTGCTTTCTTTCGAAATTATTCATATTTGGAGTGGAGTGATTTTCTTCCTTCAATGGGTTCACTTGAAACTTTGTACATATACAGGGTTATTTGTAATTCATTTAAAACCTCTCGTGGGGTTAATCAGACCATCAAACTGAACAACTTTCATTATGGGTTCAAACTCAAGCTGTTTTGACCCATAATGAAAAAATCAGCTGTTTCATACATTACGATAGAGTACTTACGCATTGTACTTTTGCTAAGTTTGATGGTCTGATAAAGTTCGTTCAAAAGGCTGCAGCTTTCACGAAGAGCCGCAAGATCGGATGCTTAATGTTTTACAATCTGAACACTGCGCATTACGGAACGGAATAGTTTTATGTAGGTACTTAATTATTTTTTACTGTACGCTTCTGTACGTGACTGTACTTATACAAAAAAACGGAATTTCTCCTAAAACAAAGGAGGACTAATTTTGTGGCTTTGGGACTAATTGGGACTAATTTAGACGAATCGTTTCCAATAAGCAGATTTTCTCTAGGTGACCTGGTTCAAAAGTCCTCGCCAAGATGTAGGTTGATTTTAGCATGGACCAAATCATTCCTTTATATTTTTTGAATGGTGCTTCATTTCGTTTTGATTCTAGGCGTTGCGAGATCCATAAAAAAGGGACTTTTTTTTTGAATAATCAGATCCTGGCTAGGTGTTATGGTTCACTAGATATAGCCTGTCCCTGCCAAAATGAAGGTTTTCTTTGGCATGGACCATTTAAATCGCTTATATCTTTCAGTCCTTTTTGGGACTAATTCCGAAAAAGTAGGACTAGTTAGGACTAATTGGGGAGAAATTTTCCATGTAGTCAGAATTGTGGTTTTCAAAGTGGTCCATGCCAAGATGTAGGACACGCTTTTATGTATTTTACGCCTTTTGGGTAAATGTAAAACAATTACAGACCACTCAATCCAGAAATGAACCTTTTCATTTCAATTATCTTTTCAGCGAAAAGGTCATTCTTATGAGGGCACGTATCTCCTAAGCAAGACCGACAAATTCTGGTTTTTGTGCGACAAATTCCGACAAACTATTTAGCAATGTATGTGTTGCACTGAGACCACAGCTCAAATTCGAATCATGGCAGTCAATCAGATTTCCAATTTTTTTTGTAGCGCATCTGTAGTCTGGCACATGTATACAACATTACTAGTACATTAATTAACTGAAGTACCTACGAAGTTCACTTTCAAATAAAATAAAAACATAATTAGTAAGTTCTTCGTTATATTTTAAAGATCAAAATACATTTTTCTTACAACTTGTAACAGTTCAATCATACCAAATTACAATTTAGAACAACATACATAATGTATTCACCATCTGCTCTTATTACTGTTTGTAAAAAAAACTTACAAAATGTGGATAATAATTATTACAACAGCTTATAGCATAAAATTACAAGGTTGCAGTCATTGAATGTCAAAATTATGTTGCACCAAATTCAAGCTTTAAGTCTAACTCCAGATTGGTATGCAAGATAATTTTTAACAGTGCATTTACAGTTTCTCAGCAAATAAAATGTCCAGTAAACAAACCAAGGAATTCCAACTTAATTCTAATACAATCATAAATCTCCTTAACGCTAAAAATATAACTAATACTTATGAGCTACAAGTCCAGACAAACAGTTCTCTGTAGTCACTTCACTGCTCCATACATCACTATTTAGAAAACTATGTTTACTGATTGGGTGACGAGTTTTGAAACGATGTCTTGTCCAGAGTCAAATGCAATATGAAGTCTTGTTGAATCCTGTGGGCAATACATAGAAATTTATAAATGAACTCACTTGAGCTATGTTTACATTGCATAGATAGTACGATCGGCAACTCCTACACCTTACACTTTGCAGGAAAATTCATGCGAGTGCATATCTCAGCTGCACTAACTAAACATTTGATTATTATTTAGAAGGGGGACGCCAACTAAGCCAGGGCCATACCGGCTAACAAATCAATAATCGAAAAGTCTGCAGTGTTTCAAATTAAAACAGATAAATCGAGCCCCAATTGGGCCAAAATGGCGAACCCCAGTTCATGATGTCACACGAACATCGATATCTTCCAAATTATGTCAACAGGAAGTACAAGACGAAATTCCTCAATTAGATTTTTTCTGTTTTAAGTTGAAACTCATTAGACTTTTCGATAATCGATGCGTTAGCCGGTACGGCCCCTGGACGGGTGATCAGTCACCTTGGTGGGAACCATTTCACCCAAAACGTTTGATAGTAACGCTGCAGTGTGCAAGTACGTTAACCCCCCCCCCCCCCCCTCCTCCTCTAAATCACGTATATTTTTTTGGTACAAAATAATCTCAACAATTTTTAGTACGAACTTGTCACGGTGGGCGGGGAAATCGTTCTGGTAACGGTGAGTCAACAATCACTCAGTTGAAAAAAATGTATACACGTGATATCTCACTACACCCCCCCGTCCCCCTTGTGATACTTCGTGAATTTTTCAACTACCCCCCTTTCGAGGCTCACGTGATTAATGGACGACCCCTAAGGTAAAAATTTACTACTACTGAGTAGTAAAGCAAAAGGAAGTATTGTCGACAGTACTTGGTAGTATTTTTTTTATAATTCATCGGCCTAATTTGTTAACCTGCTAAATACATTCCTGCTGTTTATTTATTATCCCTTTTGCCATAAGGTTGGTAATCATCTTAACTTTATGACCAGCTCAAAAAGTAAAATTGACCAAAAATGGACTTAGGAGGTTAATTATTAGGAATTAGGCCTACTATATTGCCATTAACAATGAAGGATAGGAATAAAAGACTTTTTAACGGATACTAGTGCGGTTTTATTGGAAGTACTTTGGTAATTAGTTGGTATTTGGTTTGATTTTTTATTTTTCCGACGTTTCGGCACCTTTGCACCTGCCGTGGTCACTTGGGACTCCGGTCCCCCACGACCACGGCAGTATCCGTAATAAAACCACGCTAGTATCCGTTAAAAAGTCTTTTATTTCATGTCTAGTGAGCGCGTAAGCTTGAGAAGTGAAAATGAAGGATAGTATAATAACAGCAATAGCAGATAATGACAGCTACCAGTTAAAACTATTGTTCAGCAGAGTAGTATCATTGTTTACTAGTAGCCAACATAAGTTTACAGTATATGCAAGGTGAACAGATTAAATAACTTAACAAAACTTAACTTACTACTAATATTAATGTGTCAACGTTGTACCAATTGGAGTCATTACCTAAATTAAACTGGTGCTCCTGGACCTCCTTTCTTCCCGATGAGTGATTTGTGGATGTGTGGAATGACACCACCCCCAGCGATGGTGGCTTTGATGAGGCTGTCTAACTCTTCGTCTCCTCTGATAGCGAGCTGCAAATGCCTGGGGGTGATACGCTTCACCTTGAGATCTTTGGAGGCATTTCCTGCCAATTCGAGTACCTGAAGTGTAAAATAAAGACAGTAAGTAATTATAAATAGGTGTCCATAGGTACACTCTGATCATGTATCTTTTGCATTTTATGAGCTACATAACAGTGGGTGTTGTACTACAAATTATTAGGATTTTGTTTGTTATGAATACTTTATCAACAGAAATTCAACTGCATTATAAATAAAGAAATATTGGTCATAATGTCGTCGACGGATTTAGGTTATTTAACTCTATGAAATAAATAAATAATAAATATAAATAAATAATAAATTTTGAAGTGCCTACCCAATTAGGTATGTGTAAAAAGTTTTATAACATTTAAGAATAAATAGGAAGTCAGGTTGTAAATTTTGTCGTGATAATAACGATACAAGAAATCATAAGAAATAATAATCAATTAAAATAATTACAATCGACGAAACACCCTTTTGCGTTAATTTTTTCCCGCCAAAGTGATAACAACATTGATAACGATCAACAATAAAACATCTGCAATAACCGAAATCACTGCCAGGAAGATAAAGTGAGTTTACAAAAGAAACTGACGCAAAGGAATCTAGAAAACGGCAGTAATTTCGCATTATAATTACGACAAAGCAGCAGACGCCATATTTGACAGGGCGTCGCATCTTACCTCTGCGGTTAGATATTCCAGGATAGCTGCTGAATAAACAGCTGCTGTGGCTCCAACCCGACCATGGCTTGTCGTCCTATTTTTCAAGTGTCTGTGAATTCTTCCAACGGGGAACTAAAACCAAACAATCCTTCAAACCAAGATATTATCGATTACACAGAACCCGAGACAAAGTTGGCCGCCGCCATACTAGAAGAGGGGTCATGCGTATTATTCAATTTTATGAAATCATGTAAGAATCATAGATGGACGTTTTTAACAATCTTAAAATTCATGAAATAAATAAAAAAATATTATAATGATTACCTGAAGTCCAGCTCGAGCAGATCTCGAGACTGCTTTAGCCTTAGCTTTGCCTGAATCTTTGCCCGCTTTACCACCAGCCTAAAATCCACGAAAAAAACCATTAATTTTCATTGTACGAACTTGAAACTTCGCCAGGTAGTCGATCACATCGTTATTCACCGAAATACACAAAAACATCACAGTAAAATTCACAATTTATCACGAAATCTTGCAAAACTCACCATTTTGAAACGTGTAACCACAATCACTCAACAACCAACCAACACAGACACAGACAGGAAAGGCGCCAAGCCGACACAAAAGAGTAGCGCTGCCATCGGTCGGGACGGGAAGCACACAGGTTGGCCAACCGCACGTCAACGGAAGTGTCGTAAGGCAGCGGCAGGGAGCGTACATCCAATCAGTGTAGCTCAAAACGGCGGGCTGCGATTGTGCTGCCAAGCGGTGGAGAATTATTGAAACTATTTTGTTCAGTTCAGTAATAGCACAGATTACTTAGGTCCGTATTATAGGACGAGACTCAAGCACTGCTTGCTGCTTGAGTACAGTTAGAAAAGGATGGTGCTATTCATCGCATATAGCGCCATCCCTATCTAACTGTACTCAAGCAGAGATTTGAGTTTGAGTTTGATTCTGTAATACGAGCCTAAGCAAGCGAGCAGCAAAATTATTTGATGATGATCATCTCAAACATCAATTATTATCATTAATGAAATTCAACTGACATTTCGTTTTCTTCTTCTTCTATTTTTATTTTGGCAATCTACTTTCCTCTTGGAAGTAATTTTTGCCAGTGTCAAGTGTTTATAGTTCAGTGGTAGGTATTGTTTCAGTTTAAGTTTACATTAGAATGCGGGTGCATTGCATTCTAATGCTGCTTGGAGCATTTGGCAACAAGTATATCAAGACAGTTTACTCGGAAAGTTCTGCCGAGGTAGCTACCACTACAATAAAAGTCTCAGCTTCACACAACCAAGATCGCGCTTATTTCCATTATCCCACATATTGTTCAGTTGCGTAGACACTTGTACCACAAAATAGGGACCGACCGAACCCACTTTTTGCCGAGTACCGAGACCGAGACCGAGATTAAAAAAAAGTCTCGGCCGAGACCGAGACCGAGACCGAGATTTTAGATTTTTTTTAAATGGTACTATAAAAATTTATAAAATGGCGAATATTGATGAAAAACACATTTAATTTAATTAAAATTCTTTATTTAATCACAATAGTGCTAGGTGTACGCAAAAAAATCCGCAAAACCATGTACAGCAAAGCCGTTTGGTACGGCACTTATACTTGAGCTCAAAACAATATTTTGGACTCGCAGTTCTTAAAAAATCTTTCCTTAGAAGATGAGTTATTATGGTGTCATCTTTTTTGTATGGGGATTTTTTTTCTAAATCTTATCGTGTGTAATATTGAAAAGAAGAGCTTGTTTTTGTAAAATACACCTTAAATTAAAAGATATATATTATACTCATATCAATCCTCAAGAAAGCAATTTTGAAAATACATATTTACATTTAGTATATATTTTTTCTAATTTAGGCCCAAACTTAGAAAAAAAATAGCATAGTATTTTTTTAAAATGATTTTTGGTTTAATTTAAAACAAGTTCTGAAATGTAATTCTGAACATGCTGAAATATATTTTTAGAAAAAGCTCAGAAATCCCTTTCATTCGATATCACACACGATAGGTTACATAACATAACAAATATATTTTTTATCATACATAATCACTTTGTAAAAGCTTTGTAATCATTAAAAACAAAAAATAAAAATACTAAATGTCAATATTTACAAAATTGGTTTTTCGAGGTTAGATATGAGAAAATTACATATGATTTGAGATATATTTTATAAAAATATTAAACCATATCGTATCTGTAGGAGCCTAAACTTGAAATATGTAATTTAAAAATATTTTTCTTTGTATAATTTAAAACAAGTTGCTGAAATGTAACGATGTGGCTCAGAAAGCCCTTTAATCATAGATCTATGCCTTTAATTGGATACCACACATGATAGGTTGAAGAACAAAAACAATTTTCCCATACAAAGAAATATAACAGCATAACTCCTCTCCTAAGCGCTTTCAATCGATTTCAATCTAGAATTATTAGCAACAGACTAAGTGATCAACCAACAGGCCTACGTAAATAGGTACTTATAGGCCGAGATTCTCGGCCATTTTGGCCGAGACCGAGACCGAGACCGAGACATAATTTTTGGCCGAGACTGGCCGAGACCGAGACCGAGACCGAGACCGAGATCTCGGTCGGTCCTTACCACAAAACTGCACCAATTTTTTTTTTTTGTGGCAATACAGTGTTACTAATTTGCCAATGTCAAGTTATATAAAAGGTAGGGAAACAGGGAAATACTATCCGCGTCAATTGGTAATGCGCCTGGCGGCCATGATTTTAACCTCAAAAACGAAAAACAATTGTAATTTTCTCATATACCTAGACCCTTTCTTATTGAAAATAAGAATTCAATAATTAATATATTATATTACCTATTAGAATTTTACTGTTTTTTGTCATTTTTAGTTGCGGATGACGATGATGTGTATGTTAATTTGACAAGGTTCCAGCGCATTACGCAAGAAGGTAAATATACCGGAATTTGGAAGAAAAGGATCAGAGGAGTTGGTTTGGGTTTGGGATGATAAAATGTTATTGGTAATAGTTAAATATGAAAAAGTAAATGTATGAGCATATAAAAATCATATTTTAATCAACGATATTACATACATTACTTGTATGTAATATCGTAGATTTTAATATTATTAAGATTAATAAATGATGATAAGATATTATAATATTTACAAGGATCCATTGATATGCAGGACATGCGGGTAGGTAATGGTACATCTAGTGCTGCAAGGGAGTTGAAAAAAAACGGAATGATCATAACGGGGGCAAGAAAAGAATAAGTGGTCGAGGTCTCCAACATCAGTTCCACAATCACACAGGTCACTGTTAACGATATGCAACCTAGCCAAATGGGCTGGAGTGCACACATGGCCAAGACGCATTCGTGTAATTATGCTGACAGAAGTTTTATTACATTGTAATTGACAACACCAAGGTTTTAAACGAATATCAGGTTGCAGATTAAAATAAATTTTGCCTTTAACAAGAGAAGTTTTTGCGACAATTTGTCTCCAGGAATGTAATAAACAAGTTTTAGGCAAGGTAGTCAAATCATGACAATAGTTAACATACGGATGTAGGTCACCACATTTCACCGCGTCTTTGGCTAATTCATCGGCTCTTTCGTTCCCACTTATACCTTGATGACTAGGAATCCAAGCTAAAGTAACTAAATAATTTAAAAAAATACATTTTAAAAGCTTTTCCCTCACATCACATATAATTGGATAACATAGTTTCTTTTTAAAAGGAAATTTCTGTATAGCCTGTAATGTACTTTTAGAATCAGTAAATATCACTGAGTTTTTAAGTTTCATTAAAATAATATACTCTAAAGCTTTGTAGATACCTAAACATTCCCCTGTAAATACCGAAGCTTCAGGAGGTAATTTAATTTTTTGAACTATATTGTACTGTAAATGGAAAACACCTACTCCTACGTTTTCAGATGGAGACAATTTTGAAGCATCTGTGAAAATGAAGTTGGCTTTTCTAAACTGTTCATCTGTATTATGATTAAAAAGAGTGTTTGCTTCTATGTCATCTTTATTAACACCTACGTTATAACAAATGTTAGGTTCCAAGAGCAGAGGCTCTAAACTAATTTTAAATAATGGTAAGACAGGAGAACGATAAATGGGAGCCTGTAGGGCTATTAGTTTTTTATAGCTGATAGAGAGACAGATTGGTGATTTGTGTCTCCAATAACTGAGTGAACTTAAGTATTCTTCTAAAATTTGTAGTTTTGGAAATAGGGGATGATTTGAATACTGATAAGCTTTAAATACGAATTTATCGCTGAGAAATTGTCTCCTAAGGCCAAGAGGAGGTTCGACACATTCCACTTGCATGGCATTGATAGGCGAAGATTTCATAGCACCTAGGATCAATCTCAAAGCTTTGTATTGAATAGCATCTAATTTTTTAAAAGCAGCTTTGTTCCCCCCTTGGAGCAAAAACGTTGCGTATTCGAGAATGCTTCTTATTAAAGCATTATATACAAGTTTCAGCGAAGATGGGTGAGCGCCCCACCAGACCCCTGACAGACACTTCATCATATTCAAGGCCCTTTCGCACTTCGAAACAACGTATTCGCAATGTTGGATTCCAGAAAGTTTGGAATCCAACATTACTCCCAGAAACCTAACGTGGTCTTTAACCTCGATAGGGGATCCATCATATGAAACACTGACATCCGGGGATTCGTTTCTTTGTGAATAATACTACACCGCTTTTTTCAACCGATAGCTCCAATCCATTTCTATCCAACCACTGCTTATGCAGAGTCAGAGAAAAATTCAAAACTCGGCAAGCTTCAGCAGGTGATTGACAAACATAGTATAAAAGTAAATCATCAGCATACTGAAGGATGTGAATATTATTTAATGCACGCTCTAAATCACTGGCATATATGTTATATAACAAAGGACTTAAAACAGAACCTTGTGGTAGACCCTTAGGGGGCGTCCATAAATTACGTGAGGTGTTTTTTTAAATTTTCTGTCCCTCCCTCCCCCCCTGGTGAGATGTTGTGAGATTTTATTCAACCCCCTCCCCCATCCCCCAATCTCACGTGAGATTTTTCAAAATGTGGGTTTCTTACGTAAACGTGTTGGATTATTATTGTAAGGTAGTTGATGTATAACGAAGTATGAATGAAATTATTTTCTTTCGAACGAATTAGTGAATGATCTTAATCGTATTACGATATACGCTTAAGATTTAATCTTAAGCATGTACAATCTGGATTAAATGGACCAAAATAGTATATTTTTTTATGTTTCAATGAGAAAAAAAATTGCGTGATATTTTCCGAGACCCCCCCTCTCTCCAACGTAAGATTAGATGAGATTTGACTCGACCCCCTCCCCCCCTTAAACATCTCACGTAATTTATGGACGCCCCCTTACCAAGTACTCTACTTAACCTAGTTCCATCAGGAAGATCTAAATGAATATGTCTTTCTGAGAGCATAAAATATATAAATTTCGTGAGCATTTCCGGAACATTAAGGTCTTTCAATTTTTGGATTAATTTACTAACATTAACATTATCATATGCAGCATGAATATCTAAGAATGCTGCTAAAACTACTTTATATTTAGAAAAGGCTAAATGGATATCGGAAGTTAAAATACTGATACTATCTATAGTGCTTTTCCCTTTCCGGAAGCCGAATTGACTGGTTGATAATAATTGATTACTCTCAATATACCACTCTAGTCTATTTTTAACCAAGTGTTCTGCTAATTTACTTAAAATAGAACTCAAAGCTATCGGACGAAACGATTTCGGGTCACAAGAAGGCTTGGATGGTTTTAAAATTGGAACCACTATTTGTGTTCTCCAGGATAGAGGAACCTCCCCTGTAACTATAACCTCATTTACTAATTTTAAATAATACGACAAAGTTTCATCGTTTAAGTTAACAAAAAATGAGTAGGGTATACCATCTTCACCAGGTGAGCTATCTTTTACACTATTTAACACCCCTTTTAATTCTGCAAGAGAGAATGGATCATTAAGTGAAGATTTTGTTAAAGGTAAGTTAAAAGAAATAGAATCATATGCATCTGCAACAGTTGGTGGTGCTAAATGATCCATAAAAGAATCTGCTATAGAAGGATCAAGAATTACTGATGAGGAGGAGTTATAAGCTGATCTAAAGCGTTTAATATTACGCCATACTTCAGATGGAGATGTTGTAGGAGAAAGTGATGTACAAAATGATATCCACCCATTTCTTTTTTATTGTTTAAGAAATTTTTAGTACTATCCATAATCTTACACAGTTGTTCATAATTTTCATCTGACATATCCTGCTTATATATTTGCTCAGTCTCCTTTCGTGTTTTGATAGCCGCAGTACATTCATGGTCCCACCAAGGTGGAGAAGGAATTAACCCTGAGGTAGCACCTTTTATAGGAAATGTTTCATCTGCTGCTTCTATAAGGCATTTGGCCAATGCTTCAGAACAGGATGTTACTCCTGACTGACTAATGTCAGGAAGGTTTTTAGTTTTGCTATGGACTATACTTTTAAATGTCTCCCAGTCTTTTTCGGATTGAGTTAATCTATGTTTGAGACGAGGATTGTAATTAGCACCAGAAGGAGTTTTAATAGGGGTACACATTATAAGGGGGAAATGATCACTACCAAAAGTTGAATTAAGGCGAAACCAGCACGCGTAGCATGAGCAAACGGGACTCTTGTCTACGAAGACTTGTCGTCTCGACCCTCTAGATTGCTGAGCACAGTGGTGGGACTCGCTCTCAGAATTTTACAACCTTTTTATGTCTTTTAATACAAATATCAGTTTTAAAATATAATATTTTTATTTCAACATCAATAAACGTCGAAATTATCTGAAATGATTCGAAATGATTTAGTTTAAACATGATACTTATTTTTTAATAAGTTCTAAGATAAAGAGACACTCACAAAAGCTTTCACTTCCGTAGACAAAGCTCTCTCGAGCTCGAGAAGAATAATGTTGCCACTAGTAAATATTTATAATTATTTCCATCATTTATCTTAAAGGGCGTTCCTTTCTATACGTTTCACGACGCAAAACTCTTAAAACCGAGTTAAATATAGCCGTATGGATATAGTTCGTTTGCCTTCCTTTTATTGAGAGATTTTTGAAAAGATGACACAGACCAACGCACTTGTTAATTTAGTAATAAATATTGAAATCAATGTATGAAAATAATTTTAATTTACGTTTTTAAGTAAATAAATTAAAATTAAGTAAAATAAAAGTAAAAAAAATACTGAAGGGAAAAAGTGTAATATTAGGAAACAATATGATTGAATAGGTAGGTACCTTTTTACAATAAATTATTTATTGTATTATTTTAATTTATAAAAAAAATTAAGAATAAAAAATACTTATTCGTTATTTACTACTAGTAAATATTTATTATATTTCTTTTTTTATAAATTTTATAATAAAAAAGAATTACTTAAATACAATTTTTATTTTTTTTTCTTTCCGGACAGCTGTTTTTGTCGTTTGTGCTGTAACTTCTCTTCTTACCTTAATAAAATATAAACACGGACAACTTAGATTTATTTTTATTGCGAAATTAAAAACTCAGAAAAAAAAATAAGTCGACAAATCTTTCTCGACCACTCGAAGGGTGGTAGACAAATTTCTCCCACTCAACTGTCAAATTAATGTCTAAAACTAATGTCTTCAACTGACAAAAGCTCGTGTTTGTCGACTTTTGACATTAGGCCACGACAAAGAACAATGCGAGTCCACGGTTGTAAAATGCGAGCATGAGTATCTCGATCTCAACCCGACAAAAGTGACATTTCGGTGTAGACAAGCCATTGTTCTGTGAGTCGAATCTTATCTCGATGTTGGTCATGCTACGCGTGCAGGTAATCACTGAAGCTAATCCAGGATCACAAATAGACAAGTCAACCGCACTTGCCTTTTCGTTAGGTTTAGTACGGCGAGTTGGTATTCCTGTATTTAAAATGCATAAATTATTCTGATCAATAATATCTAAAAAATATTCGCCATTGCTATCAGTACTACCACAGCCCCATGAACGGTGGTGAGAGTTAAAATCACCAAGAAGCAGGAAGGGACTATTTATAGCTGTGATCAGTGGAACAATTTCATTATCAAAAATATTAGAAGATGGGTAAGGTATATAAGTAGAGATAATAGAAACACCACTGGATAGTTTTACACCTATAACATTAATATCATCTAAGTTATGTGTGGGAAGTGTCAGTCGTTAAAAAGAAATAGTATTCTTGACAAGAATGGCAACTCCTGCATGATTATCTGTTCGGTCTTCTCTAAGACATGTGAAGCCAGGAATCCCAAACAGAAAACCGGACCGCAGCCATGTTTCAGAGAGAGCAACTATACTAATTTTATGTTTATTAATAATATGAATTAAATCACTCTTTTTAGGTATTACACTCCTGCAGTTCCACTGTAGGACCTTTAGATCCATTATTATTATTTATTAAATTTGTAATAATTTCAACTATTGCAGCGACGTTGGACGGTTTCAATGAATTATTAGTTAACATTGAATTAAGAAATGAAATAATTAAGTCAATAACTGTATTATTTTCCACATTTCCATCTTCATTTTGCCTAAAAGCACACCATCCATTAGAGGAAGAAAAGGGCATATTGTAGTCATTGATAATCTTGTTGTGAACTCTTTGATCATAACCTTTGGTAGTTGGTGGAGGAGGACGAGGTTTTTTAAAAACAGTTTTTTTATATGATGTGTGCTGAGGGTTTGATGTATCTATTCTATTATTAATGTGATTGTCTTCTGAGTTTTGTTTTGTTCCAAGAACATCAGCATAAGGCTTGGATATAGCTGGGTGGAGTTTACTAGCCTCACTATAGGAAATGCAGTTATGGGACATACTTAACTTAATTTCTCGTTGTCTATTAAACTCAGGACATATTTTACTAGTGGCGAAATGGTACCCTGAGCACATTAAACACACTGCACAGCTTTCATCAACATTACAAATTTCATCTTTATGTTCCTGAGAACATTTAAAGCATCTAGGACGGGACCGACAATTTAACTTAGTATGCCCATAGCGGCAACAATTATAACATTGAATCGTTGGATAGGTATACAGTTCTACTGGTAATGCATTGTAACAAATATATATTCTTCTAGGGAGCACTTGTCCGTCAAATGTGAAAACTACTGACTGGGATGGTTTCCAAATCACTGACCCATTAACATTAACTTTATAATTCAGACGCCTGATTTTAATGATTTGGCCACATCCAATTGGAACTGTAACATTTTTCTTAATTTCTTCAGGAGTCCATTCAGCTGGAACTCCTCGAACAATGCCTAATCTTGTCACATTAAAAGTGGGAATGAAAGCCCGCAGTTTAAAATCTTTTAACTTATTACTGTTAATAAAACCATTAGCATCATGAATGGTAGAAAAAGACACAGTGCATCTATTTCTGCCAATACGTTTGACACTGCCCGGTAATATTCTTGAAGTCAGTTTTTTTAAGAAAGTTTCCAAAAGTTATAGGATGCAGATAACTACCATCATTTGGAGAAGTTTCAGTTCTTTGTACGTGAATCAAGTATGGAGAAACATCCGTGGAAACATATTGCCTTCGACCTAATTCAGCTGCCTGTGTGGGTTGTGGAACAGAGCTGGAGTGACCAATATTATTGTCATCACTTTTACTTAAGTTAGGAATGTTTTGAGGCTTTATAAAAACACTGTCAGTGCATTTCTTTAGCAATGAATCATGACCAGAACATTGACAATCGTGATCACTGTTTCCCTCATGAGAAGTCCGTTTCCTTTTCTTATTGCAGTGTTTGCACACTTTCTTAACTTTTAATCTCTTTCGAGATCCTGAACCTACACTGCTTACTGATGCATCAGTGTCCATTTCATTTCCCTTATCAGGAACAATAACATTGAAGCCCACGGGGGGACTCAGGTCGAGGCCCAAGGCCCCCGCTGCAACGTTACGATCAGGGGCCTCGATCATAATATCCATACTATACAAAACTAGAATAAAAACTTACCAGATACAGGAAAATATACACAAATACAATAGAAATACACACTAATTAAATACTAACACCTACAAAAAAGATGACACCATATTAACTCATCTTCTAAGGAAAGATTTTTTAAGAACTGGGAGGCCAAAATATTGTTTTGTGCTCAAGTATAAGTGCCGTAAACGGCTTTGCTGTACATGGATTTGCGGATTTTTTTGCGTACACCTAGCACTATTATGATTAAATAAAGAATTTTAATCAAATTAAATGTGTATTTCATCAATATTCGCCATTTTATAGTAACAATAATAATAGACTATTTGACTAATTTTGTAAAACCATTTTAAATTATTCCTTATTACGTAATAAGCGCACTACATTGATATTTCAGGAAAAATCTATGTATTTAATAAAAAAAAAATTTTAAAGTTTTAAATTTTAAAACCGCGCCAAAAACGCTATGGCGCTGGCTGGACACGTGACTTGTTGACGTCACAAGCCTGTAAACATTGTAATATCCTTAGCCATTTGACAGCCATCAATCGCGGATCCTAAGTCTATGGTCGTGTCAAACGCCTGAAGCCATATTTATTTACAGGCATGTGACGTCATCAGTCAGCTTAGAGTGTTTTCGCCACAGAAAAAAAATCAAAAATTATTGCATATTTCTAGGTGAAATTAATCCATTAATAGACTCAATTTAGTCCATATAATAGTCGAATATGTTATTTTACACCATTATCTGTTAGGATGACCACAATTTGTAGTATTTTTTCAATGTTGTCAAATTGTCTATTAAAAAAATTCAAAAATCTCGGTCTCGGCCGCGTCTTTTTTTTATTCTCGGTCTCGGTACTCGGCGAAAAGTGGGTTCGGTCGGTCCCTAGAATACATACGCCAATTTAGCATCCTTTGGCTATGTTTACATTAATACAAGTAGACGACTGAGTCGAGTAGCAAGTAGAAGTACATTGCCTGGCATGTTCGTCGATTTTAAAAGAACGTCAAACACACCACGTAATGTACTTCTACTGGAATGTTTTTGGGCCGCGCAGCTGGCGTAATGTAAACATAGCCTTTCAAACGGAAAAGTAAACATTGATTAAGATTGGAGATTATGGAGATGAGAATTGGAGTTTTTGGCGCCATTTTTTCTAGTACGGTTTGGTGTCTGTTTTAATTATTTGAAAATTGATTCATAGTGGATATTGTGTCTTAAAATTGGTGCAGTTTTGTGGTACAAGTGTCTACGCAACTGAACAATATGTGGGATAATTGAAATAGGCGCGATCTTGGTTGTGTGAAGCTGTGACTTTTATTGTAGTGGTAGCTACCTCGGCAGAACTTTCCGAGTAAACTGTCTTGATATACTTGTTGCCAAATGCTCCAAGCAGCATTAGAATGCAATGCACCCGCATTCTAATGTAAACTTAAACTGAAACAATACCTATCACTGAACTATTAAACACTTGACACTGGCAAAAATTACTTCCAAGAGGAAAGTAGATTGCCAAACTAAAAAATGTTGACCTTTTTGTTATTTGTGCAAATTCACTGTTAAAAATGAACTTATTTATAAATAAATAAATATTAAATAACTAAAAATAAAAAGTTATATTTTTATTTATTTAACCGTGCGTTTGGTTCCTAACGCGGCTTAAATAATTATTCTTGTTTTAAGCCTCGATTACATACGCCGATTTAGCGTCCTTACTGGGGACCCAATTTCAGATTGGAAACGAAGCCCCGTATGCCGGCACCTATTTCACATTATAAGTAGCCCCTAGATGATCAAGCATGGCTTGTCAATAATTTACATTGCATTACCACCACCACTACCATTTGAGTGCGTACTAAAAATCCAAGATGGGGGCCATCTTTTTTGTTTGTGGGCCGATTTCGATGAAACTCAGTTTTTCGTCCTTTTCTGTCAAGAAAATAACAAAACAATTTTTCAAATACTAAAAATCTAAGATGGCGGCCAACTTTTTTGTTTGTGGGTCGATTTCGATGAAACTCAGTTTTTCGTACTATTTTGTCAAGAAAATAACAAATCAAGTTTTAAAATATTAAAAATCCAAGATGGCGGCCAAATTTTTTGTTAATGGGCCGATTTTAAAGGAACTCGGTTATGTTACTACTTTGACAAAAAAATAACAACGAAATGTTGAAAATATTAATAAATTCAATATGGCAGCCAACTCCTTTATTTGTAGGCCGATTTCTCAATTTTTCGATTTCGATAATGATGATATTGTTACTATTTAAAGTAGTTAGTACCAAAACCAGAGTTTTATCAAAATCGGACCACGAACAAAAAAATAGGCCGCCATCTTGGATTTTTTAATATTTTCAATATTGCCTTGTTATTTTCTTGTCAAAATAGGACCAAAAACCGAGTTTTATCGAAATCGGCCCAAAAACAGAAAAGTTGACCCCCATCTTGGATTTTTGGTATTTGAAAAATTGGGTTGTTATTTTCTTGTAAAAATAGTACCAAAAACCGAGTTTCATCGAAATCGGCCCACAAACAAAAATGTTGGCCGCCATCTTTGATTTTTCAATATTTTTAATATGCGTTGTTATTTTCTTGTCAAAATAGTACCAAAAACCAAGTTTCATAGAAATAGGCCCACAAATAAAAGAGTTGGCTGCCATATTGGATTTTTCATTATTTTCGACATTTCGATGTTATTTTTTTTTTAAATAGTAACAAAACCGACTTTTATCGAAATCGAGTTCTAGGTGGCCTTAGATTGGATCCCCAGTAAGGACGCTAAATCGGCGTATGTAATCGAGGCTTTATGCCCCAAGAAGCTCATACCTCCCTCCAATGGAGATTGCACGGCCAGTGTCATAGTGAAGATAGAAAAAATGTCCTTGAGTGACGTGACGGCTTATTGCAACCTCTTTCTTTAGTGTTACAATACGTGTTCGTTGTTCTACTACAGTAGCCCGTAATACATTTAAATTATCAAAAAGGTTACCGCTCGCCGTTGTGATTTAGTTATTTATTACGAAATTATAGATCCTTTAACCCAAGTTTTACAGATCGCAACCCGCCGTAACCTATATTTGTATATCTCCAAAAATGATATTTTTTAGTTTTCGAGGTTTACCACATGGTTTAGCTATTGTCGTGCGTGTTCTACAGCTTTGTTTGATTGCCACTAATAATAGTAAGCCTATGAAAAGTGACCATACACAGATTTAAGACCAGATAAAGTCCATCTATTTTCATCTGGTCTTAAATCTGTCTATGGCTGCTTTTCATAGTCTTACTATTATTAGTGGCAATTAAACAAAGCTGTAGAACACGACAATAGCTAAACCATGTGGTTAACCTCGAAAACTAAAAAAAAATCATTTTTGGAGATATACAAATATAGGTTAGGGCGGGTTGCGATCTGTAAAACTTGGGTTAAAGGATCTATAATTTCGTAATAAATAACTATATCACAACGGCGAGCGGTAACCTTTTTGGTAATTTAAATGTATTACGGGCTACTGTACTATTCGTTCGTGAGAAACGAAAACGTATTGTAAAACGAAAAGAAAGAGATAGCAATACGCCATGACGTCACTAAAGAGTCTTTTTTCAATCTTCACTATGATACTAGGCGTGCAAGCTCCATTGTTATGCCCCTACCCCTATCTCAGTCAGTTCATGCAGTTAAAAATAGACGCTCGAATATACGAGCACAGAATAAATTACGAGCGAGATGGAATGGAGGTTGCAAGGATATTTTTTATGGTCGCCGCCCGCCGCCGCGTTCCTTTGGGTCCCATCGCATGTTATAGGGTGACTTTGATAAAGTTCTAAAAATGATAACACCGTTCGTTTGTCCAGATAAATGTTATTGTTGACGAGCACCCGGCGCCGAAATCAAGAAAATCAATTGATTTTGTATCCCATTTAATTTAAGCCAATGAGGGGCTACTTAAACGCACATGGCGTGACGTCATAGATTAGGCCACGCCTATTGTAATTTACCATAAGAAAAAGTTAGGAAGATATTTTTAAGCTTTGTAATGCTTAATGAGCGCAATTTTTTTAGTTTTAAACTTATTTTTTGTAGTTTAGAAGTTATGAGGGAACAGTTAACATACATAAATCGACTGGACGTTCCGGTGATAGGAAAGAAAGGAAGGAAATATAAAGAAAGGAAGGAGTCATAAATAAATAGTAACACAATAGTCTAAAAAAACAGTTTATTCAAAATTGACATTAATAGCATTGCTAAAAGTACAGTTCTTCATTTGGTAGAATATTTACAATAAGTACTTATTTGATGAGTCGCATTTTTACGTAGGTAAGTAATTTACTCAATTCGGAGTAAGTGGTTTTTAGAGTAAAACATCTCTATAGGCCTCTTCTCATCCCTATAGGTCTCAAACCATAGTCCGTTTTTTTAAGCTTATAGTAGTACTTTGGTTACAATATGAGTAATTTTATTATTGCTTAGCATAGCAATATGTTGTAAAATCTAGGAATATTTAGGGCCGCACTCACAGGTTCCGGATAGCACCTATTATGTTTTATTTCAAAGCGGCACAGAATTTGTATGATATTTGTCAGGTACGATAACTGGGACATATCTGGAACCTGTGACCCGGCCCTCGGTGTCATGGCAGTGATCTCCTTATCTGCTAGAATACTCCAGCTAGGATCTACATCGTTGGAGTGATCTCGTCGGTGAACTCATCACACCTATCTTCGAGTTCGTACTGGAAAACAAAAAAAAAATAGGTAATGGTAGTCGTAATACCTGTAGAAAATGTACCGTAGTCAATTGTTAAGGGTCCATGATAGGAAAACATGGTTTGCGGGGGTCATATTTTTATATAGAAAACGTGAAGTTGTAGCCACAAAAAAAAACATACGACAAGCTAAAGAAATTATCTAATAGCTACAAGTATTCAATTGTATATGAATATCACAGATGATTGTAAAAAAAAATTAGAATATCATCAAAAGCGCTTGCGTATGTTCATATTTTTGGCGTAAATAATAGCGGAAACGTATTGAATTCTACATCAAAATACACTTTACCGTACTGTGTAGTTGCCCCGATAACTTTTATTCAAGAAAGGTAATTGTGATAAAGATAATAATGAAAAAACTACGAAAAACATCGAAAAAGTGCAGAAGTGAGGAGGAATCGCGAAAAAAATATCAGCTGTTTTGATATTTCCGTTATTAATTTTTGTATGAAACAGCTGTTTTTTCGCGATTTTAGAGTTGGTCCCATAGTAAAAGTTGTTCAGTTTGTCCCTATCTACCATATTCGGTATTAGGAGTTATTTTCGTTGTTTAGTACCTCGTCCAGCTGCAGGCACTTGCCCCACTCGGCCAGCGTGACGCGGTGGTCGTCGTCGGCGTCGCAGCGGTCCAGGAACGGCGCGATGCAGTGCTCCAGCGACATGAGCGGCGCGCGGGTCGGGCACAACCTGTACGTTACTGTATACGTACCTCGTCCAGCTGCAGGCACTTGCCCCACTCGGCCAGCGTGACGCGGTGGTCGTCGTCGGCGTCGCAGCGGTCCAGGAACGGCGCGATGCAGTGCTCCAGCGACATGAGCGGCGCGCGGGTCGGGCACAACCTGTACGTTACTGTATACGTACCTCGTCCAGCTGCAGGCACTTGCCCCACTCGGCCAGCGTGACGCGGTGGTCGTCGTCGGCGTCGCAGCGGTCCAGGAACGGCGCGATGCAGTGCTCCAGCGACATGAGCGGCGCGCGGGTCGGGCACAACCTGTACGTTACTGTATACGTACCTCGTCCAGCTGCAGGCACTTGCCCCACTCGGCCAGCGTGACGCGGTGGTCGTCGTCGGCGTCGCAGCGGTCCAGGAACGGCGCGATGCAGTGCTCCAGCGACATGAGCGGCGCGCGGATCGGGAACAGCTCATGCCGCGACACGAACCTGTATGTTACAATACGATACCGATTAGAAAATTTCCATTTTTTTAAAGATTCTTTAATGTATTCACTTCTCAAGCTTACGCGCTCACTAGACATGTAATAAAACACTTTATCTACTCTCATATCGTAAAATTCTAATTATGAATTTCAAATCGAATTTATATTGACATACTTTATACACGCAATACCGAAAAAAAAATAAAAAGTTATTTTATAACTATACTATACTGAGCAATGTAATATAAATATATATATATAAATAATATATATATAAAATAACTTTTTTTCTCATTACGATACAGGGCAAATCCAAGAAGAAGGCAGTGCCGTGATATTAAAAAGAAACAACGACATTTCCACATACTTTCCATGATTAAAATGTACTCTATGGTGATCGATGACTTATCGTAGCATTTAGTCTTCTGGAATACACTCATCTCATTATTTATTTTTCTAATAGATTACGCAAAAATTACGCGCCATTTTTAGATGTTAATTTTTACTTTTGCTTAAAAATGTCATAGTAGTGAGTGAAAATTTGACTCCACCCGATATTTTAAATGCGGCGACGGAAAAACGTCTGTAAGTAGTGCCGACCTAACGATAAAAACTCTTTTTATCATTGATATTTTATTTTGTAGAAGTTTTGTAGGTTCAATCGGGTCAATAACAAATTGTATGAGAGTAGATAAAGTAGTGTATGAAACTGCACATAACTAGGTAATAAAACACTCGTGTGATAAAACACACTCATGTTTTAATACCCCTCATTATGCGCCAGTTTCATAAACTACTATTTTAACGGATACTAGCGCGGTTTTATTGAAAGTACTTGGGTAAAAAACTAGAACGCTTCGCCTTTGCTATAAAAAGAGTACTCCAAAATATTTCAGTTGAGGCTGCTCTAGCTGCATACCATGGCTACGTCTCGTCTGTACTTAGCTATGGAACATTGCTTTGGGGGAACTCCATTGATGTAGAAAGAGCCTTTTGATACAGAAGAGATGTATTCGTGCCTTAAGCAATATTTGGTACTTAGAAAGTTGCAAACCATTCTTTAAAAAGTATAATATACTTCCGTTACCCTGCCTTTACATTCGAGACGCTTGTCTTCTTGTCAAATCTTTTCCGAAGTACTATAAAACCCGTAAGGAGATAAGTATAAGACAATTACGGAAACAATATACAGACCTAAATATCAACCTCGCTGTCACAAGGACATATATAAACGAAATGTATATAATATGAGTATAGTTCTATATAACGCATTGCCACAATATCTAAAAAATCTAAATGGGGCTTTATTCAAAAATAAGCTAACCAAATGGCTCTTAGAAAAGTGTTTTTATAGTACTAAAGAATATTTAGAGTGGAAGAATTAGTTTGTTTAGTTAAGTTTTAAATTTTTAAGTTATAAACGTTTGCATGTCTGCGAGCAGGCTGAACACACGCGCATACTTATATTTAAGATCTGTAACAACTGTGTTTTGTGCAAATAAAATATTTGTATTTGTATTTAGTTGGTATTTGGTTTGATTTTTTATTTTCCTGACGTTTCGGCACCTTTGCAGCTGCCGTGGTCACGGGGGACCTCCGTAAAAAGTGTTTTATTTTTAAATTTAATTTAGAAAAGTATATTTACATAACAGTAAAAATTAGAGATGCGCCGAATGTCGGTTTAACCGAATACGAATGTTCGGCCGAATATTCGGTCCAAAATGTACCGAACCGAATATTCGGCCGAATCATTCGGTTTCATTCTGCGCAGTAAACAGGTTTGTACACGTGTTTTTTCGGGTGGAACCCTTTCGGGCGTTTCCCACCCTCGGCCCCTCGCGCTCTTTCGGTTATAAATTGCTTACAAATGATTTTCTAACGTCTAAAAACGGGACTATATGTTTTGATTTTTTAAATATCTATCATAGATGTTGAAATATTTGCAATTTTCTGATTTCATACAAAATAAAAAAGTGCCTTCTTTTTAAAATACCTACTTATAATTAATATTTTAAAAAATCAAAACACACAGCCCTAGTTTTTAAGCATTTCAAAAACACCAAAAATTGATTGCTTTAGGTTGAGGTTAGGGCTTGCAATTCGAATATTCGAATACTTCGAATATTCGGCTGATTTTGCTATTCGAATACTCAAGTCGGTGATATTCGAATATTCGAATATTTTCTACTTTGTTAGATTTAGGCGAAAGTCATTCATTAAATACCCGAATAGCGCTAGAATGAAGCGTTCGTTAACGGTCACTTTCACGTTTATTTATTTGTTGACCTAATGTTCTTTATTTTTCCAGATATTGTAAACCATTTTAATCTAGCTTCACGATGAGCAAAATACTTGAAACTTAAAACAGGTCAGAAGTCAGAACTGGAAGACGATGAAATAATATACTGTCATTGAGCTGATCTAATGGTGGAACCCAAAGATGACCACAGGAAATCTGTAATAAAACCATACAAATCCATCGAGTTTGGGCTGGTTTGATTCGTCTTGACAAGTATTTTGTTGTGAAATAGTGTCCAGAGTTTGATGATGAAGCCGAAAGAAGACCACAAGAACTCTGTAGTGAAACCATGCAACCCCATCTAGTTTAGGATAGTTTGATTCGTCTTGGCTAGTACTGTAATATGAGATGATTTCCAGGGTCTGATGATGGAGCCGGAAGAAAGCTACAGGAACTCTGTAATAAAACCATGCAACCCTATCGAGTTTATACTCGTTTGATTTGTTTTGATGAGTACTTCGTTGAAATAGTGGCCAGAGTCGGATGATGGAGCCGGAAGAAAACCACAGGAACTTTGTAATAAAACCACATAAATCCATCGAGTTTGGACTCGTTTGATTCGTCTTAACAAGTTCTCTGTTGGGAAATTCAAAAGTGTACAAGGTTTGATGATGAAGCCGGAAGAAGGCCACAAAAACTCTGTAATAAAACAATGCAACGCCATTTAGTTTGGGCTCGTTTGATACGTCTTGACTAGTACTTTGATGGGAGACGATTTCCAGGGTCTGATGATGGAGTTGAAAGAAGGCCACAGGAACTCTTTAATAAAACTACAACTCCATAAAGTTTGGGCTTGTTTGATTTGTCTTGACAAGTACTCTGTTGGGAAATAGTATGCAGGGTCTGATGATGGAGCCGGAAGAAAATCACAGGAACTCTGTAACGAAACCATACAAATCCATCGATTTTGAGCTCGTTTGATTTGTCTTGACGAGTACTCTGTTGGGAAAATAAATAGTGTTCAAGGTCTAATGATGAAGCCGAAAGAAGACCACAAGAACACTGTTATAAAACCATGCAACCCCATCTAGTTTGGACTCGTTTGATTCGTTTTGACTAATGCTCTAATAGGAGACGGTTTCCAGGGTCTGATGGTGGAGCCAGAAGAAGGCCACAGGAACTCTGTAATAAATCCATGCAACCCCATCGAGATTTTTGCTCGTTTCATTTGTCTTAATGATTTCTTTGTTGGGAAATAGTGGCCAAGGTCGGATGATGGAGCCGGAAGAAGATCACAGGAACTCTGTAATAAAACCATACATACCAGTCGAGTTTAAGGTCACTTGATTGACCTTGAAAAGTACTCTGTTGGGAAAATAAATAGTGTTCAAGGTCTGATGATGAAGCCGAAAGAAAGCAACAAGAACTCTGTAATAAAACCATGCAACCCCATCTAGTTTGGGCTCGTTTGATTCATCTTGACTAGTACTCTAATATGAGACGGTTTCCAGGGTTTGATGATGGAGCCGCAAGAAGGCCACAGGAACTCTGTAATAAAACCATGCAACCCCAACGAGTTTTTGCTCGTTTGATTTGTCTTGATGAGTACTTTGTTGGGAAATAGTGGCCAAGGCTAGATGATGGAGCCGAAAGAAGATCACAGGAACTCTGTAATAAAATCATACAAATCCATCGAGTTAAAGCTCATTTGATTTGTCTCTTGACAAGTACTCTGTTGGGAAAATAAATAGTGTTCAAGGTCTGACGATAAAAGCTGGAAGAACCACAAAATCTCTGTAATAAAACCTCTAGACTAGTACTCTGATAAGAGATTAAATTGAAATTGAAATTGAGATAGTTTCCAGGGTGATGATGGAGTCGGAAAAAGGTCAGAGGAACTCTGTAATAAAACTATACAACTCCATAGAATTTAGTGCTCGTTTGATTTTTCTTGACAAGTACTTTGTTGAGAAATAAATTCCAGGGTTTGGTGATGGAGCGGAAGAAGGGTACAGAAACTCCATAATAATACCATACAACACAACCCCATCGAGTCTGGGCTCGATTGATTCATTTTGACAAGTATTCGGATGGGTGTTAGACCTTGGTCTGATGTTGAAACCGGAAATACCACAGAAAAACATAGATAAGACTAAAAAGCAGAATGTATATATTTATTGACAAAAAACTAAAAAGAAACACGTTTTAAAAACGTACTATAAAGTTTAAAAATCGAACTGAAAACCCGTAACGATTTATGACCATATACAGAAGTTAAACCTTAAAACGTGGGGAAAATACAAAAGTCAAAGATAATAAATTTTCCAAAATGCGTCCCATAAAACGAAGCATTAAACTTTGGTTTAACTTGAAAAATAAGCAATATTTATTAATTACAACCATTTTTTTAAATTTACAGAAATATTCGAATAATATTCGAATATATTCGAATACCTCCATAAAAAATTTCGAATATTCGAATGGTTAATTCCATCGAATATTTGCAAGCCCTAGTTGAGGTTTAGTTTAGGTGTGGGAAACGATATCGCCGTTTTTATGGAGACCGTTTGCTAGACAATCCTCTTAATCTTTTTTACATTTTGTCAATAAATAATTGGTAGTATTAGTACAATTTAAATATTCGGTAATTATTCGGCAAATCAAACGAATATTCGGCCGAATACGAACATGAAAAAATATGCCGAATGTGCAGAATACGAACATTCGGTGCATCTCTAGTAAAAATATTTTGATAATTCAAAAAACGACGAAGATATAGCAGTTCAAAGTTTCAATGACTCACATTTTTCATACAAAATTTAATAAATGCTTCTTTATTGCAGTAATAATATCTACTGTAAAATCAACTGCTTCGCCTGTCTGTCAATATTGTGAACATAAAAGTGTTCTTGTGTGTCTTTTAATTTGATTGTTTTTCGTGTATTTTGTATAGGTACCTAAAGCAATTTTTGGTTAAATCATTTCTATTTTGAGTACTTCACGTTCTATACTGAGGTAGTGCGTGAGTGTAGAGTAAGTACATACATGTAGTGTAAGTGTAGGTCGCATCACACCGCACCACATCGTTGATCCAGCGGCGCGTGAGTATACGGACTCCCCCGAACCTCTTAATTACCCCCCCCCCCCCCAAACTCTGCGCGCGACCTTGTGTAGAGTGTAGTGTAGTGTGAGGAGGGTTACCGTATGGGCCCTTGACTCAAATCGGGTGCTCAGTATAAGAAAGCGGGAAAACAGGCGTTTTCGTCACATAAAATAAATAAAAGATATAAAACAAGAATAAACGGTCGATCGCGGACCGCGGTGCAAAAATACGCGCGGTGCTTCGTGCGTGTCGCTGTGGCTGGCAGAATGAGCCACTCAAGGCGATTGAAATCGGGGATATTTTGAAATCCTGGCGGGATGTTTAATTTTATTTAAAAAGCGGCACAAATCCGGCTTTTTCGAGACGAATGGCAACTTCAAGTGTTCACTCGCCTGTCGTTGTCGTGCGCGTCCAGGTCGCACCACTTCCAGATGGCGGCGTCGGTCCAGCGGCGCGTGAGGTCGGCCTCGTGTAGTGTACATGTAGTGTAGTGTAGTGTGCACTCGCCTGTCGTTGTCGTGCGCGTCCAGGTCGCACCACTTCCAGATGGCGGCGTTGGCCCAGCGGCGCGTGAGGTCGGCCTCGTGTAGTGTACATGTAGTGTAGTGTAGTGTGCACTCGCCTGTCGTTGTCGTGCGCGTCCAGGTCGCACCACTTCCAGATGGCGGCGTTGGCCCAGCGGCGCGTGAGGTCGGCCTCGTGTAGTGTACATGTAGTGTAGTGTAGTGTGCACTCGCCTGTCGTTGTCGTGCGCGTCCAGGTCGCACCACTTCCAGATGGCGGCGTCGGCCCAGCGGCGCGTGAGGTCGGCCTCGTGTAGTGTACATGTAGTGTAGTGTAGTGTGCACTCGCCTGTCGTTGTCGTGCGCGTCCAGGTCGCACCACTTCCAGATGGCGGCGTTGGCCCAGCGGCGCGTGAGGTCGGCCTCGTGTAGTGTACATGTAGTGTAGTGTAGTGTGCACTCGCCTGTCGTTGTCGTGCGCGTCCAGGTCGCACCACTTCCAGATGGCGGCGTCGGCCCAGCGGCGCGTGAGGTCGGCCTCGTGTAGTGTACATGTAGTGTAGTGTAGTGTGCACTCGCCTGTCGTTGTCGTGCGCGTCCAGGTCGCACCACTTCCAGATGGCGGCGTTGGCCCAGCGGCGCGTGAGGTCGGCCTCGTGTAGTGTACATGTAGTGTAGTGTAGTGTGCACTCGCCTGTCGTTGTCGTGCGCGTCCAGGTCGCACCACTTCCAGATGGCGGCGTTGGCCCAGCGGCGCGTGAGGTTGGCCTCGGCCTCGCGCTCCATGCTGAGGTAGTGCGGCGTGAGCTCGCGGCGCTCCGCCATGTCGCGCATTATGTTGAACAGCCAGTCGCGCATGCGCCGCGGGAAGTCCGACATCTCGCTTTCGGTGCACTCCTGCAGGGAACCATACACGAAAAACTGTATTAATAAAGCAACACATTTGACACGTAAAATGGTTGTAAAATCATTGGGATATCAAATACCATGAAGGACTTCTAATGTTTCAATATAATGAAGGGTGAATGTCTGGTGTTCTCTGAAATATTTCTACCGTTAAAAACTACACTATCTCTTGGTTCAATTGGAACAGATCACTATAAAGCCGCCTACGCACCGACAGGGGCCTAGATTAGTTAAGTCATTAAGCAGTTTTGCTTCAAAGACGTTTTGCAAGTTAGGCTTTCTGATCATAAAGGGTGCTTACAGCCTAGATTTGTAACCGAGTAAAAGGAACATTCACGAATGTTGCAACCGACCACACTGCGCGCTAGGTGCCTCGATAAATCCAGGCGACTACCTAGCATGTATCTTTAGCGCGAGTTTTACAAAGACTATGAGACCAAGGCGACTATCCTAGCGACTCACGTACCAGTGCGGTCACCAAGTAACCTGGATATATCTAGGCACCAATCTAGTCACCTGTCGGTGCGTTCGCAGCCTAAGTTAAATGATAATAACAGAAGCAGGATATTCTTTACGATGAATTGAAGGAGTGTATGATGCAGTGTATGTGTGTAGTGTAGTGTAGTGTGGTGTAACGCACGGGCATCTCGCGGCAGGTGCCGTAGTACTCGATCTGCACGTGGTGGTACTGCGCGCCGCGGCACAGCTCCGACCCGTCCAGGCACAGGCAGCGCTGCCGGTACACCTCGCAGTCCGACGACCACGTCTCGTTGTGGTTCGTGCACACCTGGCGGGACAAACAATCTTTATTAGTATAAATTCTGTATGAGTATGAACATGGGTACTCGAATATGTACATATTTCCATCAAAATCTTAAAGCGTTTAACTAATGGAGACGGCAAAACCATATAACACCGAACAATTTTATCTGCCACTTTTAGCGGGAGGGGAGGTAAACACGTACAGCACACTACGAAAAAGTGTCGTAGTGTGCTATGCAGGTAGGTCTGTCTCTGTCTTTACTGAGTGACAGCTACCTGGTTACATATCATCTCTTATATAAAAGTGAAGGGGTGACTGACAGACTATTGCTCAGCCCAAACCACTGAACCTAGAGACTTGAAATTTTGCACATAGCTTCTTTATACAATGGAACCACCCACTAAGAAGGGATTTTAGGAAATTCCACCCCTAAAGGGTTAAAATGGGGGTACAAAGTTTGTATGGAAAAGAAAAATTAAATAGACATTTCAACTTGAAACTTCGTGTGAGTACTTCTAAAAACAAATAAGCAAACACGTGTTTCGTGGTTTTCCGAAACTCAACCCTTTAGGGGGTAAATGGGGTAAAAAAAGCCCAACATCGATATGGAAGTCGTTATCGAGGTTTTATGGGATGTTGATTGCGAAAATGGCATTTATTTTTAGTGGTAGACATTATTCAACCCCTTAAGGGGTCAAACGGGGTTAAAAATTTGTATGTAAAAAATATAAAATAGAAATTACGACTTGAAACTTCGTAGGAGTACTTCTATAAACAAATGATCAAACATATATTTCGTAAATTTCTGAAAATCAACCCCCTAAGGGGTAAATGGGGTAAAAAGCCCAAACTCGTATATGACATCTATCGAAATTGGTCTACAAAAGGACGTTAAACTTTTTTGGTCATACGTCAATAGAAATAAAAAGAAATGTGGCATCCCTGAAGTGATGTTTTACGATGGGGAGGAGGCCTCTGACCCACAAAAGATATGTGATTTATTCTCAAATTTTTTTTGCTCCGTTTATGAAAAAAGCGATCCTAACAAGGTACAATTTCCCGACCTAGCACTGACACAGCCTAATGACTACCCAGTCCTCCATGACCTTGAGTTCTCTAATGAAATGGTGGTTGCTGCCCTTAAAGCTTTGGATATAACTAAAGGTCCCGGGCCAGATAATATCCCCCCTCTTTTTCTTAAGCATACTGCTAACTCTATAAGTGAACCATTAAGTTATTTGTTTAATCGTAGCTTAAAAGAAGGCCACTTACCGCAAATTTGGAAAACGGCAAATGTCACACCTGTTTTTAAAAGCGGCTCTAAGAATGATGTAATCAATTACAGGGCAATATCCCTGATATCCATAATGCCTAAGATATTAGAGCGACTCATTCACTCCGCTATTTATCCCAGTCTTCATAATAGGATTATTCCTGAACAACATGGATTTGTGAAGAGTCGCTCTACTGTTAGCAACCTTGTAACATACATGACATTCTTATTCGAGAATATGGACCAACGAGGACAGACGGACGTGGTTTATTCTGACTTCTGTAAGGCGTTCGACAAAGTGGATCACGCCATTCTTTTGCAGAAAATCGCATTCAATGGGATACATGGTAACTTATGGCGCTGGTTTTCCTCGTATATCACAAATAGAACGCAAAAAGTAGTCGTTAATGGATTCTCTTCGTATAATGACATTTCAGTAACCTCTGGCGTAGCTCAAGGGTCGATTTTGGGTCCGTTGCTATTTGTGCTGTTTCTTAATGATGTAGGTACTTGTTTTAAGAACACTAACTACCTGTTATACGCTGACGACCTTAAAATCTATAGAAACATCACAGGTACTGGCGACTGTGTTAAGTTACAGGAAGACCTGGATCGTCTCTCCGATTACTGTGTTAAGAACAAATTACAGCTCAGCATTTCCAAATGCAAAAGTATCACATTCACGAAGAAAACCAATATTGTTAATTTCCAATACTCCATAGGTAATATTCCACTACAAAAAGTATCGTTAATAAGAGATCTGGGTGTCCTTCTAGATAGTAAATTGCATCTGGATGCACATGTAGACAGTGTTGTGAATAAGGCTTAAGGCTTTCTAAAATTAACTGGGTGGAAATTTTATCAAATAAACCATTGGAAGAAGCTGTTGACATATTCTAAAATAAGTTACAGGAGTGTTGTGATTTGCTGATGCCTGTTTCCATTCGCTCTAAAGCAGAGTCTCATTATCCAATCTGGTACACCCGAGCGTTAATTAGGATTAACACAGAGAAAAATAAAGCACATACAAAATGGAAACGTTCTGGAAACCCTCGAGATTATGATGAGTTTTCATCACTTAGAGGTAGAATGAAGAGAGTGCAGGAACAGTGTTTCAGTTACTTCACTAATAAGACCGAACTTGCCATAAAGCATTCGCCAAAACGTTTTTGGACATATGTCAAATCAAAAAAAGGCGGAAGTAGCTATCCCAAAACTTTCACAAATGGAAACGAATCTTTTTCAGGTGGCCAAGATATTTGTAACGCCTTTAATAATTTTTTCAAAAGTGTATTCGTTTGCCCAACGCCCAATAGCTCTCCATCATCATCCTCTGAATACACGCCTAGCAGCAATGACACAGTATCATATATAGACTGTACGGTACAGATAACCGCACAGAATTATTTCTCATTTATTGCAATTGTTCATGTCAGCATTTTTACGCCAGTGCGCCGAATCTGGGGCACGGCGCGTCAGTCGTAGTAGTTCATCAAACCGCGATTCACACACATTCATCAAATAATAAATAAGTAATTTTGTGCCAATAAAAGTATATCCTTGTTAATTCCAAAACTATCTTTCTCTGGTGTATCCACAACCCATACATAGACGTCACTCCTGCCTTGGTGGAAAAACATCTCTTAAGTTTAGATATATCTAAAGGAGCTGGTTGCGATGGAATTCCTCCAATATTTCTTTCCAAATGCGCAGAGAGTTTAGCACTTCCTATCTTCATTCTTTTTTCAATTTCTCTCAAAGAATGCACTTTTCCTATGTTGTGGAAAAGAGCTCATATCATCCCAATACATAAAAAGGAATCCAAGTCCATAATTTGCAATTATCGTCCTATTTCGATTCTCAATACTTTGGCTTTAGTGTTTGAAAAAATAGTGTATGATCAAATTTGTTCGATCATTACTCGTGGTATCTCAACCTCCCAACATGGTTTTTTGAAAGGGCGCTCTACAGTATCAAACCTGGCAGTTTTTACTAGCTACATCCTGACTCAGATGGAACAAGGAGGGCAGATTGATGTGATTTATACGGACTTTGAAAAAGCATTTGACCGTGTGGATCACATCATTCTACTCCAGAAGTTGGAGAGTCTGGGGATACATGGAGACCTACTAAGATGGATTACTTCATACCTCTCAAACCGTTCTCAGGCTGTAGTACTTGGAGGTTATAGATCCGACTTCATTACCGTGCCTTCTGGGGTACCGCAGGGCTCCCGGCTCGGCCCTTTGTTCTATAACGTCTACATATTTGATATTTCTGCTAGCATAATGAACTCCAAGCATTTATTGTATGCAGATGATATGAAAATCTACATGCGCGTGGATTCTATTAATGACTGTAGATTGTTACAGGATGACCTGAATTCCCTTATGGCATACTATAATAAAAATAAGATTAATATCAGCATTTCTAAATGTAATTGCATAAGTTTTACCCGTAGAAAAAATCCGTTAATATTTGATTATAAGTTTAACGACGTTGCAATAGAGAGGGTCGAGTTAGTTCGTGATTTGGGAGTCTGGCTAGATGCAAAGATGACGTTTACCGATCACGTCGATAAAATCGTTAAGAGAGCATATCGCAACTTAGGTTTTATCATACGTACATCTAAACCTTTTACGAGTCTGATTAGTCTCAAAATCATTTATTATGCATATGTTCGTAGCATTCTCGAATATGCAAGCTCGATTTGGAGTCCGATCTACAATATACATAAAACTAGAATAGACAACATTCAGAAAAAAATTATTAAGCAGTTAAATTATAAATTTAATAATGACAAATCCGAGTACAAGGAGAGCTGCCAGCAGTATAGGTTGCTCACATTGGAAGAGCGGAGAACGGTGTTGGACATGGGCTTATTTTATGATGTGCTTTGTGGGCGACTAGATTGTCCAGAACTAATGGAGAGGGTGGCGTTGTTGGTGCCGTCACGCCGCACTCGGCATACGCAATTGTTCGCTGTCCCGAGTCATAGTACTAATTATGAAAAAAACGAGGTGTTAACTAGGTTAGTCAAGACTTATAATTCAAAATTTGCGGAAGTAGACCCATTCAATAATAATAGTAAAAGCAAATTCCTGGATAAAATCAAGGAGTTGTTGATGGGTGCGTAGATCGACTGTACTGTAATATTAAATGAATATAAGAAATAAATTAGATTTATATTGCATTAATTGTTATGTTGCACTTGCAATGTGGCGGTTCGGGATGTTAATAACAAGTCTGACTGCGATCAATAACTGATTTATTAAAGTAAAGAAATGGCTTATATACGAGGAGAGATGAGTGTGTGTAAGTACATATTGGTACACACACTACACCTCCCCCCTAAAAAAGAAAAAAAATACATGAAAAGATTAACTTATGTTAATAACAAGTCTGACTGCGATCAATAACTGATTTATTAAAGTAAAGAAATGGCTTATATACGAGGAGAGATGAGTGTGTGTAAGTACATATTGGTACACACACTACACCTCCCCCCTAAAAAAGAAAAAAAATACATGAAAAGATTAACTTTTTTCTAAATATCAACATTATTATTTCGGACGATTCTGATTCAATTTTCTTTCTAAAATAAAACAAATTGAAGTTATTTTTTTTCTAAAAGGTACATAAATCATTATTTAAAAGAAAAACATAAGTATATTTTATATAAGAAAAATATTCAACAGATATCAGTTTTTTTTAGAAGATTTCAAAAGTTATATTCTAATTTGTATAATGAGAGTAAAGAAAATACATAGTTACATAAAATGAAGGTACCTATCTATCATTTATTTATAAGGATTATTACATTCTTATCTTCCCATCTTCAACTCTAACATGACAACACTAAAATTTATTTTATACAAAAAAAAATTGACACATAAAATAAACGAAAACTTTATACTGAAATAGTTATACATTATTAAAAGGTATTTAAAAAAACTGTACTCATATTTATTATATGAATAGGTCACATATCTGATAAAGTTATTATAACTAACATCCAGTTCTGTAATATTTTATTAGCAAGAAAAAATTGAATTGTTAAAAAAACAAATTTCATAAGCTAACTTAATAAGCATTCCGAATTGTATACCTCCTTAACACTATAATATCGATTTCATAACAAGTTACAAACAATAACGTGAACACCACGACAGCATAAAAGTACCTAGGTACAAGGTACAAAGTTAAAGTAAATTACAGATTTCCAAGAGATACTTATAATACTAACTAATATCTGTGTTCGTAACATCCTTACATTCTTATTAAACTTCCATAATTCACATTTCAAAGTTAGTTTTTTAAACCAAAAGTTTATTAGTCATTTCTTAATAATTATTAATATAAAACATCACTACTACATTAGGTAACCTTTCGATTTATATCGAAATAGATTGCACTAACTAATAGTAAAACATTCTTATTCCTTGAAAGAAATAAAAAAAAAAACCCTTACACACTCACTAATTAGTTTTTTCTCTTCTGTCGTTGATAAAGGTAACTGACTTCAATACAAATTCAACTTTAAATATCTGATTAAAATATTCTACTTTCCTTATGTCTCTTTCATAAATAAAACTTCCATTTCAAGTTACTTTTTGCTAACATACCTACCTACACATACATAAGAATTTCACTTATCATTCTTCACTCGCATTTACATAAAAAATATTCTATCTTTCAATTTTTTTCATCATTCATCAACCTTAAATCATGTTATTACATAATAATTATCCTCTTCCATTTCCTATGTTTATCATAATCATAACATAACTTCCCATATTTCAATATTTTTATCTTTCGACATTCTATCTCTCAATATTCTTATCTAAATTATCATGTGTCAAAAACAATATTCCCATATATTTACTTCACTTTAAATCCTATTTTTGCTCGTTATAAACTTCAATTTCATAATAACTATCGGTACACTTATACACATATCACCTACTAGGTACTCACATATCATAATTCGCCCGGCGCCGGCGTACTTTCATTTTTATTTAACTCATCATTTTTGGTACATACTTTATCATATTTATTTATAGTCGACTTCATTATCATCATAAAAATGGACAATTGCCATTTTGGGCTGTGGCCACAGCTCACTTATTAATGGGGGCAGTTTTTTTAAGTTCTCGGACTCCAACAAATCTCACAGAGGAAATCTCGTTTCGCACCATGATCGACTAGAAGGATCTGACACCCCACGTATGTACCATTATTTAATAGGGTCATGAATTAAGACACATACTAATTTGGTCTCCAAACAGGATTCAAAGGGGAATCTCGTTCACACCTTGATGCAACTGAAGGACCTGAACCCTATAGTACCTCTCCTTTAATGTGTACCGTATAATCGAGCTTTTATCTTAACCATTTCATTCCAAAACCTATCAAATAAACTAACAATCCTAAATTGAATATAAAGTAAATAAGAGATTCATCGCTTTTGGGTGATCAGTCCAATCGCAAGTGAAACCTTATAAACCGTATATTCCCTAACTTCTATAAATAAATCCTTATCATCATTCCAAATCCTACATAAAAAAACGCATCACATTACCTAACCTAAACCTTGCTGTACCTAATTGCAACCTAAACAGCTAGGTACAAGAAGATTTTTAATACAGCTACAATAACTTTCCTACAATATTCCTAATACCTATTAAACCTATACCTACCTTTCCTTTATTCTAGTCATAGACCAAGCTTTCAAACTGTTCCTCGTAACTTTTTCCTTTCAAAACTCAACTATAATTTCCACAAATCTCAATCATTCCTCAACAAAAACTTTCACATTTGAAACTAAATAAGTTGTTTTAAATTTTCTTTCCCATCAAGTTAATACTCGTTATCTTTCCCTATTATAACAATGTTTTATATTACAGCTTAACCAGCAGACCCGTGTGATATTTTGTGACGAGATTAATGTTACTGCATCAACTTGCATAAATGCAGCTGCGCTACTCTTTGTAAGCTGCCGATATCAAAATACAACACTCTACATTCCAATACCTTGTTTGTTAAGTTAATCAAAACAATATGATTACATCACTTCTAATAAGAAATAATTTTGTCACATGATAATTTACTACCGATATTATTGAATTGAATTGCGTATTTACTAAACTTATACTGAAACAATAATCAGGACAAAATGAAAAATAATTTCACTATATAACTCGAAACTAATAAAAAAAAATTATAAGAATACTATTAGTTAAAATCAAATATCTTTTCAATAGTACCAAAATAGCTATACCTAATCGATCTTTATTTTTCACTCTCTAAAACATATAATAAGATTACCTACTTAGATAACTTCACTACCAAAAAGAATAAACTAAATTTATATCGAGCGTTTATTTACTTACGTAACAAAATTATACATAAATAAAATATAAGTATTTGTTAAACGTAAAAATTAGAGCGCAAACAAATTTTGAGTACGCAAATGTAATGAAATCTATTTTTTTTTGTCAATGTCATATAACTAATAAATTCGTAACTAAAATGTTGTCTCTCGGTATTATTATTGTCAGCAAACCTTGTAAGTAAAATGGATTTTCGAACTATGTTGTCTAACTTTCTCTATTTAAAATAATAAGCTTCTAAACAGAAAATAGTTATTAATTACTTGAAACTACATAAATACATAAGTAGGTACATAGCATAGACAAATATGTGCTAAACAAGAAAACCAAAAAATTTTTTAAGATAGCTTAGTAATTCACAATTTCATAATGATAATTTTCAATTTCTCTGAACAAGTTACGTACTTTTTCTAAAGAAAAGTGGAATGTTTTTCAAATCTATTGAAGTTATTTTTTAAATTTTGTTAAATGAGTATAAAACTACGTCATCATGAGAAATTGTAATTGTATTACTTAACTTGACTGAAGGAAAATAGTAATAATAATATCAAATATTAAAATATAAAATATCAATGTAGGGATAAAAGAAGGTTTTTAACAAAAAATAAATATAAACCCTACTTAACGGAAAAAAACTCCTGTTTATGCCGTTTTTAAATCCTTTCGATAAAAAAAATATTTATACATTACTTAGTTTACGATGAATAAACAAAAAAAAACTCAAACGATATTTAAATTCTTTTGGTTCAACAAAATCATACATGCAATATCACACGTGTCGCTATGTCAGCAATTTCGATGTCGTTCACATTGAATGCAATTACGAAATCCAAACAAAATTTTATCTACTTAAGCAAAAGATTTAATTTCTAAATGACATCCATTTATATCATTCTAATTGATTGATGTAATAAAACTTTCAAAATAATATAAAATACCATAGCTACAAAATGTATCTTTAATACTTCGAGACAAAAAAAAATTAAATCCATTATTTATCCTAAAATTATATTATGTGGAACTCGAATTATTAATCAAACACAATCTCCACAAATGCAAAATAAAGTTACCTTTATCAACCACGCTGAATATCTGGAAAACTTTGGTACTTATACTGTGAAATAAAAAAATAAACTTGAATACCAACACCACTAAAAATAACTAACTTCTCATTGTTTTCTGTGCAATCAATCGTATAAATCAGAAACTTAGAAAAAAATAAACATTATCTACGAAATATTTTTTTTTCTCTACTTTTAATCAAATTATGATACTTGTACTCCGAATATTTCTACCTTATCATCAACAACAATACCTAATTGATTAAACATGTTCATTAATTATTAAAAAAGGAGTACTAAATACCAAATAAAATATTAAGATCAAATTAAAATAAATTCTTCTAAATGTAATAAACATTATTTTTAAATTCTAATTTCGTTATTCTATTTCCATACTTTGGACAAATTATATTCGACAATATGTAGTCAAGGGCAAATATATTTTAGTCATAATTAACGTTAACTTTATTTTGTCCAAAACAAAAACAAAAAATTCTTCTCAACATTTTAAAATTAAAGTTAGTATGTATTAGTTTACAAAAGGGACAAAAAAAATATCCAAAATAAACCATAAACTTGAAAAGGATCTTTGAGATAAAGGCTCATTTCAGAAGTTCCGACTTCCGCTGCCCACTGCTTGGCTGCTTTCAGTTGGTAAATTCAGCTCCTTCCTCCTCTAATGAATGACACCATCATCTGCCGGCTGGTCCACATCCGACACCATCGTCTCCCGGCACCCTGCTCTATCTCTCCAACCTCATCAGTATCACAGCAACAACACTTTTTCATAATTTTTATTCAGATTGTTCATAATGATTGCTTTGAGTTTATTAATTTACACGTGAAGAATTTATTTTCTTAATGATATAATATATGTTTTTATATTACTACTATATTTATTTATTGCTAATTAAGAGTTTTTAACTAGACTTCATTTTATTTTAGTCCTTTATTTATTTTGGTAGTACCACATCACAAATAGTAACCAATTTATAGTCCATTTTATTTATTTTAGTTTATAGTCCATTGTTTTTCACTTGATAACAAAACCGGCTGCACAGCGCCGCCAACGCAGGCGGCACTGGCAGGGTCGCCATGCAATGTGGCGGTTCGGGATGTTAATAACAAGTCTGACTGCGATCAATAACTGATTTATTAAAGTAAAGAAATGGCTTATATACGAGGAGAGATGAGTGTGTGTAAGTACATATTGGTACACACACTACACACTAGTTTAATTAAGCAGTGGGTTGAAGTATCAAATACAAATTTAAATTTAACTATAAAATATATATAGGTAGGTAATTGGTACTGATTTTGTTAAGTAATAGTTAATAGTAAATATTTTGTTCAAATGTACTGAGTTTTAGGGTTTATCGGTTTTTTTTTCAACTATAAAATTACATAGTAATGTTAAATTTTGGTGTTATCAAATTTGGCTTAATCTGTGAATAACTCTTTTGGCCGAAGTAATTAAGGAGACAATATTATGTTAAAATTTAAGAAGTTAATAAGGCTGTCTGTTATTCCAATTAAATAAAAAAAAAAAAAAAAAATGGCTTTTCAAATGTATGGTTTTGTCATGCGTACTTGTGCAAATTTCAAGCGTCCTTCCTCCTACTTTGCCTTATATAGATCGCTAGTTAGATCACAGATGGAATATGGAACAATAGTATGGGATCCATTTTACCTAAAATATAGTGACCAACTTGAAAGAGTTCAAAAGAAGTTTGTACGATCTGTCAATTATAAATGCTTTCATAACAAATCGTCATACGTTGAACTTCTCAATAAATTTTCTCTGCTTTCTCTAAAATCGCGTAGAATGCTTATAAGTCAAACATTTCTATACAAAGTCATAAAGAATCAGTTTGATTGCACTCATTTAATAAATAATGTTTCCTTAAGCATACCAAGTAGATCTGAACGTATACGCAACTCCAGAGCACATAAACTCTTTGCTTTGAAAATGTGTAAAACTAATGCTGGTAAACGTGCGCCCTTGCGTCACGTTATGCAAAATTACAATGATCATTTTGTTGACATCGATTTGTTTAAGCTTTCTCCTGGGCAGTTCAGGTCGGAAGTCCTGCTGCATCTTCAAAATTTAGATACGATGATGTAAGATCTGAAATTAAATTAAATTATAATGTACCTAACTATAGAAACTATTCAATTCTATAATGTAATATTGTGGATAACGTGGTTGTTTACAAAATAAGTATGTTTTTTATGTAAGTGTATAAGTATAACTTCATTTTGTAAATGTTTGTTGTTCCTAATAAAATAAAATAAAATAAACTCGATATGAATGTCGTTATTGAGGTTTTATGGGATGTTGGTTGCGAAAATAGCATTTAATTTTAAGTCCTAAATAGTGGCTTTGTTTTAACCCCTAAAAGGGTAAAATGGGGTTCATGCTTTGTATGAAAAATTAATATTAATTAAATAGACATTTTGACGTGAAACTAAATTAGAAGTACTCACTCCTAAAAACAAATAAGCAAACAAATCTATATGGATGTCGATATTGAAGGTTTATGGGATGTTTATTGCGAAAATGGCATTTATTTTAAGGTCAAACACGACACGGTGGACATTATACAACACCGAAAGAACTGAAACTGGAGTTTAATTTTTTTATGGAAAAAATAATACACGTACGGGAACAGGAATGAGAACGAGAACAGTAATAATTATAAATGTGAAGTTTAATGTTTTGATGTTTGTTACTCAATCACGTAAAACCGGCTGAATGGATTTGGAATAGCACAGATAGTAATAGCCTGTGATAAAACATGGTTACTAAGGGATGTATTTAATAGCACTTTAAATTTGATGAAAACAGCTATAAAATTGTATATCAGCACTTTAAAATAATGATAGACCTATAATTTAATCTTATCACTACAAAAATAATGGTTTGCACTATAACTGTGTCCCAACTCCGAAATCATTTAATTTCTGTCAAACCATGTCAGACTAATGAGATGGCAAGTATCACCAAGTCGGTTCTAGCGTTGTTGGTCGCAATGGAACCTAACCTCCTCCTCAGCTCCCCTCTCGATGCGCCCGCTCGTCGTCGCACCTAGTCGTCTGTTTACCAGTACTAAATGTTATAAAATTAATTTGTATGGTGCAAAGTATTAATTTTAAAGATAAACAATTAAATTGTATAGTGCAAAGTATTAATTTTAAAGCTTAGCATATTTATAGTGGAAACCATTATTTTTAAAGTGCATTCAATAAATTTTGAAGCTAAACATTTTAAAGTGTGTTACATTATTTTTAAAGTGCAATTATATATTCCCCCTTTTTATCTCGGTCAAAGGTTAAATAGCGATTTTCCGAATGTCCACGCGGACGAAGTCGCGGGCAAAAGCTAGTAATCTAGCTTAACCGTTCAAATCTAGCTTTCTAACTTTCAATTTAATCTAAAATTCGAAATTCAAATATTCCCGCTGACTATGTGAGTGGTTGTTTGCTGTAACAGTAAGCAAGGCTCTTATAGGAGCATATCCACCCATCCCGTCCGCTGATTGGCTGGCAAAAGACACTAGAAAATTTGCTCGCTTCCGTGACGCATCGCGGCGTTCAAAATTATCAAAAAACCATAAAATTCGGAGTGTGTGATTCCAAAATCATAATAATTGTAATTATCCTATGTGCTAGCATCTATATAATCGTTTTCCAAACAATCGAGTGCGTGAGAGTGGACTTCTGTTCGTGAACAACCACGCTGGGGCCCCCCATCATCGCTCACCTTGAAGAAATACAACTGCTGTGAGCTGGAGGATACGTAGAAAGACTCAAGGTAGGTGGATAACTACTTGCGTTGGTGTTAGCTCAAACGAACCTATCACTTTTCTGAACGGCAGGAATATTCTATCGAAATTAGCATCTTCCTGAACCAGATGATATCTAGGACCCATTTGCTTATACTATAATCGTTCGGTTGGGTCGCGTTGTCACAAAACCTATTCCAACTATTCTCGAAATCACTACGGTCAAAAGACCTATTGTTTAGAATAACTATAGATCGTTTCACATATTTTTGTTATAACTAATGAACGAAATGCATAATGCACGATTCACCTACGGTTAATTCAACTCACCTTAAGTTGACTGAACTAATGAACGATTTACCTACTGTTGATTTGGGGTTAAGTTGAGGGTTACACGCCAGGTCGGTTCTGGCACTTTGCCGGCCGCTGCCGCGGCACGCTCGCTTCGCTAGCTCGGCTCGTGCGTTGTTTGGTCGCAATGAAACATAACCTCTTCCTCGCTTGCTACGCTCGCTCGTCGTCGCACCTAACGCACCTTATAGTCTGTTTAACAAAGGTCCTAACATAATTAAACAGTACATCAGGTGCGACGAAGAGCGAGCGTAGCGTAGTAGGAGGAGGTTATATTTCATTGTGACCAACAACGCACGCGCTGAGCGAGCGTAGCGAGTGTGCAGCGGCAGCGGCCGGCGAAGTGCCAGAACCAACCTGCTGGCGTAAATGTAACTCTCAACTGATTGATAATGAGGATCAGTAACGATTTTGTTTAGTGGCTAATTAGAAAACTTATGCCACCACATGCTCGTCGATCTCGCACACGCGCCCCGCGCTGCAGTGCACGTGCAGGCGCGGGGCTGTATGTGCAGGGGCCGGTTACCTTGCGGCGGGAGTCGGTCTCGTAGGGGCAGTCCTTGATGCAGTTGCAGACGGCGTCGCCGTGCTCGTCGATCTCGCACACGCGCCCCGCGCTGCAGTGCACCTGCAGGCGCGGGGCTGTATGTGCAGGGGCCGGTTACCTTGCGGCGGGAGTCGGTCTCGTAGGGGCAGTCCTTGATGCAGTTGCAGACGGCGTCGCCGTGCTCGTCGATCTCGCACACGCGCCCCGCGCTGCAGTGCACCTGCAGGCGCGGGGCTGTATGTGCAGGGGCCGGTTACCTTGCGGCGGGAGTCGGTCTCGTAGGGGCAGTCCTTGATGCAGTTGCAGACGGCGTCGCCGTGCTCGTCGATCTCGCACACGCGCCCCGCGCTGCAGTGCACCTGCAGGCGCGGGGCTGTATGTGCAGGGGCCGGTTACCTTGCGGCGGGAGTCGGTCTCGTAGGGGCAGTCCTTGATGCAGTTGCAGACGGCGTCGCCGTGCTCGTCGATCTCGCACACGCGCCCCGCGCTGCAGTGCACCTGCAGGCGCGGGGCTGTATGTGCAGGGGCCGGTTACCTTGCGGCGGGAGTCGGTCTCGTAGGGGCAGTCCTTGATGCAGTTGCAGACGGCGTCGCCGTGCTCGTCGATCTCGCACACGCGCCCCGCGCTGCAGTGCACCTGCAGGCGCGGGGCTGTATGTGCAGGGGCCGGTTACCTTGCGGCGGGAGTCGGTCTCGTAGGGGCAGTCCTTGATGCAGTTGCAGACGGCGTCGCCGTGCTCGTCGATCTCGCACACGCGCCCCGCGCTGCAGTGCACCTGCAGGCGCGGGGCTGTATGTGCAGGGGCCGGTTACCTTGCGGCGGGAGTCGGTCTCGTAGGAGCAGTCCTTGATGCAGTTGCAGACGGCGTCGCCGTGCTCGTCGATCTCGCACACGCGCCCCGCGCTGCAGTGCACCTGCAGGCGCGGGGCTGTATGTGCAGGGGCCGGTTACCTTGCGGCGGGAGTCGGTCTCGTAGGGGCAGTCCTTGATGCAGTTGCAGACGGCGTCGCCGTGCTCGTCGATCTCGCACACGCGCCCCGCGCTGCAGTGCACCTTCAGGCACGGGTCTGCGAACACAACCCACTGGTTACACAAATCTCTTCTTCTATTTTTGTTTTGGCAATCTACTTTCCTCTTGGAAGTAATTTTTGCCAGTGTCAAGTGTTGAATAGTTCAGTGGTAGGTACCTATTGTTTCAGTTTAAATTAGAATGAGGGTGCATCGCATTCGAATGCTGCTTGGAGCATGCTTGGAGCATTTGGCACCAAGTATATCAAGACAGTTTACTCGGTAAATTCTACCGAGGTAGCTACCACTACAATAAAAGTCTCAGCTTCACAAAGCCAAGATCGCGCCTATTTCAATGATCTCACATATTGTTCAGTTATGTCGCGGCTACATCAGCGCTACGGCGAATATTCGCCGTAGCCCGCTGATGTGGCCGAGTAGATCGTTGCAACGCGATGTATCGGGCGCAGACAATGTGCTGTCGGCGCATCAAAGGGATTTGTCGCGACAATTATCGCTTGAGGCAGGGCTGCCAGAAGTATTACTTATGTATATGAAACGAACAAAACGAGCATATTTCTCCAAATATTCAATTACGTAGAATTTCTCCAAGAACCAATTTTTTACTCAGAATTGCGAGAAAAATTTTGCGTGCCACCCACCAAACAACAACAAGTAAAAATTATACACGTAATCGATTTCTAATCAGAAGTTTATATTAATATAATGATGATTATTATAATCTTGACATGGTTGATTTTTTCAGCAACTTTTGTATGTGCAAACCCAAATACACGAAACGACTAGAATAATGTGTACTACAAAAGTGTCAATTAGTTTAGACCAAAGATTAAATTAAAATATACCTATAATTGATGTCCTTGCTATTGTTTTATTTTTCGTTAAGTAGTATAACACATAACTTGTCCGAATAATCATCCTTATGGGCACTATTGGTCTACTATATTATAGCTAGTAAGATAGATTAATTGCTTTTGTTTGAATTACTATTTGCTGCCAAAAATAATCTTAATATACAAAATCGTAAACTGAATGACTGACTGACTGATCTATCAACGCACAGCCCAAACCGCTGGACCTAGAGACTTCAAAGTTTGCACACAGATACTTTATACAGTATAGGCATCCACTAAGGAAGGACTTTTGAAAATTCCATCCCTAAGGGGATGAAATAAGGGATGAAAGTTTGTATGAAAGTCCCTCAGTTTTGAAGCTAGAATCTTCAAATTTTGTGTTTTGATGATTGAAAATTAATAAATACGGGTCTCAGCGTTTTTCAAAATTCTACCCCCGAAGGGGTCAAAAGGGGGATGAAGTTGTGTATTGAAGAAAATCCTTCATTTTCGAAGTAAAAATCGTTAAATTTATAATTTTAGGCTTATGGATGGAAATCTAACGCAACGTATATTGTTTTTGTTAGGATTTCAACACCAAAGGAGATGAAATGGGGGTGAAAAGGGGTAAAAAAACCTAAAATAGATATGGATGTCGTTATCGGGGTTTTGTGGGATGACGATTGCAAAAATGACATTTATTTTGAAGTCCAACACGGTGGACATGATTTAACCCCTAAAGGGGTAAAACTGGGGTTCAAATTATGTATGGAAAAATAATAAAAAATAGACATTAGGACATTAGACATTACTTTAAACTTCGAAAGAGCACGTCTAAAAATAAATAGGCAAACATATATTTTGTGATTTTGAAAATCAACCCCTTAGAGGGTAAGTGGGGTGAGTAAACATAAAACTCGATATGGATGTCGTTCTTGAGGTTTTATGGTATTGGTGATTGCGATAATGAGATTTATTTTGAAGTCCAACGCGGTGGACATGACACATCACGGGAATGGAACGGGATCGGAACGGGAACGGAATGGGAACGGTACGGAATGGGAAAGGGAACGACACGGGACGGAAAGGAAACGGGAACGGAAACGGAACGGGACGGTAAGGAAAATGGAACGGGATCGGGAAAGGGAACGGGAACGGGACGGGAACGAAATGGGAACGGGATGGGAACGGAACCGGAACCAGAACGGGAACCATAAAAATGACTGGTCGGATCCTGGTTGAAGATTCTCTAAGGATTTTCTCTAACATCCACGCGGACGAAGTCGCGGGCAGAAGCTAGTAAAGAATAAAAATGCCCCATCTGGCAGCCCTGTCGCAACATCGCGTTGCCCGCACGATGTATGCGCGCCAACACGTCACGAATCTTCGTGCGCAGACGATTTTTTTATCGCGCCAACGCGACACGAATCTTCGCTGATGTAGCCGCTCCATAACGTAGACACTTGTACCACAAAACTGCACCAACACAAATCTCTTCTTCTATTTTTATTTTGGCAATCTACTTTCCCCTTGGAAGTAATTTTTGCCAGTGTCAAGTGTTGAATAGTTCAGTGGTAGGTATTGTTTCAGTTTACATTAGAATGCAGGTGCATCGCATTCCAATGCTGCTTGGAGCATTTGGCACCAAGTATATCAAGACAGTTTACTCGGTAAGTTCTGCCGAGGTAGCTACCACTACAATAAAAGTCTCAGCTTCACACAGCCAAGATCACGCCTATTTCAATTATCCCACATTTTGTTCAGTTGCGTAGACACTTGTACCACAAAACTGCACCCATTTTAAGACACAATATCCAATATGAATCAATTTGCAAGTAATTAAAATAGAGGCACCAACAGTATACTGGGTGTAAAAGCCCTAAAAAATGACTGTCCTAAAATCAGGCAGCTCGTGAAGACCTGTGGCTAGTTTATAATTATGGACCTAAATTGTATGAAATAAAGTTTTATTATTATACTAGCGGCCGCCCGCGACTTCGTCTGCGTGGAAAGTTTTTTGCTATCCCTCGGGAACTATGCTTTTTTTCGGGATGAAAAGTACCCTATGTCCTTTTGTATACCCCTGACAACGTATATGCAAAATTTCATAACGATCGGTTTAGTGATTAGGACGTGAAGGCGTAACAAACAAACAAACAAACGGACTTTCGCATTTGTAATATTAGTAAGGATATTATTATAAAAGTAATATATTTAGTGTTGTTTACCATCCATGAACACGTCATTATCTTCCGACGGCCCGTTTTCATTTAGTATTTCATTGACACGAGCCTTCTCAGATTCCTGCAATCAGAATACCTATTTAAACATTCTGCAGTCGAGATAAATAATTATCTCTCGGTCTTTAAATCTCCTTAAAGGTCTTTTAAATCTTTCTTATGGGCAGTCTACACTCCCGCGACCCACCCGCGAAATGTGTGTGGAACCGATTCGCGGCTCTACGCGGTCGGTTGTACACTCATGTTTCGCAGGTGGGTCGCGTCTTCGCGGGTGATTACCGCAGGAGAGTGGTCATTAATTAAACAAATGACTGCTTAAAGGACTGTAAAGATACCACGAATCAGGCAATCGTGTACAGCAAGCACATTTGGAACCAAGGGATCTCCGGTCTGTCATATTGTTAACTATCAAAATATGCATCATTACAAAAAAGGGTGGTGAGGTAGTTGTTGTCGTCGTCAATATGAAAGTCGCAGCGTTCTTCGATAGTCGTTTCGCCTTTGGACTGATCGCCAATAGGACGTTTCATTTCTGAGAGATTCGCCGTCAGAACTATTCACCCTAATTCATCCTAACTGCGACGTTTTGCCGACAGGACTTTCAACTATGGACTTGTCCTTTCCACTGACTTGTCAACTGGTTTACGATTAGATTTGTTCCGGATTCGTCATGTTCCTGATTCGTCCTATTCCAGATTCGTCGGAATACAGGATAATTTTGCGACCCCTTTACAAAATCAAATAATAGTTCAAGGAAGTAATAAAAAAAAATTAGGTGAGATAATTATAAATTATTTCTTTTTAAATTCACAGCTTTCAACCACTTTTTATATCCTAAAAATCTAGGCGCGCACGCTTACCGTCACGAACGGGACGCGAGCGGGGGAAGTGGCGGGAGGGGGGCTCGCGCGGGTCGACCGTGCGACGCGCAAACGGTGACAACAATTTCAATTTGTGTAGGGAAAAGTTTGGGGTAAATATGTAAAAAAAAAATTTTTGTTTTACTTCATAAATTGATTGTACTGCTGTTATAGAATGACCTGACAAAGTTTGAAAAGGGGTCCAAAAATGACCCTGTATAGTCGATGACATATTTTTTTATTTAAGAATTTATTACAAAAACAGCATAATAAACATTACATTTTAGTTTAAATATGAATTAATCTGAAGCATGTTTGTATTAATAAAATACAAAATTGACACTTATTTTACTGATAATTTTCCATTTCAGTAGTTTATTTTATTGTGAGACCATTTCTGACATGCGTAAAATAATGGCGCGGCTCGCAAGCAATTTTTAACTTAAATAAAAATGGTAAAGCGCCAGTGATATCGACTGTACGTATTACGACGAATCACGAAATCGGCGAATCTAGAATACGAGTCAGGAACATGACGAATCCGGAACATATCTACATTTCAAGTACGTAAAGTAATGACAAGTCTAATGAGGGCTTTTCAAAATGACAAAAAGCTGTAGGCGCGATAGATGGCGTTGATAGAAATGTATGCGTCAATGTGATATTTTTATACTAGGCTTTGAAGAGTACTTAGGTAGGCAGGCAGATGTAACCCTAAAGTATTTCTCTTTGGGCAGATGTCAGCCAGCGAGCGCTTCCTTGCGTCTATGGTACATGCCGTTTATTTTTAAAAGCCAATTTTGACACTTCTCTTTCCATCAACGCCATCTAGTGAGGCAAATAGTCACTATTTAATTTTTTTTAATGTCACTATAAAAAGCCCTAAACAAAGCAAATAGGGTCTGTTTTCACACATCTGCCCAAAAAGGAGTCTATTGTATTGGTTCATTTGAATGATTGATTTGATTGATTTATTTGTTTGTAGGTATATGATAAAGATGTGTCAGTGAAGTGACCTGGAACCGTCGCTCGTCGAGCCTCTCCGCCATGCCGAGCTCGAGGTGCTCCGCCTCGGCGTCCTCGGGCTGCGCGCTCTCGGCCGCCACGGCCGCGGGCGCGCCCGGCGCCTCCGTGGTCGTCGTGCGCAGGCGCCTGTGCCGCCGGCGTTGCTTGTGCTGCCAAACGAAACACAATAAACGTCTCTGTCCACTACACCGTACCATACCACAGAATAACTAATAGTACAAGTACAGAAGCAGCACTCCGCAAAGTCATTTAAATAAATAGCGACTTTTGCTCCGACACAATAAAGTGCTATTCAGGTCGCGCAGCGCTATTGGCCTACTGTTATATTCACCTAGTAGTTGCCTCTCTTTCTATCGCGTGCTCTTACCTTTTCTGACGACGCAACGTTAGGGTTGTTTTCCTTTGAATGAAGTGCGTAGCATGTATCATAATGCGAAAAACGACAATTGTTTATTGGTTTTTTGATTTATACATCCGTACACGGCAAAGTAATTTAGATTCAACATTGTTACTATTATAAAGAGACAATACCTACGCAGGCAGTAAGATGCCGCGTGACTACACAGGCGGGTATGTGGCGGCCCTCTGCTCACTCGTGCCTTCGAACGAACGGCTAGCGGCAGGTGCTTATCGCGCGACCTTGAGCGAGTGAGGGAGGCCTGACCATTGACCATACCATTTTAGGCAAAAAAATATTCATCTTTAAACTATCAAAAATATTCATAATCTACACATGGAATTCCGAATCGGAATGATTCCGAACACAGCAAATACACACAAATCACATACATGCGTTATTTCGGAATTTTCATAAGTCTTATCGATATTCCGTTTCGGAATCCAATTGTGGCCCTACCACCCACGAGTTGATGCAAACTGTTTTCGCTAGGTACCGGAAACTATCATGTTCTGTCTTTCACTCGCATTGACTGTGAGCAATATTAATCCGATAGTTTTCGGGAGCGATAACAGTTTGCATCAACTCATGATAGAGCTCCAGATTCCGACTGTATAGCGTAACACTCTCATACAGTGTGTTTGTGGCCACTTTAAGTAAAGGGTAATAAGGACCTCTTCGTTATCATCATTAGCCAGTTTTAATCCTTTGTTCGCTTTAGGACAGATTCGTGTCCCGACTGCTAGGGCACAGTTACATCACAAGTTTTTGAAAAGAAGACCGCTCGATTCTTTTAAGAATCGAGCGGTCGCGGTCGATTAGCTGCTGGTCTCCGTTTGTGTTTTAGTGCACAGTTCACTAATATAATTAAAGTAAGACCCACCTGTGCCTCGACGCTGCAGAGCGCAGCCACCATTAGCGCCAGGAGTAACAGGCGGCCCTTCATCTTGTCACAGTCACTGCAACCATCAAGCTTTGTTGTCAATACTATTTAAAGAGGGGGGGTTTGTAGTGCGCCGCCATTGGAAAAAATCACAAAGACGAAATTGTAAAAGGACACGTGGCCACTTTTAGCAAAAAAAATCCATTAATCTAAACGACAGTCTCAAAAATATTGTTTAAGCGATTAAAAGCTTTTTCGGAGTGCACAATAAGAACACAATTCACAATTTCGTCTTTATTTAAGCACGATGTTTTTTTTCCAATGGCGGCGGCGCTATGATGTGTATTTATAGCCTCTAAACGACTGGACGGATTCGGATGAAATTTGGATCACAGATAGTTATAACCTTAAAAGATACTTTTTATCCTGGTCAAAGGTTCTGTAGGTCCCACGCGGACGAAGTCGCGGGCAGGCGTTAGTTTAAAACGTTATTGTAATCTCAGCCTTTATTGTTATTTTATTACAGTCCAATAGTTTTATTTAGCGTCCCATAAGATCAAAAACAGTTTCCAATCCGGATGTTTAGATAAACTCGTTTGTGTGATGTGGTCTCTCCAGAGAGGTTTGCAATATCGACATCGAGTGTGTTTATTTTAAAACCGCACTCAAACTTTACATTCGACTTTGATTTACCAATAAGTATACGTCTACCTATCAAATAAGTATATTGCTTACCTCCTACTTTGTTGTCAGCAAAACCAAGATTATTTACAGGGACTTCCCCTTATGAAAACAAATGAATGTACGTAATAGAATAAAATATGTAAGTGACCAGACACACTATACGTTAGTACTATTATATATTCTGTGTAGTTCAGTAAAAAAAAAATAAAAAACCCGCCTGCATAAAAAGACAAGTCAACTTAAAAGATGGAAACAAGATTAAATATTAAAGGCAACATAATAACATGCAGTCGGAGGCATGCATAAAGAAAGTGACGTTATGAATGATTTGAATTATATGCCTCCGACTGCATGTTATATTATGTTGCCTTTAATATTTAATCTTGTTTCCATCTTTTAAGTTGACTTGTCTTTTTATGCAGGCGGGTTTTTTAATTTTTTTAACTTATTTTTTTATTTATATCTTTTTAGTTATTACATATTACGGTAATGATATACCTTTTTGAAATCCTTATAATAAGCCCTTTAATTTGACACCCATATTGTAGTATTTAAAAAAAAAAAAACCACTACGTATAATAGCACCGTACAGCCGCCATGGTGTTTTTTTTATAACGCCACCTTCTTAAGAACACTTGGGCTGACGAGACAAATCTAATCCATTCAGCCGTTTGAAAGATATGAGGTAATAAAGAATATTACATACAAACACACAAACATACTTACATACAAGATACGCGCGAAAAACATAACCCTTTCTTTGCAGTCGGGTAATTACGGGTTCGCAAAACATTAAATGGTAATAAGCTGTAATTTTGCAATCTGACTGTGATGTGATTATAAAACACTAATATAAACGAATCCAACTAAATTTACGAATACAAGAAAATATAGCGTAGTTGTAACTTTTTTTTGTTGGATTTACATTCACAATCAAATTATAGTTCCAAATCAAGCAAAAAGTAACGAAAGTTACTGTAAGAAATTTTGCTAAAGCAATTAAATAAATTAATATTTTGGTCAGTAAAGTAAAAAAAAATTGTGAAAATTTGTTGGATTCATTTACAAAATGACAACTAGCCATTTAATCTAACGATCAAAAGAAAAAAGACCGCTATTGCAAATTATTTCTATTTCGCCATACTAGCTCCCGTAATTTTACTTAACTAGTGACACTATGCCGAAATTACGCGACCGAAGTTCGGCATGATTACGCCGGCAATGTTATTTGAATTACTGTCGACACATTATGCCAAAACTACGTTACGTTTTTTTTTTCATAATAAAAACGTTGCCGCCGAACTTCGGTCGCGTAAATTCAGCATAGTGTGTTTAGATTAGACACTAAAGCATCGCAGGAAATATAATTACACTTTACTGACATGAGGACACACGACTTTATCTTTTCGTAGTGCACTTCTGTAAAGTGGCATTGTCCTGTCCTACTCGTATGTAATCCGAGTGTTCGACATAACTGATTGCGTATATTTTCATTAACACTTATTATGACTACATAGCAACTAAACTTAACTCTCATCGTATCGTGTTCGCGCCGTTTAGGAAGAACACTTACTCAGCCCCTCACATCACATTCACATAGGCGTGCTGGCAGACTGCATTCAGAGGTCGATGAACTATACATTGCACCTATGGTACCTACTTACTACGTGCAAGTGCCTATAGGTAGTTAGGTTCAGTTTGCGCAAGAATTGATGAAATAAATACCTACCTAATATAAATTAATAAAACCGGCCAAGTGCGAGTCCGACTCGCGCACGAAGGATTCCGTAAAAAAGTCACGTTTGTTTTATGGGAGCCCACTTTTATTCTATTTTTAGTATTTGTTCTAATAGCGGCAACATAAATAAATACATCAGATGTGAAAATTTGAACTGGTTAGCTATCACTACAGTTCATCAGATACAGCCTGGTGACAAAGTGACAGACAGACAGCGGAGTCTTAGTAATAGCCGTAATAGGTAATATGGTCCCGTTTTTACCCTTTGGGTAAAGACCCTAAAAAAAGATAAGACCTTATATTTTTCGGTGCGTGAGGGGTTGGGTTGGATAATAGGCGAGGGAGAGTGACTATCTTCATTATAATTTGTATCCATAATGCTAACTAGAACTTAATAAAACTAAAAGAATTAACCATGAATTAAAAATGAAACCTAATCCCACTATTTATTTCAAAACAGGGTACTTAATTAAGGCCTTTTTGTAAAAATAACAATTTAAATTATAATAATTTATTTTTTACCTAAAATGTCTAGGTACCTACCAATATAAAACATACCTATGATATGCCTATGATGGTAGACATTTTAGGAAAATATGACGCATGAAATTATAAAACAATCTCAAAATGACTGCTCGATCGGTCCTGGAATTGCAAGCTCGCATCGCGACACAGTGAGGTCACCACCATCTGCGCAACCCATCGGCATCGGTTCTAGGTAGCTCCGAATTGGACACACGCTAAACTAAATACGAACGTGCCCAATGCGCAAACATATTACTTATTATTAGCACGGAAGCTGGTGGAAGGAGCTTGTATCGATACTTGACCTGTAACTTTGAGCTGATAACGGCATTGAGGAAGCTAATGGACGTAAAGGGAATAAAAACTGGACCAGCACACCAACTTGACAGATATTTGTTTGGGAATGTATATTTGCGAAAACAATTTTAGAATGTAAACATAGCAGAATTTAGCTATTTTACGTATTACACAACCACAATTAATAAAATGATAGTAAATTGAAATGAATACCTACCTAAAGACAATGGTTTTTATGAATAAAAATGAATGAATAAATAGGACAAGTTATTCAGTTGATGTTGTAGACATCGCTGCGCCTGCGCTCTTCGTCGCATGAGATCACCCGTTTCTTCCTTTGGATCCATAAAATATGATGGATCTCAATCAAAACGTGGTCTGATTATCATCTTTAAATAGATAAATGACAAAGTATACCTACCGCGTAGGCGAAGTATGAAAAACTAGAGTCTATTAGTTTTACAAAGCAATTTCCGACATTCACGCTTTTACAAAACTGAACTGTTAGAGGTTGCGTTCACTAGCGTGAATTTGATCCTCCTTTGGGCTAAATATTTGTATATTTGGGTCAATTTAATCGGATGCCACAGATGACTAACCAATGATGGTGTCATTGATATGGGACGAACAGACAATTGGCGACTGTAAGCGGGGAGGTGCATTTGTGGGACAATTACAATTGCTATTGATTCCACACGAGGGCGCAATCTGCTCCGACATCTATTTGTTTCCATTGACCCAAATATGCCGAGCACTCGGGCAAGTTCATCTTGATGTCATTCTCGAAACATCACGTTGAACAGATGCGCTCATACATACTATTAAACAATTGATCAAAGCATCTCATAAACGTAATCAAGACTGGTAATGATAATATGAAAGAAAACAATAAAATGAATGCAGTTACCTGCTTTATTTAGTTCACAGCAATTTTGTAGTTCATATGCCTATAAATCAGCGTAATCACTGATAAATGAATTTATATAACTTGAAGATATTAATCGTGCGAATGAAAGGCACAAACGTACAACGAACACCATTGAAATTGAAGTGCAGGCGACGGACGCTGATGAATAGTCCTTTATGGGACAAGACGGCAGCTGCTTCCTCGAAGGACCATTAGGTGCAGTACTACAGTCTGAATATCTACATACTACTATGTATAACAGAACGAGGACGACTATTATGGAAGACATCAGCACATTTTTAAATCATGCAAAATGATAAATTGACAGTGCATTAACCTTTCATCTTAGAAGTTACATAGTTCTAAATAGCATAATTTTTGTGGTTTGCTCATCAAGAGACTGATAAATTAATTATCTGATTGGGCACACACATGTATAGGAATTATAGTTATAGGAAGATCATAGGCATTTGTAAGATAACATGATCACGATTCACGTTACAGAAAATGTAAGTCAATTTTAATCGGTTACCATAATAAAATGCTAAATAAAAATATATTGTATCACGAACATTTTTGAACCTCCGTATCTTAAAACGATAACCCCTGATTGGGCGACCCCGTTACTAGGTTAGGCAAGTATAAACAATGGCGCGTTTTTTAGACAACAACATTATAAAACACTTAAAGAAGACCGCCTGGAGAATCATAGTCTTGTAGGATTTGTTATTTTTTGTTGACCGTCCAGATCTATTTTAATGAAAATTATGGTTTTTAAATGACCCACTCCACTCGAGTTCTTCTTGGTTGCTATAAATAAACCATTTCAACTTGTGGATGTATGAGGCACAAGCACTTATTTAAGTCAAAATATCTGATTGGAACGAGGTGAATAGGTGATGTTTTGGGTTTTCGTAGAAGTGGTATTCTAAGTAGGGCGTGCGGTGTGCGGTGACCGCGGCGCTCGGAGCGCTCATCACGCCGCCGGCCGGTTTACGAGCGCGCCGGATCGCCGGGTTTACGATCGCCCGGCACCGTATTTCTAGCACATATCACCTGGATGGCATGCTGTTAACCCATCAACACACTATTTGTATGAGCTTTATTAGACTGCAGAATACTGACGATGAGGAGCGCTTGATGAAGTTTGGACCTCTTCACCACACAACAGACATTTTTTTAAAGCTCGGACTTGACGGATACGGGATAAGAATATTGGTAGCAGTTTATTTAACATTTAGGCTAAGAAAATGTAAGTTCAATTCATTTGGAAGAGATCTATCTTCTAGTCAAGATAGCTTTGTTAAGATCTTTGTTTTAGTACATCTTTAAACGGGGCTATTTAGGAGAAGTCAAGGGTAGTATCAATAGAGAATAATTTAAACATCCAAATCGGTGTTTTCGCAACATGATAATAAAATAGCAACTCGTATAAAAATTGTAAGTAGGTCATCGAAGCGAATATTACGCGTGCGCGCGCGCCGGTCGCCGCGACGGAAGCGCGCATGTCCGCCGATAACGCTGACCCGCAGATAAAAATGTTAAAACGAGCTTTTTGTGCCATTGGCGCCGTGCTCTGCCGTACCCTGCCTGGCTTACACATTACAATACATGTGATCACCAGTGTTATACACAGGGTTATTTGTAAAATACCAACAACCTCGCAGGAGTAGATTACTATCATCATAAATAACAACATTTGTTCCACCTTTCTGAAAACAGACAAAAAAATCGACCTCCCATACAAATGTTTGAACTGAACAGCTGATCGAGCTTTGTATGGAAAGTAATTTATTTGTCTGTTTTCTGAAAAGTCGTATAACAAATGTTGTTGTTTATGTTGTTAATATTTCCTGCGAGGTTGTTGGTGTTTTACAAATAACCCTGTATAGCAATGTTTAACTCTGATTATATGCTCCCAAAATGTTTGAGGGATAAGTCTGTGCAAACTAAACATATAAAAGCTTTCGATGCTGGATTTTTATTATAGCTTAGATAAATTGATATACTTTATATGAGTTATTAACTCGGAACACCTGGTGGAGTATCAAGTTCCAAAACTGAACTTTAAGCGGATAAAAGCTTAAAGGAAGAAGTGCACAGCTGGCACTTATTGCGATGATGCGATCAGAAAATGGTTTTGTCCACATGGCGTAGCTTAGGTCGAAATAATAACTCAAATTTTGATGATTAAGAATAAAATTTAATATGTTAAAAATATTTGATTTTTAGGTACCTAAGTCCATTCCTAATTTAAACTCAAAATAGAATCTAAAGGATGATATTTAGTGTATAGGGACAAGAACAAGAACATTTATATTTTGTCGGAATAATTATTAAAGATATCAAGGGTATATTACTTACCTATACTTTTTGACATTATAATCAGTATGTGATGTATATAGCTACCTAACCCTATCAAATAATATGATTACGTGAAAAAAATAACTTAATGATGAACAGTTGTTGGTATTTCTCGAGACAAACATAAACCCCGCTCCTCAGCCGCACGTAAACAATGGCTGCATCACAAATAAAACAACACGTCTCATTTAACTTAAACACATCAATTTAATGACCTACTGCTACACATTATTCAGTCACGTAAATATAGCTTAGTTACGTGAAACAATATTCGGTATATTGTGTATGTGTGGTATAATTTTTACTTTATGAAATCTTTATAAAATTGATAAATAATTTATTTAATAAACTACAACATAAAATAACCTCAAAGTCAAAAGCATTGCGTAATTTAATAAAAACTTTTATCTGTCCACTAACATCAGAGTTCTTGCGAAAAATGTTAAGCCCACAGACACCAAAACGGTTTAGAGTTTGCGATTCCTGGAACCAGTTATTGGGATAAACTTGGAGAACATCCCGTTAGAGGACGCGCAGTAGGACGGACCAAGGACTAATAAGATTTGGACTGTAATAGCACCTAAGTAAAATTATTTGTTTAGTGTTTTTAGGGTTCCGTACTTAAGTCAAAGTCAAATAAGCTTTATTCAAATAAACTTAATTATTAAGTACTTTTGAATCGTCTATATTTTCCTACCACCCGTTCCAGACTTTTTTAGCTGACAAGAAGAACGCTAAAGGGTAAGAACGGGACCCTATTACTAAGACTCCACTGTCCGTCAATCTGTCTGTCACCAGGCTGTATCTTATGAACCCTGATAGCTAGACAGTTGAAAATTTCACAGATGATGTATTTCTGTTGCCGCTATAACAACAAATACTAAAAACAGAATAAGTAAAATAAATATTTAAGGGGGCTCCCATACAACAAACGCGTTTTTTGGCGTTTTTTGCTGGATATTAATAACGACAACAGGTAGACGCTTGAAATATTCACAGAATATTTAGTTTTAAGTATATTCACTTCAAAAATAAATAATTAAATTAAAATAAAACAAATTAAAAGGGGGGCTCCCATACAAAAATGTTATAGAGGTACGGACCGCGCGTCCGACTCGCACTGTTTTGTTTGAATAATTATAGTTTTTCTGGAAAACTAATTAAATCTAGAATCTTCAATCTATCTAGAATATTAAATCTAGAAAATTCAAATTTTTTTTCTTCAATACATGATTAACTACGACGAAATTCTTAAGTATGATAAAATAATTGATACTCACAGTTGTGCAGCGTAGCCGGCAGTCAGTCCGGCCGGTGCGTGTCGTGTGCGCTGCGCTGCGTGGGCGATTGTGCTGGCTCGCGGTCACTTCACTGCCATGCCATGCCGTGGTTCACTTGGGTTCGGTTCGGCCCGCTGACACTACCTATAACCCAATAGATGAGCTTATACATCTGCTGATGCTGCGCCAGATTTAGTTCACTCAGTAATAATTAGTCTTTTTAGATCCAAATATAACTAATAAGCGAATATGTACTTACCGATTTGTGAGTTTCTTAAATATCATCGTTCTATGTTAACTTTTTGGTTGCTTATTTTCTTTATGTAGCACTTGTAGACACTTTTTCAGTTCAGTTCAGAGGGCATAGTAAGAGTGGTGTTTTCACTTCTCGCATAGTAAACTATCGGTTATACTGCTTATTGTCGATATGAGTGAGTGAATGAGTGGAAAAGAGAAAACGATAGTTAACTATTCGAAAAGTGAAAACACCAACTCGTACTAGGCCCTCAGGGCCTAATATTCTGCCCGTGCCCTCAAAAATAGACTCAAAATGGGCTTGAGATACTAAAGTTTCTTTATAAAGTAGTTATCTATAAGTTAGACATAGGTAAAATTTAAACAGTGGTTCTGTGTATTATTTCTAACCTTATCGCGAAAAGGATATAGCGGACAGGGATATAATGTGTGAAATAAAACGCACAGCATGTTACAAAAAGTACGTCTCTATTATAGAGGGCTTGCGCTCAGTAGCTGCTACTCTCGCGCGCCACCCGACCCTCCACGCACTAAGGGGTTGAGAGGATCTTTGGCGGAGAGGTGGCTTCCTCTAACATAGGAGCTTTTGTATCTAAATACCTAATAGAGGAAGTTGACACCTACAGTGGTAAACGGATAATTAGAAACACCTGTCGATTTCCATACAAACGACGTAACTTTGAAGCCTTGGTTCTCCGCCAGGGATTGAAAGAACTGTGATCTGACGATGGCCATCCAGAAAGTGAATTGAGGAGATCCAGGGTTATTATTGTCTAATTTTAAAAATCTATCGCAATCGCTTTCATTTGACAGATGGTTGTGACATATTGCTGCATTTCTTTGGTTAGTTTATATTTATGCCAAAAAGAAGCATCGATGTATCACATCCTGAAAGCGATTGCGATAGATTTTGAAATTATACAATAACCCCTCTGATCGCTGTACAAACCCACCTGAACTGATCAGCATTCTAACAGCTGTAAGGATCAGAGTTCTCAATTTCAGGATTTACATTTATAATTTACATACATTTTAATGCTATTTTCGTAGTTTTTTTTAAACATATCCAAACAGATCTTAGAATTCTGATATGCAGTAGGGATCAGAGTTTTGAGTTTTAGGTTTACATTTTAATGCCATTTTCGTTGTTTTTTTAAACATATCCAAACAGCTCTTATGCCGGGTTTACATGTTGGCCGTGGCTCGGCGAGCGACCGCCAGCTCCGAGCTACGGCCAGCCTCGGCGATCGCTTGGATGCCATTTACACGCTGGCCGTGGCTCGGCGAGCGACCGCCAGCTCCCAGCTTCGGCCAGCCTCAGCAAACCGGCCAAGTGCGAGTCGGACTCGCGCACGAAGGGTTCCGTACCAGAAACGGAAAAAAAAACACGTTTGTTCTATGGGAGCCCCCCTTAAATATCTATAGTACATATTTGTTGTTAAAGCTGCAACAGAAATACATCATAATATATGTGAAAATTTCAACTGTCCACCTGTTGTCGTTACTAATATCGAGCAAAAAACGGCAAAATAAATTACGTTTGTTGTATGGGAGCCCCCTTCAAATATTTATTTTATTCTGTTTTTAGTATTTGCTGTTATAGCGGCAACAGAAATAGGTTAGGTACGTCATCTGTGAATATTTCAACTGTCTAGCTATCACGGTTCATGAGATACAGCCGGTGACAGACAGACAGACGGACAGCGGAGTCTTAGTAATAGTGTCTTAGTAATAGAGTCTTAGTAATAGTGTAAATGCCTATTTTAATACGTTTATTTTTATAAAAAAAAACAAAGGGAGCGAAAAGTTCATCGTAGAAGATGGTGGATGATAAAAATCCATATAAACCGCAAAAGGTAACAAGGTATCACATTCAAAATATGTTTTCATAATGAATAAATTATGTAGCTACGAAGTATTATTTCGTATTGTTGATACGCGGTCATACACAGCGCAGCATAAATACACCCGTACGGCGCGAGCTCTTGAGCGACACTGAAGAACGGCCAACATGTAAATACGTCGCAAGCGCTTGCCGCCAGCTCCTTTGATCTGTGTTCAAAAACCGACACGGGCGCGGATCGGCGGCCAACCTACGCGAGCCTAGGCGAGCCTACGCGAGCCAAGCCGTTCACCTGTTTACACGCTGGGCGCAAGGTGGAGGCTCGCCATGGCTCGGCCAGCATGTAAATGGGCCATTAGAATGCTGATCAGTCGCACAGATCAGTTGGGTACGCATAGCGGTCTGGATCTGGATATTCATCATCAGACTACCGCTCGCTTCAAAGTTACCTCGTTTTTATGAAAATCGACTGGGGTTTCTAATTTCCGCCCATCACTGTATATTGTGTACAGAATAATCTCTTATTATTATTATTTTAAACAGGCGCTACAAACGCTGCGGGAAAACCGTGAATTTACGCCTAGATGTTGTGTGAAATGCTGCGCTCCCAATATTAATTCATAAATGTTTCGACTAAAAGTTAAACATGGAAGTTATCGCTGGCAGCAAAAGTAGCGACTACTGACCACACGTTGATCATTATTAAGAAAAACATAGTAATTTAACAAATTTCAGACCCCAATAGACATATCTATAGCATTTCATTGTAACTGGGATATAAGATTTATTGGTTAGTAACAATTTGACTGTGGAATTTTATTTAAGTTGGGGTCTTAAATTTTTTACATGTGTCGTTAGCGGGTCGGCTAGTGACCGACATCGGCTACATGATTTATGATATCAGCTAGAGTCTGGTCAACGAAAGATGAACCGGAAATGGAGGCGCCACTTTCCCTGTTAAATTGACGTTTAGAGGTTAAGTTTCAAAATGAACCTTAAAATAAGGCGCAAAATTAGTTCCATTTCTAACCGAGACTCATATTTCGTTGACCAAACTCTACAACCGTACAAAAGCAGAGCATGACACATGATAAAATGAGAAACATCTTTCCAAATATAAGTAGACAGAGCCATCTAGCGGCGGCGTTAGGAGACGGGACATGGACAGTGAACGGGAGATAATTATATTGATCAAATCGGTGCCGACTGCCGACACAGTCAGTATTTTTTTATTATTATTACTACAGATAAGATAAAATTGATTATTGAATTTATTTCATTAGCTTGTAGGGCGAAAAAGATAAAATTGATTATTGAATTTATTTCATTAGCTTGTAGGGCGAAATGAGATACAGCTCGCGCAATATAACTTGAACCAAACCATAGACAGTGATGCTTGCGCACTAAACATTTTTGTACCTAAAACTGCTACTGCGCAAGTCACGTGGTACTAAAAATGGGTCAAGTTATTTTGCGCGAGCCTGTAATACTGGTGATCTGCGGTGTCACCACGGTAAAGTAAAAATGAGATCATTACAACGAAGTTAATATTAAGTTGCAAAAGTACATCGACTGGTTCGAGTCGGCTGTTATCGTCAATACCGAAATGATAAGATAGTTATTTATAAACTTATACTTATTCTCAATGTCTCCTGTGGCGCCGCCCTAGCGGAACAAATGCCATTTCAACATCCCATCTGCAAAAGGATTGCTCGAAGACCAATATATCTGCAAAGCCACGATGTCCGTCCTAGTCCACGGTTAATATGGAAACCCGGGATTATTTACAAAAATAAGTACAAAATGATATAATAACGCACGGTGCGGGACACGTAAAATAATACTGACAACTTTGAGAAGTCGATTACTTGTGCGTAAAATTTTTAGTTAGTATAGCAAATTCATTTCAATCTTCGTTATCAATATAATTCACAAATTGAATATGGGGGATTAAAAATATAATGGTAATGCAGTACACAGATCTCGCACCGGGCGTTCACATCATAACACGATCAATGATTAAAATTTACGTAATAATATTGTATATGAAATTGGATCCAATCGAAAATTAACAATGTGCAGTCGTCCTCGGAAGTAGCTTAACACTTTAGGACCACGTCGCACCAATCTTTGCGTTCATATAGAAGCGTTGCATCTTCGGAACAAGCGTTATAGTTGGTGTGACAAAATGTTCAGCTACTTTTGAGGCCGACCGCATAACATATGCTCAATCAATGTCACTGCCAATGGGCGCTTTTATACCGCAGCAGCTACTTAGATGCACACGAGCATTGTTGCATAACATGTACCTACGCACAATTCTTTTATTTTGTAGATGTAGACCAAACTTACGAATATCACACTTCGAAGTTACTGTACCTGTCGGTCGATCGAACCTTGCGATAGAACGCGTCACGTAAAAAGACCGCTGACCAACAAGCGAATGATAGAGGAACTTATAATGTCTTCCAAAGACATAAGATACATTTTAGCCTACCTTTGAGGCACCTATCAGCGGTCTTTTTACATGGCGCCTACTTATACTTGTTGCCAGATGCAAGAACGTAAGTCGAGGGGACTTCACCAATACGCAGAATTACGCTCTTTAACATTTCATATTCACGAATCTTACGATTGGACGAAAGTATATTGTATCATGTAATTTATTTGATTTTGAATCCAAACGATAACTTTGGCAATCGAGTGGGTCAACTCGAACGACAGATACTGACACTATGTTACAAGAATTTGACTTCCAATATTAAACACTCCTAGTGTAGATGTGTATTAAACTACATTAGATATTGTTTCACTTGATGTATTTCCGTCAGTATTGTCACTGATAGTTTAAAATTATTACTTGTCCTTTCTAGGCGCATCAAACAAACGAGTCTTTCTATGTATTGCTTCACAGTTCTGATAGAATACCAAGAGTGCCACGTGTCTGATGCATTTTAATATATTTTTCCTCTTCACTCGATGTTCCAATTTTTTGTTAATATTTAATTGGTAAAATATTATTTACTGTTGCAATATCGTCAAGGAGTTGCACTCTTTTAAGACCATAAAAATGTCAGAGCTATTAAGTCAAAGACAAAGAACAAACATTTCTCTGATTGTAATGTAATACCTATATTGCGTCGGACAAGTGGCATAGGTGAAACCAATTGTTTTTTAACTCGAATAACTCGTGCCAAATGGCCACTTTCTAAAATGACATCAATAGTTAGAGGAAAATACAGAGACTTTAGGCAAAAAATATAATCTTTAAAATGCAGCAAAATGCTCTATTTTTAAGACATTGCACCAAAGGGCACGATATACTGTGCCAGTTTTTTTAAGTAATATCTAAGTCAAATCGCTTGCCCACTCTACGAGGGCGTCGTCCAGATCGACCGTAACCAAAGGCGTGTATGTACCGCCTTACATCAGCACAGACCAGCAAATAGGCGGCACATACACATTAAGACCTTTTAGCGCTACGATTAAACTTATAATTTACCCAAGATAGCATTGTTCACAAAATAGCTTTCCTATTTACACACCGAGTTTATATAACCGCTTCAATTCGATACGCAACTAGGGTATCTACGATATACTCTACACTCAGGTCGAAATTAAACGTTGCAATGGGAATTCCGATGTTTTTATTGACAATAAAAAATAACGAGTGACATACAGTAGTATTAGGAGGCGGCCGCGCGCCGCTCACTGCACTACCGGGACTTATTCGGATTAGAAATTGCAATTTGGGATCAACGACCACGAACATTATGTAGGCAGTATTTTGCTGTAAAATTAAATTATAACTTAAAGAACGTGTACCAAACTACTTTTATTTTACTAAAATTGTATGACTAAAATACTAATAATTATTGCGACCTTTAAACCCTAGCAGGCGACGAGCCCCTGACAAAGATTTTGTTTACATCAGCATCAAAACCCTTCTCAAGCTCGTCATTACACATATTCAGTAACTAAGGGTATACCACGAAAAAAGATCGCGATAATCGGTGACACTGTCCTTCGTTCGATTTACTTTAGTTTTGAACCTTATTTCATAGCTAATAGTGGCACGACGTGGAACTAACTTCCGGTTATCGTTGATCAACTTTTGGAGTAGACACACTGGTATGGCATATATGTACGTGTAACGTCGAAATCCAGTAAAATTGCAATATCCAATTCGATCATTTACAATATAGGAGGGAAAAATGTGTGAGTCAGCCAGCTGACCTGGGGGGTTACTCCCGACGCGATTGAGAATTATAGAAATCGAGTTGGATTCGAGTAAACGTCAAAAAGGTACCATGGAAACATTCGAAACCGTTTTCAATGTACCAAAATAACAGGTTTTTGAGGCTTATTCCGTTTATCCACCCTCAAAACAGCCACCCTAAGTTGGATATTCGGAAAACGCGTGTTCATTTATCCACCCCATCATAGTTGTGATGGGGCGGATAGATGAACACGCGTTTTCCGAGTATCCACACTAGGGTGGCTGTTTCAGGGTGGATAAACAAAATAAGCCATTTTTGGCGTTTATTCGATCTTGATCCCGTCAGTTCCCGTCGAGATTTGGGGAGGGGGGGAGGGGAAGGGCAGTAGGTAGAAGCGCGGGGGCGGGCGGCGCGCGCCGCTCTAGCCGACTTCACTACAATTTGCCGAACAACTTATCCGCGAGACAGTAATATACCGGTTAACACAAGTGTTAAGGAAAGCTTACGCTACAGTCGCGTCCGCACTCGCGCCACACTCCCGACACACTGACACACTTGACTAACTATTATTAGTCTTTACATCGTCAGAATGGTGTAAAGTACACTGCCCGATTTCAATAATATTATTAAAAAAAATACTTTTGGCTTTCCTACTTTACTTAAATATCAGTTTTCAGCTTCAATTCTAAGTGTTACTTGAGTGACATGGACCAAACGCTGCATAAGAGGCTTTTAAACTATCTATTGCTAACCCCCGGTTCTGAAGTACTTTATCGAAGGGGTCAACATTATCCGGTTAAAAAGCAATTAAATTGACTTTAAACCAGATAATATGGACTCCTCCGATACAGTTAAACCTCTGATAAGTACCTCAGAAAGGAGATAATATACACCGTTAATTTTTAAGTATATCTAAAAATGAAATGGGGGGTTTCAAACCACTTGAATTAACAACTCCAACCACGGAATCGCGAAAAAAAAATCAGCTGTTCCCCATACATTAAAGTCGAGTCGATGTTGTACAGCAGATTTTTTTTCGAGATTCCGTGGTTGGCCCCATAGTAAAAGTTGTTCATTCACGTGGTCTGAAACCCCCACATTTTTTTTTAGATATACTTAAAAATTTACGGTGTATATAACATGTACGTTCACACCTATACCTGACTTGGACAAAGAAATCAAGGCTTCAAAGTGTGCACATTTGTAGAAGTTAGTGAGGCGAGTGCGGCCGCGAGCCGATCCACGCACACGTGTATTCATAAAGTAAAATATACAAAATAGATGTAAAATCACAAAATTAGTTCATGATCTGCGTTTGAAGACGCCGGCGCGTCCGCCCAGCGTCGGAGACACACCTCTTTGTAAAGTCGCATATAAATCATACATTACGTCACTATGTGAAACTTTAAAAAGAGGTGGAGGTACACTTCGAAAATTTAAGTCCAAAGTAATATAATACAAATAATAATAAGTCAAATAAAACAGCGCTACGTAACTAGGTTCATATAAAATCTCAGACGCTGAATAAAGGCGTTATTTAGTGCCAACCCTAGCGAGCGCAGTGTTTTCAGTTCATTAAATTATGGGCTTCTGTGCAATATCATCCTGTAAAGTTTTTAATTTATTTAATTGTGCTGTTAATTTAATAATTCATTTTATTTTTTAAAACGGTTAATAGAGTAATGCGAAAACGTGTAAGTCTATAAATATGAATACAGTATAGAACTTTAGTTACTCTAAAGCTATTACTTTTTTTGAACAGAAATCAATGACAAATGACAACTACAATAAAGTGACAAAGTACTAAACTGCATACATATTTTTAGACGCGACTGTACATACAAAAAAGTAGATAAATAGACTTTACGATTTCAACAATATCTGTCAATGATATGGCACGGGTTGGCACGTGAATGACGCCCGTCGTCCGGCGCCGGACGCCGTCCGCGGTGACGTCACGGCCGCGGCCCCACAAGCACCCTGTCTCCTCACAACTGTCCACACTCAACGGTTTTGACGCAGATCGTCATTTTCGCAAATGGTCATCGCGAAAAATTTGGGCACTTTTGCAGAATGACATTTTCGCAAAAGGTCACTTTCGCAAAACGTCACTATTTTTTTTTCGAAAATTTGTGTATTTGAGAATAAATTGTGAATGACATTCTGCGAAAGTGACCAAATTTGTCGCGATGACCATTTGCGAAAATGACGATCTGCGTCAAAACCCACTCAGCGTCATACTGTCGTCACTCACTGGGGCCGCGGGCGGTCTTTTACAATCCGGTGTTACACTCGCGACCGTTTCCACGCCCACCGTCTGACATATCAATCGAGTTGGATAAAGATTGCTACGAAAAATTTACTTTATTTAAAATTCGATCAAACCCTTTACAACGTGTTAATGAATTAACCAAAAATGGGAATTTTTACTATGGGACCGACTCTGAAATTGCGAAAAAAAATCATCATTTTATTCAAAAATTAATAACGAAAATATCAAACTGTGTGAAACAGCAGATTTTTTTTCGCTATTTCAGAGTTAATCTCATAGTAAAAGTTATTCAGTTTGATGATCTAAAGAAACGGTTTTCCCATTTTATGCTTTATTCATTAACACCCTGTATATCCAACTTCCGTGACGTGTCAAACAATCGTCACCGAAACGGTCGCATCGCTGCAGTAGCAGAGACGACCCGAGCCGCCCCTAGCGTTCGAGCGAAAACTGAGAACAAAATATCATAAATTCCAGAAAGCAAAATAGAGTACGTTAATAGCGTTCCAGATCAAGAAACCGAGGGGCGGCGGGCCGGACGAAATAATATTAATTAACTATCTAACTACTTAAACGAAATAAGAAAAGCGAAGCGTGATTGGCGACCACTGGACGCTTCCTACGCTACGGGGAGTACCGGCACAGTATAGAGAGAGGACAGTAGTTAAGCTTAGCAGTCGCGCGCTCGAGCAACGCACACATAGACACCTCTCACCGACACTGTACAACGTGTACGAAATAACCCCTAATGCCGAATATGGTAGATACCATCAAACTGTACAACTTTTACTACGAGATCAACTCTGAAATCGCGAAAAAAAACAGCTGTTCCATACATTTACATATTTTCCTTAATTATTTTTGTATGAAACAGCTGCTTTTTTCGCGATTTCAGAGTTGGTCCCGTAATAAAAGTTGTACAGTTCGATGGTCCCTATTTACAATATTCGGCATTAGGAGTTATTTTGTAACACGTTGTATGACCGGAATCTTAAACCAATGTCAAAACAGTTTAAGTACGTGACGCAGCAGTGAGAGCTGTCTGTGTGTGAAGCGCGCGTAGTACTAAGCTGAACTTCTGTTAGTCTCTCGTATTTGTGGTACCGGGCCGACGCGCTGCGGACTCGCACGACGTCACCCGAGGTCGCTCAGCAACAATATACAAGGAGCCCCGTGAGCGCGCGAGGGGTACCTGGCGGGTCACGGGCGGGCCCTGAGCGGCGAGTGGCGCGGGGCGCGGGGGGCGCTCCCCGCCCAGCGCCCCTCCCGCGGGCACGGGGCCGCGGGGAGGGGGCGCTGTCGAATGTCCTGCCACAATACAAATTACAACATTGATTATCAGATTATAGGGTCATTCTAAACTTACCATCCAAAAGGCATGTAACGGTTTAGTATGGAGCCTGGCATACCTATTCGAAAAGAAATCGGAAATTCATCGCAACTGATGAAACTAGTTTTAATCGATAGAAAATGTCAAAATAAACATGAATTATTGATTGTCAAATTGTCCTTAAAAGTATACTTTCGGAGATATTAGAACTTAAAACACTTCAATTTGCAACTCCAGACTATTTTGCTCCGAATATCTCCGAAAGTATACATTTTACCAGTGGCGTGCCCAGGCCTACATAGTTGGGCAAGCCCAAACCCTCAAATCAAGCAATTTTTTTATCAGCTCAATACAAGCAAAAACCAATGCATCCCACAATTTCTCGTTACTAAAATATCAATGCGACACCGCCCAGCGCCATCTAAGCGAATTCATAGATAGCTCTCAGAAAGGCACCAAAAGCACAACCCTTAAGCGTACTTTAATTATTCATAAATTAGTTCGACGCAAAATGCTAGATGGCGTGACTTTATCAAATTTAATTATTGTGTATTTAAAACTAAATTTCTTGTTCAAAATGTGTCACTCATAATAAATATCTAAATCATTTCACAAAATAATAGCGTCCCTGCTAGACAATTCAAATCCTATCCCCTGCATTACAAACAAACATTTACAAACAAAATATTTATATTATTGTCGTTCAAATGAAAGACGCAAAACTAACCTTACTTATTTATTTTATAAGAACAACCAACAATGTAAAGAGTCCACTACAATATTTCGATACATTGAAGAATATTATATTTCTTTGCAAAATAGGTACTCAAATGAAAAGGTTTATTACTTACGTTATTTTGTATTTCTCTTGGAACCAATCGACTCGACTCGTAGGTACACTTTCATAGATCACACAACAGTTAATAAACATTTCAATCCATCACAAGGGACCATTATCAATCATTAAACTGTAGTTTTAATTGATTTTTAACATAAAAACACTAATAAAGGCAAAACAATTGTTGTTTCAAAACAGCTGTCGTCACAGATTAAAGCAAAAAGCCAGGCTTTTCGTCGGCTTCTGTATTTCTCATAGAATCTATAGTACCTACAGCAGTATGCATATGATGCGGTAGCAGTTTTGTTAAAGTAAGAAGAGAGCGGATATATACAGATCGCAAAGCCCGGTTGCAAGCCAACGAGTGCGAGGGAGATGAAATGCATTGTAGGGTTCATTGAGGAAAGTAACGCAGTTTAGAGACTTGTCTCGCGATCAGTTGTTGTAAAAAATGAATTTGTGGTTATTGATTATTGAAAATTAACATTCGTTAATAATATTGTTTTGTTGTTATTAATTACGATTCATTAGTAGTGTAAGTAAGTTATTGTTAGGGCAAGCCGGGCTTTTCGGCTTGTATGGGGGTACCGCCACTGCATTTTACGACAATATGACGATCAATAATTTGTGTTTATTTTGACGTTTCCTATCGATTGACACTAGTTTTATCAGTTGCGAAGAATTTCTGATTTTTTAAAATGGCAGGTATGCGAACAAGGTTACATGGTCAAGTCCATGAAACTGAACAACTTTCTCTAAAGAACACAGGGTACAAAAATACGACTCTCCATACAAATCAAAGGGATCACGTGATCAATTTAGTATAGAATGACAGAAATTTTGGAGCAAAATTCGATACGTTTCATGGAGAAAGTTGTTTAGTTTCATGAACTGGACACATCCTCGGATGGTAAATTTAGAATGACCCGATATAAGACTATATACAAATAACGCTCAAATCAATTATCGTCTTCTCTCATCATTCACAAAACTTTAATTTTATTGAACTTAGAATTAAGTTTTAACAATAAGTTTGACTAAAACAAATTGAGATGAGAACTACTAGGTCCCTGCGGCTAACGGTAGTAAGGTCATAGGTCACTTAAAGTCATGAGCACCACTCCAAAGCAGCATTTAAATTGCCATTTAAATTAGAGCATTAAATCATGTGTCGTAAAATATATTTCATAAATGAATAAAGAAAAGCCAACGGCGGGCAGTCAGCGCCCTTGCCGCTACCATACAACTCGACTCGCAGCTAGCTCGCTGTAAGCGAGCAGATCGGGTCGCCGACCGCGTGCTGATGCAGACGTGAAACAAGGTCGTATGCAAATTTGCTTGCACTCGCGGCCGGCGGCGGACTGCGAGCTTGCACCTCGCGGACGATGCGTACGTAGCGCGCTGGCGGCTACCCGTAGCCTAAATATGAAGTAACGCCATGCTGCAGCTGTATAGTTGCGGTGCCGGAATAGTGTGCCATAACTTTAAAGCCGAATATAGGGACCATCATATTGAACAACTTTTACTATGGGATCAACTCTGAAATCGCGAAGAAATCAACTGTTTCATACATTTCGACGGAGTAAGATTGTACTTTTGTATGGAACAGCTGATTTTTTTTTCGAGGTTAGTCCCATAATGAAAGTTGTTCGGTTTGATGGTCTGATCAACCCTACGAGAGGTTTTGTATTAACTAAAAAATAAATAAATTAAAAATATTAAAAACACGACTGCCCTGCCAAAAACGAACTAAAAAGTTAAACAACAAGTGTCATTGCAGTCGGGGGACTTTATTATGGAACAATTTTTGATCAAAGAGGTCCCTCGACTGCAATGACACTTGTTGTTTAACTTTTTTAACTTTTTATTTCGTTTTTGGCAGGGCAGTCGTGTTTTTAATATTTTTTTAATTTATTTTACACATTTTAGTGACATATTATATAGTTTTGGAATGTGCTTATCGAGGCCTTTCATTTGATGCCCATATTGTAATAATAGAAGAAAAAAAATTTTTTTTTTCACATTTGAAAACGGCGTCGTAAAGTCGCCATATAGATTTTATCCAAAAAAATATATAGCTAGTGTCACTCGGGATGCTGTAAGGATTCTAACGATACCCCATTTATCCAAATCAGTTCAGGCATTTAGAAGTTATGGTGGAATAAAGAAACTCACATACCCACAAACATATATTAACCCTGAACACATATACACACTTTTTGCTTTGGGCAGTCGTGTAAAAAATAACCTTGTAGTACACATATATATAACCTATAGTACACATGGCCAGCGCCCGCGCGGGCGGCGGCGGGGGGGCTCGCGCCCGCGCGTCTTGTATAGTACACATGGCCACGTACCTGCGGCTAGCGGCGGTAGGCGGCGCGCGGGGGGAAGGCGGCGCGGTGCGAGGAGAGCGGGCGGCGGCGGGGGGGCTCGCGCCCGCGCGTCTTGTATAGTACACATGGCCACGTACCTGCGGCTAGCGGCGGTAGGCGGCGCGCGGGGGGAAGGCGGCGCGGTGCGAGGAGAGCGGGCGGCGGCGGGGGGGCTCGCGCCCGCGCGTCTTGTATAGTACACATGGCCACGTACCTGCGGCTAGCGGCGGTAGGCGGCGCGCGGGGGGAAGGCGGCGCGGTGCGAGGAGAGCGGGCGGCGGCGGGGGGGCTCGCGCCCGCGCGTCTTCTTCTCCTCCACGTTCAGCTTCACGCCCTCCGCGCTGTCCGCCGGGAAGTACAGCGGCTGTTCAACACAAATCTACACTCAATTACTGATTGACAAAACACCTCATACTTCGGTTATTTCGTAAAGAGCGAAATGAACGATCACATTGCGTGACTCTTGTGCAACTAAGTCGCTGATTTAGATGTGGCATTTTGTTAATGTAATACGGTTACTGTAACAAAGATATCATAAAAACTAGCGTCACTAATATAGTAAAAGACGAGGTAACAAAAACCGGCCAAGTGCGTGTCGGGCCACGCGCAGTAGGGTTCCGTAGTTACCTTATACCATACCATATTGAATACCACTATAATTTTTCGTATGCAAAAATAACTTTGTTTTTCATAGTGTTTGTATGAATGACAAAGTTGTATTTGCGGTTTTGGAAAATGTGATATATCTCTAAAACTTAACAATTTATCTCGTTCAAACCAATTTTCGTTGAAAGTATTTACTAGGATCTACAGCATATATTTTATTTTTTAGATTTTTCACTCTCTTATTTTAAAAAATAAGGGGGGGGTACTTTGGCAGTAAATATCTTTCAAACAGTTGACTTTGAGAAAAAATAGTCTTAGAAACCTCAATGTAATTTTTTAAGACCTATCTATAGACACCCCGCACGTATAGTTTTGATGAAAAATTTTTTTTTTACGTTTCAGTTCCATGTATGGGGAGCCCCCCTTCCCCCCTTAATCTTTTATATTTTTATTTTTATGTTAAAACCTTAAAGCGGTTCACAGAATACATCTACTTACCAAGTTTCAATTGTGTAATCTTAATAGTTTTGGAATAAAGTGGCTGTGACATACGGACGGACAGACAGACAGACACACAGATAGACAGACATGACGAAACTATAAGGGTTCCGTTTTTTGCCAGTAGGCTACGGAACCCTAAAAAAATTGCTCATATAAGTTAGTCATTATTGTCTGGGCTGTTTATTTATAAATTCAAAACTATGGTTGACAGCGACGATTTCGAAATTATCATCACTTTGTTGCAAGTTATAAGTTAGAAAATCAGTCAGCCGTGTCGGTTTAATTTATATTTCTAAAAAACCTCAATATAACAATGCCAGTTGGTGCATACCACGGCGTGCAGGCAGTCGTGGGCCGCCTGTTCGCTATCGTATGATGGACCCGTAGTTGGGATGCTGGGGATCTAACAATGACAGCTGGTGCATACTTGGAAACTTCGTCGAGTCGCCTACTCCAGAGTCTAAAGACGAAAGTCTTCAACCAGTGCGTCCTGCCTGTCATGATGACATACGAAGCCGAAACGTGGACACTCACTGTAGAGCTGGTTCGCAAATTTAAAGTCGCGCAGCGAGCTATGGAAAGGGCTATGCTCGGAGTTTCTCTGAGAGATCGGGTCCGGGACGAGGTGATTCGACAGAGAACTAAAGTCATCGACATAGTTCACTGGATTAGCAAGCTGAAGTGGCAGTGGGTCGGCCACATTAGCCGTAGAACCGATGGCCGCTGGGGCAGACGAGTTCTCGAGTGGATACTGCGTATGGGCAAACGTAGTGTGGGACGCCCTGAGACAAGGTGGAGCGACGATTTTCGCGGTGGATAAACTGGATGAGTATAGCCGCGGATCGTGTTTAGTGGCGTGCACTCGGAGAGGCCTTTGTTCAGCAGTGGACGATGATAGGCTGATGATGATGCCGGTGCTCACCGCGGCGTGCAGGCAGTCGTGCGCCGCCTGCTCGCTCTCGTAGGTGATGAACCCGTAGTTGGGGTGCTTGGGCGCGCCGGCCGCGGCGGGCTTGCTGTGCACGCGCAGCTCGGCCACGGGCCCGAAGCGCCCGAACAGCGCGCGCAGCTCCTCCTCCGTGGCCGAGTGCGGCAGGTTGCCCAGGAACAGCTGCTGCGAGTCGCTGTACCGCCGGCTGCCCTCGCCTACACGCGACCGGGGAATCATTACGTTATTTTTAAATGTAACGTTGTTTCTTACTTTTTTACCGTTAACTTTAAAATTAACCTTATTCCAATTGATAACGTTACTTTTTTACCGATAATTTTACCGGTACTATTGTGCCGGTAAAGTTTAACGCTATATTTAACGCTAATTTTACCGGTACAATATTTATAACGTTATTTTTACCGATAAAATGTTTTAACTGTATTTTTAACGTTATTTTTTTTCAACGGTTTTTCAATCTCTGCACAAGATACACACATCGGTCAGAGAGCTTGCGAAAAATTCAATTCGAACATTATTTTTCACAATTTGTACTCGGTTCGGTTAATGGTAAGGCTTATTTCAAGTCTGCCTGGTTAACTACCACCATCTTACTTAAGTCTGATTTAAAAATTATTATGTTCCGGCAGTTAAGGGTAAGGATAGCCACATAGCCAGTTCCTCAGCGTTGAGGATTCCAAGTATAACGTCCATCCTTCAGTCACCTTCAGTCAGGCCTCCTTCACTCGCTCAAGGTCGCGCGATAAGCACCTACCGCTAGCCGTTCGTGCGTACGAACAAGTGAGCAAAGGGCCGCCACACGCCCGCCGCCGTACAAGCGCGGCATCTTACTGCCTGCGTAGATATTGCCTCTTTATAATAGTAACAATGTGGAATCGACATTTCTGTGCCGTATACGGATGACAAAAACAAAAAACCAATAAAAAATTCTCGTTTTTCACATTGTGATATACGCTACGCAGTTCATTTAAAAGAAGACAACCTTACCGTTGCATCATTAGAAAAGGTAAGAGCACGCGATAGAAAGAGAGGCAACTACTAGGTGAATATAAACTGTACTGCAGGCCATTGCGCGACCTGAATTGCACTTTATTGTGTCGGAGCAAAAGTCGCTATTTATTTAAATTACTATGCGGCGTGCTGCTTCTGTACTTTGTACTATTACTTCTTCTGTGCTTCAGTCCACCTACAGCCTTATCGTCACTTAACATCAGGTAAGGTGAAAGCCAAGCACTATCCTGTTGTACACATAAAAGAAGAATCCTACTCAAGTCGACTGTATTTTAATACAAAATACAAAAAATGGTGGATTAATAAAAATATAGAATGTCTTACAAAAAATCCCTAATGCCGAATATGGTAAATACGAACCATCAAACTGAACAACTTTTACCACGGAACTAACTCAAAAATTACGAAAAAAATTAACAATTTCATACATTTTGATATTTTCGTTATGAACTAATTTTGTCGCGATTGCAGAGTTGGTCCCACAGTAAAAGTATTTTTTTAAGTGACGATAAGGCCGAAGATGAAAGCGCACTACGCCCGGAAGCCTCACCTGACTCACTGAGGAACTGGCTATCTTACCTCTAACTGCTGGAACACAACTGGAATTGTGAATGCCTAAAATCTAGAATTTCAATAATTTTTAAATTGTTGTTATGGCGTCAGACTTAGGAAAGATGGTGGTAGATAGCCAGGCAGACTTGAAATACCCTACCACCAACCAAACTGAGTACAAATTGTATCCGTCCTGGGAATCGAACCCGGAACCCCCTGCGTTTTACACGGGTGGGCGAACCACTAGACCACAGAGGCGGCTTTTATGTGGTACAATCCTCTCCTTGGCCTTCGGGCGGGCCAGTGCATGTGGAGGGCATATCAGAGTTGTAGATAGTTGAACTCTTCTTCTTCTTCTTATTTTAGTATGGCATTCTACTCTCCTCTTGGAAGTAATTTTTGCCAGTGTCAAGTATTGAATATTTCAGTGGTAGCTGTTTTGTTTCAGTTTATCTAAACTGGAATGCGATGCACCCGCATTCTAATGTATCTACATTAGAATGCGGGTGCATCGCATTCCAATGCTGCTTGGAGCATTTGGCACCAAGTATATCAAGACAGTTGTTCACGGTAAGTTCTGCCGAGGTAGCCACCACTACAATAAAAATCTCAGCTTCACACAACCAAGATCGCGCCTATTTCAATTATCCCACATATTGTTCAGTTGCGTAGACACTTGAACCACAAAACTGCACCGATTTTAAGACACAATATCCACTAGAATCAATTTGCAAATAATTAAAATAGACACCAAACCGAACTCGACGAAATGGCGCGAAATACTCTAGTTGAACTCACCAGAAGGTTGGTGCGCTCGCGGCGGGCGCGGGCGCTGGTCCATGGGCGCGTGCGCGGGCGCGGGCGCGGGCTGCTGCGCGGCCGGCGGGGCGGCCGGCGGGGCGGGCGCGGGGGCGGGCGCGGGCGCGGGCGCGGGCGCCGAGGGCGGCGACACGCGCGCGCCCATCGACCCCGACTTTAGCAGATTCGCGTATGTCTTCGGTTCTGGGGGCGCCGCGGGGGTCGCTGCGAATACACCCTCTATTAAGATCAATACTAGAAAAAACCAACTCATATCCCGTCCGTAGCACCCGGGGCCGATTCTTAAGCGATAGACAAAATGTCGAAATAGAGATATTGTTACTGGTTGATGTTCGCCTTCTTCAGAAAACCGGAAAGCCGGAAGTGGACCTGGGTCAGTCCGGACGGAAAAGTCAGAAATGAGATAGATTTTATCATGTCGACGAAAAAGCAAATATTTAATGATGTCACTGTGATCAACGCTGTTAAGACGGGGAGCGATCACCGATTGGTACGTGGCACATTGAATATCAACCCAAAGCTGGAAAGATCTCGACTGATAAAATCAACAATTCGACTATTGCCGGCCCATATTCAAAACCCCGAGAGCTTTCAACTCGAACTCCAAAACCGCTTCGAAGCCCTTGAGAACAGCATAGATGTGGACGATCTAAACAACATGGTGGTGGATACTGTCCGTACGGTAGGGTCCAAGCTCTTTAAGACCCGCCGTCCCAAGATAAAGAAACTCTCCGACCACACACTCCTACTCATGGACCAGAGACGTGAAATGAGGCTCCAGAGTTCAGTAGATGCTAATCGTTATCGGCAGCTTAATAGACAGATATCTAAGTCTTTGACGAGCGACCTTCGCCAATTAATACGAATCGTATTAAAGAGGCCATCGAGCGGAATAAAGGCTCCAAGAGATCTGTCTATTGGGCAAAGCCAGATGACGAAGCTGAAAACTGACGACGGACGCATCATTTCATCAAAGCCTGAAATCCTGAGGGAGATCGAGAGCTTCTATGGGCAGTTATATTCCACGCAGACACCTGTTGAAAGCAAGGCTAAAGACCCCAGAGCCAAGCTTACCCGACACTATACCCAAGATATCCCGGACGTCAGCCTGTACGAGATTAGTATGGCTCTCAAACAGCTGAAAAACAACAAGGCGGCGGGTGACGATGGAATCACTACAGAACTTCTGAGAGCGGGCGGTAAGCCGATACTCATAGTCCTCCAGAAGCTCTTTAATTCCGTCATCGTCCAGGGCAGAACGACAAAGACATGGAACATAAGTGAGGTGATCTTGTTCTTTAAAAAGGGTGACAAGTCCCTCTTAAAGAACTATAGACCCATCTCGCTTCTGAGTCATGTCTATAAGTTGTTTTCGAGAGTCCTTACGAATCGTCTCGCTCGCAAGTTCGACGACTTCCAACTTCCCGAACAAGCCGGGTTCCGAAAAGGCTTTAGCACCATAGACCACATCCATACGCTGCGGCAGGTTATACAGAAGACTGAGGAGTATAATGAGCCACTTTGCTTGGCGTTCGTGGACTATGAGAAAGCCTTTGATTCGATTGAAACCTGGGCGGTGCTGCAGTCTCTCCAAAGGTGCCAAGTGGACTATAGGTATATCGAGGTGTTGAGGTACTTATACCAAAATGCCACCATGACGATCCGAGTACAGAACCAGAACACAAATCCTATCCAACTGCAGCGTGGTGTGAGACAGGGAGACGTTATTTCTCCAAAACTGTTCACAGCTGCGTTGGAGGACATCTTTAAGCTCTTGGACTGGAAAGGACTCGGCATCAACATTAATGGCCAGTACCTAACACACCTTCGTTTTGCCGATGATATAGTCCTTATGGCTGAGACCATGGAAGACCTGAACACAATGCTCGAAGATCTCCGTAGTGCTTCCCAGAGAGTGGGTCTTAGGATGAACATGGATAAGACGAAAATTATGTCAAATGCCCATGTTGGGAACACTACACTTGAAGTTGTTGACCATTACGTATACCTAGGACAGGCAATCCAGTTAGGTAGGTCCAACTTCGAGAAAGAGATCTCTCGTCGAATCCAACTCGGGTGGGCAGCATTCGGGAAGCTTCGAAAAATCTTCGCGTCCGACTTACCTCAGTGTCTCAAGACGAAAGTCTATGAACAGTGTGTGTTGCCAGTGATGACTTACGGCAGTGAAACGTGGCCGTTAACTATGGGTCTCATTAGGAGGCTCAAGGTCACTCAGCGTGCAATGGAGAGAGCCATGCTCGGCGTTTCTCTACGTGATCAACTCAGAAACGAGGAGATCCGCAGGAGAACTAAAGTAACCGACATCGCTCGAAGGATTGCTCAGCTGAAGTGGCAATGGGCGGGACGCATAGCGAGAAGAACCGATGGCCGTTGGGGCAGAAAGGTTCTGGAATGGCGACCGCGCACCGGACGACGCTCCGTGGGTAGGCCCCCGACAAGGTGGACCGACGATCTGGTGGAGGTCGCGGAAAGCCAGTGGATGCAGGTAGCGCAGGACCGATCGTCGTGGAGATCCTTAGGGGAGGCCTATACCCAGCAGTGGGTGTCGTGTGGCTGATATGATGATGATGATGATGATGATGTTCGCAAAGAACTTTATTTAATACCTAGGTACTTGAGTTGTGTTCGTATAAAGAACGTGTCAAGTATGAAGTGTCTAAAAATGAGAAGTAAATGTCTGTTGCTATTAAATATTCTGTTTTTTCCTCTAATATTAATACTCCTTTATTCACATAAATAATTATACCTATCTGCTTACAACAGATATGTCGAATTAAAATGGCGTATTCGCCATTTTGTCTATTAAAACCTGTTTTTGGTATTCTCGAAATGTCACCATAGAGATATGTCGATGGCTAGCCCTCGACATGCAACTTGGTTATTAAGCTACTTTTGAAGAGGCCGGGTACGAGATGGGTGACCATTTGGGACTGCGATGACGAATGTTAAGCAATTCTAGGAAATGGCCGGGTACGAGATGGGTGACCATTTGGGACTGCGATGACGAATGTTAAGCAATTCTAGGAAATGGCCGGGTGTGAGATGGGTGACCATTTGTGACTGCGATGCGATGAAAGTAAAGCAATTTTAAATAAGATAATAGAGATGAGATGGGTGACTATGTGGTAACCACTTTGAAAAAAGACTGGGTATGAGATGGGTGACCGTTTGAAACTTCAATAACGAATGTAAAACAATTTTGGTAAAAGGTCGGGTTTGGGATGGGTGGCCGACTAAGTCAATAGTAATCAATGTTAAACAGCGTTTCGTTTCTTGCAGGCAGTAGAGAGGAGAGGCAGTAGAGATTTTCGGGTGCGTGATATACCGAGGGACTGGGAGACGTAATGACACTTCAGTTGTTGTTATGGAAGTATCTTTAATTATCTTAACTATGGGTTTATACCTAGTTGGTTACTAAGTTCTGTAACTATGGAAAACATGAATAATACTAAATTTACAAATAATGCTACAATGAATTATATACCAAATGAAAGCACAAATATATAAGATTATCATGTATTAAAATTATTCGAAATGACCGCCTCTGGCATGAATACACGCCTTTAGACGACGAGGCCAGTCATCGATGGCAGCACGAACTACCACCATATCCAATTCTGCGACTGCCTTGAGAATAGCGCGCTTAAGAGAGTCGAGATTCATGTGGGGCTTAGCACATGCTTTCTCCTCAATAAGTTGCCATATGGCATAATCCAGAGGATTTAAGTCTGGGCTGGAGGATGGCCATTCTTCCTGCGCGATAAAATCAATTTTGTTAGCCCGAAACCATGCTTGTGTAGATTTTGCTTTGTGCGCAGGGGCAGAGTCCTGCTGGAAGACCCATGGCTGGTTTTGAAATAAAATGTGGCTTAAGGGTTTGACAACAGGTTCCAGAACGGTATCTTGATAGACTCTAGCGCCAGTTTTCACACCTTTTTCACAGAAATGAACCTTACTTAGCCCTGAATAGGACACCCCCAGCCAAATCATCACTGATGAGGGGTGGTGACCTCGTTGGACCCTCGGAGCAATCATGCTGGCTTCTTTACTATTCTTAGCGTATACTCTATCATTTTGACGGTTAAAATTTTCTTCGACTGTGAAGATTTTTTCATCAGTAAACAAGATTTTTCGATGGCCGTTTTGTGCGTACTGCTTTAGTAGAGCGCGACTTCGTGCTAACCTCATAGCCTTCAATCGTGCGTTTAGCAGATGGCCCTTTCGTCTACGGTAAGCGTGAAGCCCAAGGTCATCATTGATAATTTTTTAAGGGAACTTCTCTTCACAGTCATCTGTATTGCCAATAACTTTTGCTTCCGGACGGGATTTCTCGTGATTCTCGCCTTCACTGCCTTGATCACAGCTGGTGTCCGAACGGTGCGTGGTCTTCCTGATCTTTTTCGGTCATCGACGGTCAAGGTATTACTGTACCTATGGATAGTGCGATAAATAAATTGCTTGTTGATTTTCAACTTTTGTAGCAACTTGAAAATCATATTCGGTGGCTGCCCACATTTGTGCAGAGCAATTACAGCGACACGATTCTCCTTCAACCCCCATTCCATGGTGAAATAAACAAAATATGATATACGTGTGGTATGGAATTATAGCTTATAAAACTGTCAATAATATGTCATTTTAATTTTTTCTTTTCATTTGTTTTAATGGCCAGTAATCGATAAAGAAACTCAGTAACAGAACTTTTGACCAACCTGTGTATATTATAATTATCATGCCTTATCGCATACAGATCAGTATCGGCAGTACAGACGTTATCTCATTTCCTACTAGGTACGTGCAGTAGATAAGTATGTGCTTAGCCGGCACAGTACTCCCCCCTTTTTAAAGAAAAACAATAAAACTTAAATAATAATAAAACGAAAAACACTTAATATACGAATAAAACATACATAATCATAGAATACAAAATAAATTACTTAATTAATATCACTATAGAAACATTGACCTACAAAATGTTTGTTTTGCTAACTGCGCGAGACTTGAAAAATGCTGACGTCTGTTTTGATGCTCGATGTGTACGGGTTAGTGCACTCTTATGTAATGGTTAACCTAGGTCAGGAACAGGTGGGTAATTCTTAATCCGCAATTTCGAATCGAACTACTGGTTTCACCATTCTTCCTGATCTTGTAACAAACGTGCTTTTTTCTTTGGTATTAGGTATTACATTATCTGTGGTATTAGGTACGTTTTCGCAGTCGCTATTCAGTAGGAATGCCGGTTTTAATCTATCTATCGATATCATGCTCTCTCTGCCTCTTATTTTAATTAAAAATGCCTTGTTCATTCGCTTAATAACTGGGAAAGGCCCTTCATATGGTGGGCATAAGCTTTTTTGTAGCCTATCGCAACGAACAAAGACATGAGAACTTTTATTAAGTTCCGGATGCACGAATATTGACTGTCTGTGCCCCTGGCGTTTCGGAACCGATGTCATTTTTGTAATACTTTCTTGAATGCTTCTCATGAACTCTTCGTAAGTGTTATACTTGCTGGATTGTTCAAAAAATTCACCGGGTAGTCTCATAGGCGTACCATACACCATTTCAGCGGCGCTATAGCCTGTGTCATCGCGAAAACAGTTTCTCAGTCCAAAAAGTACTGAGGGAATTTCCTTTACCCAGTTATCGTTAGCGTTTCTTGCCATGAGTGCTGCTTTTAACGTTCTGTGAAATCTTTCTACCATTCCATTTGCTTGAGGATGATAAGGTGTGGTTCTGATTTTGTGTACTCCCAAAAATTTTGAAAGTGCTTCGAAAGTTGCTGATTCGAATTGACGACCTTGATCAGTAGTGATGCGAATCGGACACCCAAATCTTGTTATCCATCCTTCATAAACGGTCCGAGCGATCGTCTCTGCGGTTATATCTTCCACTGGAAAAGCTTCAGGCCATGACGTACAACGATCCACTATTGTTACCAGGTATCGTTTTCCTTGTGACGTAGGCAATTTTCCAACAATGTCGATATGTAAATGTTCAAACCGCTGCGCGGGCAAAAAGCTTCCTAGTGGTGAAACTGTGTGCCTATGAACTTTAGCTTTTTGACATGCTAGGCAAGTTTTACACCAGTTGTTAATATCTTTATTCATCGCAGCCCAAATGTATTTTTGCGTTATCATTTTTCGAGTCGTACGAGTGCCAGGGTGACTAGGTCCATGGATTATGTCGAAAACTTGTTTCCGAAACTTCAATGGTAAGTAAGGGCGCGTTTTCCCCGTAGATGTGTCGCATAATATTGAAGTACTTGACCCTGGTAACTTGACCTTCTCAAACTGCAATCTTGCATTTCTTTTCAACTGCGATAGTTCCGCGTCATTGTGTTGGCATTTTGCTATCTCTTCGTAACTGATGGGTGACGGAGTGTCGATCTGGTCGATTGTACGTGATAATGTGTCGGCGACAATATTGTCACGTCCGCTAATGTGTTGGATATTAGTGCAATATTGAGATATGTAATCTAACTGACGCACTCTACGTGGAGTATCGTTAACTGATGGCTTTTTGGAAAAGGCGTAAGTTAGTGGACGATGGTCCGTAAAAATAATAAACTCTCTTCCTTCGATTAATCGCTGGAAGTGCCGTACTGCCATGTAGATGCCCAGTAATTCTCTATCGAACGTTGAGTATTTTCTCTGAGCGTCGCTTAATTTTTGCGAGAAAAAACCTAGTGGTTTCCAGGAATGCCTTACTCTCTGTTGTAAAACCGCGCCGACGCAGGTCGCGCTGGCGTCAGTCATAATCGCTAGTTCGGCATTACGCGATGGGTGAGCGGTTAGTACAGCGTTTTTAATGCCCTCTTTGCACTTTTCATAAGCCTTTTCGGCCTCTGCTGTCCAAGGAATGGGCGTATTATCGTTCTTTTTTGAGTCCTTCAGATACTCGTTGAGAATACTTTGATATTCGGCGGCACGTGGTAGATTGCTTCTATAAAAATTTATCATCCCTAAAAATCTTCTCAATTCCTTTACTGTTTTTGGTTTAGGGAATTCATCGATTGCTTTATATTTTTCCTCAGTCGGGCGTATTCCCTGGCTCGTTATGTGATAACCTAGGAAATCCAATTCGCTCTGGAGGAATTTGCATTTTTCTAAATTTATAGTTATCCCGTTTTCATGTAGCCTTTGAAAAACCGTTTCTAGTTGCTGGAGTGCGGTTGTTTCATCTGGAGCGCTTAACAAAATATCATCACAGAAGACGAATGCGAAGTCCAGGTCCCGAAATATGGAGTCCATGAATCGTTGAAATGTTTGACCGGAATTACGTAGGCCAAAAGGCATTCTTGGAAATTCGAATAGCCCAAAAGGAGTTATAATTGCAGTTTTTTCTACTTCTTCCACGGGTATGCAAAAATATGCCTTACGGATATCAATTTTGCTGAATATTTTTCCGTTTTCCAAAATGTATGTGAAATCGTTCAACCGTGGCAAAGGGTACTTATCAGGTACTGTGACCTTATTCAGCATTCAATAATCTCCACATGGCCTCCATTCTCCATTTTTCTTTTTAACCATGTGCAGTGGGCTTGCCCATGGGCTGTCGGAAGGACGACAAATTCCTAGCTCCATCATATTCTGAAATTCCTTCTTCGCAATATGATATTTATCCGGCGGAAGTGGTCTTGCTCGTGCGGATACTGGATGCCCTCTGGTGATGATGTGGTGTCTGACGTTATGTTTGGGCATTCTTGCTAAAGATGACGGACGCGTAATGTCCTCGTATTTTTCTAGAATTTGCTTAACTTGCGGTTTAATTCCCACGTCAATTGAACGAATACTGTGATGATTCGATTTGCTTAAGTCTGCCGAAGTTGTGAGTTCTGTTACTCTGTCAATAATTTTCTTTCTTGACATATCTACTATTAATTTGTAGTGCTCCAAAAAATCGGCTCCAATTATAGGCTGGGACACGTCAGCGACTATAAATGTCCATAAAAAGTTCCGGCGCAATCCCAAGTTGAGATTAAGAGTTTTCTCGCCGTACGTATTTATTTTCGAGCCATTCGCGGCATAAAGCTTATACTGCTGATTAGGCGTTATTGTCTTTCTGTGAGGCTTGCATATAACTGAAATATTTGCTCCCGTGTCGATCAAAAACCTCATACCACTTTTTCGGTCGGTAACAATGAGGCGGTTAGACGGGTGAATAGCACAGAGGCCCGCCGTAGTCTGTGCATATTTTAGTTTCCCTGGTTCTGAGGGATACTTCCTTTCTTCCAATCACATGGCTTAACGCATTTGTGTGAATTTTCTCGGAATTTCTGATGATAATAACAATATTTTCTGTCTCGACTACGCGACCTTGACCTATGCCTGGGCTGGAAATAATGCTGATGCGAGCTGCGTCGAACATAATTGCGTTCGTGCTTCATAGCGCACATTTCTAACTGCATTTCTTTCAGTTGTTTTAAAATTGTACTCATCGCTTCGCTTCCGTTGTCGTTGGCCTTGACCGCCGATACTTCATTGATTTTGATGTTTTCCATCATTTTGTCCGCGAGTTGACTAATTACATTTAAGTCCGATGTTTCCGAGATGGTTAGGACAGTAGTGATTTGGACCGGGAGTAACCTGAGCCATAGGACTCGTATGGTTTCGTTCCCGATTATCCCGCGCCCTAATTCTTGCATTCGGCGCAGGAGATGTGACGGCTTTTGATCTCCCAGGTCCATCTCGGTTAAGAGTTTCTGAAGTCGTTGCTGCTCGGATTCTTCAAAGCAATTAATTAGGCGGTCTTTAATGGCCGTGTACTTTCCTGCCGGAGGAGGTGTGGTGATTAAATCGCTGACCAGGATAAGGCGAGGTTGGTCCTTCCAAAATTCTGGAATTCTTGATGCGACGGTTGTGGCGGCCACTTCGTGAGATTCGGCGTGGGATGTGTTCGCTTTGCAGGGTGAGGTTTGCGTCTGTGACATGATGATTCCTTTTCTTCAATTTTTGGTTTCGCACGGTTGTGCGTATAATGTGCAGAAGGTTACTGCTCTCTGTCGGGGTCACCAAATATACCGAGGGACTGGGAGACGTAATGACACTTCAGTTGTTGTTATGGAAGTATCTTTAATTATCTTAACTATGGGTTTATATATTATAATTATCATGCCTTATCGCATACAGATCAGAATCGGCAGTACAGACGTTATCTCATTTCCTACTAGGTACGTGCAGTAGATAAGTATGTGCTTAGCCGGCACACGTGACATAGTGTCAAATTCTAGATATCTCGAAAAAGTCAAGAAATCGTAGAGATACCAAAGACTTTCCACTTGTAATGTCGAAAATCGCTGAGAATAAGTATTTTGGCTGCAATAGAGATTTTAGTAACATTTTTAATAGAGATTTGTGATTAGAGATAATCTCTATTTCGCGAAATGTCGCAGTGCGCGAGAATCGGCCCCCTGAATTTGTAAGTGAGGCGTTATTTCGAGGTGCAATTTTTGAGACTGACGGGACATGTGGGGTAATCTTGATCTTGATGAGTGTTATTCAGTGCCAAAGTGTACACTCTTAGAACAGACAGGAATAACTGACTTTAAAGTACCAGGATAACATAAGTATGGAGAAGGTTGACTTGTAAATGCGGGTAGTGTCTCACCGGGCGGCGGCGGCGTGGGCTCGCGCGGCGGCTCGGGCGCCGGCTCGGGCTCGGGCGCCGGTTCCGGCTCCGGCTCGCGCGCCGCCTCCCGCTCGCGCGCCGCCTCGCGCTCGCGCTCGCCGCTCGAGACCGTGCTCGCTGACAAACATTATTCACATTAATATTTTAAAGAGAAAATTAACTGTAATATTTAAAAAAAAATCTTGCGTTTTTTTCTTTGATATAGTTACTTGAAGTTAGCACGCAGCAGCAACCGCCGAAAACGCTCCATACAAAAGGGACATGATATATGACGTCACATATCACGTTTCAGGCGCGCATTTACTATGGAGTTAGCCGAGAATTTTCTATTATTTTCAATTATCTCCCTAAATTTTGCGTTTAAGTACATTTGTGTCTTACAAAAATTATTTCTTATTCGATATTCTATCTGACTGTTAAGTTCATTATATTCGAAATTGAAAAAAAAAATCGTTATTTTTCCCTGACTTCATTGTGTGATAAAACTAAAATAATACATTTTCTTTTTTATTTACCTGTTCCATCATGTTTTTATACGTGTCCGAAGCGATCAAGCTCAAATTTATCAAAATCAGTGACTTATGCATATTCCCTATTATGATCAGAAAGAATCTTTAAAGCAAAATGTCTAAAATCAATGTCTAAGTTGTAAAAACTCTAAGAAGCAAAACGTCTAAAATGCAGATTGCCTTAGATTCTAAAGCATTACGTCAATACCCTTCTTAGGGGTCGTCCATTAATCACGTGAGCCTCAAAAGGGGGGGGGGGGGGGGGTGGGTAGTTGAAAAAATCACGAAGTATCACAAGGGGGGACGGGGGGGTGTAGTGAGATATCACGTGTATTTTTTTTTTCATTGAATAAACGAAAACTGCGTGTGATGGTTGATATTATTTTGTACCAAAACAATACACGTGATTTAGAGGGGGGGGGGGGGTTAACGTAAAACCTCACCATGCATCACCAGGGGGGAGGGGGGGTTATCAAAAAAAACATCACGTGATTAATGGACGCCCCCTTACGTCTTATACACTGCAATGATGTTTCTAGTATTTTACTGAATATCTTGGTCAATAAACAATACATAACCTTAATAATTTAATAAAATTTTAGTATTGCAGTAATATAATAAGAACAGTTTATTAATTTTATAACGGATAAAAATATAAATAGTCTGCATTTTAGTCATCAAGCAATATAGACGTATTGCTTTAAAGACATTATGCAAGTTAGGCTTTTTGATCATAAAGTTTTTTGTCATAAGCTAGTTTCCAATTAAGTATCAATTCAAAAGCCTTATCTATTAATCTAATCTATTTATTGTATATTGAGCGGAGGCTTTCTCGGTATTCAGTTCTTATTTTTAGTTAGATTTTCATTACTTCATGCTCTTTGCAGGTTTGTATCAAGGGCAAAAGAGCCTGTTTAAACCCGACTACTGGGTTTAAACAGTAAAATCCCATTATTGTATGTTATAGAAACATTTTATATTTTTTCTTTTTCTATTGATATATCAAAAGTGATGTTGCTATGGAAATAATTTCTTGTTAAATCAATACAAAAAATATTCAAAGGAAAATATTTAGTTTAACAAAATGGTCCATGGGAGCTACCAGTGACGAGTTTACACATTTTTTTATCGATTTTCTGATGACGAATTAAGTGTAGTGACGAGTTTACAATAACCCGGTAGGCTGATTATCTAATTAAAACCACCTAGCGACTGGTTGCAGTTCGCAGATGATCGTGATCCATTCCTACTTCTTTTTGGATTAAAAAAAAACATACCAAAGAAAAGTAGCAATGTATGTCAAATGAAACCGGTCGCTAAATAGTATCTTTTTAGATAATCAGCCTACGGATTAAACTAGGTTTAACCAGTCCATCTATTGTCTAATTAAAAAAAACTACCGCAATCGCTTTCTTGATCTGACACATTGATACTTCTTTTTGGCAAATAAAAAAAACTTCTTCTTTTTCAGCTGTAGCAATTCATTCCTCTTCACATTAGGGTGTTGTTCCCAAAGAAATGTAGCAATGTGTCACATTCATCTGTCAAATGAAAGCAAGTGCGATAGACTTGGTCTTTCGGCCATCTCTTGTATGTACTATTTACCTTGGAGCGCCGCAACAAGATGCCGCGTGGCCTCATCGTGCTGCGGGTGTCCGTTGACGTGCGGCGGGGCGGGCGCGGGGGCGGGCGCGGGCGCTGGGGCGGGCGCGGGCGCGTCCAGGAGCGGCGCGGGCAGCGTGGGCGGCGCGGGGAAGGCGGCGGGCGGGAAGGCGGAAGGCGGCGGCGGCGGGGGGAAGTACCCGCCCGCGCTGGCCTCCTCCTCCTCGCCCTCCGACCGCCCCGACCCCGACCCCTCCTCGTCGGAGAACACTATGTCCTGCGACAGCATACCACGATTATGAAACCGAACCGGGCTAAGCGTACTCCGCACGTATGAAGCTACAAGTAGCCGGCAGCTCTGTGCGGATGGAACAATTTCATTGGGCTACAGTCGGCAGAAAAGATAAGAGCTATGCGATAAAAAGAGAAGCGACTTCTATGGTTGTAGCAAGAGTCGCTTTTTATTTAAATGATTTTGCGGTGTGCATCTTCTGTACTTGTACTGCAGCCATGTCAAATTTAAAATAATTGTTGGCCAAATGCATATTGACCGTAGAATCAGTGGGCCGCAAATCTAACTTAAAAAAATAGAACTCATTGGGCTGCAGTCAAACGTGTAATGGGCCGCATGGGGCCTCGGGCCGCATGTTTGACATGCCTGTTGTGTTCTATGGACCGAACACTTATCTCCAGAGGTTACCCTCTGGAAAATCGAACCTGGGAATATAGAACACATACCCCTGACACAATGAATAAATCACAGAGACCTAATTAATTACTTTTTAAAATACCAATATTCAGACAAGTCTTTAGTATTTATGGGTGGTCGTCGTTACGTTGTTTTATTTCGGAGGATCAGATTACTTCAGATTCATTCACCCCCTAAAAATAAAAAACTCCAACAACTTGTTTTCATAGAATTTTGAAGAGTTAATAAACTTGGCCCGCCGTTGGACAGCTCGCCCGTCACTCACGCAGATACTGCACACGTGCACTGCACACACCTGGTAGCGGAAGATGTCGTTGTGCACGTAATACTTCTTGGGCGACTGCGCGGCGAGCACGAAGGTCTGCGTGAAGCGGCGCATGGGCGCGCCGCCGTTGGACAGCTCGCCCGTCACTCACACAGACACTGCACAAGTGCGATGCACACACCTGGTAGCGGAAGATGTCGTTGTGCACGTAGTACTTCTTGGGCGACTGCGCGGCGAGCACGAAGGTCTGCGTGAAGCGGCGCATGGGCGCGCCGCCGTTGGACAGCTCGCCCGTCACCTGCACCACCACGCCGTTGCCCAGCGTCGCCTGCGCGTCCACCTGACACAACAATCCACTAATCAGTGTTTCCCGATTAGTGGTACACGTACCCCCAGGTGTATAGTACGAGGCAAACAACTTTAAATTGTTTCGACGGAGTGGGGATAAGTTCGCTCATGTGCTCTTGTGAGCGACCAATAGCGCTCGCCCCTCTCCCGCCGCCCGCGTATCTCACGCCCAAAATCATTCACTCCCAAACTAAGCAGGCTCGTAAGAAGACAGCAAAACAGGGTGTTTTTCTGTGTCATCTAATCAGAAATAAGGAGATCCGTCCTCAAAGTTCACTCTATCCATTATTTAATATTCATATTGTTTAGTTTTAAGATAAGTCACGTATTCTGCAAATACTTATATATAGCTTGTTCAAATTATTCATCGTCACATATGAGTAAGCTATTATTAATTCATAACAATCTAATCTTATCTGCCATTATCTGAGTGCGCTCTTGTTGATGTTGTTGTAAACAAATGATATAATAACTCAGACACAACTAATTTTTCTTCAATAATCCACAGCTTGTAACAAAAACTTATACCCAGTCAATAGAACAGCTAATGGGGACAGGAATTATGCATAACATTTTATTATAGTGTCATAAAACTGTACATGTGTTACAGATAGCATAACATTAATAATCTTATGCACTGTGTAGGTAGAGGTAATAAAAATTAACATAAGTGAAAAGTCGAACTCAACTGCACTTACAAACTTAATAAAATATGATCCGCAAAACTATCTAGTTTCTTCATGTCCATCTGGACATGAAGTTCAGGCTGCTTATTTAGACATTAATTGAAGACCCTACTTTTTTATTAGTATACTGTTGCTAGTAAATGTGTGTTGTTATTGCCCATCCTGCTTATCCACCCATAAGGAAGGCCTATGCCATAACATTGGGTACATTATATGATGTGTTACCTGACTGATCTTGGCATGGCAGTCGCGGAAGTTGAGCTGCTGGATGCGGTTGTGGATCTGCTTCTGGCCGACCACGGGTAGCGTCTCGCGGTTGGGCGCGTCCAGCCCGCCGTGCACGAACGACGAGTAGTTGTTGTAGAACCTGCGCGACAACATCCTACTATAGTCTGCTTGCGCAAGGCCAGCGCCGGCGCGCGCCTTGCTTGTGGGCGCGGTGAGGGCGGAAGCTGAGCAACCTCCTTTTTTTTGAATGTACGAAGGTGGTTAGATAAGTCCATGACTTTGTAAAGAAGAATCATTTTTTTTCGACATATTTTGTATCATTTCTCTACATAATCTTTTAAGAGCTTAACGTATTCAGTCCAACGAAGTTCCTACATCTCCTGAAAACTGTGGTAACTGAAATGAGGGCCCATTTTAGACTCCACCTTTTGGCTTGATGAAAATCTTTGCCGGTCAAGACATTTATTCATGTTTCGTAGGACAAAAAATCTCAGTGGGCTAGATATAGAGCAGGGTGCCCATACTTTTTCTTAAGGAGATCGACTTAGCAAAAAATCATGACTAAGAGATCGAAATTTTGACCGTTTGACCTACCAAATATTAAACTGTAACACATCAATTTTGATAGGTTACATTCATATTATACTTGAATCATACCAACCTTTATTTATGTTTTCTTTATCCACTATTTCACATCATTACACAACATTTTTCATACATCCCATATTGCAAGGTACATACAACTTCATTAACCCTATTCCACGCAATAATTTCTAGTTTCTTTTTACACTTTATGTAGATTTAAATTCATCAACAAACAATACTTCGATCTGATGATTGACATTTTAATTTTATTAACATAAAAATCATAATTCTCTGACCATTGGCTCAATCTTGCGAGGAATAGCGGAACTAATGCCACGAGCAAACATCCAAATAAATATTTTCCTTTTCATTCTAGCAGGGATGTCTAGCTATTTGCATCTCTTCTTTTCATAAAGCCACCTAGTGTTGGGATTCCACACTTCATCATAACTTTAGCGCTATCTAGTGTCAAGGAGTGGCAGTCTTTCGCATGTATAGTACCGTCCCTCTCACACCTAAGTGCATAGCCGCCCTGTCGTCTCATTCATTCAATAGCACTCAAAACTGACATCTAGCGTGAAGTAGCTTCCTGCTTTCACAATCTGTTCCAAATAAAAACAATCTCAATTGTCTATGATTCCTAAAAACTTTTATCAATAACTAAATAAATATCTGTCGCACAGTGGAAGTAATTAGTTATTAATAATCTACGAACCTTCCTTTATTTTATTTCATATAATTCTTTATTTTTCTTTAACCAATCTTTTTAACCATAGACAAAAATCTGCTCATTCTAGAAGTATGCCAGTCTTTGTGATTTTTTCTCACTGTCTCTGGAATGTGGTAGATGATTCGCGAAATTGCACGGCTAAAACGAAAAAAGATATAAATAGAACCGCACCCTGATTATCTAAAAAGAAACTATTTAGCGACCGGTTGCATTTGACATCCATTGCTACTTTTCTTTGGAATGTTTTTTTTACCCCAAAGAAAAGTAGCAATGTATTACGTTCATCTGTGAACTGCGACCGGTCGCTAGGCGGTTTCTAATTAGATAATCAGCCCGCCGATTTCTTTGAGTGGGGACATTCGCTCTCTCTGAATTTTTACCTAACTTGCTGCGTGTGCGCCCAAGTGTATTGTGATTGAGAATACTTCTCATACGCTGTGTGTGTGTCATTTATCCAGCCGCATCACCGCAACTTATTACATTTGTCCTCAAATCATCAGTGTCCGGGTAAGCTTATCTGCTAAACGGGAATCATGTCTACTGACATTTATTTTATGTCACTGTTGTGTCATAACGCTGTGTTTTCTATTTCCTCTACAGTTCTTTTAAATTCTGACGGAATCACCCATCCGAGACGAGTGCTGCTAAGCAGACGGCAACATCGCCAAGCCCTCATTATCTGACCCTCCACCTTGAGTGACCGGTGATCGTGAGACCCCATCAGAAGACGAACATCAGGTGTAAACGTTCTCATACTTCTATTTATAATATACCCTTTACTACTACTATTCACGTTTGTGAGCCATCCACAAGCGTGTGGCGCCCATACTCATCTCTTCTCTTCTCTTCTATCATCTGTCCAACCTACTCATATTTAATTTGTAATTTATTGCCTTAATCTAGGGAGCGTTTCTCTTTTAATCATAAGATTTCCTGTTGTTTAATGATCTATGACTGTTCTAATATATTGTAAATCCATTTTGAAAGATAGCAATATTCAGATCTCTTTTAAATACCTTGTTTTGTTTGACTTCTGTTTTATAACTTATGTATGTAAACTCTCAACTCAGTGAGAATACTGTGATTTAAGGCCTTCTGCCAGTGCAACAAGTGAGCTGCAAGAATATTATACCCACGCCCTATATTTTAAAACTCTCTCAATACTATTTTCTCATTTTATTTTAATAAAAGTTTTCATTTAAACGTTTACTTTCTTTTATTTAATCATTACCCGTTAGTTAGAAATTTTAATTGTTACATTTAGCACCCAACGTAGTTTGCACTCAATTCTTTGTTGACAGTCTCTCACTGAGTTGTAGGTATCACACAGTAATTTTCTTTTCTTCTCAAATTGTACTTATATCAATTCCAGTAATGGAGCGTGCTGCGTTCTCCGGTCTGCTCAAGGACGAGGTCAGCTATGAGCTCAACCTGCGGGGAGTGAAACACGAGCGTGTTGACACAGCGGAGACGTTGACTGCCCTGCTGGAGAAGGCTGAACCGGCCACTCTCGGAAGCTGAGAAGTTGGAAATAATATTATCAAATATGAACACTTTCTATATTGCAAAATTAGCTCTTCATGATTTTTCTTCGATTGCGGAACTCAAATCAGTGTGCTCCAGGCTAGACATAGCAAAGTACAGATGTGAGAATAGAGGTGCTTTAAATTCTGGCAGTACTGCTATTGTTCCCGGTTTCACAGTGAAATCTAATCTTACTAAATCGGTAAATCAACCGTTTATTAAACAAAAATCTTTATCGGGAAATGTTGCTACCATCTCCCACAATGCTAACGATTCCGCTATGCTACAAAAAGATGGTGTCACTTGTTTAAAATGTAGTGGCAAACATCACTATTCAAAATGTAATGTATACAATACACCAATATGTTTTAGATGTAAAAAACCTAACGTGCTTACTCACGACTGTACTTGTTCAAAAAACTGAATAAGCGGTCAGTAGCATGCTCTCTCTCTCTTAAACCTAAACCTTCTAAACAAACTAAACATACTACTGACCAGGAATGGCAAGAATATCTAATTTTTTTAAAAAACTTTTTCTCCTCTCAGAAGATAGCTCCGCTTTTTGAGTCAAACTTGCCTGACAACCGAGCGTTTATCAAAGTCAACATTTTGGGAACAGAGTGCTTGGCCTTGGCCGATTCTGGTGCATCAACTTCGATACTCAGCGGTGATGCGCTAGGGACGCTTAGGGAATTAGGTCTACAGACTCATCTTCAGCCATCTTCTAAAACTCTTAGAGTTGGCAATAACGCCAATCTTAATATTTTAGGATCCATTACGATACCTATTACTTACAAGTCGAATCTAAGACTAATTACTCTCAATGTGTGCACAGATATTAACAGTCCTCTTATTTTAGGTGTAGATTTTCTTAGGGCATTTAACCTATGTCAGGATATTCTGGAGTATACGACTGACTCACAATGTCCTTCTGATTTTAACTCTTTAATTGACACAAACACACACTTACATGCTTATGAGGATCTGTCGGTTGAACAGAAATCTCAGATTGATAACATTATCGCTGATTTTAAAAGTATTTCTGCTGATTCTAACAACTTAGGTCTCACTGATCTTGAAGAACATGTCATTGATACTGGTGATCACTCCCCAGTGAAACAAAAATACTACCCTATACCATTTCACTATAAACAGCGAGTCGAGGCTGAAATTAATGATATGTTGAAAATGGGTGTTATTGAAAAAAGTAATTCACCTTGGAATTCCCCTCTCTTAGTAGTACCCAAACCTAACGGAGACTTAAGGATCTGCCTAGACAGTAGAAAGCTGAATAGTGTTACCAAAATAGATTCATATCCTATGCCACGTATCCAAGACATACTTGATTCTCTTAATAATGCTAAATTTCTAAGCTCTATTGACCTGAAAAGCGCATTTTTTCAGATTAATTTACACCCAGACTCCCGGGAAAAGACTAGTTTCTCTATTCCTGGAGTTGGGGCTTTCCAATTTTGCCGCATGCCTTTCGGACTTGTAAATGCATCTGCTAGAATGATGAGACTTATGGATAAAGTATTTGGACCTGAGTTTGCTGGTCGTCTATTCACCTATATTGATGACATAATCCTAGTTAGTAATTCATATGACGAACACGTCGATTTATTGAAGCGCGTCTATCAACGTCTAAAAGAAGTAGGTCTCATCATCAATTTTGAAAAGTCAGTTTTCTGCAGATCTTCCCTTAAGTTTCTAGGGTTCATCGTCGACCGACACGGACTACGCACTGACAGTGACAAGGTTAAGGCCATTTTGGAATACCCTGTACCGACTAACCAAAAAGAAGTCAGACGTTTCCTAGGCATGGCATCATGGTATAGGCGCTTTATCCATAATTTCTCATTAGTAACTTCTCCTATAAATAACCTAATTAAAAAACAGCCTAAAGGCAAAGCTTTTAGTTTTCCGCAAGAAGCTCTCCTTGCCTTCAACGAGATTAAGCAACGTTTGGTATCTGCACCCATCCTCTCTATACCTAATTTTGATAAACCTTTTATCATCTCTACCGACGCCTCTGATTTAGGTCTTGGTTGTGTCCTCTCCCAAAAGGATGACGAGGATAAGGAACATCCTGTCGCCTTCGCTAGCCGTTCTCTTACTAAACCAGAAAGAAACCATGCCACAACTGAAAAGGAACTCAATGCTTTAATCTTTGCTCTAGAAAAATTTAGGGGTTATATTGAAGGCTCTCCCTTCCCCACTACGGTCTATACTGATCATAGTAGTCTGAAATGGCTTGTTAGTCTTAAATCTCCTACGGGAAAATTGGCGAGATGGGCGGTCCGGCTCTCTCAATTTAATCTTAAAATTGAGTATCGTAGGGGCTCTGATAATGCCTTGGCCGACGCTCTTTCTCGTTCATTTCCCGTAAATGTCACTTCTGATGACGATCCGTCTCAAAACTCCCTTACTTCTTCTTCTACTACTAAAGACTCTTGGTACCTCAAGAAAGTACAAGACGTCAAATCTTCACCCCACAAGTTCTCTGATTGGAAACTGATTTCTGATCGTCTTTATAAAAGGATGAAAAATTCCAACCCTCTCTCTGCTGACTGTGAGTGGAAACTCGTGGTTCCTTTCGAATCGCGGCATGACGTCATAGCTAAATGTCATGACCACCCGAGTGCAGCACATTTAGGTATCTTTAAGACTTTGAAACGTCTTACTCAATCTTACTATTGGCCATCGCTACATAGAGATGTCAAGAAATATATCAAAAATTGTCAAGTTTGCTTGGCTTATAAAAGCACGAATGAAGGTCCCCCAGGCATCATGAAAAATCCCAAACAGGTCCAACGTCCCTGGCAAATAATCTCGAGCGACATAATGGGTCCCCTACCACGATCTTATCAGGGCTACAAATTCATCTTAGTAGTCACCGACGTTTTCACTAAGTATACATGCATATTTCCGATGAGGAACTCACTTGCCAAGACAGTAGTTTCTATTATTGAAAACAATATATTTATGAAGCATGGGATTCCTCAAACAATTGTCATGGACAACGGACCCCAATATATCTCTAATGCCATGAAAGATTTGGTTGCGAAATATAAAGTTCCCAATTCTTTTTATAACTGTAGGTTCCTGCCACAAAACAACCCTTCTGAAAGGACTAATCGTGTCATTGTCACGGCCATATCTTCCTATGTAGGTACAGACCACAGAAAATGGGCTGAAGAATTACCAAAAATTGAATTTGCTATCAACACAGCCGTTAGTGAATCCACTGGTTTTAGCCCGTACTTTCTAAATCATGGCCGCGAAGCTGTACTCTCTGGTGACTGGTACCCTAACTCTCCACTTAAAGAAGATGATATTTTGTTTACCGATAGGACTTCATACGCATCTACTCTGCCTCATCTTAAAGACATTTTTAATAAAGTAAACTCCAACATGTCCAAAGCCTACTCCAAATACAAAATTAATTACAACAAAAATAGGCGTGATATTCAATATCAGGAGGGCCAGACTGTATGGAAGAAAGAGTATCCACTCTCAGATGCTAATAAATTTTTCACTGCAAAGCTTGCTCCTAAATTCATTAAATGTATTGTAAAAAAGAAGATCTCTCCTCTTACATACATTCTGAAGGACTTTCACACATCCAAGGATTTAGGCACTTGGCACATTAAGGACATTTTAAAATCCGTACCTATATAACTACACATGTTTCTTCTTATTTCATTTCATTTATGTATTAATTCATATACGAGTACTTTTCTCTTTTCTATCTCTAGCTCTGCCTCTACACACCATCTCTATCCCTATCCGTATGGTTGCCGGAGAAAGAATAGTGCCATCGTTATCCCCTTGCGTGTCGTAAGAGCCGACTAAAAGTCCCATCTCCATATCCCACATTTTCCCTCATCATCCCCTCGCCATCACCTTACCCAACCCTATCATATATCCTTATCCGTATGGTTGCCGGAGAAAGAATAGTACCATCGTTATCCCCTTGCGTGTCGTAAGAGCCGACTAAAAGTCCCATCTCCATATCCCACATTTTCCCTCATCATCCCCTCGCCATTACCATACCCATTACCTAACCCTATTATATATTCTTTTATGTACTCTATTTTTCTGTATGTTTTTATTATATATATATTAAGTTTATAGTATCTAGTTTATTCTATGGGACGGCTGGTAATCCCATAAATGAAAAATCAAAAGCCTTACTGCTCAGAGCGGATTGTAACTCTGTAAAAATAAGCCTTAACGACAACAGATTATTTTTATCACACTAGTATATTATACTCATCTATATATCAGAGCGGCTGCGACTCTTAAAATAGGCCATCGGCACTCCATTTATTTATGCATATCCATATTTATCTAGTATACGCACACTTTAAAATTTTCGGCAAGGGCGCATGGCATATAGGCCAGAAGTAAGACCCACCGTCGATATCAATTATCTATATTGTTTATGTATTCCGTTTATTTAAATAACTTATTTGTTTACGCCAACAGCTGGAATGTAGTCTATGTATTTTTTGTTTTTGTTTCCTTTTGCCCTTTCCTTTCCTTACTTGATTCCCAACCCACAACTTTCTTTACTTTCCTACTCTACTATTTTTTTCTCCTCTTGCTCCTTTCCTGTTCTATCTATTCACTTCATGTTTCCTCACGCTTTCGCTTTCTTTTCTTTGCTGTGTGGGGAGAGTGAACTGTCCTTCACTCACCTCATCCCAGTTTCTTTTTTTTTTTATTTTTTTTTCTCTCAACTAATGAGGTATTGTAACACATCAATTTTGATAGGTTACATTCATATTATACTTGAATCATACCAACCTTTATTTATGTTTTCTTTATCCACTATTTCACATCATTACACAACATTTTTCATACATCCCATATTGCAAGGTACATACAACTTCATTAACCCTATTCCACGCAATAATTTCTAGTTTCTTTTTACACTTTATGTAGATTTAAATTCATCAACAAACAATACTTCGATCTGATGATTGACATTTTAATTTTATTAACATAAAAATCATAATTCTCTGACCATTGGCTCAATCTTGCGAGGAATAGCGGAACTAATGCCACGAGCAAACATCCAAATAAATATTTTCCTTTTCATTCTAGCAGGGATGTCTAGCTATTTGCATCTCTTCTTTTCATAAAGCCACCTAGTGTTGGGATTCCACACTTCATCATAACTTTAGCGCTATCTAGTGTCAAGGAGTGGCAGTCTTTCGCATGTATAGTACCGTCCCTCTCACACCTAAGTGCATAGCCGCCCTGTCGTCTCATTCATTCAATAGCACTCAAAACTGACATCTAGCGTGAAGTAGCTTCCTGCTTTCACAATCTGTTCCAAATAAAAACAATCTCAATTGTCTATGATTCCTAAAAACTTTTATCAATAACTAAATAAATATCTGTCGCACAGTGGAAGTAATTAGTTATTAATAATCTACGAACCTTCCTTTATTTTATTTCATATAATTCTTTATTTTTCTTTAACCAATCTTTTTAACCATAGACAAAAATCTGCTCATTCTAGAAGTATGCCAGTCTTTGTGATTTTTTCTCACTGTCTCTGGAATGTGGTAGATGATTCGCGAAATTGCACGGCTAAAACGAAAAAAGATATAAATAGAACCGATTTCTTTGAGTGGGGACATTCGCTCTCTCTGAATTTTTACCTAACTTGCTGCGTGTGCGCCCAAGTGTATTGTGATTGAGAATACTTCTCATACGCTGTGTGTGTGTCATTTATCCAGCCGCATCACCGCAACTTATTACATTTGTCCTCAAATCATCAGTGTCCGGGTAAGCTTATCTGCTAAACGGGAATCATGTCTACTGACATTTATTTTATGTCACTGTTGTGTCATAACGCTGTGTTTTCTATTTCCTCTACAGTTCTTTTAAATTCTGACGGAATCACCCATCCGAGACGAGTGCTGCTAAGCAGACGGCAACATCGCCAAGCCCTCATTATCTGACCCTCCACCTTGAGTGACCGGTGATCGTGAGACCCCATCAGAAGACGAACATCAGGTGTAAACGTTCTCATACTTCTATTTATAATATACCCTTTACTACTACTATTCACGTTTGTGAGCCATCCACAAGCGTGTGGCGCCCATACTCATCTCTTCTCTTCTCTTCTATCATCTGTCCAACCTACTCATATTTAATTTGTAATTTATTGCCTTAATCTAGGGAGCGTTTCTCTTTTAATCATAAGATTTCCTGTTGTTTAATGATCTATGACTGTTCTAATATATTGTAAATCCATTTTGAAAGATAGCAATATTCAGATCTCTTTTAAATACCTTGTTTTGTTTGACTTCTGTTTTATAACTTATGTATGTAAACTCTCAACTCAGTGAGAATACTGTGATTTAAGGCCTTCTGCCAGTGCAACAAGTGAGCTGCAAGAATATTATACCCACGCCCTATATTTTAAAACTCTCTCAATACTATTTTCTCATTTTATTTTAATAAAAGTTTTCATTTAAACGTTTACTTTCTTTTATTTAATCATTACCCGTTAGTTAGAAATTTTAATTGTTACAAAACAATAAAAAAAATGCGTATGTTAAACTACATTGGGTGCAAAATGTCAAATCTGTTATCCTTGGCGATCGACCTTAAAACCTCTCGATCGACCGTTTGGGCACCTCTGATCTAGAGAATAGGAAAGATTCGCATCTTCATTTGATGAGTTTTGATGTCATGAGTGCCGCCGAGAGGGTCGACAGGGCCAATATGAAAAGTTAGAAGTCGTTAGAGCTTTTTGTTTCAAAAGGTAATTTTTTTGCCTTTGAAAAAAAATTACTGTAAAGATACCTAAAGAGTTTCTTTTTAAAACACCAATTAAATATCACAATACTAAAGTTTAAATTAAATATAGCAGCAGCAGAAACGTCACATGGTATTACACTCTTATTATAGGTATTTCATTGAAGATAAAAGTGTAATCTTAATTTGTTTTCAGCTTAAATGCGCCCTGAGATAAGAAACCAGAGGATCCATAGTTTAAATGACTTGTAAAGAAGATGATCTATAAGTAAAAATCACTCTTGAAATCTGCTTTAAAAAGAGCATCATCATCATATCAGCCGCATGACACCAACTGCTGGGTATAAGGCTCCCCTAAGGATCTCCATGACGATCGGTCCTGCGCTGCCCGCATCCAGTGAAAGAAAGAGCATATGAATAACATAACAAGAATATTAATTTGAGGCATCCATACTTGAAAGGTGACTTTGGTACTTTAAAAAATATATAAATTAAAATTAAGGTAGTTTGATTAGCTCAGTAACGCCACCAATGAAAATAAATCAATTACATTTTATCAAGGGCTTGGATTCAAAGTTTTGATAATTTTGCGCAAATAAAAGAGTAAAATGCATTTTCTAAATATAGTTTCAAAAACTCAAACTTAAGCAATAAGTTGTGCATCTCTATAGTGCCAAAAGTGGCCACCTTTAGCAATATTCACTTTACTCTTCTATTTGTGCAACATAACCAAAACTTTTATTCTAAACCTTTGATAAAATGTAAATGATTCATTCCATTGGTAGCGCTACTGAGCTCATCGAACCACCTTAAAATACATTAAAACAAAGATAATAATAGCAGGTTGTTAATTGAACAACTACAACATTTTCCTTATTGAATTCACACTATGTTTTAAGCAAATGGTGAATAATTACATTTGATAATCTTTTAATACCTAGTCTTTTGTTACAACAAGCATATCTGTGATGATAACATAGTATTTCTTTAATAATAATATGGAAATGTAGATTCTCTAGTCAGCGGTAATGTAAAGCAAGAGACAAAAGATGAAGAGGTAGCTACCCTTTAAGAATAGGTAAATCATATCAACTCAACACTGACTTGTCTCAAGGTATTGTCTAGAGTATAACATCATTATACAGGGTTATTTGTAAAACACTAACAACCTCGCAGGAGTAGATTACCAACATCATAAACAACAACATTTGTTCTAGACTTTTATCATAACTCAATACATTCACCAAAAATGAATTTTCAAGTTTTTATTGTACTGTTCCACACTTTTTACGTCTATGGATGGCGGCGGGGCGGGCGGGGCGGGCGGGTCGCGCGCACTAGGCGCTCCGCGCGCCGCGGAGATAGAACATAGAGTTATGAATATACGAACAGTAAATTCAATTGATATATTTTTTTGTGTAAAAGTAAAATCTAACGAATTATCAAAAGTCGTAGAACAAATGTTGTTGTTTATGATGTTGGTAATCTACTCCTGCGAGGTTGTTGGTGTTTTACAAATAACCCTGTATAAATACTGCCATAGCATATTGTTTATAAATCCATGCAATAATGTGGGCATTATACAAAATTGAATGCTGAACATCATACTTGTCATGCCTTTGCCACACAACCCACTCGATTATTGAGGTTGTCGAAAGGTTTTATTAATGCACAACGGGGTAGTGCTTGGCCTTTACCTTACCTGGTGTTGAGTGGCGATAAGGCTGAAGGTGGAAGTGCACTACACCCGGGATCTTCATCACTATGTTCCGGCAGTTAGAGGTAAGATAGTCAACTGACTGCCGGAACACAACAATTTTTAAATTGTTGTTATGGCATTAGACATAGGTAAGATAGTGGTAGCTAGCCAGGCGGATTTGATTATAGCCCTACCACCAACCAAGCTGAGTACAAATTGTACCCTTCCAGGGAATTGAACCCGGGACCCCTGCATCGGACGCGTGTGGCCGAACCGCCCGACTACAGAGGCGGTGTATAGGTTGCGTCAATATGATGTATTATGGGTTAAAGGTAAATAATGATTACCTATGCAGATGGGCGGGCGCCTTGTTGAGCAGCGTGTAGTACTGGCGCACGAACTCGCGGCCGACGCTCTGCGGTGACGGGGACGCCTCCATTACCATTGCTGTTGTTCACAGTGCGCCAATACAGCCCTCTGCTATACGCTGCCCTGAAGTTTACACAACTCTTACTACATAACATACACAATTATTACACCCAACAATAACTAAAAAATTAAGAACAATGTATTTGAAATATGACTGTAACCTAACTTAGTATCCAGTATTTTTTTTATTGATAATTCACCAAACCATAGAATAATTACAATTATCGACACTGTGGCATTAAGAGTAACAAACTAAACCAAGCAAATGTGAGTAATGCCTAGGGAATTCGATCCCGGCCCCTATTTCTGATCCCGGGATTTCGCCAATCCCGGGATCCCAGGATTATTTCGGGATTGAAAATTAATAATAAAAATATGGAAATCTTACAAAAATCGACTCTATAATCAACAAATGAAAATAGACAAAAATAAACGTTATTAAGTTTTGGTTAAAAATCGGCGTACTTAATCCAAATTTTAACAAAATCTAACATATTTTACATTATAAAAACTAAACAGACTTAAAGTCAGGTTAGACTTAGCTTGACTCTTCAATCAAGCTTAGAGTCAAACTATGTCTAACCAGACTTTAAGTCTTTGTAGTTTGACATTCTTTATATTAAAGTTATTATTGTTCAAGAATGAATAAGATCTCTATAAATTTAAGTAAATTGAAAAAACATTTATCAATCAAACTATGCATATAAAGAAAATTAATGACAGCTATCATTTAAAAACCTGGTTAGTATTTAGGTAGTAAAGATGTATTCTGTGAGTAAAGTAAGATTCTTATCAAAAACAGTTTGAAAATAATATTCATCAGTCACATAATGTCTCATTTCTCTTAAATATGAAGAATAATCTTGAAGAATGTTCATATATTCTTGTTCAATAACAGTAAAACTGAAATGTGAGAGTGAGTTAATGGTCTTCTTTTTTTTAATATAAAAGTTTTATTTCAAGAAACCATCGCAAACCCGCTAGGTTAATTTGTGTTTTAATAATAATAATAATAAAAAAAAGGTTTTCTTATATTATAAATTAAAAATGATAAGCAAGCAATTCTATTGAGAGCACTGGCACTGAGCGTTTCGCTTCACGCAGTATATTTTGCAACTTTTTAAAAATTATAGCAATCCCGAAAATCACGGGATTAAGAAAATTCAATCCCGAAAATTTTGGGATTGAAAAAGGGTCGGGATCCCGAAAACCGGGATCCCGGGATCGAATCCTCTAGTAATGCCATAAATTACTTCTAAATAATGTCAATCTGTTTCCCCAAAATTAAGAATAATTATGTTAATTTATTCTAATAAAAAATAATAAATAAGCCAAGCTCAAAGCTTACTTTTACAGTAAAATTATCATGTTTAAGTTGTTGTGAATTTTGATTAGTAATATGTACACAAAAACTTGTTAATGTTTAAGTTTAGGTCAGTTTTGTACACAAATATACAAATCTCATTAGGTATTGTTTTACTTGGCAAAATGAAACTATTTTTTGCTGTATTCTTTCAAATTAAAAAAGAATTTTGTGTTTTTCTAGATGTTTGAGCTGTATGTAATCTTTTAAATGTACTTATGTACAAAATATTATGGAATGGAATACTTGCAGCTGTGGGACTGAATATTAAAACCACCGATAAACCAGAGATCAATATACTACGAAGCAGCAAAGACTGCCGCCTAGCTTCCACTATCATGGCCCAAACAAGAACTGCTGAGGGTTACTTCTTCAGCAACAGTAAATAGCTAGCAGGTATTGTCAAAGCACGCATGGCGACTTCTAGTCGACCAATTCAACTTAGTTTAAAAATATCACAGGTCGTTCTTTTACACGGAATGTTAGTGATATTCATGTATGTTTCAATGTCGGTCTTCATGAGAGAAGAAGCAATTTAGATTTTATCAACTTTCTGCTGATTAACCTTTAAAAAGAAATACGTCTGCCGACAACCAAAATATTGTAGAAGATGGTTTAAATTTTTGCAAATATTTCGGCGAAAAAACTTACCTCAGTAAAATTTAGGCATCAAAGTGGTGTAATCTGCTACAAACTATCACGAAATTCGCGTAATTTTCACAATAAATAAGATTGAAAACAGAAAAAGAGCCTACCTCACCGTTCGGATGTCACTTTTCTTTTCTTTTTTTAATAAAAATGTTGCCATTTACTATCCTGAATTCTTCTTCTTCTTCTTTTTTTGATGTGGCAATCACCCTTTTTTACGCCAGGGTGACATTCCCTCAACGAAGAATACTTGTGCCAGTTTCGGGAGTAGGAGGGGAAAGATCAGCACGCGTAGCATGAGCAAACGGGACTCTTGTCTACGAAGGCTCGTCGTCTCGCTCGACCTTCTAGATTGCTGCACGCGTAGCATGAGCAAACGGGACTCTTGTCTACGAAGACTTGTCGTCTCGACCCTCTAGATTGCTGAGCACAGGGCTGCGTTCCGTCGCTTTGGGTGTAGTTGTTTGGTTAAAATTTAACCCGTTTGGGTTGCAACCAAGCGACGGAACGATCGAGTTGTTTTTATAACCTCTTTAGGTAAAAAGTTTTCGTTTCCACTTGGAATACGGGTAATTTAAACTTTCCTTTAAACTAAATCAAGTAAAAAATTGTTTTTTGAGTAGAAACCATGAATTTTTTGAAACTTAGACACAAAAACATCAAAATACAAAATAATGTCAAAATGACAATGACATATTTTGTATAGACAGAGCGTTTTTCAACCATCTATTTTGATGGTTGTTTGGTTGCAGTTGCAACGCTCCGAGCCACCGAACGGGTGAAACTACGCTCTGACAGCTGTCAGAGTAAAATTTCACAAAACCACGGAACGGTTAGAGCGCGCACCGGAGTGCGCTCGAGTGCACTCGTGCGAAGCCACGGAACGCACGCCTGCACGCGTAGCATGAGCAAACGGGACTCTTGTCTACGAAGACTTGTCGTCTCGACCCTCTAGATTGCTGAGCACAGTGGTGGGTATCGCTCTCAGAATTTTACAACCTTTTTATGTCTTTTAATACAAACATGAGTTTTAAAATATAATATTTTTATTTCAACATCAATAAACGTCGAAATTATCTGAAATGATTCGAAATGATTTAGTTTAAACATGATACTTATTTTTTAATAAGTTCTAAGAAAAGAGACACTCACAAAAGCTTTCACTTCCGTAGACAAAGCTCTATCGAGCTCGAGAAGAATAATGTTGCCACTAGTAAATATTTATAATTATTTCCATCATTTCTTTTAAAGGGCGTTCCTTTCTATACGTTTCACGACGCAAAACTCTTAAAACCGAGTTAAATATAGCCGTATGGATATAGTTCGTTTGCCTTCCTTTTATTGAGAGATTTTTGAAAAGATGACACAGACCAACGCACTTGTTAATTTAGTAATAAATATTGAAATCAATGTATGAAAATTATTTTAATTTACGTTTTTAAGTAAATAAATTAAAATTAAGTAAAATGAAAGTAAAAAAATTCTGAAGGGAAAAAAGTGTAATATTAGGAAACAATATTATTGAATAGGTAATAGGTAACAATAAATTATTTATTGTATTATTTTAATTTATAAAATTTATGAAAAAATTTAAGAATAAAAAATACTTATTCGTTATTTACTACTAGTAAATATTTATTATATTTATTTTTTATAAATTTTATGATAAAAAAGAATTACTTAAATAAAAATTTTCATTTTTTTTCTTTCCGGACAGCTGTTTTTGTCGTTTGTGCTGTAACTTCTCTTCTTACCTTAATAAAATATAAACACGGACAACTTAGATTTATTTTTATTGCGAAATTAAAAACTCAGAAAAAAAAAATAAGTCGACAAATCTTTCTCGACCACTCGAAGGGTGGTAGACAAATTTCTCCCACTCAACTGTCAAATTAATGTCAGTTGAAGACAAAAGCTCGTGTTTGTCGACTTTTGACATTAGGCCACGACAAAGAACAATGCGAGTCTACGGTTGTAAAATGCGAGCATGAGTATCTCGATCTCAACCCGACAAAAGTGACATTTCGGTGTAGACAAGCCATTGTTCTGTGAGTCGAATCTTATCTCGATGTTGGTCATGCTACGCGTGCAGTGGTGGGACTCGCTCTCAGAATTTTACAACCTTTTTATGTCTTTTAATACAAATATGAGTTTTAAAATATAATATTTTTATTTCAACATCAATAAACGTCGAAATTATCTGAAATGATTCGAAATGATTTAGTTTAAACATGATACTTATTTTTTTATAAGTTCTAAGATAAAGAGACACTCACAAAAGCTTTCACTTCCGTAGACAAAGCTCTCTCGAGCTCGAAAAGAATAATGTTGCCACTAGTAAATATTTATAATTATTTCCATCGTTTCTCTTAAAGGGCGTTCCTTTCTATACGTTTCACGACGCAAAACTCTTAAAACCGAGTTAAATATAGCCGTATGGATATAGTTCGTTTGCCTTCCTTTTATTGAGAGATTTTTGAAAAGATGACACAGACCAACGCACTTGTTAATTTAGTAATAAATATTGAAACCAATGTATGAAAATAATTTTAATTTACGTTTTTAAGTAAATAAATTAAAATTAATTAAAATAAAAGTAAGAAAAATACTGAAGGGAAAAAAGTGTAATATTAGGAAACAATATTATTGAATAGGTAGGTACCTTTTTACAATAAATTATTTATTGTATTATTTTAATTTATAAAAAAATTTAAGAATAAAAAATACTTATTCGTTATTTACTACTAGTAAATATTTATTATATTTCTTTTTTTATAAATTTTATAATAAAAAAGAATTACTTAAATACTAGTACTTAAGTCTAAGTTGCTACGGGTGAGCCGATTTTTTCTAATATTTTTCATTATTTATTCATCTTAATATAAAAATAGCATTGTGAATGCAAAAATCTAAAAGTTTAAAATTTTATTTAAGTAATTCTTTTTTATTTATATAATTTATAAAAAAAGAAACAAAATAAATATTTACTAGTGTAACGGTACGAAGTTCGGGGAGTGAAGAAAGACGAAAGGTAAGAGAATGAGTAGAGGTTTATTGGGTACTGATAAGTACGGAAACAATGGATTTTGACCGATTAGGCTGAGTGACTACTACGGAAGGGCGGATTAAGGTGAGACACCGAACAGGTTATTAATGGATCCTGAACTTTGTACTGCACCCAGAAGTAAACCACCGCTTAGTAGGTCCCTACTGGATTCGATACAAAATAAAATATTAACAGAGGTCTTATAGAACTGCGTAACACACTCGATACCGCGATTCAGAACGGTACAGCGCCATCTAGTAACTACATTAGGAACTATATATGGCATACAAATGTTTAGTTCAATGATGCGGTTATTCATGTTTATAAAATATTATGTCGTGTTACACTAGTAGTAAATAACGAATAAGTATTTTTTATTCTTAATTTTTTTTATAAATTTTATAAATTAAAATAATACAATAAATAATTGATTGTAAAAAGGTACCCACCTATTCAATAATATTGTTTCCTAATATTACACTTTTTTCCCTTCAGTATTTTTTTTACTTTTGTTTTACTTAATTTTAATTTATTTACTTAAAAACGTAAATTAAAATTATTTTCATACATTGATTTCAATATTTATTACTAAATTAACAAGTGCGTTGGTCTGTGTCATCTTTTCAAAAATCTCTCAATAAAAGGAAGGCAAACGAACTATATCCATACGGCTATATTTAACTCGGTTTTAAGAGTTTTGCGTCGTGAAACGTATAGAAAGGAACGCTCTTTACGAGAAATGATTGATATAATTTATAAATATTTACTAGTGGCAACATTATTCTTCTCGAGCTCGAGAGAGCTTTGTCTACGGAAGTGAAAGCTTTTGTGAGTGTCTCTTTATCTTAGAACTTATAAAAAAATAGGTATCATGTTTAAACTAAATCATTTCGAATCATTTCAGATAATTTCGACATTTATTTATGTTGAAATAAAAATATTATATTTTAAAACTCTTATTTGTATTAAAAGACATAAAAAGGTTGTAAAATTCTGAGAGCGAGTCCCACCTGTCTGTCAAACTGTGCTCAGCACGCGTAGCATGACCAACATCGAGATAAGATTCGACCAAGAAGCTTAAAAACACAATGGAGTTTGCACGCCTAGTATCATACTGAAGATTGGAAAAAGACTCTTTAGTGACGTCACGGCGTATTGCTATCTCTTTCTTTTCGTCTTACAATACGGTTTCGTTTCTCACGAACGAACGAACGACGAACAACGAACACGTATTGTAACACTAAAGAAAGAGGTTGCAATAAGCCGTCACGTCACTAAAGGAGCTTTTTTCAATCTTCACTATGACATATGGCCGTGCAATCTCCAATGGAGGGAGGTATAAGCTTCTTGGATTCAACTCACAGAACAATGGCTTGTCTACACCGAAATGTCACTTTTGTCGGGTTGAGATCGAGATACTCATGCTCGCATTTTACAACCGTGGACTCGCATTGTTCTTTGTCGTGGCCTAATGTCAAAAGTCGACAAACACGAGCTTTTCTCTTCAACTGACATTAATTTGACAGTTGAGTCGGAGAAACTTGTCTACTACCCTTCGAGTAGTCGAGAAAGATTTGTCGACTTATTTTTTTTTCTGAATTTTAAATTTTGCAATAAAAATAAATCTAAGTTGTCCGTGTTTATATTTTATTAAGGTAAGAAGAGAACTTTTAGATTTTTGCATTCACAATGCTATTTTTATATTAAGATGAATAAATAATGAAAAATATTAGAAAAAGATCGGCTCACCCGTAGTAACCCGTAAAAATCTCGTCTAAGTTGCTACGGGTGAGCCGATTTTTTCTAATTTTTTTCATTATTTATTCATCTTAGTAAGAAGAGAAGTTACAGCACAAACGACAAAAACAGATATATAAATAAATTATTATTATTATTATTAAACGACAAAAACAGCTGTCCGGAAAGAAAAGAAATGAAAAATTTTATTGATTTAAGTAATTCTTTCTTATTTATAAAATTTATAAAAAAAGAAATAAACAAAATATTTACTAGTAGTAAATAACGAATAAATATTTTTATTTTTTTTATTCTTAACTTTTTGCATAAATTTTATAAATTAAAATAATACAATAAATAATTTATTGTAAAAAAGGTACCTACCTATTCAATAATATTGTCTTCTAATATTACACTTTTTTCTCAATTATTTAGTTTTTTACTTTTATTTTATTTAATTTTAATTTATTTACTTAAAAACTTAAATTAAAATTATTTTCATACATTGATTTCAATATTTATTCCTAAATTAACAAGTGCGTTGGTCTGTGTCATCTTTTCAAATCTCTCAATAAAAGGAAGGCAAACGAACTATATCCATACGGCTATATTTAACTAGTTTTGCGTCGTGAAACTTATAGAAAGGAACGCTCTTTATGAGAAATGATGCCAATAATTATAAATATTTACTATTGGCAACATTATTCTTCTCGAGCTCGAGAGAGCTTTGTCTACGGAAGTGAAAGCTTTTTTGAGTGTCTCTTTATCTTAGAACTTATAAAAAAATAGGTATCATGTTTAAACTAAATAATTTCAAATCATTTTAGATAATTTCGACGTTTATTGATGTTGAAATAAAAATATTATATTTTAAAACCCATATTTGTATTAAAAGACATAAAAAAGTTGTAAAATTCTGAGAGCGAGTCCCACCTGTCTGTCAAACTGTGCTCAGCAATCTAGAAGGTCGAGACGACAAGTCTTCGTAGACAAAAGTCCCGTTCGCTCCTGCTACGCGTGCAGCAATCTAGAAGGTCGAGACGACAAGTCTTCGTAGACAAGAGTCCCGTTTGCTCATGCTACGCGTGCAGGGGGGGCACATACCGAAGGGATTTGCTGCATCTATGGGGGGCACATTTGTTCTGTGGAACAACCCAAGTGGGAGAAAAAAGTAGCGTCATCTCTAAATTTTAACCATCAACTTTTACAAGAAAGTCTTCTAGTTTGCCAAAAAGATGTCTCTGCAGTCGGACTAATTATAATATTCCAAATCAAATAAACTAGTGGCTCCGTGAGCTGTAGAGCTCAAATTGTATGTTGTTTAAAAAACCGGCCAAGTGCGAGTCGGACTCGCGCACGAAGGGTTCCGTACAAAAAACGGCAAAAAAAACATGTTTGTTGTATGGGAGCCCCCCTTAAATATTTATTTTATTTGGTTTTTAGTATTTGTTGTTATAGCGGCAACAGAAATACATCATCTGTGAAAATTTCAACTGTCTAGCTATCACGGTTCATGAGATACAGCCTGGTGACAGACAGACAGACAGACAGACAGACGGACAGCGGAGGCTTAGTAATAGGGTCCCGCTTTTACCCTTTGGGTACGGAACCCTAAAAAATTATCTAAAAGATGTCACCACTCCTTTTTCCCTACACTGTTCACGATCTTTTCAAAGCACGTAGTAGGTACGTGCTGTTTGGTATTATTTGGTAGGTATGTTCGCAGCTAGATGGCGCTTCTAATTTTAATCATTTTTCGAAATGGTGATTTTTGGTAAATTTTGAACAACTGGCTAAATTAAAAAAATCTATATAACTATTGAACCTGCTCACAAAATTTCACGAGAATCTGTTGAGAAATGCGACCTGTAGAGGAAAATGGACAGCTGGAAAGTCGGACTGAAATATGTATCTTTTACATTTCTCCGTCATTATGAAAAATTTCAAAAAACTTGCATGACAAAAAAATCTATGTAATTTTCGAACCTGCTCACAAAATTTGACGAGAATCGGTTGAGAAATGCGACCTGTAGATGAGAACATCCAGCGCCAAAAAGCCGGACTGAAATAAATTTTTGGTTCCCTATGTATTTGCATAAAATTTTAAGGCATAATATGTCATAGCATAATATGATTTCGCCGAATGATGTTTACGCATAATATTACTTAGTCATAACAGCTTATGCATAATTTTTTTAGGCATAACTAATTTAGGCATAATCATGTTTAAGCATAATATTCTTTAGCATACATTTAAATACGCATAATGTTATTAACGCATATTTTTATAAACAAAAAAATGAATACACTTCGAAACTTGTACATTTAAAAGCTATTGCTAAAATTTTACACTTGAAATAAATATAAATATTGTTTGTCTCATGCATGGCTAGGGGTATGTATTAACAATGCCGAAGTTTACCGAATTTCACAAGACCCATGGACCAAACACCGAAAATCAAATGGTCGAACGGTTGTTTGGCCGTACGTTTAAAATCACGAAAGGACATTTTAACTTAAATACTAAATCCCGAATCTTAAGAAACTGAAGGTTAATTGAGAGTTACATGCCAGCAAGTCGGTACTGGCACTTCGCCGGCCGCTGCCGCGGCAAAGCCAAAGTATTATTATGACAAAAAAATATATGCCAAATCCGTTATGCCAAATCAAATTAGGTATAAAAGCATTATGCGAAAACAAGTGATCCCTAAATTTTTCTTACATATCTCCGCCATTACGTAAAATTTGGAAAAACTGTCTCAATTTAAAAAAATCTATATGATTTTCAAACCTGCCCACAAAATTTCATGAAATTCGGTTGAGAAATGCGACCTGTAGAGGAGAAAAGACAGAGCCGGGAAGCTGGACTGCAATATGTTTTTTTTACATATCTCCGCCATTTTGAAAAAAAAAAGTGGCGTCACAAAAAAAACTCAAAAGAAGACTAGGTGTAATTTTCAAAAGAAGGTAGAAGTTAAAAAAAAATGCCCACATAAACTCTATAAAATAAAGACAGGACAGAGGACAAGTTAAGGTACGGGCACATTTGTCTGACGCCACGCGTTAACACGCCGTCAGATGACATCGTATGCGCTAGGACCACATCTTATAACACGTCCATAAATACGGCGTGTTAACACGTGGCATCAGACAAATGTGCCCGCACCTTATAGGACCTTATATGGAAGAGGAGCTTTGTATTTTAAAAGGATGTCATAAGGCGCCGGCTAGACGCGTGGTATTTATCGTGATCCATCGCCATAGAGTAAATTTTAACCATGGAAAGTAATTTGTATGGAATGTTCAATATTTTACTTTCCGTGGTTAAAATGTACTCTGGGTGATGGATCACGGTATTTACCACGACGTGTAGCCGGCGCCTAAAAGGACAAAGAATTATAGAGGGGGACTGGACTATGATATGTGAAATTACCATCGTCAAGATCGCATTCACAAAGAGAGGAGTCTCGCTCGATTCTCTCGATTGCGTAGTTTAGCAAGATGGGATGGGGAGCAGCAATGACCAAAACGTAAATTCATCTACATTGGTAAAAAACTGCTGATTTGATAAATTCACCATTCTGCCAGGAGGCCTGCCCACAGCACGACGGACTGAGCTCACACACTCAGCCAATCCAGTATTAGGGATCGTTCACACCAGCGATTTTTTTCAACGCGTGATAATTTTACCGCCGCTGACGACGCGACGTTCCACAGGAAAAGGTACCTTATGTTATGGCACTGTTAAAGACGCGGGATGGCAGATTTGTCTGATGCCACGTCTTAACACGCCGTCAGATGACATCGGTTTTCATGGTAAATGTATGCGCTAGGATCACACTTATCTTATAACACGTCCATAAATACGGCGTGATAACACGTGGCGTGAGACAAATGTGCCCGCACCTTAACTGTAATTTTACAGATGTCGACTGGAGGTGCCTACAGCTCGCACGAACTTACAGCGCAATGGTCCACTGACGCGCGCATTCCACACAATCAACCTCATTGATAAAGAAACGGATTTATTTATTTGTTCTCTGAGTGTATTCACAAAATTAGCTGCGTGGAAAATTTGTTATAAGTTATAAGTAAGCATAACAAAAATACTGATAACAAAAATGCTGTGACTATCGCATTGGGTTAGATAGAATAGATAGATAGTTCTAGTACCTGTAATGATAGTTATAAGTTTGTGTTTGTAAAATAAATAAATAAAATGTATGTAATACATTGCCAATTTCGTTTTGACACAAATAAAAACTTACTAAAGAAAAGTAGCAATGTATCACATTCATTTGTCAAAATATTACAGATGATATTAACATTATGGTTTTTAGCCGATAGGGGATCCCTTGTTTTCGCATAATGCTTTTATACCTAATTTGATTTGGCATAACGGATTTGGCATATTTCTTTTTGTCATAATAATACTTTTTGTATTAATATTGTTTTTTGGCATACTATTTATGTAAGCATAATAATCATTTAGACTAATTTGTTTTCGCATAATGTGATTTGGCATATTGGTGTCGATTCGGTTAGCACGACTTAACTAAATTGACAGTACTAAACGTAATTTGAGCATTCTGTTCTTGTCTTTTCGATACAGAATGAAAAGGATGGAAAACTAAATTTAGTTAAGTCGTTGCCAACCGAATCGACACCATTGTCTATTCGCCTAATATTATTTGGTCATAAAAATCAAAAACCATCAGAATAAATATTTTTACGTACTTATTTATTTTCATGCAAAAGGGGTATGTATTAAAATTCATAACACATACGACAGAAATATTGACGTATAAAACACCTATTTTCAAAATACTGAAAATCCTAAATATCGATATCCGATAGACCGTAACCTAAAAGATCGAATATTAAATGACCGATAGTTCGAAATACCAAAAGTTAAAATGCCGATAATTAAAAATCCCGAAAGTCTGTTTAGGTCTGTTAGGTGCGACGACGAGCGAGCGTAGCGAGCGAGGAGGAGGTTAAGTTTCATTGCGACCTACAATGAAGAACCGACCTGCTGGCATGTAACTCTCAATTAACCTTCAGTTTTTTAAGCTTCGGGATTTAATATTTTAGTTAAAATATCCTTTCGTGATTTTAAACGTTTGGCCAGACAACCGTTCGGCCATTTGATTTTCGGTGTTTCGTGCGTGAGTCTTGTAAAATTCGGTCTTTTCAATTTCGGCATTGTAAATACATACCTTAAATATGCAAGTTTCGATGTGTATTCATTTTTTTGTTTATAAAAATATGCGTTAATAACATTATGCGTATTTAAATTTATGCTAAAGAATATTATGCTTAAACATGATTATGCCTCAATTAGTTATGCCTGAAAAAATTATGCATAAGCTGTTATGACTAAGTAATATTATGCGTAAATATCATTCGGCGAAATCATATTATGCTATGACATATTATGCTTTAAAATTTTATGCAAATACATAGGGAACCAGCCGATAGCCCTGCAGGCCATAAGGTACCTTTTCCCGTGGCAACACATGACTTCTCAGCTATGTGTTCGCACGGAGGATGACAAACTTTTGTGTCGGCGTTTTCTGCTCGGGATCTGGATCAAAAAATCGTGCGTTAAAAAAATCGCCCGTGCAAACGAACACACAGCCGAGGTGAGCATGCGACTCATCGTACCACAGAGGGCTTTTCACAATGACAAAAAAGTGTGGCTCGATAGATGGCGTTGATAAAAATAGGGGACAATGTGATTTCTTTACTAAGCTTCGAAGAGTATCAACAGTTCAACACCATCTAGTTATTCAAATAGTTACTATTTTTAGGGTTTGACGAGTATCAACACCATATAGTGAGGCAAATAATTACTATTTTTATTTTTTAAATGTCACTTTGAAAAGCCCTCATTCCATTCTAAAACCACCTAGAAGAAATGTACAGATGATATACGTTCTTATTTCAGAAATTAGCCTTTCAAAATGTCTAGAAACTTCAACCTGCATTTTCTAGAAATAGCCTAATGATTCCGACTGACCAAAGATATGGTCTCTCTACACTCAAATTATTCACAGTAAATAAATTTGCAAATTTCTCTAAAACGAGGAAATATATCCTGAAAATATGTTTTCGAGCCATTCGTCGTGGTTAGGAAACCATGTTTATTTTTAATCCTTATACTATTTTCACCAATATTTTAGACTTAAGCGTGTAGGCTGGACAGTCGCATGCTTTTAAAACTGCTTATTGCGATATCTTTGATCCTGATGCGTTACATGAGCAACGATTGTGTTCGTAGCTGTTATAATGAATATGTAACGGCAACAAATACATCAACCCACAGTACCACAATACAGGCTCAGATTGATCTGGAATTCGACGATTTAACCAAAAAGATAACCTCAAAGCATGCGACTCTCCGTCCCACATGCTTTTATCAATGCCGAGAAGCCGGTACAATCGAATTGATATCTGAAATAAGAACGTATTTTTAGGTGCTTTTAGAATGGAATTATGCATGTGGTACGGAGAGTCGCATGCTCACCAGCCGAGAAGTTAAGTCATAAGCGACCGTTCACACGAGCGATTTTTTCAACACGCGATTTTTTATCCCGATCCCGACCGGAAAACGCCGACACAAATGCAACATAGCAGGGAAACAAACTAGATGTTCAACTTTTTTTAAATAGGTGTTGTGGTTGTGGCAGGTGGTGGTAAATATAATCTCCACTCTGCTGTTACTTTTGTACACTTGTGAACTCGAAGTGACTTTAATTTAAAAAAAAATCACGAATCCGAAAATTCTAAATCTTTTTTCTATGTATTTCTAACGCAGCTTATTAAAAATATTCAGCCAATTTGGTTTTTTTAGACATTCCCCATTCTTCATCAAAGCATCACAATTTTATTGGCCTTTTTATTAGGTAACCGTTACTTTTTAATTCAACTTTGTTTTTCTTTTTGACCTCCTAACAACCTAATTTGGAGGTTTAGGTAATAAGTGGGCCATTTTTTTTTACAATGTCGCTTCTTCTCATTCTAATGAGCAAAAAAATAGTCTACAGTGTAAGTCTATCATGAGCAGTTTTTAGAGATATTTATGTTTCAGAAATAATATAATATGATACATTTTTTTGGCAGTTTCGCTTCCAAAAAATAGTTTCATCTCAAAGATCTTATCCAAATAAGCAAAAAAATACTCTACAGCGTAAGTCTATCATGGGCAGTATTTGAGATATTTAAGTTTAAAAAATAAATATGTAAACTTGAACATATAAAAAAAAACAAAATTAAGTCACCAAGGGAGATTCAAACCCGTAACGCTCGTTTCTTGCCGTCCGCATAACCATAAGATATCCTAACCATAAGGTACCATGGGCAACAGCGACGCTTAACCACTGCTAAGGTCAAAATCGCTTGCACGCCGCGCCGTCACAACCATACGTTTAGTTCGTGTAGGGGCGATACGCGCGCACACGAATTTTGTTGCAAACTGGTTAAGCGTCGCTGTTGCCCATAGTACCTTTCCCGTCGGCGGTAAAAAAATCGCGCATTGAAAAAATTGCTCGTATGAACGATCGCTCAAAATCGGTAATTTGATCCAGACTGATTGAATGGACTGATGCCAAACTTAAGAGGGAGATTACACGATCATGCAGACTGACGGGAGACTGATGCAAGGATGCCAAATGCACAGATTTTTCTATGTTCCATGAATTTAGTACTTCTCTTCGGTATCAACTGGATTGTGCGCTTAGCCCCAAAATGAGCCGACAGAGAGCTCAAGTAGATGAATGTATCCTTTTCTTAATTAGGGTGACTAAACCGTATGGTTGATCGGAGACATACATAATACTTTAAACCATAGACATAGAAAAATTTTCGCTGCGCTCAAGAAAACCAACAAAGCGTGGAAAAGAGAAGTTGACATTATACGGACACGGTCTGTGAAAAAAAGAGACAAAGAATCAAGTGACAATGTGCCAACATTTTTACAGTAAGAGCCTCTAGCGTCCCGCCTTGCAAATGAGCAATCACAGTAATTTTTTTTTTATTATAACTGTTTAATATAAACTTAAATACCTAGGTAGTTCTATACACCGTCATTTTGTAGTCGTTTTAATTAACTTAAGGGTGTGTTTTACCAATGTAACTAAACATTTTTGCCCAAGAAACATGGGTCGAAAAATGAAAAAAAGTTTTGGTTCTCCCATACTAACTAGACAGCTAAAACATTGTATTAATATGGGAAAGTCAAAATTTTGACGTTTTTCGACCCATGTTTCTTTGGCAAAAATGTTTTGTTTCATTAGTAGAACACTCCCTTAAGTTAATTAAAACGACTCCAAAATGACGGTGTATTTATAATTAAGGCCGTCCGCTGCCTTAAGCGGGATCCCGCCGCGGGTACACGGCGCGGGAATATAGATTGCTGGTTTTTGACGGAGAGATGCTTGCGCAGTGCATGAGTAAGCTCTAATCTATGTCGCCCCGCGCGCGTGTCCCGCTCAAGGCAGCGGAGGGCCTAACACTATTTACCACGTTTTTAGTTGCTTGCTCGTTTGGTTGTTTGAGCACAATTTTTAAAAACTATTTTATACTAACTTTCCGATGAGCTAGAGACTTGAAACTTTGAACGCATGTCAGATCAGAACTAGAGGGCAATGTAATATTCATAGACTTAGAAAATTTTTCGCTATGCTCAAGTAGACGGACAAAGGTGCGAGTGAGAAACCGATTCTTACGGCTTATGCGATGTGCGAGAAAGAGTAAACAAAAACTGACAGCTGAACCTGGTTTGACTTCATTTATCATCGTTTATCACCTTGGTGAAAAGCGTCAACAAGATTATTTTGTAATTTTGATCGCGATCGGGTCGGTTTGGCTCTCAAAGCTATATAAATCAATAATGGTGTCGTGTTCTCTACTGGATTGTAATGTTACTTACGACAATAACCCAAATAAACACTCATTTCACTGGTAAATATGATTGTACTATTACCATTTTCATAATTCATATTTTAGGTGAATATATTCCCAAACACACTAAGTTATATACTAATATGATGCTATTAAACGCCTATTTCCTAAATAAAGGCTGATTTCTAAACATTATGTGTTAGATAAAAAGATATTATGTCCGTGAACTTGAGAAAATAAGGCGTAGATATTGATCAAAAATTATCGATATCGATACTCATGTCGATGATTTCCAATATAACTTTGTTTGTCTTTTTGAACACTCATAGATTTATTTAAAGCTGCTTGTAACCGACAGTTTTCAAATGGTAAATTATACCAACTTAAGTACTAATTTAACAATTATTTCCAGGTTTTCTGTAAATTCAGTGATTAAATTGAGGTTTGAGGTTTGAGACATTTATTTCTCTAAAAGAATTCACATTCACTTATAAGAGAAATACACTATAATCTTAAACATAAATCTTAGAAACTAGTAAGTGCAGCAGACAAGTTCGTAAATATTTTTTTTTTGTTAGGTTACCCACATTGCATTCGTAAAACAATTTCTTACAGTTGCAGCAAGTTGGTCTCTATTACGTATCGCTTAGTTGTTGCTGTATGAGTTAGCTCCAATAGACATTGGATGGCAATGAATGACAATGCATTAAAAACAAAAAGTATTTCACAACATTAAATACTGTTCGCCTCCGAAACAGTATCCTTATAATAATAATAATACAATACAAAAAATAAAATTGAAAAATATGCGTATTATAATAATAATAGTAATGATACTATCTTATTACCATTGCATTAACTTATTTTAGGAAAAATGGTTTAAAAAGTGTCGTTCTAGATTGTTTTTAAAGGATAATAAACATTTTATATTTTTTAAATGATTAGGTAATTTGTTGAATAGTTGTGCGCCTACTTTATGTTTTTCTTGCCATAATTTGTTCGAGGTGATATTAATTGAATATCATATGGTCTTCTCAAAGAGCGCTTTTGTACTTGTGAGTTTATTTTAAATGATATTTGTGTATGGATATTTCTTGCAAGTATTTTATGTACAAGTATGCATGTATTATATTTATACATCTGAGATAATGTCATTAGACCGGTTTTTTTATAAATTTCTGATGTTGGCGTTAAATAGTCAAAGTGAAACAGCAGTTTTATTAGTTTATTTTGGGTTCTTTACAATTTATTCATATGAGTTTTAGCGGCGGCAATTTATTTTAAATTAAACTGGATAACTGTCATAAATAAATAAGCAGGGAGCCTCAAAGGAGACCTTAAGAAATTATTTAAATAAAATTGTTCTAAATCTTGTTTGTGTTTTATTTATTAGAGTAAGATTACATTATGGTTATCGACAACCTAAAATAGACTTCAGTGCATCTCTAAATTCACGCACACGTTTACATATTTACAAACACTGGCTCATCTCACTTTTGGTTTCGCAGCCAAGTGAACTCTGTTCGTCTATTCCAGTGGATATTAAGTTTATGGTAATATTATGGTGTCATTGAGCTTATCTGACGATAGAGCCAGAAGGACGCCACAGGAACACTATGATGAAACCATACAACCCCATCGTGTTTGGGCTCGTTTTGGTACTATTTAGACAAGAAAATAACAACGCAATTTTTAAAGTATTAAAAAATCTAAGATGGCGGCCAAATTTAACTTGAATTTTTAATATTTAAAAAATTGCATTGTTATTTCCCTATTAAAATAGTACCACAATTACTATGTGTTATTCAAAATTAATATTGAAGTAGTAATTTTTAACCGACTTCAAAAATTTGAAAAGGAGGAGGTTATCTGTTCGTCGCGTATATTTTTTTTTTAATATGTATGTACACCGATTACTCGAAGACGGATGAACCAATTGAAATGATTCAAACGTTATAACATGAGGTTTGTTTCCAAGTTGGTCCCATTTTTTGAAATTTTGAAATCGGTTCAGTAGTTTTCAAGTAATCTTGATAATACTGTCGTTTTCGTTACCGTTTTATATGAATTGAGACGGATTTTCAACCATTACTTTTTTGTTTGTGAACTGATTTAGATGATTCTTTTTTTGTTTGAAAGAAGACACCTTAAAGATGATACCATATTAATTTCATTAGTATTGGATTTTGAATTTTAAAGATACACGAGTGAACTCCTCAAAATCAAATAGGAACTGTACAGTGATTGAAATATTGGTAGGTTTATGACAATCAAAAATAAGTTCAGGACCTATCTATTGTCAAGGACGTTCTGGACTAGAGTTGAACTGCGAAGGCTCAACGGAACTCGTGGAAATTGAGTTACTCGGGGTATACCATTGAAAAATTTAAACATTATAACGTTTTATTTTATAAAATCATCTCTTACATAGGTACCTAAAAAAAATTTAAAATAAAAAAGCTTTTTAAAAAAAGCATAACCTCCTTCAAAAATCTTAAACACAGCTCTATAAAAAGCAAGAAATAATGTTCAAATCGATTACCTAATTAAAACACGTCTATTGAAGTCGGGTCGGGCTTTTAGAATATAAACAATACAATAAGTAAAAAAAATACTTCCAGCTCCACCCGCCCGACTTCAATAGACGTGTTTTAATTAGGTAATCGATTTGAACATTATTTCTTGCTTTTTATAGAGCTGTGTTTAAGATTTTTGAAGGAGGTTATGCTTTTTTTAAAAAGCTTTTTCAATATTCCACTCCAAATCCTTTACTTTTTTTTCCTACTATCGTGGTATTATTTAGTAACTAGTGGCCGCCCGCGACTTCGCCTGCGTGGAAAGTTTTTTTACTACCCCTCAGGAACGAAACATTTTTTCGGGATGAAAGGTACCCTATGTCCTTCTCTGTGCCCTTGGTAACGTGTATGCAAAATTCCATGATGATCGGTAGAGCGGTTAAGACGTGAAGGCGTAACAAACAAACAAACGAACCGACTTTCGCATTTATAATATTAGTAAGGATGGCAATTGTGAGAACGAGACACCCTCCTCTACTTGGTGTTGTTTCATTCACACAGTAGTGCCTTCAGTCAATGTCATTGATAGAATTTCAACTCTATGGTTGAATCAATAAAGTTGAATTTCTTTTAAACGAATAGTGAGCATTTTGTTAGAGCACTCACCATACAAAAAATGGTGCAGTTGGCATGGCAGTATTGCATCAGTCTCCCGTCATTCTGCACTGCAGGATCGTGTCGTGATCAATGACGAAGGTCGTGCGTGATTCGCAGGGTAAAATATTTCAAAGTCTATACAGACTGATGGAATGGACTGATGCCAGATTGATCATGTAATCTCCCTCATACAAACGTACAATACCTAATGCCACACAGACCATACAACAAGTACGTGTATGTAATATTTGAGCTTATTTCATTGTTATTGTGATAATAATCGGACCAATGATATTAGTTTTTTTTATTTATACAGTAATTATCAAGGGTTCTTTCTAATAAATAAAAAATCTTAACCCTCCGTTCTGCTTCGCCGTAGTCGGGTTAAAATCCAAAATACTAGCTAACCCAACATAAATGCTTCTTGTAGAAAATCCATAATTTTTACTAAACTTGGTTCGGTATTTTTATTTTTTATTCAATAGAACTGAACTCTAGACAAATGCTGTCTTTATCCCAAGAAGCTTAAACCCACAATGGAGTTTGCACGCCTAGTATCATACTGAAGATTGAAAAAGACTCTTTAGTGACGTCACGGCGTATTGCTATCTCTTTTGCCTCGTTCCAAATCACGCCAACAGCACTGTTAGCGTATAATCCATTAAATTAAGTAGGTACGTAAATACCCTATTTGGGTAATATTTTGTGACTTTTTAATTTGGTCGGATTCGCGCTAACAGCGCTGTGAGCATGATTCGGAACGCGGGGTTTCTTTTCGTTTTACAATACGTTTTCGTTTCTCACGAACGAACGAACGGCGAACAACGAACACGTATTGTAAGTATTGTAACACTAAAGAAAGAGGTTGCAATAAGCCGTCACGTCACTAAAGGAGCTTTTTTCAATCTTCACTATGACATATGGCCGTGCAACCTCCATTGGAGGGAGGTATAAGCTTCTTGCTTTATCCGAATTCTCTAGTATAATATAATAATGTATGTACTTTTTGATCCGAATAACGTCATGCAAATAATATTGAGAAAAGTAAATGGATTTAGGCTGGCCCCAGACCTACCGGTTCCGTTTCTTTGCTTTGCTGTGCTACCTTGCTTGAAAGACCGCCGGCCAACCAGGGTAATTTTCAATCTATCGCATTTTGGGACTAGACCAAATTGGCAAGATAGCCATTAGCTTGGTTTTATCAAATATCATCGCCTGGATTGCAAAGTAGGAAGCTCTTAGGAGATATGCCACCCTGAACATGGACTCCGATCGTTAAAAATAACTCGATCGCTTATTTATACAAGATGTTTGGTAAAGCCTTATAAAACTGAATGTGGTAGATAGGGACCATAATAAAACTGAACAACTTTTACTATGGGACCAAATCTGAAATCGCGAAAAAAAATTAACTGTTTCATACATTTTGATAATTTCGTTATTAATTTTTGTATAAAACAGCAGTTTTTTTTAAAAACGAAAACTAAAACTTCTCATCGCACCCCAGACGACGATATTTGATAACACCAAACTAATGGCTATCTTGCCAATGTGGTCAGGTCAAAATATGCGATAGATTGAAAATGAGCCTCTTGGCCGGCGGTCCATGGTAGAACAGCAAAGCAAAGAAACGGAACCGGTAGGTCTGGGGCCAGCCTTATACTGTAAACTGTAAATCACTGTTTGACTGTTTCTGAACGTACGAGGAAAAACGCGGTAAAATATTCTTGTGTTGGTAGCGTTTATTGATCGAAAATGCTTGTAGTCTATCTCCCTTACACTCATTGTGCTACGTCATGTTGTCCTTGTTAGTAGTGTTTGGAAGCCATTGACCCCACGTATCTCTCACTTGTGATTGGTGATTCCAGAAGTGGGGATTGAAGTCATTAAAAAATTGAAGCGTCGTAACAGGGGAGCCAACATAAGATAGTAATTCGCGCCGACTCATCACGCATTTCCTTTTCATTCTTCTTCATTTGGCATTCAGAGTTGAAGGTCGTGTGTGAATCGTAATTTTAGTTTATAATAAAATAACTAGTTAAACGTACGTAGATTTTAAGTCATGTCTAACGATAACTTTGCACAAGACGTTACGGATAATCAACTAAACGGAAATATGGAGAACGGTGGTGGTGATGGTCAACAGGATAACGGTGGTGACTCCTCTGGACGCGATGACGACAGGTACAGTTAATTCTATTTCAAGTATTTATTTTCAGTTGGATTTAACAAATTCTTGTGAACGCGGTGAGCTATCCGTCAATAACACAACGAGTAAGCTTCACAGTTATAAAAATCTTGCCCGCCCCATAATGGCGGCGGTTCGGCTTTATCATTTAACAGCAAGACAAATCTATCACGATCATGGTAATCTTTTCAAAATTTTACTCGTTCATCTTTACATTGTATTCATTTCGTTCTAAATTTAGTATCGGATGTCATAGTTTTAGTTTCTAAAAACTTTCAGGTCACTTGCTTTTATTCCTAAAATCGCCGGCCGCATGAGAATTGAGAAGTAAAATGGCGTCATTTTTGCGCGTCTCTTTTGCACCCGGCACCGACGCAGTCCCGTTATCGATTTTTTTTAGTTCTCTAATTGCGGCTGATGTCAGAATTCGCGGTCGAGCTTACCAACGTTAGTATTTTTGGCGTTAGCAAGATTTTAAATCGGTGATATTGCAAAGTGCGTCGTGAGGGTGGTCGCCCGCGCCCTTGCTCGGGCTCGGGGCGGCGCCTGGCGCGGTCAGTTTGGGTCGCTACTAACGCTGTGTCTCTCTGCAGGTGTGAGCCTGCGCCGCCGCCGCTCCAGCCGCCGCAGGACGTCATGGTATATATCCGCTGGGCTCACACTAAAGTAAACCAACGACCAAACTGACTTGATTGCCTAGGCCACTTAACTTTGGGCCTCGTTCACACTTGCCAATTTCAAATCTTGCGATTTCACTGTAATTTCTTGTTTCATTTTTGGTTGTTCTGTAATTTTAAAATTTCCAGTTTACCTTTGTAACTTACAGGTTCACAATTTGTTTTGCCGCAGTGCTTGGAGTTTGTTTTGAACAATATAGTAGCTGTAAAGTACTGTAAACAAGTACTGCATAGTGTTAATTTTAAATTTTAATGTAATTTTTAAGTCAGTTTCTGAATCGAGACACAGAGCTTTAATTAATTTGTTCAAGTCTAAATGCTCATTTTACTTCACAGAAAGCTCTTTGTGGGAGGATTAAGCTGGGAAACTACCGACAGTGAGTTATCACTTTTCTTACATTGCCTCAATTTCTTTACTGTTCTTTGTTTGAGAATGATGACTTTTTTCAGTTCTGCTTCTGAATTAATTTGAAGACAACTATACCAATAACCCTGATTTACCTATTTTCTTTTGTTATGATTTTACACAAAGTTTACAAATCACTAATGTTCAATATTTATTTTTACAGAGGAGTTACGTGACCATTTCAGTGCATATGGAGAGATCGATAGCATCAATGTCAAGACTGACCCCAACACAGGCAGATCCAGAGGATTTGCATTTATCGTTTTCAAAGCACCAGACTCTATCGACAAAGTCATGGCTGCCGGAGAACACACAATCAACAACAAAAAAGTAGACCCCAAAAAGGCAAAGGCGAGACACGGCAAAATATTCGTCGGCGGTCTCAGCACTGAAATATCAGATGACGAAATCAAGAATTTCTTCAGTAATTTTGGCACAGTGAGTTAATATTTTTTTAAATTAATTGTGATCAAAATCTTATTCAAGCTTTCGTGATGACAAATCCGGATTTGGTGAGATATTAACTTCTCGATTTACAGTGAAGAGGAAACCGGGCCACTGATAGATTTACTTCTGTAATTATATTTTCAATATCGTGAAGCGACGTTTCCCTGACAGTTTCATTCTCTTTCAGATCCTCGAAGTTGAGATGCCTTTCGACAAGACAAAGAATCAAAGGAAAGGTTTCTGTTTCATCACATTCGAATCTGAGCAAGTAGTGAACGAGCTTCTCAAGACACCCAAACAGACCATCGCCGGCAAGGAGGTGCGTGTCGATAGTTTTGTTTTCAATTTCTCGACTTCTCGATACTGTTTAAAATGAGTTGGCACTGGATGTTATATGGGAGTACTGACGGTGGTGTCGTTTGCAGGTGGACGTGAAGCGGGCGACGCCCAAGCCGGAGGGGCCGGGGGGCATGGGCGCGCGCGGGGCGCGCGGCGGGCGCGGGGGCCGCGGCGGGCGCGGGGGGCGCGGCGGCTACGGCGGCCAGGGCGCGTGGGGCGGCCAGGGCTACGGCGGCTACGGCTACGGCCAGGGCGGCTACGGCGGCGGCTACGACGGCTACGGATACGGCGGCTACGGCTACGACGGCTACGGAGGCTACGGCGGTTACGATTACTCCGGCTACCCCAATTACGGTAAACGCGGCAAGCAGTACTAGAGTGTGCGAGCCCGCGCCGGCCCGCTCACCGACACATTACCTCGACTGATGTTACCTGATCCCTAGGATGTAAATGTAGAGTAAGGCTAGGTTAAATGACGGTTCGAGCGGGGCCCCCCTCCGTCCTCGATGTTGCCTATTTACATGTGTATAATGTATATCTTACATTTGATTCGAAGAGATCGACATCACGCGAAGCTTAGATATTTAACTTAGTGTGTAGAAAATATTTATTTTTCTAAATATTTAATATTCTATCGAGATAATGTGTAGTGAATGATGTGGAGGCGACGATGTATATCTGAATATAACCATGATCAGTCTAATCGTTTTCATTGAATAGTATTATACTTCATTTGAATTGAGTTAATCGTAGTTCCATATTTTTTATTCTAAATTGCCTTTTATCGCTCGGTGTCATTGTAGAGTCGTTCAGAGCACTCATCTATTTCTTTGGTAGTTCAGTTGAGTATATTCAGCCGATCTCTTTATCATTATTTCACTGGGTACTATATTCTGTACATATGTTACCTGCCTTATGTTTAAGTATGTTTTATTTGTAATACCACTTTTGACATATGTAGCAATGTCGCCCGAGTTTTGTTTTGGTATTTTTGTTTTACCTTCTGATACTCCGCCACATGCTACATTTGGGAAATGGGGTAAATATGGAGAGACATTGTGAAAATGATAAAGATACTATGATGAAGCTTTTGAATAAAGCACTGTTACAAAAATTCTCAATGTGTTTCCATAATTACCCTAATCCTTCTCCTCCTTAGATATACCTCACTACCTGTCCCACGCCTGCACAATGGTTATTATTTTGGTTCAGAATCGATATCACTAACATGCATGGGATAATCATATTTTATTTTGAGGAAATTCATATCTATTAGGCTTGCAGCTATGGGTAAATTAGTTTTCATCTGGCTTCATAGCAAACACTGATAGTCTTCCTAAAGACGAAATAATCAAGATTATTTTCAAAGTACACTTGAAGAAGACATAACATCAGAAAATAGTTTATGATGACATTCCATAGGGTTATTTAGATTATGTTAGCTGTTTTGTAGGTACCCGTAACATTCTAGTGAGAATTAAATTATCTAAATGGTGAATAATTAATAAATTGGTGCCATTTGCACGCACACGTTTCGATGCGTCGGTCGTCGCTGCGCAGCTGCAGTGGCAGTCCTCAGATCTTAACTACGACTAACTATTCAAGCCAAAGCTGTGGGAAACTATGCTGCGCGGCCGTGACTGTGCATGCAAAATTGTGTATTGTAGGTTGTAGGGTAAACTACTCAATTATTGGCACTTTAAGCAATATAATACAAAAACGATTCTCGAATTTTAAAGGTTTCTTACAATTTTTTTTAACAATTTATATTTATTAATTTTTTATCAGAATTTCCAGTCCCAAAAAGTAAATCAATACGATTTCTTTGGTTCTAGACGCGTAGACCAATTATTGGCACCCATGGAAATAACGCGTTGAACAGAACATCAACTAAATTAACGAGTCTTTTTTGAAACAAAACATTTGATTTGATAGTTTGCTTGGTGCAACTAAAGGTGCCAATAAATGGAGGGTGCCAGCATTGGGACAGTTTCCCCTAGTTGTCGGTGAGACGAAGCATAGAGTAGGCGGCGTTAGGCGGCACTAATGTGTGTTGTGTTGCGGGCAGACTACGGCGGGTACGGAGGGTACGAGGGCGGGTACGGCGCGCGCGCGGCTCCACGTGGGAAAGGTACTGCCCTCCCCCTAACTTGTACTAAACTGACCACTGCCTTGTTCTTCTAGTAAATGCCCGAGCGTATTCTGCAGTCGAATCAGTATTTTTTTGGTATAGAATTATCGTGTCCCCGATTAGTCTCGTACTATGCGTCAAGAATAAGTTGGAAGTGACAGGTGCCGCTGCTGAACGAGTTTGTAATCTAATTGTTATAAGAGATCACGTACTTTTGTAAAACAAACCAACTTATATTTGGCACGCTAGCTAGGGAACCATTTACTAGAAAAACAAGCGACGGACGCGCAAACGTCATTAATGTCCATTGATAGGCTTTCAAGTCACTGAACCGATAGAAGACGTTTGAAGCGCTCTGGTAAATGTAATATGTATTTGTGTAGTGATGTAGAACGTCTGTTTGCCCCGCTTCGTAGTTGCAACACATCTGGCACAGTTATATCAAAATTACTTTGCGTACTGGCGAGCGAGGCCGGGCGGCCTGTGTGATCGTAATTGATAATATTATTAATCTATTAGTTATGATTACACATAGTCAAAAATACAGTATTGATGCATGATAAGTATTTACAAATAACCAGTTGTGAAAATCATAAAAAAAACTAGAAGACTAAACAATCGTAGTAGTAACCATTGTATATTAGTTGCGTTCATGACGGTTGTACTGTTATCAGACTTTTTCCAAATTCACCACAGCAGCAGCATAATCTCACGTTTACTAATTACTTCGCATGACAGTAGACCGACATCAACACTAAACAGTATTTTTGCATATATTTTAATCATCAAAGACGTCGTTATCGCAGCGAATAGGTACAGATGCGTTTCAATCTTATTGACGGCTGTAAAGTTGGCCACTATGCGCGTGATAGCCGTGTCCGCTCGTCTCTCACCTATTTATTACATTGCGCATCGTCTCGCGCGATGTTCCGAGCTGCCAATAAGATTGAAACGTATTATACTTATGTGGAATAAATCTCGTTGAATCGGATGGGTGGTATTGAGGTTTGTCGGTACTGAAGCGTGAAGACCACGCGCCTACTGTCGCATTCGATACGAGCCGCGATAGCGTTGTCTTGATGGAGTCGAGTCTCGGCACGAGTGGTTGTGTGGCACGGCACGGCGCGGCGCGGCGCGGTTGCGCGAGAGTGCTGACGAGTGTGGGTGTTGCAGCGGGCTACCAGGGCGGCAAGCAGCGCGGCGGCGGCGGCGGCGGGCGCACCAACCAGAGGCACCAACCCTACTAGACACGTACCTGCCGATAGTCATCTCAGTCCAATAGTAAGGTAAACTACAATGCTCTTTCCCTTCCGTCGCAGAATGTCCCTTTCGCAAAATGTCCCTGATCGCAAAACGTCCCTTTCGCAAAACGTCCCTTTCGCAAAACGTCCCTTTCGCAAAACGTCCCTTTCGCAAAATGTCCCTTTCACAGAATGTCTCGCTTGTATCAATTCTAGTATTTCATTATTTTCTTGAGTTAAAAACAGCATTGTGAATGCAAAAAATAACAAGTAATTTAAATTGTTTGTATTGTTAGATAAGTTGAATTAAAGATATGCGTATTTACTTAGAAAACCTGTTTTTGTGATATGAAAGTGTGTTATGATATTTTGCTACAAGAGGGGCATTCTGCGAAAGGGATGTTTTGCGAAAGAGACGTTTTGCGAAAGGGACGTTCTGCGACCAGGGGACATTCTGCGACGGAGCCGCTCTCTCTTATCAATGATACCTCACGATTGGCCGCACATTGCACTCCCTCGGCCACGATATCGCGCGTGGCCTGCGTCTTGCGTCTCGGCAACCATTGCGCGGTCGCTACGATGAGCTGAGACGCCGACACGTCGAGACTGCGCAGTGGTTGCCGACTTTGCCAAGACGCAGGACGCGCGCGCGGTGATGTCGTGACCGAGGCTTAATTTTTATTTATTATTTTACATAATAATTGTAATACTTTATCAAGGTCATAACTGTTCAAAATTATTTCATTAATATCATAAACACAGTTAACGTTAGACATCTCCCGATATTGCTCTGATCCAAGAATAAGTATTGAGTGAATAAGGACCTGTATTATGGAAAAAGGAAAACGAAGACACTACAAAACCAATGACTGAAAATAACCAAAGAAAGTTAGATTCGACTCCATATTATTTTTCTTTACTATTGTAGACATTGTGTCATCCATCATCATCAATTTGAAAACGTAAAACTCTTGTAGTATTGAATAGTTAATAAAGGTGAATACAGGTATGGTATTTGTTTGTTTCAGATTAAGTCATCGGTCATGAGTGTGTCCCCCGCGCCTCTCGTCTCGCCGCGCCGGGGGCACGTCATTTCATTCCACATAATTAATTTAAGGAATCTGTTTAAGAAATTTTTTTAAGGATAAAACTGTCGTGTGTGACCCGGTCGCCTACCTGAAAGATCGCGTTGCGTGCAAATTTATTATTAATATAGTATGGATTATAGATTCACTTGAGTATTATTGCTGATTAGAATCAATTTTGACCTTGGAACTGAAATATATAGAGTTAATTATTATACAGAGCTTATAAAAATTAACAAATAAGTGTCCCTGTTGGCCGCGCGCCGCCCGGCGAGTAGCGCCGCCCTCCGATTAGAAGATTGTGCTGGATCTCATTGCAGAAATGTTGTAGTTTTGTACATTTAATTTGGTATAAACAAGAATCGGAATCATGTATTTTATACAAACTAGTTTCTTCCATTGAATAGGGATGAAATTAACTTTAGATTAAGTGATTGGACATGAACAAAACTGGAGATATACGATACTGTATGTCGCAATAAAACAAATGTGTAAATAAAATATTGACTTTTAGTCTGTGTTTATCAATCGAATTTCCTAGGGTTTTCGGTTCGTGTTAAATTTCGTCGTAGCAAGACAATGAATGTTCAAAATAGCAAGTTACTTCTATTAAATTAACATTGGATGTTTATAATATCTTATAGTATGTAATGTAGTAACTTACGTGCCGGACTACAGCTGGGCCACAAAAAAAAAAGTTGGAAATCTTACTTTTTGACTATGCCATGATGAAGTCGATAATTTGTCGGAATTTGTCGCCAAAAACCAGATTTTGTCGGTCTTCCGTTTACGAGATACGTGTGGCCCAGCCGAAGAGACGTCTCTACAGCTGGGCCACACAGATCTCGAAAACGGAAGGTCGTAGCGAAAATCTGATTACTCGTATGTGTAGCCGGTATTTTGTCGGAATTTGTCGCCAAAAACCAGAGTTTGTCGGTCTGCCGTTTACGAGATACGTGTGGCCCAGCCGAAGAGACGTCTCTACAGCTGGGCCACACAGATCTCGAAAACGGAAGGTCGTAGCGAAAATCTGATTACTTGTATGTGTAGCCGGTATTTTGTCGGATTTTGTCACCAAGAACCAGATTTTGTCGGTCTTCCGTTTAGGAGATACGTGTGGCTCAGCTGTAGAGACGTCTCTACAGCTGGGCCACACAGATCTCGAAAACGGAAGGTCGTAGCGAAAATCTGATTACTCGTATGTGTAGCCGGTATTTTGTCGGAATTTGTCGCCAAAAACCAGAGTTTGTCGGTCTTCCGTTTAGGAGATACGTGTGGCCCAGCTGTAGAGACGTCTCTTCGGCTGGGCCACACAGATCTCGAAAACGGAAGGTCGTAGCGAAAATCTGATTACTCGTGGGTGTAGCCGGTATTTTGTCGGAGTTTGTCACCAAGAACCAGATTTTGTCGGTCTTGCGTTTAGGAGATACGTGAGGATACGCTGTGGAGACCTTTCTACCTGGATCTCGAGAACGAAAGGTCGTAGCGAAAATCTGATTACTCGTATGTGTAGCCGGTAGTTTTCCCGAGTTTGTCCTTAAGTTACAGACTTGGTCGACTCCCCTTTCCAGAGAAATAAGGGTTTTGTTTTTTTATGATTATAGTCTTAGAGCCTTATCCAAAATGCGTAAGCAGTATAGTTGATTTGTATTATTTTATGTACATAGTTAATATTAAATCCAAAATTTATATGATTAAAAGAATTTAGTGAGGAAATATGAAAGATTTCAATTAATTTTTCGAATAGTAATTGATGTATTCAACGTTTATTGTATCGACAACGTTTGGTATCTGGTCTCCTACTCTATATACGTGGTGTATCGTACAGTCGCGTACATCTGTCCTAAAAATGTAAGTAGTAATTTAATGAGTACGACATGCTAAGTGAGTTTCATGAGGTTTTATTTGGTTATTTATCGATGTACCTTTAGGAAAATGGTCAATAAAATAAAACAAGTGAAAACAACGTAAAGTATGGTATGATTGATGTGCAATTTATTTATCTTAATATATAAAAGAAGATACTGATTGGTGACTGACATATCAACGCACAGCCCAAACCGCTTGGTCTAGAGACACCAAATTTGGCACGTAGGTTCCTTATGAGGTCTAGGGGTGCACTAAGAAAGTATTTTTCAAAACTCACCCACCAAGGGGGTGAAACGGGGGTCCAAAGTTTGTATGAAAGTCCCTCAGTTTCAAAGCTAGGATCTTCAAATTTTGTGTTTAGGCTAACGATTGAATATTAATGTACACGTATCTCAGCGTTTTTGAAAATTCTACTCCCGAAGGGGTGAAAAGGGGGATAAATTTGTGTAAAGAAAATCCTTCATTTACGAAGTAAAAATAGCTAAATTTATTATTTAAGCTTATGGATAGAAAACTAACGCAACTTATATCGTTATTGTTAGTATTTTGACCCCTATGGGGGTGAAATGGGGTAAAAAACCCAAAAATCGATATGGATGTCGTTATTACGATTTTCTAGGATGACGATTACGAAAATAACATTTATTTTGAAGTCCAATACGGTGGACATGATTTAACCCCTTAAGGGGTGAAAATGGGGTTCAAATTTTGTATGGAAAAAGAATATAAAATCGAAATTACAATTTAAAACTTCGCTGGAGATCTCGGCCAGTATCGGCCAAAAATTATGTCTCGGTCTCGGCTCGGCTAAAATGGCCGAGAATCTCGGCCTATTAGTACCTACTTACGTAGGCCTGAGATTACACTCGTGCGCTTTTGTCTTGCACTTTCTTCTTCGCTGAGGCATGCGTAATTGGAACTAACGCTGTTACGCATGCCACAGGGCATACGCTGACGCATCCTTCACTGTGATTAATCAAATCAAATCAAAATTGTTGATTTCAGTCTTTTGGTATTTTTTTGATGACTTGTGTAGGTAGGTACCTAGTTTAGTTTTACCATTTAAGAATGTGAATGTTATATTAATATAGTGGTGTGGTTGGCGTACGAGCTCAAAATCAATGGAAAACCTCAAACCCATCTACAGCATAGCCGTTTGGCACAAGTATACTTGAAGTCAAAACAATATTTTGGCCCCCCGTTCTTAAAAATTCTTCCCTTAGGAGAGGAGTTATGGGTAATCTTTTTGTATGGGGAAAAAATTTTTTTGTTCTAAATCCTATCATGTATTGCTAAGCCGGTTCTTAAAATATATTAAATTAATACATTTCAGCCACTGTCTTGTTTTAAATTAAATCAAAACACATTTTCAAAATATACCAAGTTTAGGCTCCTGCAGATCCGATGTGGTTAATTTATTTTTTGTAAAATACACCTTAAAATATATTTAATATCCTAATGTCAAACCACAAGAAAGCAATTTTGTAATAATATAATAATACGTTTAGTTCGTGCAAGGGCGATACACGCGCACGCGAATTTTGTTGCAAACTGATTAAGCGACGCTGTTGCCCATAGTACATCGATTTGCTTTTTTTTGCCATTTTATAGTAACTTAAAAAAAAACAAAAATCTCGGTCTCGGTCTCGGCCGAGACTATTTTTTAATCGCGGTCTCGATTCTCGGTGAAAAGTGTGTTCGGTCGGTCCCTAGTTGCTGGTAACGTTTTATAAGCAACACTCGGTCCGGTCAGGTGTCGGATGGGTGACCGTTAAAGCTAATTCAGGGCGGATTGGATTTAGAAAATTGGATTTAGAAAACTTGAGCACGAAATTATATATAGTGAGTTTACTACCTTATTATAAAACATGCAGAGATTCTAATGCACATATTCATTTTCCGCGGAAACACTTATTTTTCGAAAAAAATAAAGATCTAAGTCTAATTTTTAAACCAGTGTCGTCATTCTTGACGTTTAATGGCGGCGCACTAGGTTGGTAGCACTGCTAAATTGTTGCGATGGTGAATCAAAGACCGCAGGTCACGTGATAGGTGCGAGGAGCGTAGCGACGAGCATGTTAGGTGTACATGAACCCAGCGCGCGAGCCGAGCGAGCGAAGCGAGCGTGCCGCGGTAGCGGCCGGCGAAGCGCCAGAAACGACTTTTTTTACGTGCGAAATTTTGTACGTACGTCCCTTCCCCTTTACCCACCTCTTTTTAGCCTCCTCTGCTTAATTTCTAAATTTTTTGTTTTGAGGTTATGTTTACACAAAAAAATATTTCTTGAAAACTACGCATCACGGACGGATGGGGATTGGAAGAGGGAGTTGTTTCCCTTCCCTCCCCCTCTCTCCCTCCTTTAATTGCCGAAAAACAACAGCAATTTGGCTGTTATCATAACTTTTTTGTGTATTCATTTATATCAATATCTCTGCAAATATGTACTTCCGCGGAATGGGAGTACCACCAGGGGGGAGGTTACCTCCCCCCCTCCTCCCCCCTTCCCTCAAAACCACCAAATTCGTGCTCAAGTATTCTAAATTTTTACCTAGATAGCATGCATGCATGCATTCATTAAAGTAGTATAATTATTTCAAACACAGTTGTACGCGAATGTACATTCGCGAAGGTACATTCAAATCACATTTATCTCGTAAACGTAAGGCGATCAAGCTCTGGTATTTGGCGACAAACTCGCTCGAACTACCGACTACACATAGGAGTTATCAGATTTTCGCTACGACCTTTCGTTCTCGAGATCCAGGTAGAAAGGTCTCTACAGCATATCCTCAAATATCTTCTAAACGCAAGATCGACAAACTCTGATTCTTGGTGACAAACTCCGACAAACTACGTGCCGGACTACAGCTGGGCCACAAAAAAAAAAGTTGGAAATCTTACTTTTTGACTATGCCATGATGAAGTCGATAATTTGTCGGAATTTGTCGCCAAAAACCAGATTTTGTCGGTCTTCCGTTTACGAGATACGTGTGGCCCAGCCGAAGAGACGTCTCTACAGCTGGGCCACACAGATCTCGAAAACGGAAGGTCGTAGCGAAAATCTGATTACTCGTATGTGTAGCTGGTATTTTGTCGGAATTTGTCGCCAAAAACCAGAGTTTGTCGGTCTGCCGTTTACGAGATACGTGTGGCCCAGCCGAAGAGACGTCTCTACAGCTGGGCCACACAGATCTCGAAAACGGAAGGTCGTAGCGAAAATCTGATTACTTGTATGTGTAGCCGGTATTTTGTCGGATTTTGTCACCAAGAACCAGATTTTGTCGGTCTTCCGTTTAGGAGATACGTGTGGCTCAGCTGTAGAGACGTCTCTACAGCTGGGCCACACAGATCTCGAAAACGGAAGGTCGTAGCGAAAATCTGATTACTCGTATGTGTAGCCGGTATTTTGTCGGAATTTGTCGCCAAAAACCAGAGTTTGTCGGTCTTCCGTTTAGGAGATACGTGTGGCCCAGCTGTAGAGACGTCTCTTCGGCTGGGCCACACAGATCTCGAAAACGGAAGGTCGTAGCGAAAATCTGATTACTCGTGGGTGTAGCCGGTATTTTGTCGGAGTTTGTCACCAAGAACCAGATTTTGTCGGTCTTGCGTTTAGGAGATACGTGAGGATACGCTGTGGAGACCTTTCTACCTGGATCTTGAGAAAGGAAGGTCGTAGCGAAAATCTGATAACTCGAGTGTGTAGCCGTTAGTTTGTCGGAGTTTGTCACCAAGAATCAGAGTTTGTCGATCTTGCGTTTAGAAGATATGTGAGGATATGCTGTAGAGACCTTTCTACCTGGATCTCGAGAACGAAAGGTCGTAGCGAAAATCTGATTACTCGTATGTGTAGCCGGTAGTTCGAGCGAGTTTGTCCTTAAGTTACAGACTTGGTCGACTCCCCTTTCCAGAGAAATAAGGGTTTTGTTTTTTTATGATTATAGTCTTAGAGCCTTATCCAAAATGCGTAAGCAGTATAGTTGATTTGTATTATTTTATGTACATAGTTAATATTAAATCCAAAATTTATATGATTAAAAGAATTTAGTGAGGAAATATGAAAGATTTCAATTAATTTTTCGAATAGTAATTGATGTATTCAACGTTTATTGTATCGACAACGTTTGGTATCTGGTCTCCTACTCTATATACGTGGTGTATCGTACAGTCGCGTACATCTGTCCTAAAAATGTAAGTAGTAATTTAATGAGTACGACATGCTAAGTGAGTTTCATGAGGTTTTATTTGGTTATTTATCGATGTACCTTTAGGAAAATGGTCAATAAAATAAAACAAGTGAAAACAACGTAAAGTATGGTATGATTGATGTGCAATTTATTTATCTTAATATATAAAAGAAGATACTGATTGGTGACTGACATATCAACGCACAGCCCAAACCGCTTGGTCTAGAGACACCAAATTTGGCACGTAGGTTCCTTATGAGGTCTAGGGGTGCACTAAGAAAGTATTTTTCAAAACTCACCCTCCAAGGGGGTGAAACGGGGGTCCAAAGTTTGTATGAAAGTCCCTCAGTTTCAAAGCTAGGATCTTCAAATTTTGTGTTTAGGCTAACGATTGAATATTAATGTACACGTATCTCAGCGTTTTTGAAAATTCTACTCCCGAAGGGGTGAAAAGGGGGATAAATTTGTGTAAAGAAAATCCTTCATTTACGAAGTAAAAATAGCTAAATTTATTATTTAAGCTTATGGATAGAAAACTAACGCAACTTATATCGTTATTGTTAGTATTTTGACCCCTATGGGGGTGAAATGGGGTAAAAAACCCAAAAATCGATATGGATGTCGTTATTACGATTTTCTAGGATGACGATTACGAAAATAACATTTATTTTGAAGTCCAATACGGTGGACATGATTTAACCCCTTAAGGGGTGAATATGGGGTTCAAATTTTGTATGGAAAAAGAATATAAAATCGAAATTACAATTTAAAACTTCGCTGGAGATCTCGGCCAGTCTCGGCCAAAAATTATGTCTCGGTCTCGGCTCGGCTAAAATGGCCGAGAATCTCGGCCTATTAGTACCTACTTACGTAGGCCTGAGATTACACTCGTGCGCTTTTGTCTTGCACTTTCTTCTTCGCTGAGGCATGCGTAATTGGAACTAACGCTGTTACGCATGCCACAGGGCATACGCTGACGCATCCTTCACTGTGATTAATCAAATCAAATCAAAATTGTTGATTTCAGTCTTTTGGTATTTTTTTGATGACTTGTGTAGGTAGGTACCTAGTTTAGTTTTACCATTTAAGAATGTGAATGTTATATTAATATAGTGGTGTGGTTGGCGTACGAGCTCAAAATCAATGGAAAACCTCAAACCCATCTACAGCATAGCCGTTTGGCACAAGTATACTTGAAGTCAAAACAATATTTTGGACCCGCAGTTCTTAAAAATTCTTCCCTTAGGAGAGGAGTTATGGGTAATCTTTTTGTATGGGGAAAAAAATTTTTTGTTCTAAATCCTATCATGTATTGCTAAGCCGGTTCTTAAAATATATTAAATTAATACATTTCAGCCACTGTCTTGTTTTAAATTAAATCAAAACACATTTTCAAAATATACCAAGTTTAGGCTCCTGCAGATCCGATGTGGTTAATTTATTTTTTGTAAAATACACCTTAAAATATATTTAATATCCTAATGTCAAACCACAAGAAAGCAATTTTGTAATAATATAATAATACGTTTAGTTCGTGCAAGGGCGATACACGCGCACGCGAATTTTGTTGCAAACTGATTAAGCGACGCTGTTGCCCATAGTACATCGATTTGCTTTTTTTTTGCCATTTTATAGTAACTTAAAAAAAAAACAAAAATCTCGGTCTCGGTCTCGGCCGAGACTATTTTTTAATCGCGGTCTCGATTCTCGGTGAAAAGTGTGTTCGGTCGGTCCCTAGTTGCTGGTAACGTTTTATAAGCAACACTCGGTCCGGTCAGGTGTCGGATGGGTGACCGTTAAAGCTAATTCAGGGCGGCCGCATATTGTAAGAAATAAAACATCATGCAGCTTAGATAGCGGCTTGGATTTAGAAAACTTGAGCACGAAATTATATATAGTGAGTTTACTACCTTATTATAAAACATGCAGAGATTCTAATGCACATATTCATTTTCCGCGGAAACACTTATTTTTCGAAAAAAATAAAGATCTAAGTCTAATTTTTAAACCAGTGTCGTCATTCTTGACGTTTAATGGCGGCGCACTAGGTTGGTAGCACTGCTAAATTGTTGCGATGGTGAATCAAAGACCGCAGGTCACGTGATAGGTGCGAGGAGCGTAGCGACGAGCATGTTAGGTGTACATGAACCCAGCGCGCGAGCCGAGCGAGCGAAGCGAGCGTGCCGCGGCAGCGGCCGGCGAAGCGCCAGAAACGACTTTTTTTACGTGCGAAATTTTGTACGTACGTCCCTTCCCCTTTACCCACCTCTTTTTAGCCTCCTCTGCTTAATTTCAAAATTTTTTGTTTTGAGGTTATGTTTACACAAAAAAATATTTCTTGAAAACTACGCATCCCGGACGGTTGGGGATTGGAAGAGGGAGTTGTTTCCCTTCCCTCCCCCTCTCTCCCTCCTTTAATTGCCGAAAAACAACAGCAATTTGGCTGTTATCATAACTTTTTTATGTATTCATTTATATCAATATCTCTGCAAATATGTACTTCCGCGGAATGGGAGTACCACCAGGGGGGAGGTTACCTCCCCCCCTCCTCCCCCCTTCCCTCAAAACCACCAAATTCGTGCTCAAGTATTCTAAATTTTTACCTAGATAGCATGCATGCATGCATTCATTAAAGTAGTATAATTATTTCAAACACAGTTGTACGCGAATGTACATTCGCGAAGGTACATTCAAATCACATTTATCTCGTAAACGTAAGGCGATCAAGCTCTGGTATTTGGCGACAAACTCGCTCGAACTACCGACTACACATAGGAGTTATCAGATTTTCGCTACGACCTTTCGTTCTCGAGATCCAGGTAGAAAGGTCTCTACAGCATATCCTCAAATATCTTCTAAACGCAAGATCGACAAACTCTGATTCTTGGTGACAAACTCCGACAAACTAACGGCTACACACTCGAGTTATCAGATTTTCGCTACGACCTTCCTTTCTCAAGATCCAGGTAGAAAGGTCTCCACAGCGTATCCTCACGTATCTCCTAAACGCAAGACCGACAAAATCTGGTTCTTGGTGACAAACTCCGACAAAATACCGGCTACACCCACGAGTAATCAGATTTTCGCTACGACCTTCCGTTTTCGAGATCTGTGTGGCCCAGCCGAAGAGACGTCTCTACAGCTGGGCCACACGTATCTCCTAAACGGAAGACCGACAAACTCTGGTTTTTGGCGACAAATTCCGACAAAATACCGGCTACACATAGGGGAGACTGGGGAGGGTTGATCCCCCCTTTTCATTTTGGTCCCTAACTTTTTTACTATTCACAGTATAAGGATTTTTTTTGAGTTATTATATTAAGATTTTATCTATTTACTAAATATATGAAAGAGGGTAAGGCTCGGTTATATTTGGAATTATAATTTAATTTAATGTCGTATGGTAACTTTTTACCAAGTGTCCCCTATATAGGGGAGACTTGTTTCCCACCAGTTGGAAGACTTGATCCCGGGGTTCAAGTCTACCACACATAGGGGACACAAGGTAACAATATTGGATTCAGCCTCATATATCCGAAAAGAGTAATATATCTTTAAATGTAAAAAAGGAACAGTGCTAGGTACCAAATAATAAGTAAATCTGTAATCAAATCAGCTTCTTTTATTTGAACTTTATACTCATATGCAGCTCAATTTTGAAAAGGGAAACAAATATGAAATAGTTTTAATCTCTTTAGAACAAGGTAATTAATATTCGGACTACAAATTAAAGCAGTCTAGAAACAAATATCCATAACAAACCAAAACGTAATTAGTGATCATCTTTACTTTTTTTTATTCTTATCCTTACTAAAATTATGAATGCGAAATGCCGTTTGACTGATTATTTGTTTGTTTGTTACGCCTTCACGTTTTAACTATTGAACCGATCATCATTAAATTTTACATACACGTTGTCAGGGTACAGAAAAAGACATAGGGTATCTTTCATCCACAAAAATAAAATTATTGTTCCCAAGGGATAGCAAAAACCTTTACCTTCTAAAAATCTTGACTAAAATGTCTCACAATTTTCTCAATCTCAGATTCAGAAAAGTAGGTAGATAAAAAAAATAAGAGTAAATATAAAAAGACTTCTTTTGTATAAAAAAAGATAAAAACTGTGAAAAGTCTTTATTTTACTGACAAAAATCTACATAGGGTAGATTTGATCCCTTATAGGGGACACATGATCCCTGGGATCATTCCACCCCCAAAGAAAAGGATCAAGTCTACCCATACATATTGAGGTTAGAAAACATGTTTTTTGCGAACCAATTTATCACTTATATCATGGTAAGTAATGTTAATCAGCAGAAAAATAAACATCTTAAAAGATAAAAACATTTCCAGGAAGCAGTTTCAAAGCATCATATTAAATTAATCAAGTCAAAACTTGCCATAAATTAAATATTTTAACACAACAAATTTTTGGCGACCACCATTTGTAAACCTTTGATATCTGTCAAACGAAATCATGACATAAAGTGATCATTGCCATAAACGAATAACTGTTGCTAACCTAAAGAACTGTAACACGCTTGGTAGATTCGTCAATCAAGGTTACCAAGTGTCCCCTAGGGAACAACTGTACCCAGCTTCCCCTACGAGTAATCAGATTTTCGCTACGACCTTCCGTTTTCGAGATCTGTGTGGCCCAGCTGTAGAGACGTCTCTTCGGCTGGGCCACACGTATCTCGTAAACGGAAGACCGACAAACTCTGGTTTTTGGCGACAAATTCCGACAAAATACCGGCTACACATACGAGTAATCAGATTTTCGCTACGACCTTCCGTTTTCGAGATCTGTGTGGCCCAGCTGTAGAGACGTCTCTTCGGCTGGGCCACACGTATCTCGTAAACGGAAGACCGACAAACTCTGGTTTTTGGCGACAAATTCCGACAAAATACCGGCTACACATACGAGTAATCAGATTTTCGCTACGACCTTCCGTTTTCGAGATCTGTGTGGCCCAGCTGTAGAGACGTCTCTTCGGCTGGGCCACACGTATCTCGTAAACGGAAGACCGACAAAATCTGGTTTTTGGCGACAAATTCCGACAAATTATCGACTTCATCATGGCATAGTCAAAAAGTATGATTTCCAACTTTTTTTTTTGTGGCCCAGCTGTAGTCCGGCACGTCGACAAACTAACGGCTACACACTCGAGTTATCAGATTTTCGCTACGACCTTCCTTTCTCAAGATCCAGGTAGAAAGGTCTCCACAGCGTATCCTCACGTATCTCCTAAACGCAAGACCGACAAAATCTGGTTCTTGGTGACAAACTCCGACAAAATACCGGCTACACCCACGAGTAATCAGATTTTCGCTACGACCTTCCGTTTTCGAGATCTGTGTGGCCCAGCCGAAGAGACGTCTCTACAGCTGGGCCACACGTATCTCCTAAACGGAAGACCGACAAACTCTGGTTTTTGGCGACAAATTCCGACAAAATACCGGCTACACATACGAGTAATCAGATTTTCGCTACGATCTTCCGTTTTCGAGATCTGTGTGGCCCAGCTGTAGAGACGTCTCTTCGGCTGGGCCACACGTATCTCGTAAACGGAAGACCGACAAACTCTGGTTTTTGGCGACAAATTCCGACAAAATACCGGCTACACATACGAGTAATCAGATTTTCGCTACGACCTTCCGTTTTCGAGATCTGTGTGGCCCAGCTGTAGAGACGTCTCTTCGGCTGGGCCACACGTATCTCGTAAACGGAAGACCGACAAACTCTGGTTTTTGGCGACAAATTCCGACAAAATACCGGCTACACATACGACTAATCAGATTTTCGCTACGACCTTCCGTTTTCGAGATCTGTGTGGCCCAGCTGTAGAGACGTCTCTTCGGCTGGGCCACACGTATCTCGTAAACGGAAGACCGACAAAATCTGGTTTTTGGCGACAAATTCCGACAAATTATCGACTTAATCATGGCATAGTCAAAAAGTAAGATTTCCAACTTTTTTTTTTGTGGCCCAGCTGTAGTCCGGCACGTTAGTAACTTTGCCATGCGCATGCGCATACGTTGTAGACACAACTTCAGTGACGAGGTGGCCTACTTACATAGGTAGTTATTTATGTTATGGGTTCATTGATAGATAACTTACAGAAGGTTGTGTGTACATATTTCAAAATCACACAAATAAATTACTCTCATTCGTCGACACTCTTGATATCAATAACCTTTAACGTCTGAAAATTAGCGACTGTCCTCGCAAGACTAAAAAAAGACATCTTCAGACCTTTTGTCGCTAAAATGTCTCGCTTTCACAAAATGTCCCTTTCGAATAATTTCCCTTTCGCAAAATGTCCCTTTTACAAAATGTCCTTTTTGCAGAATGTCCTCTGGAAGCAAAATGAGCCCTTTAGCAAAATTTTCGTATTTGTATTCTTAGCTTCAGACCTTTTGTCGCAAAAATGTCTCCCTTTCGCATAATTTCCCTTTCGCAAAATGTCCCTTTCACAGAATGTCCCCTGTAAGCAAAATTGACCCTTTAGCAATATTTTCGTATTTGTGTCGTTAATGGGAAAAAAATCAAACGCCGTATTTTTCACCCTACTGACGCCACTATAACCTTAGTAATACAAAAAAAAGTTTCAGAATTTTCGGTTGCGTAAATAAAAAAAGGATTGAATCTCTAAAGACTTCACAAATGTACAATAACAGCAGTGCCACAACCACAACATGGTATTAAAAAAAAGTTTCAATACATAATGTATTTGTTTTTAAATTTTTGAATGCATTTTCATTTCTTTTTAAATGAAAGTTTTGCTAAAGGGTCCATTTATCCAGGGGAGTAATTTTTGCGGAAGGGACATTTTGCGATTTGGGAACATTTTGCGAAAGTGATATTTTGTAAACGAAAGGACCTAAATATAAAAATTGATTGAGACTACACGAGTTACATTCTCAAGTGAAGTTGCGGCGGATCACATTGTACTAGGTAGGTATTTACAATGTTTTTTTTGTGAATGTAATATTAGTACCTATATTCACAAATCGTTACATTCACGCATTTCACTCCTACATGGTACCTACCTACATAAGGTAAAAAATATGTGAATTTTTAAATTTTGCGCCGTATGGTTTTGCGATAGCAACACTACTTTTTTACGCAAACGCCTTCACAATAGATAAGGACGTTGCGTAAAAAGGAATGTTTGCTATCGCAAATCCAAGTCACTGCGCAAAATTTTAAAATGCATATTTTTTACCCTAATTATGAAGCTCGAAAACTTACAGCAGCGTGAAGATAGCAGGTAGGTAGCAATAATTTTGATAAAACAAAGTTGAAGAAAGGAGAATGGCAAACTGGGAACCATTTTCCAAATTCATAAATACTGAGCGTGCCCAATTCGGACCTTATGAGATTTAAAGGTCATAATTTGGTGGTTACTTTTCAATTTAAAGTGTTCGTAAAGAAGGAGGCAACATTTAGAAAAACATGATAGTAATATTCTTCTTAGCTAGAAACAAAACGCAATTGATCTGAAACAAAACGCTTTTGTGGTGTGATACTTCCCAGCAACGCCACCATGGCGAAGAGATTTCTAAATACCCTCAAATGAAAGACCATACAATGTACCTAATTGTACCCTAACTCAAAAAATTGTACCTCTGATAGTTTCAGAGAAAAACGCACTTGATTGTGGCGTTGCCAGGAAGTATGCTTCCTGGCAACGCCACGCTGTACCAGATTGAAATTAATCTCGTAGTAATGGCCAGAAATTGTACTTAATTTGTACCCCATTATTGAATTGAAACATGCTGAGTTTCGTGTCTATCGTTCTGGCAGCGCCACGGTCTCCGATTTGCGTGAAAAAAATTCACCATGTAGGCCGACTTTTTCCCAGTCGGGAAAAAATACGTTTGATTTTTTCCCTCCACTGGATCCGAAGATATACGAGGTTTTTTGTGGCGCTGCCAGAACGACGTCGTTCTGGCAGCGCCACGGCTATATCTCATTAATTACAAATGCTAGAATAAATCCGATTACATACAGATTTTTGGCTTTTTTTTCCATTTCACACAAGCTAACATCCACCCGTGAATGTCAACAGATTCAGGAGTAATCGTGGGTCATTTGTGGCGCTGCCAGAACGACGTCGTTCTGGCAGCGCCACGGCTGTATCTCAGCAATTCGTTTTTTTTCCTGGAAACGGTGTGGGTATATATTTAATACCTTCGTCATAAGGCACGGCAAAAAACGAATTTCTACATTTCATCGTGGATTAAGAATTTTATAGGCTTCGAGAAATTCTAACCTCAAAAAAATTTTTTTTTCGCTCTAACGCCTTTAATTGATGTATTAAATAACATTCGCGCATTCCCTTATCTTCCTATAAAGGGAAAAAAATAAACCACCATCGCAGCATTAGCCGTTCCAGAGAAATCATAGGTTTAGATTTGGTTCATACATTAGGCATCGTTCCCGCAGCGCCACACCCAGTACACCATGATCCAGGGCACCTGTCGCCAAACTGAGTATGCCAATATTTAGTACCACCATAGCGAACACGGAAAAAAATCTGCTAACGTGTATAACACAGCTACTTTCCGAGAAATAAGCCATTGATTCAATATGCCATACAATTGGTACATTCGAGTAGAAAAGTTTTAAATTGCTTTTTATTTTAGCATTTTAAGTATCGGATCCGGTGCCCAAAACCATTTTTTACTATACACGGTGTTTGGTAATAGCCTTATAAAGCCGAATATGGTACATTTAAATATTTTGTTTATTAATTTTTGTATAAAAAAACAGCTGATTTTTTTTCGCGATTTCAGAGTTGGTCCCATAGTAAAAGTTGTTCAGTTTGATGGCCTCTATCTACAATATTCGGCTTTATAAGACTATATTACCAAACACCCTGTAAAGATAAACTAAACGATCGTTCAGACAATGCTTGATAAGCTTGTAAACGGTAACTGTAACTGCTCAAACATCGCTTCTAGACTATAAGAAAGGCTTGCAGAAACATTTTTATTATAACGGTTAAACCGGTTTTATCGAAAAATTGCGTTCCGGTGCGGAACGAAGTAGAAGCGATACTTTAAACCTAAATAAACCGGTTTATTCCTAGGTCATCGCCCGGGCAGTCATATCATAGGGGTTTCTCAGAAATCGTCAAAAAATCATAAGGGTCAATTCAAGTTGGGAGAGCGCAGCGAATTTTCGTACTTCGAAATTTTCTTTATTTCTTCTTTAAAAAAAATATAAAAATCTTTAAAAAAAAACACGTTTTTAAAACGGACTAAATTATTACAAAAAAAAATTGGATTAAAACATTAAAACGGACTAAAAAGAAAAATATAAATTCTTCTGTACACATTTATAACCCTACCTACATAAATTTTAAACCTAAAAACGTGGGGCGCATTTTGTAAAATTTATCATCCATATTGTCTTTAGCATTTTTTAGAAAATTTCGAAGTACCAAAATTCGCTGCGCTCTCCCAACTTGAATTGACCCTAATGATTTTTGACGATTTCTGAGAATCCCCTATGATATGACTGCCCGGGCGATGACCAAGGAATAAACCGGTTTATTTAGGTTTAAAGTATCGCTTCTATTTCGTTCCGCACCGGAACGCAATTATTCGATAAAACCGGTTTAACCGTTATAATAAAAATGTTTCTGCAAGCCTTTCTTATAGTCTAGAAGCGATGTTTGAGCAGTTACAGTTACCGTTTACAAGCTTATCAAGCATTGTCTGAACGATCGTTTAGTTTATCTTTACAGGGTGTTTGGTAATATAGTCTTATAAAGCCGAATATTGTAGATAGAGGCCATCAAACTGAACAACTTTTACTATGGGACCAACTCTGAAATCGCGAAAAAAAATCAGCTGTTTTTTTATACAAAAATTAATAAACAAAATATTTAAATGTACCATATTCGGCTTTATAAGGCTATTACCAAACACCGTGTATAGTAAAAAATGGTTTTGGGCACCGGATCCGATACTTAAAATGCTAAAATAAAAAGCAATTTAAAAATTTTCTACTCGAATGTACCAATTGTATGGCATATTGAATCAATGGCTTATTTCTCGGAAAGTAGCTGTGTTATACACGTTATCAGATTTTTTTCCGTGTTCGCTATGGTGGTACTAAATATTGGCATACTCAGGTTGGCGACAGGTGCCCTGGATCATGGTGTACTGGGTGTGGCGCTGCGGGAACGATGCCTAATGTATGAACCAAATCTAAACCTATGATTTCTCTGGAACGGCTAATGCTGCGATGGTGGTTTATTTTTTTCCCTTTATAGGAAGATAAGGGAATGCGCGAATGTTATTTAATACATCAATTAAAGGCGTTAGAGCGAAAAAAAAATTTTTTGAGGTTAGAATTTCTTAAAGCCTATAAAATCCTTAATCCACGATGAAATGTAGAAATTCGTTTTTTGCCGTGCCTTATGACGAAGGTATTAAATATATACCCACACCGTTTCCAGGAAAAAAAACGAATTGCTGAGATACAGCCGTGGCGCTGCCAGAACGACGTCGTTCTGGCAGCGCCACAAATGACCCACGATTACTCCTGAATCTGTTGACATTCACGGGTTGATGTTAGCTTGTGTGAAATGGAAAAAAAAGCCAAAAATCTGTATGTAATCGGATTTATTCTAGCATTTGTAATTAATGAGATATAGCCGTGGCGCTGCCAGAACGACGTCGTTCTGGCAGCGCCACAAAAAACCTCGTATATCTTCGGATCCAGTGGAGGGAAAAAATCAAACGTATTTTTTCCCGACTGGGAAAAAGTCGGCCTACATGGTGAATTTTTTTCACGCAAATCGGAGACCGTGGCGCTGCCAGAACGATGCACACCTGAGTTTCGATAAAAAAAAACATTTTTAAATTTACCTTTCTTGGTCTGCAATACATGCAATGCACGTTGTTATTCATGTAAACTGATGTTTGGCTAAGGAGTTACTATGCATTATGCAGTAGTAGGACCACAGAGGCAACCACCTCTGTGGTCTAGTGGTTTGCCCACCCATGTGAGACGCAGGGGTCCGGGTTCGATTCCCTGGGGGGGGGTGCAATTTGTACTCGGTTTAGTTAGTTGTAGGGCTTATTTCAAGTCCGCCTGGCTAGCTACCACCATCTTAACTATAATTACACACAATTTAATTGGTACCATATTATTACAATTTATTAGGTACCATATAGAACAATTTATTTATAAGTACCATATATATAATATAAGTACCATATTGTATAATTAGTTAGGTACTTTTTAGTACAATTTATTTGAAACCATGCAGTACAATTTATTTGGTACCATATAATACAATTTTTTGGTACTAATTAGTGCCATTTATTAGGTACTATTTAGTACCGTTTATTTCGTACCAAATAGTAAAATTTATTTGGATTTATATAGTACTATTTATTAGGTACTATTTAGTATCATTTATTTGGTACCAAATAGTACTATTCATTGGTACTTTTTAGTTCCATTCATTTGGTACTTTTAAGTACAATTAATTTGGTACCATATAGTACCATTTATTAGGTACCTATCATTAAGTACAATTTATTTGGATTTATATAGTACTATTTATTAGGTACTATTTAGTACCATATATTTGGTACCAAATAGTACAAATTAGTTGGTACTATTTAGTACATATATTTGGTACCATATAATACAATTTATATGGTACCATATATATTACGATTTATTTGGAACTGTTTAGTGCCATTTATTTGGTACTATAAAGTACAATTTGCGATGTGGGATGTTCGCGCAACGGATAATCAATAACAAGACAGAATTTAAAGTAGTAATGAGCGTTTATTAAAGGCATACAGTGCCTTATATATTGCGAGAAGGTAAGTGTGTGTGAGAACATGGTACACACACTACACCTCCCCCGTAAATATAAAAAAAAATCAAAACTAAAGGTATTTTTTTTAGTACACATCAAAATAATTCTAATAAAAATATAAGATTTAAGCATCCATCAAAACATAAAAAATATCTTAATTCCCTTTTTTTTCAAACTTACAAAAACACAAAATATTTGACAAAAGACAAAAGCTAAGTTACACCACAAAGAAGTTACTTAATTTTATTTATTTAACCAGTTGCTGACGATTACCTATAGTTAACGATTACATTAAAGAAAAATCTTGTCACATCCGAGTTTACTTACAAAATATTTCATAATCCATTATTTGTGGAGGGCCAATCCACATTATCTAGACAAATCCATACACGCGTATCTCACATTTTACAATATTAGGTTAGGTGGTACCTTTATTATCATTATAGTCGACTCATTTCATTATAACATTTTATTTCATTATTTAATATCAACATAGTGGCACTTTTATTATCACATGTGTACACATTTTATAACTTTTTCATTTCATCTTATACTTTCTTCATAATATAACAATACAGGGACTTTATTTTAAGGTCATACTCTGACGCTGCGTAGCTCGCGCATCTTCGTCATCAGTCGCCTCCAACTATTCTCACAGAGAAATCTCGTTTCTGCTATGATCGAATGAAGGATCAGAACCCTTATTTCGTACCACTTATATTCACTTTCAATACATCATCAATAATTCTCTTTTAATACATCTCTTCATATTCACATATAAAACTTCATCTCGATCCCAAACCAACAAAAAAACTATTCATTTGTCCAAATAAATCATTAGTTGATCAGAATTTTAACTAAAGGATGATCAGTCCAAAAATAAAGATTCCGATTAATTAATCAATTCCTACTTTAAAACTTATCATAGCGATTCCAATCCAATACCTTATATTTATCCAATACTTGTCATAAAATTTCTTTCGCTATTCCATACACTTTGAAATACCTACTCAAACTTAAAAAATCCATCTCCTAAAAAAACGATCCTAAACCTTACTCATATTTCACATAATTATAGTTATTTTCACATTTCCATGTTTATTTATGTCTTAATCAGGTAATTACATTTCATAGTATTTTTCCCAATTGCAAACTCATCTCAAAACTTAATTAAGTATACATACTTCAATTCAATATTGTTTACTTATGTTACAAGACAATCAAAGTCAATAGTAGTTCCCGAGATTTAAATAACATTTCTTTAACTGATACCTAAAATGATACGAAGTAGCAACATGAATTCAATTCTAATAATTTAACTTGATACTTCTAATAACAATCTTGCATTCTTGCCACATGAACTCCTTAAATGAAGTTGTTGCGCTGACGCGTTTTCGCTGACATAATGAAATATAAAACAAACTGACGAACTCTAGACTTAACTCTGGGAATTGCTAACTAATAAACTATATTTAGAACAATCAATTATTCAATTTGGAGAAAGTCATTATCGCTTTTTAACACAATAAGATTGAATTTAAAGTATCTACGTAAGGTTTCGTTTTATAAAACCAAATTATTAATTACAAAGAAAAACAAATGTTTTCAAATTCTTTGAAAAATAAATCAGAAACACACTAAACTTTCAATAAAACTTTTTCACTTCTTTTTAAATAACATTTAAAATTCAGCTTAAAACATATTCAAAATAAAAAAAAACTTATCTTCTAGCCAAATTACATCGTCAACAACTGTTCTGTTATTTATTTACAACTTAATGCATAGTGATTATCTGATTATATTGCAAGGAAATATAAAATTATAAACTTATATAGGGTGAATAAGTATAAACTAATACGATTACAAAAGACAGAAAAATAAAAAAGACACAATTTAAATTCTTCAATAAAAAAAAAGTTCTAAGGAAAATTTTATCTCAGTAATACCAACCAATGTTCTTTATGGATTAATTACTTACACAAAATCCAATAACACATATTTTATTTGAACGAAATAAAATGCACTACTTAACATTTATTTTAGTGAGAGAGAAAAAAAATCGAAAATAATTTTTTTTAGCACTGGATCACAAATTTCCGGTAAATTTTCCAAATTCTAATAGACTGCAACATCTCGCGGCTGCATCCTCATCAGACACCTGCATCACCCGGCGCCCTGATCTTATCACCTTTCATCATCACCTTGACACCAGCACGCAGAAATTACAGTTTATTTCACCTTAGTTGTTAAATTTCATTTTGTTAAGTTTTTTATAGCGTTCAATTTCACATGTAGATTTTTTTTTGTTTCGTGCGAAGAATTTAATCACCATAATAATTATTTTAAATATAAAGTTCAGAACGATTTCTTATAGTTTTTTTTGTAGTCACATAATGTCTGGTTTCTTTCACTTTAAAAGTCACATTTTCACCTCTCAAAGTCACATAATGTTTTTGGTTCACTTTAGTACTATCTGAAAATTGGCTAAACCATCTGCCCAGCGCCGCCGATGGGCAGCACTGGCAGGGTCGCCATGCGATGTGGGATGTTCGCGCAACGGATAATCAATAACAAGACAGAATTTAAAGTAGTAATGAGCGTTTATTAAAGGCATACAGTGCCTTATATATTGCGAGAAGGTAAGTGTGTGTGAGAACATGGTACACACACTACAAATTAATTTGGTACCATATAGTACCATTTATTATGTACCTACCATTAAGTACAATTGGTTGGATTTATATAGTACTATTTAGTAGGTACTGTTTAGTACAATTTATTTGGTACCAAATAGTACAATTAATTTGGTTCTTTTAGTGCCATTCATTTGGTACAATTAAGTACAATTAATTTGGTAACGTATAGTAAATTTTATTAGGTACTCTTTAGTACAATTAATTTGGTACCATATAGTACTATTTATTTTGTACTATTTAGTACCATAAATTTGGTACCATACAGTACAATATATTTGGTACCAAATAATACAATTAGTTTGATACTATTTAGTACAATTTATTTGGTACCATATATTACAATTAATTGAGTACTATTTAGAGCCATTTATTTGGTACTATTAAGAACAATTTATTTGGTACAATATAAGGTGGTACCAAATGATCTGATGATACTTAAACAGGTGATAGCGTTGTTTAAACTGAACAACTTTCTCCATAGAATATAGGTCGAAAAACGATTTTTCTTTTCGCCTTTCCATAGTAAGTCATTCAGCTGACTAGTACATTTTGTATGGGAGTATGAAATTTCTTTTCGTTTTTCGACCTATGTTCCTTGGAGAAAGTTATTCAGTTTAAGCAACACTATCACCTGTTGTTTAAGTATCTTCAGATAATTTGGTACCACCTTGTATACTACAGGTTCATTCGGGTATTTACGAATGGATTTTTGATGAGTTGATGGGATGTTTGTATTTTCAGTAATCTTATCAGAATGGTAGACTTAATGCTACCAATGCGGGTCACTTCGTGTACTTTAATGTACAGCCTAAACGTCTATTTCAAGGACTTTTGCATTTTTCTTCGGAATTGGTACAAAAACACTTGTCAAACATTTTATTATTTTTAGTTTGTTCGGGTGCAATTACGAAGTATGTAGGGGTAATTCCGAAGGACACTGAAAAGAGGGTTTTATTAATTTTTAACATAAGGTGTATATTCCATTTTCGTTCAGATTTACCTTCCTTAAACAGATTTCTCGGCAATGGCACGAGAAGAGACTAAACATGGATAAGTGCTAATTATATTTCGGAATTACCCGACAACTAGTCAACGGATCTCAAACTTTTAGTAAATACATAATGTGGCAAAGGTATGAATAAAAACAAGTATCTGAAATAAAAGGAAAAACTGCCAGTAATAAAGTTTTATTCAAAATAAAAGAAACATAAAATTCCACTTTTAAAAATATTAAAAATTAAACAAATATTTTACCTTGTACTTACTTAGCCTATAGTTTGAAAGAAGTTGTGTCAGTTTTCGTTCAATGGTCGTTTGTACCTAATTAGTACCAAAACTACATATACAAGTATCAAAAAATTAAAAAAAAAATTACAAAAAATAGTGCAGATAATTTTTTGTTAATATTTATTAAATTGACCTTTCAGTGATGTCATAATGAAAAACAAATGAACATAATTCCATAAAAAACATAAATATTGAGATCCACTGACAGTTTCTATAGAAAACCAACATCGGGTAAATCCGAACTCTTATTTAGCTCGGATTTGCCCTAGACGGCTCAATCCGAAAAATAATAAAACCTTGAGCTACAGTATTCTAAACCTACTAACTACCTACTACTAGTTAAAAAACAATTAGTTAAATAAAATACTAAGCTTCTTAATTACAGATGTTCGGGTAATTCTGAAAATCCAAAAACGCGGAAAATAGCACTCGTTCTCGGAAATTTTGAATTCGACACACTTATTCACTCTTTTATTAGTACCAAATTAATTGTACTTAATAGTACCAAATAAATGGCTCTAAATAGTGCTAAATAAATTGAATTATATGGTACCAAATAAATTGTACTGTATGGTTTCAAATAAATTGTACTAAAAACTACCTTATAAATGGTACTATATAGTGCCAAATTAATTGTAATAAATAGTACCAAATAAATGGCTCTAAATATTACTACATAAATTGTATTATATGGTACCAAATAAATTGAACTGTATGGTTTCAAATAAATTGTGCTCAATAGAACTAAATAAATTGTAATATATGGTACCAAATAAATTGTACTAAATAGTATCAAACTAATTGTATTATATGGTACCAAATACATTGTACTGTATGATACCAAATTTATGGTACTAAATAGTACTATATGGTACCAAATTAAATACTATAGAGTACCTGATAAAATTTACTATACGTTACCAAATTAATTGTACTTAAAAGTACTAAATCAATGGCACTAAAAAGTACCAAATTAATTGTACTATTTGGAACCTAATAAATAGTACTAAATAGTACCTAATAAATAGTACTATATAAATCCAAATAAATTGTACTTCATGGTAGGTACCTAATAAATGGTACTATATGGTACCAAATTAATTGTTCTTAATAGTATAAAATAAATTGCACAAAATACCAAATAAATTGTACTATTTGGTACCAAATAAATGGTACTAAATAGTACCTAATAAATGGCACTAATTAGTACCAAAAATTGTATTATATGGTACCAAATAAATTGTACTGCATTGTTTTAAATAAATTGTACTAAAAAGTACCTAACTAATTATACTATATGGTACTTATATTATATATATGGTACTTATAAATAAATTGTTCTATATGGTACCTAATAAATTGTAATAATATGGTACCAATTAAATTGTGTGTAATTATAGGTAAGATGGTGGTAGCTAGCCAGGCGGACTTGAAATAAGCCCTACAACTAACTAAACCGAGTACAAATTGCACCCCCCCAGGGAATCGAACCCGGACCACTGCGTCTCACATGGGTGGGCAAACCACTAGATACTGGTCCTACTACTGCATAATGCATAGTAACTCCTTAGCCAAACATCAGTTTACATGAATAACAACGTGCGTTGCATGTATTGCAGACCAAGCAAGGTAAATTTAAAAATGTTTTTTTTTTTAATCGAAACTCAGCATGTTTCAAATCAATAATGGGGTACAAATTAAGTACAATTTCTGGCCATTACTACACGTGCCGGACTACAGCTGGGCCACAAAAAAAAAGTTGGAAATCTGACTTTTTGACAATGCCATGATGAAGTCGATAATTTGTCGGAATTTGTCGCCAAAAACCAGAATTTGTCGGTCTTGCGTTTAGGAGATACGTGTGGCTCAGCTGTAGAGACGTCTCTACAGCTGGGCCACACAGATCTCGAAAACGGAAGGTCGTAGCGAAAATCTGATTACTCGTATGTGTAGTCGGTAATTTGTCGGATTTTGTCGCCAAAAACCAGAGTTTGTCGGTCTTGCGTTTAGGAGATACGTGTGGCTCAGCTGTAGAGACGTCTCTACAGCTGGGCCACACAGATCTCGAAAACGGAAGGTCGTAGCGAAAATCTGATTACTCGTATGTGTAGCCGGTACTTTGTCGGATTTTGTCACCAAGAACCAGATTTTGTCGATCTTGCGTTTAGGAGATATGTGAGGATACGCTGTGAAGACTTTTCTACCTGGATCTTGAGAAAGGAAGGTCATAGCGAAAATCTGATAACTCGAGTGTGTAGCCGTTAGTTTGTCGGAATTTGTCACCAAGAATCAGATTTGTCGATCTTGCGTTTAGGAGATATGTGAGGATACGCTTACGACCTTTCGTTCTCGAGATACAGGTAAAAAGGTCTCCACAGCTCATCCTCACATATCTCCTAAACGCAAGATGGACAAAATCTGATTCTTGGTGACAAATTCCGACAAACTAACGGCTACACACTCGAGTTATCAGATTTTCGCTATCACCTTGCTTTCTCAAGATCCAGGTAGAAAAGTCTCCGCAGCGTATCCTCACATATCTCCTAAACGCAAGATCGACAAAATCTGGTTCTTGGTGACAAAATCCGACAAAGTACTGGCTACACATACGAGTAAGCAGATTTTCGCTCCGACCTTCCGTTTTCGAGATCGGTGTGGCCCAGCTGTAGAGACGTCTCTACAGCTGAGCCACACGTATCTCCTAAACGCAAGACCGACAAACTCTGGTTTTTGGCGACAAAATCCGACAAATTACCGGCTACACATACGAGTAATCAGATTTTCGCTACGACCTTCCGTTTTCGAGATCTGTGTGGCCCAGCTGTAGAGACGTCTCTACAGCTGAGCCACACGTATCTCCTAAACGCAAGACCGACAAATTCTGGTTTTTGGCGACAAATTCCGACAAATTATCGACTTCATCATGGCATAGTCAAAAAGTCAGATTTCCAACTTTTTTTTTGTGGCCCAGCTGTAGTCCGGCACGTCATTACTACGAGATTAATTTCAATCTGGTACAGCGTGGCGTTGCCAGGGAGCATACTTCCTGGCAACGCCACAATCAAGTGCGTTTTTCTCTGAAACTATCAGAGGTACAATTTTTTGAGTTAGGGTACAATTAGGTACATTTTATGGTCTTTCATTTGAGGGTATTTAGAAATCTCTACGCCATGGTGGCGTTGCTGGGAAGTATCACACCTTTTGTGAGGTTTGGTTTATTATTGTTATATTGGCCCCTCTAGAAAAAAAGACAGGGAACCAATCACGTCACGTAAATATATATATCCAGGACAGCCAACATGACAGCAGTCTAAGAACGGCAATGTTATTAAGGCTATATTCCGAATCACGATAAAATCGATGTCAGCGCTCACGTTATCTGTCAAACCCATACAAAATCACCGACTCGGAACGCATTTTAGTGCGCTGTCATCGATTTTAGTGTGATTCGGAATGCAGCCCATGTTGGTTTGCCTACTAGGTGCTGTTTTGAGGTTAAGTTTTAAAATCAACTTTTTATCCCCAGCTTTCAAGTGTATCTTACGATTACATAATTAATTAGGCTTTAATAGAGGATTAAAGTCATGCTATTTACTTCTTGGCACGCTAAGCCTTTATGTGGTTCTGAAAATATATGGGCACCTGCCATTCTCCTTTGTCCTTCATACTAAACAAGGAGGCGCCAAATTAACGGCGAACCTGACTACAGAATGGCGTCGTGTCAACGTGCCGGACTACAGCTGGGCCACAAAAAAAAAGTTGGAAATCTGACTTTTTGACTATGCCATGATGAAGTCGATAATTTGTCGGAATTTGTCGCCAAAAACCAGAATTTGTCGGGCTTGCGTTTAGGAGAGTTCAGCTGTAGAGACGTCTCTACAGCTGGGCCACACAGATCTCGAAAACGGAAGGTCGTAGCGAAAATCTGATTACTCGTATGTGTAGCCGGTAGTTTGTCGGATTTTGTCGCCAAAAACCAGAGTTTGTCGGTCTTGCGTTTAGGAGATACGTGTGGCTCAGCTGTAGAGTCGTCTCTACAGCTGGGCCACACAGATCTCGAAAACGGAAGGTCGTAGCGAAAATCTGATTACTCGTACAGCTTGACCATAAAGAGTTGACAAAAATTGAGGGCGCCACTTTCTATGTAAACACGTCAAAATCACGAATAAATTGGCAACACTTACTAAATTTTGTACTGAAAAATTTTAGTTCCATTTTATTTAATTTCAACTCTTTATGGTCAAACTATATGTGTAGACGGTAGTTTGTCGGATTTTGTCACCAAGAACCAGATTTTGTCGATCTTGCGTTTAGGAGATATGTGAGGATACGCTGTGGAGACTTTTCTACCTGGATCTTGAGAAAGGAAGGTCATAGCGAAAATCTGAAAACTCGAGTATGTAGCCGTTAGTTTGTCAGAATTTGTCACCAAGAATCAGATTTTGTCGATCTTGCGTTTAGGAGATATGTGAGGATGCGCTGTGGAGACCTTTTTACCTGGATCTCGAGAACGAAAGGTCGTAAGCGTATCCTCACATATCTCCTAAACGCAAGATCGACAAAATCTGATTCTTGGTGACAAATTCCGACAAACTAACGAGTACACACTCGAGTTATCAGATTTTCGCCATGACCTTCCTTTCTCAAGATCTAGGTAGAAAAGTCTCCACAGCGTATCCTCACATATCTCCTAAACGCAAGATCGACAAAATCTGGTTCTTGGTGACAAAATCCGACAAACTACCGTTTACACATACGAGTAATCAGATTTTCGCTACGACCTTCCGTTTTCGAGATCTGTGTGGCCCAGCTGTAGAGACGTCTCTACAGCTGAGCCACACGTATCTCCTAAACGCAAGACCGACAAACTCTGGTTTTTTGCGACAAATTCCGACAAATTACCGGCTACACATACGAGTAATCAGATTTTCGCTACGACCTTCCGTTTTTGAGATCTGTGTGGCCCAGCTGTAGAGACGTCTCTACAGCTGAGCCACACGTATCTCCTAAACGCAAGACCGACAAATTCTGGTTTTTGGCGACAAATTATCGACTTCATCATGGCATAGTCAAAAAGTCAGATTTCCAACTTTTTTTATGTGGCCCAGCTGTAGTCCGGCACGTGTCGTGTCATATCATAGGTCGTCGTAGCCCGGCCGCGACATTAGAAATGCCTGTGGGGTACAGACACAACCTGTTCTGTACCACTCTGGGTTTTTCTGATAAAATAACTAGAAAAAGCCTGTGTGTTTCAGAGCATCGCTTGTTCTGTAGCGCGCGGGGTTTTTCGACTAAAAATTTAATAATATCACCCTAAAAAGCCTGTGGAACACAGACAATCCAGAAAATTATAGTTCATTAGTAATTAAAGGTGTGCGTTACCCAAGCAAAAAGTTGTGCTTTAGAGAGATGAGACCTTATCAGATAATTAGTGTGTCATGAGGAGAAATTTGTTTACTAATAGCAAAATTTGTGTGAGTTGTAGTTTTTAAGATATATGAGAAAAACAGATTTTGCTGGGGTCACGTTTTAAACATTACCCTGGCAAAAAAAGTTGTTTCAGCCTGGAACCAAATACATGAATAGATAGCTTTTGTTGCATAGTAAATGTTAGCAAATAGCAAAAATTGTGTGTGTTATGGTTCTCGAGTTATTTAACTTTTTGCTGGGGTAACGTTTTGGGTTTTCCCAGATCTCGAAAACGGTTCAACGCAGAAGTTTGAAAAAAATACCACTAAGAGACCTTAATTTGTTTAAATTTGTTTAATTGTTAGTTTTTGATTTGGTTGTCGCAAACCAACGTAATTAAATGGTTTCGAAAAACAGAAAAAACGAATTTGCAAGTAAACTAGTACACTTATAATCAAATAAACAGCTGTTAAAAATAGCCGTGGTAGACACTTATTACGTCAAGAATTTTAGGCTTTGTAACTTTACACGATATAAAGATATAATCAAATTTAATAAATTTTAGACCGGTCCTACCTTACCGATCGAATACACAGTTTCCATAACATTAAGATACAGGGCATACATTAAACAAATTTAAGTAATTCATTAACATTACTTCCTGTTAATTTCAGCTTTCAATTACGCCTATCATGAAAGTTTTAACAAAAACAAGATTACGACAGCAATTCTTGAATAAGCCGACCAAATTGTAAAGGTCACTAAAAAGCGACCGCACCATACGTACGGGTTATCTTCGCAAATTAGCAGCTTAGTATCCGATGTTTTGTACAGTTATGAAGAAAAATGTTATTCATATAGCTTAAGATTCTACTAGTTTTCTATTTTATAAATTAATATCGTGTTTATTAATATCAAATAATACACTTACGCGATTAATAGTATTTTTAAAGAATGTAATGTTTCACGAAAGTTAAAAGTTTGAAGGCACTCAACATTACATAAATAAAGGTAAATAATAATCTAAACCTAAGTAGGAAATAATCTCGCTAAGCAATTTATAGTGTGATTTATTTGTCAGTATCAATATATACATTTATAGTAATTTGTTGCTTCTGTTTGATCAAACCAAATGTTTTATTTTAATACCAAACCTACTCATGTCAATCCAGTGACCACTATGTTTGACAGGTAAAAACATTTACCCATAAAAACTGTTCCTACCTAGGAACAGTTTTTACGGAAACTACCTCGCATTTTTTCCATATATATTTCTCACCATTTAAACCTTCCCCTGGAATACGACAAACATTTTAAAACCAAAATCGGCCAAGCCAATCTTGAGTTTTCGCGAGACTAATCTACATTATATATTTAAAGATAATCTGACCAGCAAAGTTTTGTAAGCAACTGTACTAACAAAAGATCCATAACATCCCGTTCATTTAAGATGGTTACGCTTATGTATGGCGCGGTCGCTTTTTAGTGACCTTTACAATTTGGTCGGCTTATTCAAGAATTGCTGTCGTAATCTTGTTTTTGTTAAAACTTTCATGATAGGCGTAATTGAAAGCTGAAATTAACAGGAAGTAATGTTAATGAATTACTTAAATTTGTTTAATGTATGCCCTGTATCTTAATGTTATGGAAACTGTGTATTTGATCGCTAAAGTACGACCGGTCTAAAATTTATTAAATTTGTTTATATCTTTATATCGTGTAAAGTTACAAAGCCTAAAATTCTTGACGTAATAAGTGTCTACCACGGCTATTTTTAACAGCTGTTTATTTGATTATAAGTGTACTAGTTTACTTGCAAATTCGTTTTTTCTGTTTTTCGAAACCATTTAATTACGTTGGTTTGCGACAACCAAATCAAAAACTAACAATTAAACAAATTTAAACAAATTAAGGTCTCTTAGTGGTATTTTTTTCAAACTTCTGCGTTGAACCGTTTTCGAGATCTGGGAAAACCCAAAACGTTACCCCAGCAAAAAGTTAAATAACTCGAGAACCATAACACACACAATTTTTGCTATTTGCTAACATTTACTATGCAACAAAAGCTATCTATTCATGTATTTGGTTCCAGGCTGAAACAACTTTTTTTGCCAGGGTAATGTTTAAAACGTGACCCCAGCAAAATCTGTTTTTCTCATATATCTTAAAAACTACAACTCACACAAATTTTGCTATTAGTAAACAAATTTCTCCTCATGACACACTAATTATCTGATAAGGTCTCATCTCTCTAAAGCACAACTTTTTGCTGGGGTAACGCACACTAATTAAAGTATTCCTTCTTTGTGTTTCATTATATTATTTAGACTATTGGTTTGACCTTGTTATACTAGTCATATTTTTTTACTGAAGTGGTGTCATTTTTTGAGTTTATCCTACTATTAATATTGATTTATTGTAAATGGGAACGTTTTTTTTTATCAATCACATAAAAATCGCAGGCTATGCTAGATGGGATAGATTGCAATGAAATTTGGCACACATATAGTTTTTTTTTAACTTGGACTATAAGATAGCAGACTTTGGTTCCTAAGATCGTTGCGGGCGGATGCTAGTGGCTATAATATTGATAGTGCACATTTTTAATTTTCATGGATAATTAATAAACAATCCCTACTTAAATTTTATTGTATCACTAATCTAACATAGTAATAATACAAATATGATAAGTACCAATATTTTAAAATTAGTTTGAGTTTTTTATTTCGATTTTTTTTCATCAACTTCTTTGTGTTAAAAATAAAATATTACGAAAAAAGACAAAACATATATATTTAAGAAACAAAACTAAAGTTTAAAGTCTGGCAAGCAGATAAGCGATTATAATTCTGGTTAAATGGACCTAGTAACTTATTAAGAGAAAAAGCCAGCAAGATTATTAATTTTTAGCCGACTTCCAAAAAGAAGGAGGTTCTCTGTTCGTATGTATATTTGTTTTTTTTTTGTGTATGTCCACCGATTACTCGAAAACGGCTGGACCGATTGAAATGATTCAAACGTTTTATTACATTAGGTAAACTCCCAAGTTGGTCCCATTTTTTAAATTTGGAAATCGGTTCAGTTCTTTTCAAGTAATCTTGAAAAAAGCACTAAAATAGTATGATTTTGTGTGAATTACCTCGATGATAATGGTCGTATTACTTCTTTGTTTATAAACTGAATAAGATAATTATTTTTTTGTTGGAAGAGGGATATCTGTGTAGTTCTTTAACCGACTTAAAAAAGGAGGTTCTCAGTTTGACCCGTATGTATGTATGTTTCTTCGCAATTATCTCACGTATGGCTGAGCCGATTTTACTATCTAAATAATATACCTACAAGGCACCTACACTTAAAATAAAAAAATAAAAATTGTTTTAAAAAAAACCGACTTCAAAAACCTACCTCTTAAAAGCAAGAAATAATATTCGTAATAATAGCCCCACCCGACTTCAATAGACGTGTTTTTATTATTACGAATATTATTTCTTGTTTTTTAGAGGTAGGTTGTTGAAGTCGGTTTTTTGTTTTTTTTTAACGGGTGGCGCAAAAGTACTGGCACTAAAGAAAATACTTTTATTTTTTTTATATGACATTTTCTGTCATTCTGTTGTTGAAAATTGTGTAGTGAACAAATATAAAATACACTGAAAATAAACATGGACCGTTTTACTCCCGAAGAACGTGGAATAAATATGGATTTAGTGAGGGACGCTTTTCCAGGCCGAGTTATCTCTCGTTTTGGCGATTTGCCTTGGCCTGCAAGATCACCCGATCTGACCAGTCCAGACTTCTTTCTTTGGGGTTTTTTGAAATCTCGGGTGTATGTGAACAAGCCACAGACTCTCGCAGCTCTAAAAGAAAACATTCGTCAAGAAATAACGAACATATCGCAGGAAGTGTTACGGCAAGTTATGCAAAATGTCATAAATAGGGCTCAAATGTGTATCAACTCTGGAGGTCACCATTTAAAAGACATCATCTTTAAATCCTAATGGTACGAAATTTAATGGCACAAATATACATTTAAAAAAACTTAAATCTAGTTTTCTAATTTAGAAAAAATGTTATAGCTGAACCAAATAGGGTCTTTACTTTTGCGCCACCCGTTATATTACAAAAGTACTCTTTGATGTAGGTACATATACAAGATAGTAAGTTAAGTTAAACATTTGAACTGCGAAAACAGTTTTTATTACGGTGCCATAAAGGCGGTCACAGGGTCAAGTTTAGCCTAAATCTGATGTACCTTTAAGTATAGGTAAAATTATTACCAAAAAAAACGAAATAACGTTACGTTCGGTTGTTAGTTACAATCAGTCGTTGCGCTCTAAAATTGCGAAAAACTCTAAAAACTAAGTTTTTTAGGAAAATAATTTTGTAAAACTCTGAATTAAAATTATTTATAGGTACAGTCGACCCAACTGAATCATGACCCACTTTGCCAATAATTCCTTTGAAACCATAAAAATAGCTAGGTTTTCTTTTTTATCATGTACGTTGCACTTAGTACGTTTTGAATATGAATAAAAATGCATCATCACGAGTGAGAAATCTATGCAATTTCAACCTTTATTATCAGTACACTAGATTATGTTTTTGAATAAAGGGTTCATGATTTGAATAAAAAAAATAAGATATGGTTCATAATCTATTTTATATATTTAAAATTATATTTTTTTCTACAGTAAAAAGAGTTAGAACTCTTTTTACTGTAGAAAAAAATATAAATTTAAAAATAAAATGACACTATTCAACGCTTGACACTGGCAAAAATAACTGCCTAAAGAGGAAAGTAGATTGCCAAACCAAAAAGAAAAAGAAGACAAAATGACATTGTGTCAGATGTCAAGTAGAGTCATGAGAAAAAATATATTTTATGAATGACAGAGACAGTAGTAGGATTTCTCTGTTGTTGTCACGAGTGAGTTTAGTCGAGTCAGTCCGATCTATTCACCATAGCCTAGCCAGTGACTGTCAGTACTGTCAGTGTCTAATAAAATGATAACAGGTTCGTTACCAAGGTAATGAATGTTCAAGCTAATTTCAACCTAATTGTATTTGAATGACTGTAAGAAAATTACCTTAAGGTGGGTCATGATTCAATTGGGTTGACTGTACTTTCAAGTCCTTTCTTTTACTGTCATACAAATGTGAAAAAAGGTAAAAACTTAATGAAAAGCTTATGCTGTTTTCGAGAAATTTTGCAAATTATGATACCAACAGCTGTCGTTTGGGGATTTCTTTCTAAAAGGGGGTTACCAAAAATAAAATTTCTTCCCATACTTTTTTAACGAGTTAAAAGTTCTTTTGGTAAGTAATTTAGTTTAAATTTCACATTTTTTTAATTATCCAAGTTTCACGATACTTAGTACCAAGGAACATTATATTCACAGCTTAGTACGTAACGTGTCTGTACCGCTCGGGGTATTTATATTTAGAAAATCACAGGTGTGAGTGTTAGAATGCTGATCAGATCAATTGGGTGTGTATGGGGATCTGAATCTTCTGCATTCACTCCTTGGATGGCTATCATCAGATCACACCACGATTAATCCTGGGCGGAGAACCAATGCTTCAAAGTAACCTCGTTTGTATGAAAATAGACCTCTGTAGTTAGTTTTGCAGGCCAGTGTATCTGTGTGCCTTTCATCCCAATCCATCCCATTTAGCATAGCCTGCCATTTTTATGGGTTTAAAAGAAAAAATATTTTAACATACACAATAAATTAATATTAATAGTAGGAAACTAAAAAAATATACCACTTCAAAAAAAATATCGCTAGTATGACTATAAATCACTATTTTAATATTCTACATAATTTACCGAAACATGAAGAAGGAATACTTTAACCACAACTGTAATTTTCTGAATTGTCTGTGTTCCACAGGCTTTTTACGGTGATATTATTAAATTTTTAGTCGAAAAACCCCGCGCGCTCCAGAGCAAGCGATGCTCTGAAACACACAGGCTTTTTCTAACGTTATTAGTTAGAAAAACCCAGAGCGGTACAGAGCAGGTAGTGTCTGTACCCCACAGGCATTTCTAATATCGCAGCCCGGCCACGGTGCCAAAAAAGGCTGTGGTTATGTCAACGTAACTTTACGCTTACGAGTTTATATACAGGCTTTTACTATTTATTATGTATTCTGTGGTACAGGCGCTACTAGTGAAGTCAACAGCCACAGGGATTGCTCTGAAATAATCACCAGGCGCTTTCTCGTAAAGTTTGTGTTTTACACTAACTTTTTTTAAAGAAATAATAAATTTTTTCTGTGGTACGTAAGCCCCCATATAATAGAAATAGAAAATATTTATTTGCCACAAACATGGTATACATTTGATGTTCGAACAGTAATTAAGTTTCTCATATTTGACCCATAACAAAGGCATGCAAATATTGGGTACAAGTTGTGATATGAAGCTACCTATACAAAAAAATAATAATAAGTGCGCACTAATCTTCTGCTAATTTATAATAAAATGTTCATACATTATGATTTAATTATAGTAATCGAAACAGTACACAATAATAATGGATCATGTCAAAATATTAATTACGTCAGAAAAACAATTATCAAGTCATGTCAATGGGGAGGCGAAGGCAAAGTGGATTACAGATGGCGCTTCATTCTTTGGAACAATTGTCAGTTTGAGCTTATATTGTCTTGACTGTGTATTACGTGATTTTACTTTCTTAGATTGTATTTTTTTCGGTTTTGCGGACAAACAATGTATTATATGCTAACTTTAGCTCATATAAAAGAAGAATTACGGAAAAGAAAAGCCAAAACAACAGGCAAGAAAGTTTATAGCAACTTACAAAAAATTGCTAACAAGCATTACATTTCTTTAAATTTCGTGTAAGATTTACAAGTAATCTTTTTATTTCAGATTAGAAGCATATGATTTAAATTTTAACAAAGCAACTGAGTGTGAATTTCCGTGTTTATAGTTGCCTGATGATGCCTTCTGTGCAATAGTAATTTCAGGTTTCTGTACTGGAATTTCTGTACCATCCAAAATTACACGAACCGTTTTATCATATTTATTTTATTATTCTAAGTTTCTTGAATGACTCTGGCATATAAAATTCTATTAATTCTCTGTTTGGCCCCAATATTGGGCTTATTCCATATTTGATATACCTATAAAATTCATCCAAGTTATAAATATGCTAGAAACTGCTGAGGTTGAAATATTAAAGAACAAAGCTGTTATAATTCAAATGTTGTTTTATTTTGGCGAAGCTTCATCAAATTCATGAAACATTCCTTTTGATTTATAATGTTTCTCAGGCTCAGCAAAGGAGAAAATCGAGAGAAAAGCATCTTTTTTTTGATATTTTTTTGCCCAATATTTTTTTTGTTACTGGGAAATCGATGAACACCAATAATTTACAAGTTACATGCATAACAATGCGGAATTTTCTCAGTATAAAATTAAAAAGTGCAATACTCCAAGAGATTCCCATATGTTTTGACACTTTCTTTGAGGCGGCCCGGTACCAAGACCAGACGCCACCTATCGGGATAAAATTGCGCTTTTCCTCCCCATTCAAACTAATAATAACATAATTTAACCTAAAACTACTATTCAGTCATGTCCAAAATATTCTGTATTATGTCAATATTAATTAAAATACTCGTAATACCACATGTCAAATTAAAATACAATCATTACTTAATTTTATAATCCATATATTCTTTAACAGTATAGAAGCAATGTTCTAGCAGCCAAACTGATAGTTTTTTTTTAAATATATTAAATGGCAAATTCTTTATGTCACTAGGCAGTCTATTAAATATTTTTATGGCTTGAACATAAACATTTCGTTTGAACATGTCAAGTCTACAATTCGGCAGAAACAATCTGTCCTTATGCCTTGTGTGTCGTGCTAGTACATCAGAATGTTTGGGAAAGAAGTTTGCGTTCTGTCTCACAAATATGCAGATTTCTTTAATATACATACACGCGAGTGGGAGTATTTTTAAATCTTTAAACAGTGGTTTACAGCTGTCAGTACTCCATGCATTACATATAGCCCTTACACATTTTTTCTGTAGTCGGAAAGCTAGCAAAATGTCGACCGAGTTACCCCATAATAGCAGTCCGTAGCTCAGTACCGATGAGACGTATCCATGGTATGCACTAGTAGCTGCTTCTACGGATACCGTTTGCCTTAGGCGCCTTAATGCATATACAAATCTATTTAATTTTGAGCATACTTTGTCAATATGTGCCTTCCAGTTACAGTGTTGGTCAATAGTAATGCCTAAAAAGTCAGTTTCTGTTTCTGAACAAATATGTTCATTGTTGAAAATTATGTCTAATTTAATTTCAGTTTGTTTATATGTCTTAAATTGTATCATTTTAGTTTTTTGTATATTTATTATTAAATTATTATCATTTAGCCAATTGTTAATGTCATATACGCATTTAGATATTTTGTCTCGTAATTTATTACTATCCTTATCTTTAATAATTAATGTTGTATCATCTGCGAATAGAATAGTTTTTTCGGATGTTACAGCGGGAATGTCATTAATGTAACTTAAAAACAAGACAGGTCCCAGGATACTGCCTTGTGGCACACCAGAGTTATTTGTTTTATAGTCCGACCTAAAGACAGTCTTTACGGGTCTCTTATCCTCTTGTATTATACTTGTTATTTCTACGCATTGTTTCCTATCTTTGAGGTAATTGCTGATCCAATCGTGTGCTACCCCCCTTATACCATACTTGCACAGCTTATTTACTAAAATTGAATGATCTACAAAATCAAAAGCCTTACTCATATCTAAGAATATTGCTGCAACCGGAGTTTTGTCATTAAGGCTTTCTGTTACAGCTTTCACTAAGTCAAAACAAGCCATTTGTGTTGACCTTCCTTTCCGAAACCCAAATTGCTGCTGATGTAGAATACTGTGTTTCTCGAAAAAGTCGCTTATTCTTTTTAGCATGGCCTTTTCAAAAACTTTTGCTAAGATGGATATAAGTGTTACCGGTCTAAAGTTGTTAACATCTTTAGCATCACCTTTTTTGAATAGAGGTTTAACTATAGATAGTTTAAGTTTACTTGGGAAATCTCCTGTAGTAAATGACAAATTTATAATGTAACTTAGCGGTTTACTAATATGTGCCGCACATGCTTTTAAAGACGCAGTACTGATGTCATCGTCTCCTACAGACTTTTTATTGTTTAGTGACATTATCAGCTTATACACTTCCTGTTCATCAGTAGGATAAAGAAAAATTGAATTTGGATTTTCTTCTATTGGATGTCTCACCCCAGATTTTTGTATTGGTTTGTTTTTAGTAATATTTATAAAAAAGTCATTAAAAATGTCAGCAATATCTTTAGGGTCCTTATATGTCCTATTATTAAAATTAATGATGTCAATATTATTATGTGAGGGTTTATTATTAATTTTATCATTTATTATATTCCATGTCGCCTTGCACTTATTTGTGTTAGATTTTACATATTTACTATTTTGTATTTTTTGTGATTTATTTATACACTTTTTTAATACTTTTGAATAATTCTTATATTTAGTTTTGTTAAGCTGTTTGTTTGAACCTGTAAATTTATAATTTATGTATAGTTTTCTTTTTACAACACTTGATTTTTTTATTCCCTTAGTCAACCATCTCCCCTTCAATCCATTATTCATTATTTTTACCTTAATCATAGGAAAGCATAAATTATAGAATAACTTATACGTTTCATAAAAGCTATCGTAGCAGTCATCCAATTTATTCTGTTCGTAAACATCAGAAAAACTCAAAGCGGATATACATGTGACAAACTTGGTCATGTTCTGAACACTAAAGTCGCGCTTAAATTCAAACCAAAAGGGTGTGCACTGTTTTTGTGCCTTTACTGGAATTGATAAAGTTTGTCCAGTCTCATGATCGGAAAGACAAAGATAGTGCACATCAGACTTGACCTTCGGTATATTGCTCGCTATCTGGTCTAAGCATGCTTTGTTTCTGGTTGGCTTTTTAATATGTATATCTATATTGAAATTATTTAATAAGCCTAATAATTCACGACTTGACGAATCGCTTTTTAAAATGTCTATGTTCCAATCTCCAACCAAAACATTTTTTTTATTTTTATTTAATGTCAATTTATGTAATAAAATAAAAAAATAAATAAATAAAATAAATTTTATTTCGGACTAGAGATCATCCATATTTGATTTGTTAGTATTATAATATCTTATTACCTAATGTTAGTATTATCGTTACTTAGACACTAGTTTTGTGCCCGTGATGCATCTCCGAACACAATTAGCTATAATAGGAGAATCGTATCGATTTCCTATTACTTGCAGAATGGAGTTGGAGCTGGCCCGCACCCTGAAGAGCAACGAGGCAGTTTTCTTTCGCATGATAGCGTAGTAATCGTCTATGTGCATCTGCGCAAACATACCCGATGCACTGCAGAAACGGGGCAGCCCCAACAGCACTCTGAAAGCATTATTATATTGGACACGTAGCGCGTCGATGGCCCGCTGCGTGTGCCTGGTCCAGAGGCTGCACGTGTAGAACACTTGACAGAAGGCTCGAAATAGTGTTAATAAACACTCTAATTTGTTGAAAAAAACTGACGCGTTACTTTTCGGTATTCTGTAAATACATATAATGATAATATTGTAGGTCAGTAATTCAATGCCACAGCACTCAAAATAATTCTTACACGCTATTTCTGTGGTTAGATCAATTAATTTAAAATCGAGCTCTTTTTTAACTAAAATGCAGGTACCTCCGCGCTTTTCTTTTTGTCTCGAGTAGTGTGCGGCTAACTTGTAGCCAGTCATAACAACATTTTTCTCACAGCCGCTCATGACAAATGTTTCCGTGAGACATAAAATGTGAATTTCCATTTTACTATCTTGCTGTAATTGTAACAAAGTTAAGTGTAATGAATCAATTTTATTTACGAGTCCTGCGATATTTTGGTGTAGTATATTAAGTTTGGAGTTCGAAGTTTTATTGTTTTTATCGAAAAAAGTGTTTTTGTGGTGATTTGGTTTTTGTTCCAAAGTAATATGGAATGGTGCCTTTTTTCGCCGGAATAATAGGTGAGTTGTTTAAATGTGTGCTAACGTTTGTTTCAATATTTTTTCCCATTATTTGCTTGTTTTTTTGTTTGTTAAAAAAATAGGGAATCGTCCCTTTAATAATTTTTTTAGTCGTTTCTTTTTTTTTGTTTTTATTTAGAAATTGTTTTATTTTTTTTGTATCTAAAAATGTATTTTCATAATCCTCGACATCAATTTCAAACTTAATTTTCTTTGCAATTTCTAAAAGCGAATAATACTGTAGTGAATTATTTTTACATTGCAAGTATTTAGAGTTTGTATATGTTTTAGAAATGGATGATAAGTATTCATTCAGTTTAATTTCCTGCATATACTGACTGCTTAAGACCTCTAAGACAAATACTCTAATATTTTGAAGTGTGTGTAGGGCTATATTTAAATGTTTCATTAGTAAAAATGGATTATTCTCATTAGCACCGACCGCAAGGATAACTCTGTCACCCCTACATAATTTTTGCTTTAAAATGTCACAATAAGATAGTACTTCTGAGCACGATGCGTTTGGCTTAACAAAAGATGTAATTTTATAGTCATTCCAATTAGTATTCCAATTTTCGGTTAAAATATGTGCTAAACCGGTAACTTGCTGGTCGCCTAAGATGAATAATTGTTTTTTTCTCGCCGCTTCGTCGTCTGGCATTTTCGGTGTAGCGGCGGTGGCTGCAGTTTTATTATTATCGATTGTTGACGTAGAAATATTCTCTTGAGTACTTGTAGATGTTTCGCTAAGGTACGGTCCTATATTATTCGACCTTGTTTGTAATTCTGTGGTTCGATTCTGAGGATCAAATTGCTCGCATGTCATCGCCTGTGTATCGCTTGTCCTTACATCGCTAGATGGCTCTGAGTGGTTATTGTTTTGTGTAGGCATATTCAGCTCGCTGGGGGAGCTAATTATACGGCAGCGTGTTGGAGTCGATGAAATCGATTTAGGCTTTTTGTTTTTTCCCATAGGTGAGTCAAAAATTCCCATAGTAGGTATGATTTTTTTATATGTTTCGATTAATTTTTGATATTTTTCTAATTCTACCTTCATTGTACCTACTATTTTCCAAATTTAAATTTTCTATTTCTTGATGTGCCGAGTTTAATTTTAAGTTTAATTCTTCGATTTGTAATTTAAGTTCAGTTGTAGTATCGTCCAATAATGACGTATTTGGTAGGCTTTTCATTGTAGTGTCAAAAATTGTGGTGTCATCAAAAGTATTGTTCAGGCTCGTATTACAAAATCTAGATCTGTCAATAGATTTAGATCTTTGTACACGGCGTCTTTGAGTAATGTTTTCATGTGAGTTGTCCATTTTCGAATATAAGCGGTTCCTTTATTATTAAAACTCGTCCGGCGTATAAAGCGTTTTTATTGTGTTATTTTTAGATGGTCAACAGCGCCATCTAGTGCCAAGTAGATTAAAATAGTTTGCCCTGCTCTCCTCTGATTGGTAAAAGTATCAGCTGATCATGTAAACACTATTCGAATGAGTGAAAATTAACGTTTGTAGTTATCAGAATAAATATTTCTTTCCAAATACCAGTTTATTCTTCCACTCACCGGTTGTAAATGACAGCTCAGAGCAATGATGTTGCTTCTTGTTTAGCAAACAAACATAATCTCTTAGTATTTTCCACAGCAGACACTCGTAATGCAAATGTTTCTTTATCTCGATAGGTATAAAGATTTTTCCAGAGATAACACTTTTCACGCTTTAGCACAACTAGTTGGACAAGCTGCTTCAAAATTTGTAACGTAGAAATCACTTTTACTATTTATTTAACTAATTTTAATACGGAGGTTGAAGTGCACAGTGACTACTAGCGCCACCTAATGGTCAAAAAGGTTATCTATTTTCACTTCTCAAGCTTACGCGCTCACTAGACATGAAATAAAACAATTTTTAACGGATACTAGCGCGGTTTTATTGGAAGTTATGAAAAATGCAACTTTTTTAAAATCCTCCAACGTGCCGGACTACAGCTGGGCCACAAAAAAAAAGTTGGAAATCTGACTTTTTGACTATGCCATGATGAAGTCGATAATTTGTCGGAATTTGTCGCCAAAAACCAGAATTTGTCGGGCTTGGAAGAACCAGATTTTGTCGATCTTGCGTTTAGGAGATATGTGAGGATACGCTGTGGAGACTTTTCTACCTGGATCTTGAGTAAGGAAGGTCATATCGAAAATCTGATAACTCGAGTGTGTAGCCGTTAGTTTGTCGGAATTTGTCACCAAGAACCAGATTTTGTCGATCTTGCGTTTAGGAGATATGTGAGGATGCGCTGTGGAGACTTTTCTACCTGGATCTTGAGTAAGGAAGGTCATATCGAAAATCTGATAACTCGAGTGTGTAGCCGTTAGTTTGTCGGAATTTGTCACCAAGAATCAGATTTTGTCGATCTTGCGTTTAGGAGATATGTGAGGATGCGCTGTGGAGACCTTTTTACCTGGATCTCGAGAACGAAAGGTCGTAAGCGTATCCTCACATATCTCCTAAACGCAAGATCGACAAAATCTGATTCTTGGTGACAAATTCCGACAAACTAACGGCTACACACTCGAGTTATCAGATTTTCGCTATGACCTTCCTTTCTCAAGATCCAGGTAGAAAAGTCTCCACAGCGTATCCTCACATATCTCCTGAACGCAAGATCGACAAAATCTGGTTCTTGGTGACAAAATCCGACAATCTACCGGCTACACATACTTACGAGTAATCAGATTTTCGCTACGACCTTCCGTTTTCGAGATCTGTGTGGCCCAGCTGTAGAGACGTCTCTACAGCTGAGCCACACGTATCTCCTAAACGCAAGCCCGACAAATTCTGGTTTTTCGCGACAAATTCCGACAAATTATCGACTTCATCATGGCATAGTCAAAAAGTCAGATTTCCAATTTTTTTTGTGGCCCAGCTGTAGTCGTCCGGCACGTCTAAATGGCCTCTTCGTACCACAGATAAATTGCATTGATTACTGGAAAATGGATCCAACAAAATAATAAAGGTAACATTTTGGGAAAGGGACATTTCGGGAAAGGGACATTATGAACCTGAACGCCACAGCCTTTTTTGGCACCGTGGCCGGGCCACGACCTTTGACACCAGAATTGCAGGTTTGCATGTGAATATTTATGTATATTTATGAAATGCAGGGGGCTCATTGAGTTTGGAATCGAACCTGCTGGATAACTGTCTAATTTCAAAATCTATCGCAAGCGCTTTCATTTGACAGATGGATGTGACACATTGCTACATTTCTGCTAAGTTTTTATTTGTGCCAAAAATAAATATCAATGTATCACATCCTGAAAGTGATTGCGATAGATTTTCAAATTAGACAATAGATAGGCTGCTTTACTCCTGTAGGTTCCGGGTTAGGTTAGAGATAATTTCGAGGTTATTTTTTATAACAGACAGCAGAAATATAGGGTAAATCGTCCCATTATTGGCCTCCCCCCAATTTATTGGCCCCCTCAACTTAACATCAAAAAATAAGAATATTAATCAATAAACTGTGTTGCTTTAAGAGTATGGCCGCCAAAAATTGTACAATAACAATCGTGAATTCGTAACACACGGTAACATTCGTGAATGGAGGTAACACGTGTGAAAATTAAGCCTAGTGTACATTAGTAAACTATTCCTAATAATTACACGGAATAAAATAATAAAATGATTGTTATCACAAGGTAGTTTTAATTTGGAATCTTAGGTAAATATATTAAAATATAAACAATTTGTTCTTCGTAAAACACTTGATTCTTACAAAAAGGAAGGCCTTTTGATTTTAGATTCTTTAGTGTATACTACTCTTTAACAACCGATCACGAATGTTACGTAACACATTAGTAACACACGGTATCATTCGTGAATGATAAAACTCGTAGATATGACCTAAAAATATTATTTATTATGTGACTTTTGAGTTTATGGACGCCGCGTAGTTTGATTTGTCAAAAGAATAATCTTATCTACACACACAATCTAAAATAATATAGAAAATTTGCATTCTGACCGTGTTATTCTCACTTGAAAATATTAAAAACTCCCGAGACAAAACTACCGACTACCTTTAAGATGACTTTGACAGTAAACAAAAAGGCGTTTTTTCCTAAACGTTTGGCCAACCTGGAGCTGGGTGTTGCCATGACTAAGAAATATTATCACAGACGGGGAATCTAGCTAGTTCCGTTGTTAATCGTTGTAACTTACGTGAAGTAACATTCGGGAAAAAAAGTAGTAAAAAATTAGTTTTATACGTATTGTTTTTTTGGGTTATATTTTTAAAAGAATACATTAAAACTTAGCAAATTAACATAATAATTCAAAAGTGCTAACGTTTCAACGGATCACAAAAAAATTGTGCAATAATGAGACGTCATAAGTATGAGATGTCTTAGTGGGACACACACAATTTGTATGGGAACCAAAATTAACTCTTTATCGAAAAACAAATTGCACTCGTGGGTAATAGGCAACCAAAATTAATTTAAATCATTCGCATGAATAAAAACGATACTGCGGAACAGAAAAAAATACAAGTTAAACTTTAACAATATAAAATATGGAATTTATAATATTCAATATGTGACGGACACATATTTTTTCCCAAATGTACAATTTTTGGCGGCCATACTCTTAAAGTAAAACTAAATCATTAGTATATTATCTTAATAAATTGGCAACAGTGAAGAGTTATTTTTTAAAACAGCCGCCAAATTTTCAATCTTTGTTGAAGTCTTAACAAGTTTCATGTTACGTAAGCAGTTTCTTAGATTTTTGTTAAGACAAGTGCCACCTGTTTTTATTGTTCTTGTGGTAATTATTGTGGTTTTCCATTATTGTTTTCTTTTTTTTTGTGTTCTGTACAGTTTGAGTATGTCTTTTCGTTAAAACTATGCAATTTAAGCTAGCCCTTTTCTTTAAGATTAGACTCATGGTAATAGATGAAAATTCAATTTTTAGTAATGCCAGTAACTGGTGAAAAGCATACGTACTAATATTTTGGTTTAAGGCACTGAAGATGAAGCCAAAGATAAATAAAGAAGACAGCTAAAAGACCTTAATTCTCGATTGGAAAATGATTTTTCCTGATCCCTCAAGGATCGGCCTATCTATGTATCTACTGATAACATGAGTTATTGATGCCTATCTATTGATATTAGGCATGGCCAATAATTGGCGCAGTACATGCCAATAATTGGTCAAAGGGGGCCAATAATTGGACTAAGGGTCTATTTTTGTAAAAACGAGTTTAATGGCTTAAAACGACTGAAAATCCTGGAAAAATCATATTGTATGTTATAATCACAATATTTTTATTTATTTGAACGGATAAAATCATAATAAATAAAGGAAATCTTTAATATTTGAGGAGTTTTGTTGTAACGTATTGCTTAAAGGGCCAATTATTGGCTGGTTTACCCTATTTCTTATTATACACATTGCCGGTGGACCAGCAGGTATTGTATACAATGCCTACGCAAAGTATAAAATGAATAATATTTCATACATTGCCTAGGCATTGTATACAATGCCGGATTATACACATTGCCGGTAACATATACATACTTTGAAAACAATTCCCCACAGGCAACCAGACATTTCTGACGCTGACGGATACCTTTTGGGCCCAAAGCACTAAGTATCACACTACACAAGGTTATTTTTAGTTAATACAAAACCTCTCGTGGAGTTGATCAGACCATCAAACTGAACATCTTTCATTATGGGACCAACCTTGAAATCACGAAAAATAATCAGCTGTTCCATACAAAATTACAATCCCACTCCATCGAAATGTATGAAACACAGCTGATTTTTTTTTCGTGTTTTCAAGTTTGGTCCCATAATGAAAGATGTTCAGTTTGATGGTCTGATCAACCCCACCAGAGGTTTTGTATTAACTAAAAATAACCTTGTATAGTAGTACCCCCCACAGTGGGTCGAACGGTACATACCCACCAGTGGGGTAATGCCGGTGGGTCCACGGGTCTTACATCGTGTTTCGTGTTCTGTGTTTCTGTGTGGGTCTTCGTCAATGTCGTCATGCTACTCGGGCAGAAGGCCCGGACCATCAAAGCGGGGACGAGAAGTTAAGATGTGAGTAGGCTAGAGCGGGGAATATCAAACAAAGCAGTCAAAAAATATTTTTTTTTCGCTACAACTAGTAGATGGCGGAACTTGTAAGGTAAGGCGCCGTAGTAGGTCTACTAGGTACTAGCGACGCCAATACCTACATTTAATTTTTATTACTCGTAAACCAAATCGATATTTAAAAAAAGCTTTTTAAAAAAAGCAAAACCTTCGAAACCTTAAAAAACAGCTCCATAAAAAGCAAGAAATTATGTTCAAATCGATTAATTAAAACGCGTCTGTTGAAGTCGGGTGGAGCTGGAAGTATCTTTTTTTACTTATTATATTAATTGTTTATATTCTAAAAACCCCACCCGACTTCTGTTTACTGCCCCATACCTACCTTCGCCCTTTCTTATCATGTTACATCGTCGAAAAAAGCAGTTGTTCTGTGAGTGTTTTTATTGCGACAACAACAGGACGGACTTGCGCACGCGCTGCCTGCGCGCTCAGCACGGCTGCGCGCTGGCCGTGGCGTAGAGCACGTCCAGGGCGTTGCACAGCGCGCGGTAGTTCACCTATACACAGTCAAACTTATCTAAATGTCAGTTTTACAAAAGAGCAAAGAGGTGGCCTGAGAGAGCTGGCCTATAAGCCTTATAGGCTAGCTAGGATTTGTATAGGTAGTTTATGCCTTATAGTATAAGTATATTACTATATAATATAATTATTACTATACAAGTCCAACCACTAAAACTGTGGTCCCTCCCTGCATTAACAAAACTAAGATTGGGAATATATATACTTTGAGGTGGAACGTCAAGGCCTGGCATCGGCGATAATAACTGATGGTGATAGTTCTAGATGGCAAGGGGCGGTTAAACTGGCAGATTTTCCGCATCCTTTAATAACATTATTGGCTGATTTTCATACAACATCGCGCTACGCAGCGGGGAAGGCGGTGTTTGCGATATAGCAGGGTGGAAATCTTACAAAAAGAAGATTAGAAAACAATTTTCACACAAGTCATCTCGGAAATAATAAAATATATGTGCAGTGTGGTCGTAACCTCTATGCCGCAGCCGCGCCGTTAGCCGAAGCACTGCCGCACTGCGACCGGTCCTTGTCCTAACGTAATGTAAGTGTAGTGTGTAGTAACCTCTATGCCGCAGCCGCGCCGGTAGCCGAAGCACTTGTAGACGAGGTCGCGCTCGCGCGCCGACACCAGCGCCAGCAGGTTGCGCTGGCACAGCGCGCGCTCCACCGACACGCGCGGGATCGTGCCGCACTGCGACCGGTCCATATCCTAAAATAATTCGGACATCATCATATTTATTTATTTATTTTATTTATTTATTTATTTATCGTTTTTGGATAGCTAACAGCTTATAAACATACAGATAACAACAAATATATATAACTAAAAGCTATTGACAAGCTACCACATGTAGAATTCAAAAGAAGTTGATCTTAAAGCAATCATAGCCCAGAAGGGACAGGTGCGCAATAGTATAATAACATTAAACTAGATTTTAAACATTAACTTAATAACAGTCGTGATGCTGTTGAAAAACAAATCAATATTGGCGTCAGCGTTATTAATGGCGGAACAAGCTCTCATAAGGAAACTGTTATGCCTGTAGTTGGTGTGCATAGAAGGAATACTAAATGGTCTATATGAATCGTTGCGGGGCGCTCTTGTAGGTATTTTGAAACGAATTTTATAAAGTAGTTCCGGACAATCCACTGAACCTCTAATCAACTTAAGTAGAAATGAAACATCTGCAATATTACGTCTAACAGAAAGTGGTAGCAGGTGAAATTTAGTACAACGATCTTCGTAAGATGTTTTAGGAATTTTGAATTTGAAATTTAGGAACCGAGTAAATTTTTTCTGGATCTTCTCTATATCATTTATGTATGTTACGTAACAGGGGTTCCAAATCTGGCTAGCATACTCGAGATGGCTGCGGACATAAGCACAATAAAGGATTTTGATGGTTTTCATGCGTTTAAAAGGCTTAGACAGGCGCATAATAAACCCTAGTGAACGAGATGCCTTATTGATAGTATTGACAATATGTTTATCAAATAGCAGTTTAGAATCAAGGATGACTCCCAGGTCTTTAGCTTCCTGACGAATGGATAATTTTTCATTTTTGATACTGTAACTACTATTAAAGGGATTGATTTTACGGGTAAAACTTATAGAAAAACATTTAGATACGTTCAAATCTAGTTTATTTAAGTAACAGTATGAGTCTAACCTTTGGAGATCATCCTGAAGCTGAACCGCATCAATATTATTATTTACAATTTTAAAAATTTTCATGTCGTCTGCAAATAAGAGATGATTAGAATGATGAAAACACTGACCTATATCATGAATAAAAATAATAAAAAGCAAAGGACCAAGCAGGGAGCCTTGAGGAACCCCAGAGGGTATGAGTGACCACGAAGATGTATATCCACTAAGCACTACCGCCTGAGACCTTTTGTCAATGTACGATGAAAACCATCTGAATAGATTTCCCCTAATGCCTACCTTCATAAGCTTTAATAATAACATTATAATATATATTACATTACATGACTTTAAATTGGCCTGAAAAAAAATGACGTACATTCTTCTTTACGTTCAGCGATTTTGATTAAACTGAAAAATTAAATTTGGCATTCCACTTGAGAGGGATCGCGGGAGGGATGTAATGGACGTTCTAAGTATTTAAATTTACGGTATCATATTGGCCTCAAGTCGATCAACTTCACCTTGAAAACTTCCAAAATGTTGGACAACTGGTCGGGGAACTTGGCGAGCTTGGTGAGCGCGCCGGAGACGATGTGGCGCTCCTCGAAGGAGAGGAAGTTGAGCGGCGAGTCGATGGTGGGCACGTGCGGCACGGGCTGCAGCAGCGGCGCGCGCTCCAGCCCGCCCTGCGTCTGCACCGCGCCGATCGTCTCGCAGAACCGCTCGTACTCCACGTACCGCCGCCGCCCCGGCGCGCAGAACCTACACCAGCGTCAGCGTATTGCAATCACTTAAAACGGCCTTAGTATTCCCGCTGTCCCCCACCTTTACCTCTGGCTCTGGGGGACATCAGGAAATCCCGTATGTACGGTCTATTCCCGTTATCCACCACTTGGGCATATCGGGAAGAAAATGTGAGACCGTAAAGGAAATTAATAAAAATATTTCAACTTTGCCTTACTGAATATACTGTTTACTATACACATACTGTACGTTACTTTTGACTATGGTCCACACCAGTAAAACATTCTATGGGATTCATAAATTATACAGCACTTGTGAACTTATGCTGAAAATATTGAAAAGTGGTAGGTGTTAAAAATGTTACTTAATAAATAAGAATATTTGTGACACAAATGGCTCTTCTTAACGTAGCAGGAACTCTTATGCCAGAGATACTTTTATCTTAAAGGACCAAACTTAAGAGCAAACTTAAGCTTTGAATTCGTGGAAAGGACTGTGTAGGAACAATAACGAAAAGTAGGTAATTATGAGGTAGGGATAGGAGATGCGAAGGAGAGGCGAGGGTTCGGAATTTGGAGTGAGGCAGTCTCTGAGGTTTCTTTGAAATTACAATAAAACTGGCATAGCCAACGAGGCACGTACACTTCCATGAGCGTGTCCATCTCGACGGGCGTGAGCGACATCCCGGAGGCGGCCAGGCCGCGGTAGAAGTCAGCGCGCGGGATCACCAGCTCGCCCTGCTTGTCGAACTGCCGCAGGAAGTCACGCGGCCGGATCCCCTCGCGGATCATCTGCGACACACGACGAACCAGCCCCCGTATTACAACCTCTTAAAACTTGTCAGTTTTCTGAATTCAATGAATTCATCTATCAATGCGTTTCTTTCTACTAAGTTGTAAAGCAAATACCTGCATATAACTTAGCAAGAGAAAGATGAGACTAAAGATGCGCAACACCTACAAACACTAAACTCTTTTGTCTTATCTTTGTCTTGCCAAGTTCTGTGCCAGTACCTATCTGTAAAAGAGACGCACTGATAGCAATTCAAAAAACTGAAAAGTTTAAAGAGGTTGTATACGGGGCAGAGCTATTGAAAAACATTCCTTATTTTCGTCCATGCTTATGGTGATTCTTTATTCGTACTTTGTACGTGGCATTCATGGAGAGATTTTTTTCAGAAACATGGTTTTACAAATGAATTCCTTATAGGCAGAATCCTCCAGAATATAATCAGAAACACAGACGTATATAAGGGGGGGGGGGGGGGGTTTGGGGGTCCGGACCCCCCCATTCATATCCATCTTACTTGTCCAACAGAAAAAAATTACATGCACCGCGCCGATTGTAGAAAACGATAGATGCTTAGTCCGTCGCAGGGTGTATCTCGAGATATTATACGACACAAAGCGGAGAAAATTTTGGTAATTTTAACTTCGTTAAAAGTGTTATAGACAACTTTGCCGTAGAATGCATTTTTTTGAAGTTGTTACCCAAAAACTGAAATAAGTTGAGGTTTTTCGATTCTTTCAGGGTTTCAGGTCAAGCAGGGGCGACCGCCCGGGGCTCCCTTTTATAAACCCAGCCGCACACCTCTACAGTTTACCTTTATACAGTCCTACAATTATTATCGTTAATTCCCTATTAGCGACAAAATCGTTATGGTGGCAAAACATGATCAGAACAACTTGGCAAGATCTCGTCGAAACTTCATCGCTCGCTACCATATGTGCCATTTAAGATTTGGCCATTGTAAAATCCAGGAGCGGCCCTAGGGCGGTGCAAGCGGTGCGACTGCACTGGGCGCCCTCGTGTGTGGGGCGCCAACAACGCCCGACCACCGGTCGACTATCAATCGTATTGTTGCCTGGTGACGAGCGACGACGTGACGAATGAAACTAACCAAAAATCGCACTGCGCGGCCATTTTCAGTGTAAACAAGCAAGATTAGTGGATTAACCGACTAAAAATCGCGCAGCGCAGCTGTTTTTTTTACTATAAACAAGCAACATTAGTCGATGAAACTGACTAAAAATCGCGCTGCGCGGCGGTTTTTTACTGTAATAAGTAAAATTATAAGATTCGAAGATGAAACTGATTAAAAATTGCTGATAAACAAGCAAGATTACAAGATTAGTAGGTGAAACTGACTAAAAATCGCGCAGCGGTTTTTTTACTGTAATAAGTAAAATTACAAGATTAGTAGATGAAACCGATTAAAAATTGCTGATAAACAAGCAAGATTACAAGATCAGTAGGTGAAACAGACTAAAAATCGCGCTGCGCGGCCATTTTTTAACTAACAGGCAAAATTAAAAATCTTGGAATCGCAGATAGGGGTCGCCTCGTAGAAATGTCGCCCAGGACATTGGTAGTGCTAAAACCAGCACTGACAGGCAATGTTTAATGTCAGCACTGATTTTTTTTTGCGTTGAGGACCCCCCCCTTGTCAAAGCTATAGCTACGTCCGTGATCAGAAACAATTTTTTTCCAGTCACAAATAGACGAACTAATGAAAACTATTAGGAATCTGTGCTTTTGAATCTCAATCAATTTCATAGGTTCTGAATGGTCTTACGAATTCACACATATAGGTGCATTATCTACCTAACCTAGTCCACTATCAAATAATAAGTCTGACGTGAACGGGTAGGTAGTTAGAAGGTAATAACTAACAAGTTCCTCGTGGCAGGCTCACCTTGCCCTTGATCTTGGCGAGTATCTGCACGATGTCCGTCTGCAGCGGGTCGGGCGCGCGGTGCGCGTGCGCGCGCGGCTGTGGCGCGGCGCCCGCGATCTGCGCCGACTCCGGCTCGCGCTCCTCCATCTGATCCAAACGTTCAATAGTTCCTTAACAATCTATTTGGTTAGGTACCAATCGAGCTGTCTGAGATGATGGTTATACAGTGTGGGAAAAAGTTCTACAAAGTGAATTTGTCTAATTTCGAAATCTTTCGTAATTGTAGGTACATACAAATTCCAACATCGAGTGGACCGCGGTCCCCGAGCACAGACACCTAACTCGGCGGAAGTGCTTCCCTTTTCGCTGAATATTAGCGAACAGTTCCTGCCTCTACAGCTAATAATGTGAGTGAGTGTGTTTGATACCTCGTCGAGCAGGCGCACGTAGCTGAAGCCGCAGTCGTCGAGGTAGCGCGCCTCGAGCGCGCGCACCTGCGCCGCCGTCGGCAGCACGCCCAGCCGCGCCAGCACGCGCCGCACCGCCGACCGCGACACGTGCCCGTTGTTCAACCTGCATCATACACAATTTATAACTAAAGGCTTTGTGCGCTGTAGACATCGCTTTAACATGGGTATCTTTGCCATATTGAAAAATTTAGAGATACTGAATAGACAAAAAATATATATGTTACCGTTAAAGTACGGAATCCGTTAATCTGCAGATTAACTGGTGAATCTGCAGTTTAACTGGTCGAGTCAGTTAAAGTGCGAAATTTTTCTTAATATAGACGATTTCCGCACTTTAACTAGTTAAACTGCACATTAACGGATGTTACACCGTTAAAGTGCGGAATACAGTGAATGTAATAGCCAAGGCTTCAGGAAAAAGTAAAAGACCTAGCTACGTTTCTGACGCTTCGCCGGCCGCTCCTGCGGCACGCTCGCTCGGCTCGCGGGTTTTTAGTCGCAATACTAACCTTACCTAACCTAATAAACTCCTTAAGACTTTGGCTGAATGCGGGCAGCGCAGGCCCGATCGTTGTGGAGATCCAGCTGCAGTGGGACTAGTGGGAGTCGTGCGGTTTTTATTTGTTTTATGCACAACGAGATATGCTTGGTCTTCATCTCACCTGATGTTAAGTGATGATAAGGCCAAAGGTGGAAGCGCACTACACCCGGAATCCTCATCACTGAGGTACTGGCTATCTTACCTCTAACTGCCCGAACCGGAACACATTTTTTTTTACATTGTTGTTAATGGTGTCAGACTTAGGTAAGATGTTAGTAGCTAACCAGGCAGACTTGAAATAAGCCCTACCATACCACCAACCAAACCGAGTACAAATTGTGGCCCCCCTGGGAATCGAACTCGGGACCCCTGCGTCTTACACGGGTGGGCGAACCACTAGACCACAGAGGAGGTTAATATGATGATGATGATGATACTGACTGGTCGTGGTCCCCGAAGGCGGGTCGCAGGTCTATCGCGCGCTCGGCGCAGGCGGCGCGCACGCGCAGCAGGGCGGCCTGCGCGGCGTCGAGCGCGGCGGCGCCGGGCCCGCCCGCCTCCTCGGCCGCGCCGCGCGCCGGCAGCAGCGCCACCGCCCGCGCCGCCGCGCCCGCTGACACCGTGGGGTGCTTCTCCAGCTCCTTCACGGTGAACACTGCCACAACGAAACAACATCCTTTGCAATAAAACCTCATTGTTCGTCGTCGAGAGTGGGTCGTGGAGATCCTTGGGAGGCCTACGTATACCCAGCAGTGGGTGTCGTGCGGCTGATACGATGATGAGGTGTAAATAAATCGAGGAGTTCGATGACGCAGTTGTTTAGCCCAGCGATTGCGGAGGTTAAGCAACTTTCGCAAGGCTCGGTCACGGTGACCAAAATTTTTTTATCTCGCGCCCCTCCGTGCTTTGAAAGGCACGTTAAGCCTTTGGTCCCGGGTGCAATTGCAGTCGATAATACCCACCAATCCGCATTGGTCCTGCGTGGTGGGTTATGGCCCATCCACTTTATCCACCCTGGAAGGCCTGTGCCCCAGCAGTGAGAACATTAAAAATAGCTGATGGTAAGTATAGGTGTAAAACTTGGCCTATTCCCGTTGCCCCCACTGTTTGTCCACCACTGGTGGATATCGGGAAATAAAGTATGGACGATCTATTTCCGTTGTCCACTATAATCGGGAAGAAATGTATAAAAAAAATCACAGATTTTACAGTCACCGCAAGAATCGGAGCATTGAAAATGAACACAAAAATTTACGAATAACTAAAATCAAATCATATGCAAAGTCCTATTAAATTTATAAAGTTACCTAGGTAGTACCTATTTATTTTTACGATTGTGACACTCGGCTCCGCCTCGTGTCACAAAAGCGCCCGCTGACTGCCTCGACGCGGCCGAAATAATATTAACCAATTTTCGAAATTCTAACGAATGCACTTCTCGTCCGCTTCTGCATCTTGACCATGACGATCGGTCAATAATCATAGAAGCTACAACACTTTTTATGTACGGAAACAGCCGTTTTTCTACAATTCCAAATCTAAAGGGACCACCTACAGGTCACAATTATAAACCGATTTTCAAAATTATTTCGCCATTTCATAGCTAAACTAATACCCTAGGACCTTTTTTTTAATTTTTTCTTAAGTCGGTTTTTTTTCCGAAATATTTACAATTTAGTAAACAAACATCCCCCAAAAAACCCGGAATTTTTGGAATTTTGCATAATTCCAAAAAAAGTTACCGGTAGATTTTCAAAATTCAAACGTTCACACGTGTCTCGATAAACTCCTCAACTTTTGGTACTATTTTTATTTCGATCCTCCCAAAATCCTCGAAGATATGGCCAAAAATACGTCTCAGGCGATTTGCATCTGATAACCATTTTCAATGGTAAAAACTTTTTTCCCGATATACCCCAGTGGTGAACAAAGGTGTGCGACAACGGGAATAGGCATAAAAAATTAAAGAGAAAAAGGAAATTCGTTTTACGTTGAAAATAATTAAATCACTGTTGTTACAGTAGCCGGCAAACATCTTGAAATATGGTGGGGATTGCGCAGAACGCGAATTTCGGGTATGCTTAGCGGTGAGATACGCGGGCGGCGGGAGAGGGGTGCGTGCTATTGGTCGCTCTCAATTGTATATGCGCGAGCATATCCCCACTCCACCGAAAGAGCGTCAAGATGTTTGCTGGAATCTGTACTATACAATCTACAGCTGTTAGGCACAGTCATAGCTTTCATAATATAAAAAAAGAAAACATTATTACTTACCTAGCTGTTTGTACTTAGATTGACCATACCTACATGACAGTTGTTTAGAATAGAATAGAATAATGATGATGAGTACGCAACTTAAATAAGCAACAAGAAATTTTCCCCAAGTAAAGTAATGAAATGATTAGCGTCAAAATGGCGGCGCCAATGTCATAATGTTAATATTTTCATATTGTCAGATATAGTACTGAAATCCTACTATTTGATACCTTTAGTAAAAAATTTAGTACCTTTCTCGTTCTTAAGATAAAGCAATTAAAAGTTGGTCCCGCCAATTTGACGTCAAAATGGCGGAACCACACGAAACAACACATCCGAGTGGATAGTCACATACATATATTTTTACTACCTATAAACTACCTCATAAAACTGTAACCTAATTGGCATTATTCAAAGGAAAATCAGAGATACAGACTTGAACTCCTGGTCCCGCCATCATGATGTTTTTATGATTCGAAAAAATCACGCGAACAGCAATAGTTTCTTAATTTTTAATATATATGCATTCACTACCTAATTGCTACCTATCAATAAAGCTTAATAATCCCAATGTAAGCCTTTATTTTAATAAATAAATGTATTTTTATTTATCCCAATAGAAAATATTACTAGCAGTAGTAACACGCACGTGTAGTACGTGGACAAGATAGACAGGATAGCGGACAACGCGGCGGACGGCACAGCGGACTGCGCAGCCGACAACACACTGGATGGAACAATAGAGAATAAAGCACAGTGAACAATATTGTGAACAGCACAGCACATTAGACAGCACAGCTCAATGGACAATTACGCAAATAATTGTAAACATCATCATCATCATCATATCAGCCACACGACACCCACTGCTGGGTATAGGCCTCCCCTAAGGATCTCCACGACGATCGGTCCTGCGCTGCCTGCATCCACTGGCTTTCCGCGACCTTCACCAGATCGTCGGTCCACCTTGTCGGGGGCCTACCCACGGAGCGTCGTCCGGTGCGCGGTCGCCATTCCAGAACCTTTCTGCCCCAACGGCCATCGGTTCTTCTCGCTATCTGTCCCGCCCATTGCCACTTCAGCTGAGCAATCCTTCGAGCGATGTCGGTTACTTTGGTTCTCCTGCGGATCTCCTCGTTTCTGATTTGATCACGCAGGGAAACGCCGAGCATGGCTCTCTCCATTGCACGCTGAGCGACCTTGAGCCTCCTTATGAGACCCATAGTTAGCGGCCACGTTTCACTGCCGTAAGTCATCACTGGCAACACACACTGTTCATAGACTTTCGTCTTGAGACACTGAGGTAAGTCGGACGCGAAGATTTTTCGAAGCTTCCCGAATGCTGCCCACCCGAGTTGGATTCGACGAGAGATCTCTTTCTCGAAGTTGGACCTACCTAACTGGACTGCCTGTCCTAGGTATACGTAATGGTCAACAACTTCAAGTGTAGTGTTCCCAACATGAACTGGAGAGGGTACAACATGGGCATTTGACATAATTTTCGTCTTATCCATGTTCATCCTTAGACCCACTCTTTGGGAAGCACTACGGAGATCTTCGAGCATTGTGTTCAAGTCTTCCATGGTCTCAGCCATAAGGACTATATCATCGGCAAAACGAAGGTGTGTTAGGTACTGGCCATTAATGTTGATGCCGAGTCCTTTCCAGTCTAAGAGCTTAAAGATGTCCTCCAACGCAGCTGTGAACAGTTTCGGAGAAATAACGTCTCCCTGTCTCACACCACGCTGCAGTTGGATAGGATTTGTGTTCTGGTTCTATACTCGGATCGTCATGGTGGCATTTTGGTACAAGTACCTCAACACCTCGATATACCTATAGTCCACTTGGCACCTTTGGAGAGACTGCAGCACCGCCCAGGTTTCAATCGAATCAAAGGCTTTCTCATAGTCCACGAACGCCAAGCAAAGTGGCTCATTATACTCCTCAGTCTTCTGTATAACCTGCCGCAGCGTATGGATGTGGTCTATGGTGCTAAAGCCTTTTCGGAACCCGGCTTGTTCGGGAGGTTGGAAGTCGTCGAACTTGCGAGCGAGACGATTCGTAAGGACTCTCGAAAACAACTTATAGACATGACTCAGAAGCGAGATGGGTCTATAGTTCTTTAAGAGGGACTTGTCACCCTTTTTAAAGAACAAGATCACCTCACTTATGTTCCATGTCTTTGGCGTTCTGCCCTGGACGATGACGGAATTAAACAGCTTCTGGAGGACTTTGAGTATCGGCTTACCGCCCGCTCTCAGAAGTTCTGTAGTGATTCCATCGTCACCCGCCGCCTTGTTGTTTTTCAGCTGTTTGAGAGCCAAACTAATCTCGTACAGGCTGACGTCCGGGATATCTTCGGTATAGTGTCGGGTAAGCTTGGCTCTGGGGTCTTTAGCCTTGCTTTCAACAGGTGTCTGCGTGGAATATAACTGCCCATAGAAGCTCTCGATCTCCCTCAGGATTTCAGGCTTTGTTGAAATGATGTGTCCGTCGTCAGTTTTCAGCATCGTCATCTGGCTTTGCCCAATAGACAGATCTCTCGCGAACACTTTGGAGCCTTTATTCCGCTCAATGGCCTCTTTAATACGATTCGTATTAAATTGGCGAAGGTCGCTCGTCAAAAACTTAGATATCTGTCTATTAAGCTGCCGATAACGATTAGCGTCTACTGAACTCTGGAGCCTCATTTGATCTGATCCATGAGTAGGAGTGTGTGGTCGGAGAGTTTCTTTATCTTGGGACGGCGGGTCTTAAAGAGCTTGGACCCTACCGTACGGACAGTATCCACCACCATGTTGTTTAGATCGTCCACATCTATGCTGTTCTCAAGGGCTTCGAAGCGGTTTTGGAGTTCGAGTTGAAAGCTATCGGGGTTATTGAACATGTGTCATTTCTGACTTTACCGTCCGGACTGAACCAGGTCCACTTCCGGCTTTCCGGCTTTCTGAAGAATTGTAAACATAACTCTTAAACTATAAATAAAATCCCTTAAATTTTATATTAATTTTTATTTTCTCACATAAATTATGCAATGTGGAATAATATTTAACTGACTTTTATTGAGAAAAGAAGAGAAGAGAATTTACTTAAGAAAAGTACTATTACAAGCTTTTTACGGGAAGCAATTTACATTGTCTTGAGTGTTTAAAGCCCTCGCCTACGACTATCATCGACAAACTATCATCGACAGACAATATAATGATTAACTACCCGTTCTTGGCTGTAATGTAATGTACTGAATACATTTATTTATTAAAATTAAGGCTTTCATTGGGATTATTAAGCTTTATTGATAGGTAGCAATTAGGTAGTGAATGCATCTATGTTAAAAACTAAAAAAATATTGCTGGTCGTGTGATTTTTTCGAATCATAAAAACATCATGATGGCGGGACCAGGAGTTCAAGTCTGTATCTCTGATTTTCCTTTGAATAATGCCAATTAGATTACAGTTTTATGAGGTAGTTTATAGGTAGTAAAAATATATGTATGTGACTATCCACTCAGATGTGTTGTTTCGTGTGGTTCCGCCATTTTGACGTCAAATTGGCGGGACCAACGTTTGATTGCTTTATCTTAAGAACGAGAAAGGTACTAAATTTTTTACTAAAGCCGTTTGCCATTTTGACGCTAATGAAATGATTAGCGTCAAAATGGCGGCGCCAATGTCATAATGTTAATATTTTCATATTGTCAGATATAGTACTGAAATCCTACTATTTGATACCTTTAGTAAAAAATTTAGTACCTTTCTCGTTCTTAAGATAAAGCAATTAAAAGTTGGTCCCGCCAATTTGACGTCAAAATGGCGGAACCACACGAAACAACACATCCGAGTGGATAGTCACATACATATATTTTTACTACCTATAAACTACCTCATAAAACTGTAACCTAATTGGCATTATTCAAAGGAAAATCAGAGATACAGACTTGAACTCCTGGTCCCGCCATCATGATGTTTTTATGATTCGAAAAAATCACGCGAACAGCAATAGTTTCTTAATTTTTAATATATATGCATTCACTACCTAATTGCTACCTATCAATAAAGCTTAATAATCCCAATGTAAGCCTTTATTTTAATAAATAAATGTATTTTTATTTATCCCAATAGAAAATATTACTAGCAGTAGTAACACGCACGTGTAGTACGTGGACAAGATAGACAGGATAGCGGACAACGCGGCGGACGGCACAGCGGACTGCGCAGCCGACAACACACTGGATGGAACAATAGAGAATAAAGCACAGTGAACAATATTGTGAACAGCACAGCACATTAGACAGCACAGCTCAATGGACAATTACGCAAATAATTGTAAACATCATCATCATCATCATATCAGCCACACGACACCCACTGCTGGGTATAGGCCTCCCCTAAGGATCTCCACGACGATCGGTCCTGCGCTGCCTGCATCCACTGGCTTTCCGCGACCTTCACCAGATCGTCGGTCCACCTTGTCGGGGGCCTACCCACGGAGCGTCGTCCGGTGCGCGGTCGCCATTCCAGAACCTTTCTGCCCCAACGGCCATCGGTTCTTCTCGCTATCTGTCCCGCCCATTGCCACTTCAGCTGAGCAATCCTTCGAGCGATGTCGGTTACTTTGGTTCTCCTGCGGATCTCCTCGTTTCTGATTTGATCACGCAGGGAAACGCCGAGCATGGCTCTCTCCATTGCACGCTGAGCGACCTTGAGCCTCCTTATGAGACCCATAGTTAGCGGCCACGTTTCACTGCCGTAAGTCATCACTGGCAACACACACTGTTCATAGACTTTCGTCTTGAGACACTGAGGTAAGTCGGACGCGAAGATTTTTCGAAGCTTCCCGAATGCTGCCCACCCGAGTTGGATTCGACGAGAGATCTCTTTCTCGAAGTTGGACCTACCTAACTGGACTGCCTGTCCTAGGTATACGTAATGGTCAACAACTTCAAGTGTAGTGTTCCCAACATGAACTGGAGAGGGTACAACATGGGCATTTGACATAATTTTCGTCTTATCCATGTTCATCCTTAGACCCACTCTTTGGGAAGCACTACGGAGATCTTCGAGCATTGTGTTCAAGTCTTCCATGGTCTCAGCCATAAGGACTATATCATCGGCAAAACGAAGGTGTGTTAGGTACTGGCCATTAATGTTGATGCCGAGTCCTTTCCAGTCTAAGAGCTTAAAGATGTCCTCCAACGCAGCTGTGAACAGTTTCGGAGAAATAACGTCTCCCTGTCTCACACCACGCTGCAGTTGGATAGGATTTGTGTTCTGGTTCTATACTCGGATCGTCATGGTGGCATTTTGGTACAAGTACCTCAACACCTCGATATACCTATAGTCCACTTGGCACCTTTGGAGAGACTGCAGCACCGCCCAGGTTTCAATCGAATCAAAGGCTTTCTCATAGTCCACGAACGCCAAGCAAAGTGGCTCATTATACTCCTCAGTCTTCTGTATAACCTGCCGCAGCGTATGGATGTGGTCTATGGTGCTAAAGCCTTTTCGGAACCCGGCTTGTTCGGGAGGTTGGAAGTCGTCGAACTTGCGAGCGAGACGATTCGTAAGGACTCTCGAAAACAACTTATAGACATGACTCAGAAGCGAGATGGGTCTATAGTTCTTTAAGAGGGACTTGTCACCCTTTTTAAAGAACAAGATCACCTCACTTATGTTCCATGTCTTTGGCGTTCTGCCCTGGACGATGACGGAATTAAACAGCTTCTGGAGGACTTTGAGTATCGGCTTACCGCCCGCTCTCAGAAGTTCTGTAGTGATTCCATCGTCACCCGCCGCCTTGTTGTTTTTCAGCTGTTTGAGAGCCAAACTAATCTCGTACAGGCTGAAGTCCGGGATATCTTCGGTATAGTGTCGGGTAAGCTTGGCTCTGGGGTCTTTAGCCTTGCTTTCAACAGGTGTCTGCGTGGAATATAACTGCCCATAGAAGCTCTCGATCTCCCTCAGGATTTCAGGCTTTGTTGAAATGATGTGTCCGTCGTCAGTTTTCAGCATCGTCATCTGGCTTTGCCCAATAGACAGATCTCTCGCGAACACTTTGGAGCCTTTATTCCGCTCAATGGCCTCTTTAATACGATTCGTATTAAATTGGCGAAGGTCGCTCGTCAAAAACTTAGATATCTGTCTATTAAGCTGCCGATAACGATTAGCGTCTACTGAACTCTGGAGCCTCATTTGATCTGATCCATGAGTAGGAGTGTGTGGTCGGAGAGTTTCTTTATCTTGGGACGGCGGGTCTTAAAGAGCTTGGACCCTACCGTACGGACAGTATCCACCACCATGTTGTTTAGATCGTCCACATCTATGCTGTTCTCAAGGGCTTCGAAGCGGTTTTGGAGTTCGAGTTGAAAGCTATCGGGGTTATTGAACATGTGTCATTTCTGACTTTACCGTCCGGACTGAACCAGGTCCACTTCCGGCTTTCCGGCTTTCTGAAGAATTGTAAACATAACTCTTAAACTATAAATAAAATCCCTTAAATTTTATATTAATTTTTATTTTCTCACATAAATTATGCAATGTGGAATAATATTTAACTGACTTTTATTGAGAAAAGAAGAGAAGAGAATTTACTTAAGAAAAGTACTATTACAAGCTTTTTACGGGAAGCAATTTACATTGTCTTGAGTGTTTAAAGCCCTCGCCTACGACTATCATCGACAAACTATCATCGACAGACAATATAATGATTAACTACCCGTTCTTGGCTGTAATGTAATGTACTGAATACATTTATTTATTAAAATTAAGGCTTTCATTGGGATTATTAAGCTTTATTGATAGGTAGCAATTAGGTAGTGAATGCATCTATGTTAAAAACTAAAAAAATATTGCTGGTCGTGTGATTTTTTCGAATCATAAAAACATCATGATGGCGGGACCAGGAGTTCAAGTCTGTATCTCTGATTTTCCTTTGAATAATGCCAATTAGATTACAGTTTTATGAGGTAGTTTATAGGTAGTAAAAATATATGTATGTGACTATCCACTCAGATGTGTTGTTTCGTGTGGTTCCGCCATTTTGACGTCAAATTGGCGGGACCAACGTTTGATTGCTTTATCTTAAGAACGAGAAAGGTACTAAATTTTTTACTAAAGGTATCAAATAGTAGGATTTCAGTACTATATCTGACAATATGAAAATATTAACATTATGACATTGGCGCCGCCATTTTGACGCTAATAAGAAATGAGGCACAACCAGCGCTTGGATTACGTGAAGCATGCCGACTCAAAAGCTACAATCATGCAATTTAGTTAAAGTTCCGTCCTACTATAACATCTTTATTCACACCTGTAGTTTATAAGCAAAGATTTAAAATTGTGTCGTACCCTGGTCGCAGTCGTCCTCGAAGGTGCGCCAGCAGACGCGCTCCTTGTCGTTGGGGTCGAGGTAGTGCCTGATGATGCAGACGGCCTCCTCGGGCGACAGGATCGCGCCGAGCCCCATCGCATCCAGCCCGCGCCGGAACTGCTGCGGGGCGATGCGCCCGCAGTTCAGCGGGTCGTAGTCCTGGAATCAATTACTAGCATTATGGACCCTCCACATGTACCAACAGCGTTGCTTAACCATTCCTAATAATAAGGTTAAAAGAGCTTGCACGTCGCGCCGTCACAACATACGTTTAGCTCGTGCAGGGGCGATACGCGCGTATACGAATTTTGATGATAACTGGTTAAGCTTTGCTGTTGCCCGTGGTACAGGCCTAGCCTGCGGGATCGAACGTAGAGGCACGGCCTCCCGCGGCCTTCCGACCAAATCTACGCGTGTAGGCAGAGACGTGGCTGCCAGAGGCCCGGCCTCTCTCTACACATTACCTATACATCCTGCATGCAGAGCCTGTGCACGTGGAGGGCCTATTACTTCAGATGAACTGAAAGGGGTTTTAATTTATAAAACTAAGTAATCTAGGTATATAGTTAACTGCTCTAAAGGCCTAATCAGAACCTAAACTAAACCAAGACGAATTCCACTTGCGACAAATTATAGCTTAGGAATACGGCTGCGGTGGTCTTTTACTACAATATCAGACCAGATTCGTGCGGAAAATACTACTACTTGCAAATGTGTAGGAAGCTTCAGAAAAAAATATTAGGCAACAATACGATGACGGTTAATTTCCAATACCCTGAGAAACTCGGAGACCCTGACGCGCCTCTGCATGACGTACTCCTGCACGCGCAGCATGATCTCGATGAGCTGCCGCGAGGGCCTGGGCGGCGCCAGCGCCGGGTGGAACACGTCCGCCTCGCCCAGCGGCGCCGTGGACAGGCCCGCCTCCACCTCCGGCCGCGTGATCTTCGGCAGCGTCGTGTCGATGAGCGCCTTCGGGTTGTTGTACTCCTGAAAATCCACCAAATGTGAACATTACTTCTATTCGGAACCGAAGGGCCTATTTCCATTGTCCCTCACTGGGGGATACTTATCGGGAAACGGCACACCCGCCCCCCCTTCCTACGTCAATGCATAGGTATAACCTCTTACTCAATTAAAATTGTTTTCGTTTGACCTAGACTAGAACAACATTTATATAGTTAGGTGGGGTAAGTGAAACACCGGGGTAAGTGAAACACCCAACCATATCTAAGAAACTATCGTAGTTTATTCTCATAGCGATGTGTCGATAAAGCAGGAATGACGAATTACTTCCCTTAATACAACACAGATATCGCTGCGATCATTAAACTAGCTAGTAAACCAAAAAGAAATTCATTAGATGTCAAAACGCAAAACACGATGTTTTTTTGATAAATCTTTAAAACTGGACCCTATTTTATGAGAATTTGATACATTTTGGATATTAACGGTTAAACGTGATCCTTTTGTCCTGTTTTTAATTAAATGGACACAATATTTAAAGCTATTTTGGCCACTGTTTCACTTCCCCCTTGTCAGGGGTAAGTGAAACACTTCTTAGCTTTTATATTCTTTTCGTGATTTTGTTGCTTAATGCAAGTCTTTAGATATTTATATTCATACCGTTAAAGGCTGATTTAATTAGAAGTACATTGCCTATACAGCTACTTTAATTGCGAGTTTTATAGCTTTACTACACCTTGCTAAATAAAAATAAAATAAAGTATGTTTCACTTACCCCACCTGACTATACTTAAATTGATTTTGTTAAAAAGTTGTTAATCCTGAAGATAGGTTCGCTTTGAAAATGATTGTTGTACTAACTACTCCGAGCCCACGGATTCCCTCCTTCTTGACGGCCTCCACAGCTCGCAGGAACTCCACGTAGTCCAGGGTGTAGGAGTCCTTGATGAACCGGCGCACCAGCAGGTTGAAGTCCTCGGGGGACACCAGGATCCCGATGTAGTTCAGGATTCGGGCGAAGTGCGCAAACGTAATGCGTCCGTCATTTTTGGCTACCTGCACGAGAGAATATTATAATAAATAGTTTATCTATTTATTTTAGAGTACTTAAGTACTTTACAAAAATCCATAAAACTTTGGTGATTTCGAACAGGAGAAGACTTACGCTGCAAAAGCCGTGAATCAACTAATTTACTCAATTTTCAATACCTGCAAAAAGTTAAGATATTCTGATGATACTTTGTTCTTTACGATATATTTCACTTCTCCCCAGCCTGACTTACATTACATCCTTCCAGAAAAAGTAGCTCGAAGAGAGGTCGGAAAGAAAAGGCTTACCTCCTAAAACCCGCAGCGGTAGCGTCCACCGTAGTCTTGTGGGATCCTTGTAGGACTCTCTTACGTACCAGCTCGTAGTCCTGGAAGTAGGGTTTGAGCGGGATCTCGCGCGCGGCGATGGTGGCGAGCAGGCAGCAGAGGCGGCGCGTCTGCCACTGGTCCAGCGTGTGGCACGCGGGCTCAGGAGGCGGCGGGCATGCCTCCAGCAGGCAGTCCGCCGAAGTCTTGTTCCGCCCGCCCGCATCTGGTATACAGGAAAACGCATTACGTTAAATGTCACGAGTTATAGGCACTTGACACGAAGAGGCGCCCGGAGAGGGATGGAACATGGGAATGTTGTGAGTACATACTCAGTACCTATTCTTTGAATTGCTCCGTCCTTTTTGGTCTCTCCGGCCGCCTGTGCATGTGGAATTGTGGAGGGCCCATTATCCCGGCGCGTCGGTAATGATTAAGATTATGAGGATTACTTCGTCTGTAGGGTGGTGATGCTGATGACCAATAAAAATCTGTAGTCTACATGAATGAATCTAAGTCTTTATTATAATGGTGTGTCCTAGTAACGGCAGGCGAAGTTTAAATTGACAATAGATTTTCCTGATGATGATGAATCATGGACGCTGACAAGTTCATTGATATATTTCATGGGTTAGTTTACCATTACGGAATGCTACCTCGGGCTATTCTGCTACGTAATGTTAGCTTTACATGGAATCGATTCATAATCTCATTGATTATTACATTCATTATTAACACTGCACAAGAAAGAGCAGAACTCGCTCTGTTGTTAGCTTAAATTAGCCTCAACTCCGAGCATGCAATATTGATCCTTATGTAAGAGTGACCTAGTGACCGAGATCCTAAATAATTGGAACTAGGCTAAGACTAACAATTATTTTAATTGATATTCTGACAGTTTCCGCACATCATTGGGTAGGTATTGTAATACCTAATAATAATAGAGATAAGATCTTATTTTGTACATAGACAAGTGAAGTGTTTACATCTCAGAGATATCACACTTGTATGTAGGGTTGCCAACTTTTTTTGGATCAAATATAGTAGTTTCAAGATTTTTAGTGTAAAAATATAGTAGATGGCGAAAAAGTCCAAATAAATATAGTAGGTTGCCGTTTTGTATGGAGGATTTTGAAGAAGTTGCATTTTTCATAATTAAGTAATTAGGTACCATGTATTCTGTGGTACCATGTAGGTACTAACATTTTCATAATTTATTCAACAAGCATAAAGACAAGTGTTTAATCACAAAAAATATGATGCAATTACTTATATGCATATAAGTAAGTTTGTAATTACAAATTCTCTTGTTGATTTGTTAAATTTTTTTGACTTGAAAATATATAGTAGTTTTGCCTACTATATATTTTTTCAAAAAATATAGTAGGCGAGCCCTCAATATAGTAGGATACTATATTATATAGTAGGGTCGGCAACCCTACTTGTATGTAGAATCTCTAATTCAATTGATTTAATCAGCACTTTAATAATTTCACTTCCTCTATTACGGATAAATAGAAAAAAAATTACCTACTTACAATCCTCTTGCTTGACCAAATACCCTATTTTTTTTTATAGAGAACTAGTTGTACCTACTTAGTTTTTCAGCATGCTTTCGGTAGAGTATTTTAAAATGAAAATAAAACATCAGCTTAACAATAACATTTATTAAAATTACGATTATGTTATTTAGTTTTCTCTGATCTCATAATGGGAAAATTTCTACGAATACGAAGCCCTTAACAATCTTGTTAGATTTTCTTTAGCAATATGGTATTAAAGGCAGAAGCTTCTTTGACTGAAAAAGAAAAACTTGGATTGCAAAATGTACTAAATAACGATTCAGTTTTTTTGCTTATGTGAATGTTTTATCGTCTGTAGAAGCGTCTGTAGTTGCGTGGTTAGTGTGGGCGTGCACCGGTATGTGAACTGTGGCCCTACCATGAGTTGAGGCAAAGTTGCAAACCACAGAACATAGAAGTAGATAGAAGTAGTATGAGCTCAATTTAGTATGAAAACCAGTGTAACCAAACAAACACATTAAAAATCGAAGCCAAGCCCCCCACGCAATAGTTACATACTACGCACACACACTTTGTGACCACATAATTGGATAAAAAGTAAAAATTTATAATATCCAGAAAGCCATAAATCACAAAGTTTATTTATTTAGATTCAGTCGTATTACCATAGAAACTTGGTACCTAATTAAATAATACGTATATTTATAATGCTGCTACTCAGCCGTTAGATGGCGTAAGCTAATTTTAATAGTGCGATTTACCACCTTATTTATTAACACATAAAGTACTTTAAGAAAATTTCAGGAGATAAGGGAAACCGGGTTGGTTAGCATTCTTCACTTAGCTTATCCTAAATAGTTTCATATCAATAATTCGTGTAAATCCTATTTCATAATTCGGTGGAATCCTGACATTTCTTAATTACTAGGCAAAAAATATTTGAATATCAAAATTCAGAAACCCAAATAAAATAAATATATCGGATATCGGATGTTTCGAAAAGCAACACTTACAGATAGATACATCAATGGTGAATTCCACCACCATCCTTTACAGTTAGCTACCTACCATAGGGAAATCTTTGTTTCGGAGAGTACGCGGGAATTATAAGTAATCACCCTTTTTACAGCAAATAAAGTTATTTGTATTTATTTGTATTTGGGATCTGTGACCTGACAGCTGAGCTTCAGCATGTCAAGCACGTTCTGCGAAGTAACAAATTGCCAGTACCACGCCTCCCCTCCAACCCAGAAACCGTGTCAAGCAAGCCATAGTAGAACGACGACCTGCCATTCTACCTTACATGAAAGTCATTGACAAGATTGTAGGTGACATATACTTGACAGTTGCCTGGTTACCCATTGTTATGGATTTCACGTTATGAAAATACAGATTGCTTAATATAAATTGAATATTTATTATTGGCGACGATGCCATTTGATATAACAAAATGTCGTCGCACGCGAGGGACTCTACGCGCCCTTATTACAAAAACGCAAACCCTGTTCAATGAAGAAAAGTCACACACACAAGAAGAAATTGAAACCCGATTGACATCTTTACAGAAAACATACGAAAACTTATGTAACTTACAAACTCAAATAGAAGAAGAAACGGAAGATGACAAATTAGAAACGGAAATAAAATACAGGGGGCTAATTGTCTAATTTAAAAATCCATCGCAATCGCTTTCATTTGACAGATGGATGGGACACATTGCTGCATTTCTTTGGTAAGTTTTTATTCGTGCCAAAAAGAAGCATCAATGTATTACATCCTGAAAGCGATTGCGACAGATTTTGAAATTAGACAATAGAAAGGCAGGTTTGAAACAGAGGAAATGTACACAAATTTACGAACTAAAATGCTGACAATTTACAACCAAGTGAGGCTTTACAACCAAGAACAATCATTACCCTCAACATCGAACCAACTGCCAACTGTAAGTGCCCCTATAATATCTGAACCCCAAGGTCGTTGCCCGAAACTCAGTCTGATCCCGTTCCAAGAAAATGAAAGCTTTAAAAATTTTACGAAACGTATGACAGTATACATATTAATGAACAACATCACTGATCCGAAAATGAAAGTATACATATTACTATCTACAATACCTCCAAATCTACATGAAAAGCTATACGATCTATGCTCTCCTGAAGAACCACTGAACAAAAGTTTTGAAGAACTTACAACAATATTAGATAACTTTATTGACCCAAAACCAAGCATCTGGGCCGAGCGGCATACATTTGTGGCGACTCTGCAAAGAGGCCACCACTCCTCTATGGTAGGTAGCATTAGAGGACACATAATTTATTCTGTCAATTCTTGGTCTGTCACGCTTTTTACTTATCATGAAAATGTTTCACTACTTGGAAATAAAGTTAAGCTTTAATCCGGCTCATTTATAATGTGACCTGTTTGTGTACATAATTGTTAACATGAAGTAAACGTGTATTCCACTTCGCAAGCGGTGTTTCTAATGTATCCCTAAGGTTGAAGGAACATCATACCTAGACAGCACATACAACGAGCGCAAGTATAGTGCGGGCGGGACCCTAGCCCGCACAGATTTTGGGTTTAAAAAACAAGAACTGTGTCAAAAAGCATTACCATTCAAACACCACTGAACCACGATTTCGACGTTAACTTTGCAGAATTGACCCCCAGGAGTGTAGTATTCTAAATCTAAAAATAACTATAAAACATTATTTTTATAAAACTTTATGGCTACATAACCAATTTCAAAATTACATTTTAACTAAGAATTTTTTTCCTCTCATTTCTTGAGACTTCGCAGCCTTGTAGGGGAAGCAATTTTCATTAAATTGCCTCGAATGATTAAAATCCTTGACAATAAAATGCTAGCTTCCCGGACTCGCCTATAACGTACTATTTAAGTTGACTAAAATTCCGTGCTGTTTTTGCGTGTTTTCAGTGGTGAGTGTATCAAATGAACTGTTATTTAGACGTTTATCATTTACTTATCAATTTTTTGCTATGGTGATAATACTTTTCAACTCTTCACAGTCACATCTTTTCTCGGTCTCCCCTATTGAGTGACATTTCCGCCATTCCATATTTTAGTGTTTATGAAAGTTCAAGAATATGTCAAATTGTGCGTTGGAATATGGATCATAAGTGTATACCGCATAAAGGTGGATATTTATTGTTATGAATTTTAAAAGGAAAATATCAGTTGAATTTTTAATAAAAATCAAAATTAATTAAATAAAGCTCGCCTCCGATATTTTATGCACCCGTTTGCTAAATGATATATGTGAATATCGATTTTGCTCTTTTATATAATGCACCTCGGCGTTTTTATATTATTTTTGAAGATTTTTTTGTTTGGCGTTCGTTCATACGACTGACGGAGCAAAATTCAAAGATGTGCGGAGCTCCGCAGATATGATGTTACACGGGTGCCGCCCACATGCGACTTCTACTGGGGGAAAAAAATTTTCTTTGTTCTGTGTTGCAAACTGTTTTCGCTACCGTAAACTATTTACTACGCGAAAACAGTTTGCATCAACTCATGGTACAGTAGGTATAGGAGAAATATCTTGATATATAGTGGGGATTGCGCGGAACGCGTATTTTAGACATGTGTAGCGGTGAGCTACGCGGGCGGCGGGAGAGGGGCGCGCGCTATTGGTCGCTCACAAGAGCACATGTGCGAACTTATCCCCACTCCGCCGAAAAAATTCAAGATATTTGTCTCATACTGTAGAGGCTACTGACCTTACCCGTGTATGATCTGGCAGAGCTGGTGGTAGAGCACGCGGCCGCCCTGCACGCGGAAGTAGTCCGCCAGCTGCAAGATCTCCGCGTCCGACAACCCCACCACAGAGCGCAATGGGCCCGCCAATATCGACACCAGCTCATGGTAGAGGCTACTGACCTTCCCCGTGTATGATCTGGCAGAGCTGGTGGAAAAGCACGCGACCGTCCTGCGCGCGGAAGTAGTCCGCCAGCTGCGAGATCTCCGCGTCCGACAGCCCCACCACCGAGCGCAACGGGCCCGCCAATATCGACACCAACTCATGGTAGTAGGCTACTGACCTTCCCCGTGTATGATCTGGCAGAGCTGGTGGTAGAGCACGCGGCCGTCCTGCGCGCGGAAGTAGTCCGCCAGCTGCGAGATCTCCGCGTCCGACAGCCCCACCACCGAGCGCAACGGGCCCGCCAATATCGACACGAACTTTGACTCTGGACACGAGAAAACAGATTATTTTCGCGCTACTGTAGCAAACCTACTGTTGACGCCTAGTGATGACTACAATTTTTCAATGACTTTGGACATTATTAATCATATTGGCCGTCTGGGGCCGTACCGGCTAACGCATCGATTATCGAAAAGTCTGCCGAATTTCAACTTAAAACAGAAAAATCAAAGTAAGGAATGGGGAATGTCCGAAAATAATCAAATTGGCTGAATATTTTTCTATAGGTAGGAAAAAGGTCCCTTAGTAATAGAATAAAGTTTCATAATTTTCGGATGCATAAAACAATTTTTAAAAATCAAAGTCTCTTCGACTTCACAAATGTATGAAAGTAACAGCAGAATGGAGATTATACCTTTGCCACCACCTGCCACAACCACAACATGGTATTAAAAAAAAAGATTCAAGACAAAATGTCAATTTTTTTTTTTAAATACGTGTAGTGGTTGTGGCAGTTAGCGGCAAAGGTATAATCTCCATTCTGCTGTTACTTTTATACATTTGTAAAGTCGAAGAGACTTTGATTTTTAAAAACTTTTTTACCCAACCGAAAATTCTGAAACCTTTTTCTATTACTAAGGGACCTTATTCCTACCTATAGAAAAATATTCAGCCAATTTGATTATTTTCGGACATTCCCTATTTCGTCTTGTATTTTTTGTTGACGTAATTTGGAAGATATCGATGTTCGTGTGACATCATGAATTGGGGTTCGCCATTTTGGCCCAGTTGGGGCTCGATTTATCTGTTTTAATTTGAAACCCGGCAGACTTTTCCATAATCGATTCGTTAGCCGGTACGGCCCCTGGGGCCCTATTTTTGAATCGCTCGGCTGGCGTCGAGCGCTCGTTTCTACTGATTTTCGTTCGACAGCTCATACATTTGAGTTGATTTGTCGAATGGAAATCAGTAGAAACGAGCGTTCGGAATTAGACAGGGTCTAAGGATAAAATACGTAAGAACAGCATCTTCGTTATTAATTTTTTTATGAAACAGCAGTTTTTTTTCGATTTCCGAGTTGATCCCATAGTAACAGTTGTTCAGTTGCTCTGAACTGAAGAAACGGTTTTCCCATTTTTGGTTCATTCATTAACACGTTGTAAGTAGGCAGCAGGCCTGTGCTTCAACTGGACATTAAGAGCTGCCGCACATTGGGCCTCTAGTCGCAATCACAAGCTGCGGACGAGTTTTTTCATACATTTTGTATAGTATCGGCGCAAACCGGGCATTCGAGTGGTCGCGTTCGAGCCACAAGCTGCGGGAGTCGCGGTGAGTCGCCCGCGCTCGCTACTACACTCATAGTAGCCGGCTTCTTTTCGGCGGCCACTTAGCCCCTAGTGGCCCCAGCATGGGCGTCGCTAAAGGGGTGCAGGGAGGGGCAGCTGCCCCCCCTTCCATAGAGATTAAAAAATTAAGCAAATTGCAAAGCAACCAACAGTCCTAAGGCCGTGCAATTGACTTGTTCGGCCGATAAATCCCGCAATAATTCACTAGTGTAAAGCTTCATGCTCTTGACTGTACCTACAATTCATATTTTACTCATCCTGCTTAATATGAATTAACTTGCCCCTCCCCCCTGGGCCATGGGCTGGCGGCGCTCTTGGGCACCAGAATATATAATAGTACTAACGTCTAGTGGCTACGATTGGTGGCTGCGTCTAGTGGCTTGGCTGAGCCGCTAGTAGTCGCATTTAGTGGCCGCGACTAGTGGCCCAATGTGCGACAGCTATGGACGATGTTGATGGTGGCGTACCGGATATGAGTGAGTTGTCCTCGGGGTCGAGTGGCCGGTACCAGTCCCACAGGTTGAGCCCCACACGGAAGGCGGCCGCGCGGATCTTGTTGCACGTCTTCCACACATCGGCCAGACGAACTATCTGCAACCATCGGTTTTTTAAACTATCTATCTTTTTAATGACTTTATGCACAACTGCATATATGATATAGCGATTAACTGTCAAAAGACAATGGATTTTGAAAGTTGAGTGTCGATAAAACGCTATACCACGTGGCAGGCCCGCCGCTAGCTGTTTGAGCGCCCGCGTGCAAGAGACCAATTTTGCCGCCCCCCTACTACGAGTGTGGTGGCGTCGGGAAGTGACGACCCCATCGCCCACTGGTGTTCTTTTTTCACTAGTGCAGTCAGTCAAAGGATGATCCACCTATCTAACACAAAGTCCTCACTGGTGTAGAAGGCGAGCAACGCTGATAAGCAAACGCTTCCGGTTTCTCCAGCAGTCAGGCAAGGTATACGGAGATGGACCTTAAAGGGCACATTTCGGGATCCGCTTAGTGATTTGTGGCCAATCTCCTGCAACTTTGGCATCCTGCTAGTCGTATCGGCCACCCGATCCACTGGCATTGGGAAGCTGAGGTCGAGAGAGTGGATTTGCACCAGCGCAACTGTCTATCCACTTAAATATATTCACGCGCAGATGACTCTGGCATGTTGATACTGGATTATGAGATTTGAAGCCCTGCGGCGATGGATTTAAGCTGACGGTGGGGGGAGGATAGGTGTGTCCGAACCTCAGTTGGCATCTGCACGTAGGCGGTCTTCTGGTGATGGTCGCTCTGTGCCCTGATTGAGACGGGGGGCCGGTTCGGCAGCTCAGTGGATGACAAAGCAGCCCTATTTAGGGAGCGCTCTGCTTTCCCCAATCCGGGGAGGGGCCTAGAAAAGGTGGCCTAAACATAGTCTGTCTCTCACCTACAACACGTGGCTAACCGCGGTCACTTGTTTCACCACTTCAATGCGGTCGAAAAAAGAAGAATATTACAATAAAAAATCTAATTATAGCAACTTGGAATGTCCGTACCCTGCTAGACAGCGACATTAACTTATGTCCTGAAAGAAAGACGGCCTTGATTGCAAGGGAACTGGCCAAATATAATATAGATATCGCCGCTATTAGTGAGACCCATCTCAGGGAGTCGGGAGAGCTCTGTGAAAAACTTGGAGGTTACACCTATTACTGGAGCGGAAAGCCAAGCTCTGAAAGAGCAGCTAGCGGAGTAGGCTTTGCTGTGCGAAACAACCTAGCACAAAACCTTCAGGAAGTACCAAAGGGCATCAGCGACCGTATCATTACGCTAAGACTTCAACTTTCATCTAAGAAATACGTCCACCTTATTAGCGTATATGCCCCTACACTGCCATCACCAGATGAGGATAAAAACAAGTTTTACTACGACCTCCATCTAGTTATCAGCAAAATACCTACTGCTGATAAGGTCATATTGCTGGGAGACTTCAACGCTCGCGTCGGCAGGGATTACACTGCATGGGATGGAGTACTTGGGCGACACGGAGTTGGGAAGTGCAATAGCAACGGTCTTGATCTCCTGACTCTCTGTGCTGAATATGATCTCACCATCACTAACACTTGTTTTCGACTGCCTGATAAATTAAAAACCACATGGATGCATCCAAGATCTAAGCACTGACACCTCTTAGATTATGTGATAGTACGCAAGAGAGATCTCGGTGAAGTATTAATCACTCGAGTGATGAGAGGCGCCGAAGGCTGGACTGACCATCGACTAGTTCGATCGAAGATACGATTGCAACTTAAACATCCACGACGAGCTCCTCACAAAAACCCAGCAAAATTGTACTGTGACAAACTGATCCAAAACCGACCACTTACAGACGAGCTAAACAATGCTTTTCAAGAGAGATTGCCAAAGATGCCAGAAGATATGTCTGTCGATATGAGCTGGCGTTTATTCGCGGATACTCTACACAGTACTGCCTCACAGGTCATAGGAAAACCAGTTCGGAAGAACCAAGACTGGTTCGATGATTCCGAAATTGAAATCCGTAAGCTTGTCGAGGACTACAGACATACGCTTCTCTCAAGTGACGTCTCCGAACGAAAGAAAGCTCATCACGAACTTAAGCTGAAAGTACGCGCACTCAAGGACAAATGGTGGGTGGAAAAATCCAAAGAAATTCAGCATTACGCTGATACTAACCAATCTGGTAGATTTTTTGAAAGCCTGCAGACTGTTTTCGGCCCACGAACTAAAAAAACCGCACCTATGTACAACAAGGATAAAACTAAACGGCTAACTGAGCAGAAAGATGTACTAGCTCGATGGGCAGAACATTTTGAAGAAGTCTTAAATCCTAGTACACAGACCACCGACTTGTTGTACATAGAATCGTTAGAAAGTCTACCAACCGTTGAAGATCTTGCGGTACCCCCATCCTTTGATGAATATGCTGCTGCCCTGAGGAGAATGAAGAACGGCAAGACACCTGGGATAGATAGTTTACCGTCAGAAATATACAAATACGGCGGACCACACATTAGCAAAATCTTGTTTGATCTAATACAAAAAATATGGGAGTGTGAAGTCATCCCGCAGGATTGGAGAGATGCCTCCATATGTAAACTATACAAAGGTAAAGGTGACATAGCTGATTGCGGAACATACAGAGGCATCTCCCTTCTCTCAACAGCTGGGAAAATTTTAGCCCATATTATTAATACACGATTATCTCGACACGCTGAAAATATACTCCCTGAAACACAGTGTGGCTTTCGTCCCAATAGAGGCACGGTGGATGCTATATTTGTTGTTAAACAAATGCAAGAAAAGAGCCTGGAACAACACCGTCCACTCTACATGTGCTTTGTCGACTTAGAAAAGGCCTTCGACAGAATACCGCGTGAAGCCTTGTGGATCGTGCTAAAGAAAGCTGGTTGTCCTGTTAAGTTGTTAAACTTGATTCGCCAATTCCATGACGGTATGGTGGCAAAAGTTCGACATGAAAATGACTTCTCAGACCAATTCCCGGCAACAAGTGGCGTGAAGCAGGGCTGTGTCTTAGCTCCTACTTTATTCTCCATATACTTTGCCTCTGTAATGCTGGATGCGACAAGGACTTGTAATGAACTGATTGAAATTAACTCAAGATCTGATAGAAGTGTTTTTGATATCTCGCGTCTTAGAGCGAAACGGCAAGTAACCAAACTCTCAGTGATGGACATTTTGTACGCAGATGATGTTTGCCTCATGGCCGACTCTCTTGAGTCTCTTCAAGCCTATGTAGACTCTTTGCAAATATCATGCCGCCAATTTGGCCTAGTTATAAGCACTAGTAAGACCCAAGTTCTTAAACAACCCCCAAGAGATAGCAGCGGGGATTCATCTGATATAAGCCTAGATGGCACTGTATTAGCAGAAGTTGATCATTTTAAGTACTTGGGAAGTCGCCTGAGGAAAGACAACACCTTGACATCTGAAATACCAGCGCGGATAGCAGTCGCTGCTTCGGCATTTGGCAAGCTCAGAACTCGTGTCTGGAACTCACATGACATTAAGCTGCAAACGAAATTCTTAGTTTACAAAGCGATTGTTCTGCCTGCCTTACTTTACGCCGCCGAGACCTGGTGCTGCTACAAGACAGATATTAAGCAGCTAGACATTTTTCATCTGAAATGTCTGAGGTCCATCTTGCGGATTAAGTGGCAGGACCGTATACCTAATTCTGAAGTTTTGCGTCGAGCTGGTTTACCTGGAATTGAATCCCTCATCATGAAAGTGCAACTAAGGTGGAGTGGACACGTCGTACGCATGGACGACAGTAGATTGCCCAAGACCGTGTTCTACTCCAAGCTGTCATGCGGAAAGCGCAAACAAGGAGGGCAATATCTGCGCTACAAAGACGTGCTAAAGCGCAATCTAGTGGCCTGTGATATTCCAACCGATGAGTGGGAGGAACTTGCACGACGTAGACCAGAATGGCGTCATATCGTTTACTCTAGTGTAGATAAATACGAAGAAAAGCGCCTAGAGACTCTTGATGCGAAACGCCAAACACGAAAGACTCGACTTAAGCCTACCTACTTATACACCTATAATACGTCAGGCCAGCTGCACTGTGCGCCTTGCGATCGTGTTTTCAAGTCAAAATTTGGCTTTGCTAGTCATATTCGAGCACATCACAAAAACCAGCTCAACTTCTAAGGGTCGCCGTCGCCGGATACGGTGAGGAGGACATGATGATGATGATGACAAGTGGGTGATTTCTTGAAAACTGCCTTTATCTTTGTACCCACTCCTTATGTAGAAGTCTAGTCGCAGCGTGCGTAGCGCGCCGCGCGCTCCGGGACATGTGGCGATTTGACTCTTCTCCGTGCTTAGTTTATGCACAATTCTACACAAGTAGGTGGTTTCTTGAAAGGTGCCTTTATCTTTGTATCTAGGTACTTCTTATGTAGAAGTCTAGTCGCGGCGTGCGAAGCGCGCCGTGCGCTCCAGGACATGCGACAATTATGTTTGGACAAAATCATTACAATCAATGTGCAATGATTTTGTCCAAGCGCGATAAAAAATCAGGGGCCCTATTTTTGAATCTTTCGGCTAATTTTCTCATTCATTGGAGTCAAATGTCGAACGAAAATCAGTAGAAAAGAGCGCTCGACGCCAACAATTTAACTTTTAATTTTTTATATAAATTAATTAATTATAGAATTAATTTAAAAGTAATATTTTATATTTTAAGGGGTAATCTTTAAATTAAATTTGCCAGCCGAAGGATTAAATAATAGGGCCCCAGGTTTTGAATGAAATCCGAGCGGAGTTCGGTTTAAACTCATAAAATCCAGTCTAGATCCCTATCTATCCCCGCTGCCAGAACACGATGCGAAGCGGTACAGGCAAGAAAAATAAATTATTTATTTCTAATTAATTATTTAGCTATGGGTCATTCTCGGCCTAGCCTCACAGAGGGAGCCAAAGAGCTGCATGCAGCTCGCGAGCCGCGGTTTGCCGTTGCCGCTTCTTCACAAGTGGGTACAAGGATAAATACAACTTTCAAGCTTCCTGAATGTTACGTAATGGATCTGGCGTCGTAGCTAGGTTAGGGGCTGGCAAGGGGGGCGTCTACCAGGGGCGCAACCCTCAATTTGCTGACCCATAGCTAGAAAATAGTCTTTAAGTCTTGGGACGCAAAATTCAAATCTTGCCAGGGGCGCTCATTATCCTAGAAATTAGTTTTGGGGCGCAAAATTCAAATCTTGCAAGTGTCACTCAAGATCCTAGAAATAAGCCTTGGGGCGCAAAATTCAAATCTTGCCAGGAGCGCTCATATCATGACCCTTCTTCGACCCTAGCTTCGCCGATTTGCCGCCCCCCTAGATGTGCCGCCCGCGTGCGGTGCACGCCTTGCACGCCCGCTTGCGGCGGGCCTGCCACGTGGTATATATCGTGTTCATGCTAGGGGGGCTGATGTTAAGTGACGATAAGGCAGAAGGTGTAAGCGCTCTACACCCGGAATCCTCATCACTGAGGAACTGCCTTTTTTTAAATTGTTGTTTTGGCGTCAGACTTAGGTAAGCCTACCACCAACCAAACCGGGTACAAATTGTACCCCCACTGGGAACCTAACCCGGGACCTCTGCGTCTTACACGGGTGGGCAAACCACTAGACCACAGAGGTAGTTAAAATCAGCTGTGTTGTCGAGTGGCTTGTTATGTACACTGGTTTTCATGGTGTCGCTATCTCTAAGGTCCCGGGTTTGATACCTACCTACCTGGCCCCCGGTTTCTGAGGTACCTACTTAACGGTGGTTTATCGGAGGGGTCCACATTGTCTTGTTTAAACTAATAAAATTAACTTTAAATGTACTATTATGTATTCTGTGCTTTAAACCAAATAATGTGGACCCGTCCGATAAAGTTGTCCGGTCGTGGGACATTAAATTTCATAAAGAAGTTTTGATAATACTAAAAGTTTTAGTTTTTGCTGAGTGTATAGATTATGTGCATTGTGAGCTATTGTTGAAAAGTTAGAAGTTTTATGCCGGTGCTTTAGGTATAGTTTAGGTATTTCGTAATATTTCGTTTAACGTAATATATATAGAATTAAAGTTTGAAATGTTGATTGTTTCATAATAAGAACTATGTTATCTTCATGTTGTAAAATATTTAGAAAGTTATTATGTGTGGAAGTGCGTAAATCACAAAATCACTCTTTTGTGTTCGAATAAAATTTTAAAATTTCTGAAATCTTATTTTAAGACTTTCAGTGGTTAGATATACCAGTTCAACAAAGTTTAGAAAGTTAAGTGGTGTGCTTCTTTGATATTTTCATTTTTCCTTTATACCATATGGAATAATGAATTAAAAATTGATGAGATCGCTCTTACAATACCTTTTCAATGCACTTATATACTACACAAAAAATTAGAAAAATACATACAGTGGCTTTTCTTTAATTACGGATAAAATATGTAGTATTGTCGCTACAGGCCGCCCGCGCCGGTCTGGTGCCGCTGCTGGCGGCGCGCGGCGGCGCGGCTTGGCGGCCGGCCGCCAGTCCAGGAGCCCTATTTTTGAATCGCTCGACTGGTGTCGAACGCTCGTTTCTACTGATTTTCGTTCGACATCCCATACATTTGAGTCAAATGTCGAACGAAAATCAATAGAAAAGAGCGCTCGGAGCCAGTCGAGTGATTAAAAAAAAAAATAGGGCCCCAGGCCCACTCGCGCCATAAATAAGAATAAATTATTATTAAGGTGGCGACTGATCTGTAACATTTCGTCGTAACGTAACGTTACGTTATGATGAAATGTTACAGGTCAGTCGCCCGCCACCTTTATGCTCGCGCGCGAAGTGTATGAAGGTAAGGAAGGTACCTACACTACCTACAGCTACCTACTTACTTACAAGTTGTACGCTCGGCTACTTACAAGACGTGTCGACTCCTATCTGACCTATCTCTTATCCCGAAATGATATTATTATGATTCAACTAGTGGCCGCCCGCGACTTCGTCTGCGTGGAGTTTTTTTGCTATCCCTCGGGAACCATACTTTTTTCGGGATAAAACCCTATCTCCTTTTCTATACCCCTGGCAACGTGTATGTAAAATTTCATGATGATCGGTTCAGTATTCATGACGCGAAGGCGTAACAAACAAACAAACAGACTTTGGTATTTATAATATTAGTATGGATAGTGCGACTCTAATCTACCTAGCTCTCTAACTAATGTACCTACCTACCTTATTTATACAATTGCCACAAAATAGAAGGCCCTAAAAGACGACAGTAATTTTATGAAATTAGCCACAGATGTAGGCAGCTACATAGATAAATAAGACAAGTTAGTTGGTTTAAACACTTTAAACAGAATACCGTAACATCAATACCGTAAACTGCTGCATCTTTGCACGAAATTCAAGGTTTTTTTTAAATATCTCTTCAAGTATTTATTATCTGTGTCCATTTTTACATCAAGGCGCGAATTGGAGATGTATGCCATATATCTTAAGGTTCATAACGCCGAAACGGCTGTTAGATTGATCTCCAGAAACCGTCAAAGTCGTAGGCAAAGTTGTGATAAAATATCCCAACTTTGCCTAGAAGATTATAAGCAAAAATACGAGCCGCATTTAAAAACTGGTCTTAATTATAGAGCCATACAAATTGCGTTACCATCGAGATGTGCATGGATTACCACAATTAAGCATCAATATTTTTTTCTGGCAAGCAGGCGAAGTTGGGCACAAGCAGGCAAACTTTGAGCAGTATCAGTAAATATTTCCATAGTAAATTTGTAGCATACTACGGGTTGCCAACTTGCCACAAATAAAAAAACACAAAATTTAAAAGACTTACTATAATTTCAATAAAAATGGGTAAATCCGGACGTAAACCAACTAAATTCACAGGACTAAACTAATTTCATTTGATTTGTTTTAATTTCTTTATTTGAATTTATTATTTTCTTTTGTATTTTTTTTATAACTATTAATTAAACCTTTAAACATTTATAATTACTTTTGTAAGATTGTTTTCTATTTTTATAGCTGTATATCTTTTTATTTAATAACTAAACACAGTAAACATAGACTGCCCTCCAAACCGCTTTACTGTCGATGAGTAAGTAGTGACAACCCTAGGGCTAGGCAAACTTGAGTCACTAATGCCCGAGAAGCCTTTTACAACATTGCCTACCGTGGTTCTAGCCGTAAATGATTGACATTAACAAGAAAAACCCTTATAAATAGGAGAAACAGCATATTTGCTTACCCCGTAAATACTAAGAGAGCTGAAATTCTCGATTTTTCCAAGGAAAAACTAAAAGTTTAACACTCACCTAAAAAACGTGCACTCCGTCACAGAATACATAATAGTACAAGTACAGAAGCCGCATTCTGCAACATCATTTAATTAAATAGCGACTCTTGCTACGACTGAATAAGGCGCAATTCAGATCGCACACCGATACAGCGCCTACAGTTATATTCACCTAGAAGTTTTCTCTCTTTCTATCGCGTAGCGCTCATCTCTTCTGACGCCGTTAGGGTTGTCTCCTTTTTATCTGTTTATCTATTTGTCTGTTTATCTGTATGTTAGTGCGCTAATAACTTAAAAAGCGCTAACTCAATCGTAATGATGTTTACATAGAAATATACTATGTATTTTGCGAAGTAATTTAGTCTCTATCTCATTGCAATCGGTTCACTCAATCAAAAGATATACGACTTTTAAGTTTTTAAGAAGAGTTTACGATGAATTCGTTGTAACAATATCTTTTGGGAACTATACGGTTAGAACGACGACTACCTGGACCTGGTGTTCCCACATCTGGCACGGTAAAATGGTCAATGGCTTAAAAGTAAACAATAAAGTGTCGAGTTTTGGGGACTGTCTTTTGTAATTTCTCAGAAAAAAAAATGCAAGTGAATGCAGTAAAATCTAAGCCCGCTTTCTAAGTATTATATTATTTTATACTACTAGCTTCCGCCCGCGTGGACATTCGAGAAAATCCTTAGGGAACCTTTAACCCGGATAAAAAGTTTAATATCCTGCCTTGCTAGGTAGCCCGCTTGGTGTGAACGTGCCTTGCGCGCAGCAGACCTCTGGCTGGTAAGCGCGTACTATAGCGACCGAGTGCGATGTCGGGCCGCATCCTCACGCGCAAGTGGCAAACGCCCTGCCTGCAAGTGAGGTACGTCCACACCAAGCGTACTGCCTAGCGAGGCAGGACGTTAGAACATAGAATACTTCGTATCCTGGTTAAAGGTACCCTTAGGATTTTCTCGAATGTCTACGCGGACGAAGTCGCGGGCGGAAGCTAGTATTCTCTAATTATTTTATTTTCTCTGGAGTTACTATAATTATTCTCTTGTGTTACCCTGGTGTCCCCTAATTTTTGATTACTTTTATCTTTGATCAAGAATACCCTAGATGTCCGGTCAGAGTCTCAAAAATGGCACCTCAAATAGCGTCCCACTACAAACTGGGTGCTTATTTTGCACAAAGTAAGTGATAAAAGATGTATTTTTGTAAAAAATAAGCTTATTTTGTGCAAAATAAGTAATATAAAATGTGAGCTTGTACAAAATAAGAGGTCATCATGTACAAAATAAGCGCCAAGTTTGTAAGTGGGACGCTATTGAGGTGCCATGTTTGCATACTGTTTTAGTTCGTAAGCGTTATCTAGGATATACTTGATCGAAGGTTTTTATGTATAAATAATTTATACAATTCAATTATACTTGTAAACAATACAGTGAACGTAATATGTATAAAGAAAAAAAAGGTACTACCTGACATAGACGTAAGTTTCAAGTGGCTGTTTAATATCAAATTATTTTAAAGTTTAACATACATTTATGTCAAAGTAACGCAGTGGAGTAAAAATCATGTAAATCTTAGAAACTATTACTATAAACATAGATACATTATTTTGATAGGATACTTTCTTGTTGTATTAAATACTAAATATAAGTACCGTAAACTGCTGCAAGATTGCCCCTAAGCTTTAATTTTGCCTAATCTAGTAAAACTAACATTACTTCATAACCGCCATCTATTTTTTACTTTTGATAATGAGAGAAATACCTTCGTTTTATTGGCAACCCATTTCATTATTATTCAAAGTGGCAACACCGTTACTTTTTTGTCTGTCAGCTGTCAACGGTCGCAAACTTTTAGTTTTTCCTTGGAAAAATCGAGAATTTCAGCTCTCTTAGTATTTATAGGGTAAGCAAATATGCTCTTTCTCCTTTTTAGAAAGGGTTTTTCTTGTTAATGTCAATCATTTACGGCTAGAACCACGGTAGGCAATGTTGTAAAAGGCTTCTCGAGCATTAGTGACTCAAGTTTGCCTAGCCCTAGGGTTGTCACTACTTACTCAACGACAGTAAAGCGGTTTGGAGGGCAGTCTATGTTTACTTTGTTTAGTTATTAAATAAAAAGATATACAGCTATAAAAATAGAAAACAATATTACAAAAGTAATTATAAATGTTTAAAGGTTTAATAGTTATCCTTACTAATATTATAAATGCGAAAGTCCGTTTGTTTGTTTGTTTGTTTGTTACGCCTTCACGCCTTAACTACTGAACCGATCATCATGAAATTTTACAGACACGTTGTCAGGGGTAGAGATGGGCAAAAGACCCGTTTAAACCCGACCATTGGGTCAAAACTGGGTTTAAACCCATTAATTCCCTTCCGTAGGGTCAAAATTCGGGTCGAAACTAATTATATATATTTTATGCAATAAGTTGTGTTAAAAATGAAAATTATTGAATTTACGACTCAAATCACATTAGTCTTTTATCGTTTAGTCGCATTTCCATTGTATTTTTATCGAAAAATTAAATACGTTTTTTGTTTTAGTCTAGCGAACCACATGGCAAATGTAATATGTCTATGAAATAAAACACTTTAACGGATACTAGAGTGGTTGAATGGTTTTTATATGATTTTTTATTTTTCCTGACGTGACGGCATCTTTGCAGCTGCCGTGGTCACGGACAGACTTCCAACTAAAATAATGTCACTATGGGGATTTTAGGTTATTAAAGTAAATATTATTGAACTTACGACATAATAACACTGTCCATCAGCCATTTTATGTCCCCACTGCTGGGGCACAGGCCTTCCTTATGGGTGGTAAAGAGGACGGGCCATAACCCACCACGTGGGCCCAATGCGGATTGGTGAGTGTTAACGACTGCAAGTGCAGCCGGGACCAACGGCTTAACGTGCCTTCGAGGAGCTCGAGATAATAAATTTTTTTGGTCACCCATCCCATGACCGACCCTTGCGAACGTTGCTTAACCTCCGCAATCGTTGGGTCAGGTGCTAAACCACTGCGCCACCGAGCTCCTCGATTAATAATAACACTAGTCTAATATTATTTAAAAAAATCCTAGATGGCGGTCAATTTTTGTTTGTGGGCCGATTTCGATGAAACTCGGTTTGGGGCACTATTTTGACAAGAAAACAGCAACGCAATGTTAAAATATTTAAAAAATCCAAGATGGTGGCCAACTTTGTTTTTTTGGCTGATTTCGATGAAACTTGGTTTAGGGCACTATTTTTGACAAGGAAACAGCAACGCAATGTTAAAAATAAAAAATCAAAGCCATCTTGGATTTTTTATATTTTTAAGATTGCGTTGCTGTTTTCTTGTCAAAATAGAGTACCAAACCGAGTTTTATCGAAATCGGCACACAAACAACAAAGATGGCTGCCCTCTTGGATTTTTTATATTTTTAACATTGTGTTGCTGTTTTCTTATCAAAATAGTGCCCTAAACTGAGTTTCATCGAAATCGGCCCACGAACAAAAAAGTTGGGCGCCATCTTGGATATTATTAATTTTTAACATTGCGTTGCTGTTTTTTTGTCAAAAACCGAGTTTCATCGAAATCGGCCCACAAATAACAAAGTTGGCCACCATATTGGTTTTTTTTTATTTTGAACATTGCGTTGCTGTTTTCTTGTGAAAAACCGAGTTTCATTGAAATCAGCCCACAAACAGTTGGCCGACATCTTGGCAATTTTTTTAAAATTTTAACATCTCGATGTTTTTAACATTGCGTTTTTTCTTGTCAAAATTGTACTAAAAATCTAGTTTCATCGAAATCGGCCCACAAACAAAAAAATTGGCCACTATCTCGGTTTTTTCATATAATTAACATTGCATTGCTGTTTTCTTCTAAATGTAGTACCCGAAACCGAGTTTCATCGAAATTGGTCCACAAAGATGTTGGCCGCCATCTTGAATTTCTGAATTTTTTACATTGCGTTGCTACTTTCTTGACAAAGTCAGTCAGTAACAAGTTGGTAACGTCGCGCGTTCTCATCCACGTTAATTTTTTCGGTACCGAAATTAAATTTTATATTTTTGACAACCCTTCCGTACTTGCGCAAATATCTATACAGCCAGTGTGGCGGTATCACCCAACTTTAAAGGCCTATTGTAAGGAAAAAATTGGTTATACTGTGATTTTGGCCTCATAAAGGCCTTTCATTTGATGCCCATACATAATTGTAATAATATAAAAAACACATCTGAAAGGGACGTCGCCGTTGTACAGTCGCCATATTATTAAAAAAAATAGCTAGTATCACTTGGGATAATGTAAGGATTCTAACGATACCCCATACATTCAAATTCGTCAAGGTATTTAGAAGTTATGGTGAAATAAAGAAACTCAAATACCTACAAACATACACGAATCCTGAACACATTACACTCTCTGTTTTTTTTTATTAAAAAGAGGAACTATTAGTACTTTTTTATTTACCTACTCTCCAGATTAGCAATAGAACCTAATAAAACTTTATTGTGCCTACGATTCAAGATATTCGTGATAATAGTTTCGACCCGCGTTTTGGGAAGAAATTGGGTTTTATCCCGTAAACACCCAATGGTCCGGGTTTAAACCCGGTTTTAACTTTTGGGTTTAAACCCTTGCCCATCTCTAGTCAGGGGTACAGAAAAGGACATAGGGTACCTTTCATCCCGATAAAAGGAACTATTCCCGAGGGATAGACAAAATACTATCCACGCAGACGAAGTCGCGGGCGGAAGCTAGTATAAAAAAAATTCAAAATAAAATAATAAATTCAAAATAAAGAAATTAAAACAAATGAAATGAAATTAGTTTAGTCCTGTGAATTTAGTTGGTTTACGTCCGGATTTACCCATTTTTATTGAAATTATAGTAAGTCTTTTAAATTTTGTGTTTTTTTATTTGTGGCAAGTTGGCAACCCGTAGTATGCTACAAATTTACTATGGAAATATTTACTGATACTGCTCAAAGTTTGCCTGCTTGTGCCCAACTTCGCCTGCTTGCCAGAAAAAAATATTGATGCTTAATTGTGGTAATCCATGCACATCTCGATGGTAACGCAATTTGTATGGCTCTATAATTAAGACCAGTTTTTAAATGCGGCTCGTATTTTTGCTTATAATCTTCTAGGCTAAGTTGGGATATTTTATCACAACTTTGCCTACGACTTTGACGGTTTCTGGAGATCAATATAACAGCCGTTTCGGCGTTATGAACCTTAAGATATATGACATACATCTCCAATTCGCGCGCTAATGTAAAAATGGACACAGATAATAAATACTTGAAGAGATATTAAAAAAGAACCTTAAATTTCGTGCAAAGTTGCAGCAGTTTACGGTATCTGATTTTCTTAGAAGTATCATTTTCATTCACAAAAAAAAACACAAAATAGGTAACAGAGGGGAAATTTTTAAGACGATCTTTTGTTATTCTCAAAAATCTCAAAAACTAAACGTCAAACATCGTGGCCATTCGTGGCCACCTTTAAAATCTAAAAATTAGATAAATGATATAAATTCGAATATAAATTCTTGTAAATTCAATTAAATTTATTTTTGTTTTCTGTTTCAAAATGCTCTGAAAGGAGTGCCTTAAAAGTTTATTCGCCAAACTACCTTAGAAAAACAATTATGATCAGCTTATTTAGTAGGTAGGTAGCTTTATTTTATTTTATAAGTATTCTGTGTAATTTCATCGATTACGCGACAAAAAGAGTGGCGCTTCGTAGGTGCTTGTAATATCAGGCACGCAGCGCTGTGAAATTTGAAATTGTACTTTATTGCCATGCAAAGAGAGTAGCTTATTGTTTGTGGCCCCGCGCCCGCCCGCGCGCCGCGTGGCAGTCAGCGGCCCCTGCATGCACCCGCTCGCGCGTCCCGTATAATTCTTATTTTAGCGCAATAATTTATCCGTAATTTAAAGAAAAGCCACATTATGTATGTTTCTAATTTTTTGTGTAGTATATAAGTGCATTGAAAAGGTATTGTAAGAGCGATCTTATCAATTTTTAATTCATTATTCCGTATGTTATAAAGGAAAAATGAAAATATCAAAGAAGCACACCACTTAACTTTCTAAACTTTGTTGAACTGGTATATCTAACCACTGAAAGTCTTTAAATAAGATTTCAGAAATTTTAAAATTTTATTCCAACACAAAAGAGTGATTTTGTGATTTACGCACTTCCACACATAATAACTTTCTAAATATTTTACAACATGAAGATAACATAGTTCTTATTATGAAACAATCAACATTTCAAACATTAATTCTATATATATTACGTTAAACGAAATATTACGAAATACCTAAACTATACCTAAAGCACCGGCATAAAACTTCTAACTTTTCAACAATAGCTCACAATGCACATAATCTATACACTCAGCAAAAACTAAAACTTTTAGTATTATCGAAGGTAATTTTTCTCTGGCTACGCGACTAAAACCTCCATAAAGTACTTCAGAAACGGGGATGGATCCATCTAGAAAACGAACTTTTCTGTATTGTCTCAGCAATAGTTCCAGTTTTGGCCACCGGGTCAGATAAGTTTGTAAATGTGTCCACCAAAGGATTAAAAAATAGGGGCCTGAGCCCCTAGCCTGAGCTAGTAATATAATAAGTCTATGGGCTCAGGTCTGTGTATCTAGTCGTTGTTTTTGATATCCGCATACATAGACTTAATAATATTTTCCATAACACAACTACACAAGTACTACACAATTATTTTGGAATCGAAGCAAGTACCTATCTGATGTGTAATTTTACTTGAAACTATTTGACACCACGTGCTGTGCGCATCGGTCGTTTTGAATAGGTAAGGCATCAGCTTTGGGCATCAGTTGAGCAAAACTGTCTCAAATATTAATACTTATTTAAAGTCAAAGTCAAATAAGCTTTATTCAAATAAAGTTAATTATTAAGTACTTTTGAATCGTCTATATTTTCCTACCACCCGTTCCAGACTTTTTTAGCTGACAAGAAGAACGGGCGCAAGAAACTTATCAGCTGTAACAGCCATAAGTAACGATATTTACAAACTTGAATATATCGTTATCATCAAAGTATAACTTACTGTATCATGCATCTTGAATAAAATTTAGTTTATTTATAAAGTTCCTTATAAAATGGAAATAATACGCACTCGCCACTTATAATTTTGAAAAATAAAGCAACGTAAAATAATTTATTTACAGGCGGTCGGGATTTCAAAATGTCATCATGATCATTAAATGACAGTGTCAAACTAATAAATATGGCGATTATAATTTATTATACATTTTAATAATTCGTAAAGAGTTTCAATATGTTTTATTTACCTACATATTATTTTATTGAGTAAAAATAGGTTTCCTGCAATAATGATTAATGTCCAAACAGTAATGCCATGTCATTTGACCCCTTGACCCTAAGAATGATTATTTTCCAAAAAAAATAATATATGATACATATACATTATATCATAATATATTTTAACTTTGATAAACAACATTTTATTATCTTCAGGTATGAGTTTTTTTTACACCGTTTAAAAATATCTTAAAACAAAAGACAAACGACAATCATCATTATTGCAGTGGACCCTTCAATTTATTTTAACTTGAATATTTTTTGCACAAAATTGAAGAGTGCAAACAACAATAAAACAGAAAAATTTGCATGAGCTAACTAATGTATTTTCATAATTATATCTGCTCGTAACTACAAATAACTTTATTTATTATTCGAAATTATTTATAGGTTGGTCAGGTATGATAATAGATACAATAAATCTTCAAGAGCGACCATTATTACAAATTCAACTCATCAATCAATTTGTCAATGAAAACCCGAACGGGTACCGTTCCAGCGGCGCAGGTTACAGACGGCGCCAAACTTTGCACCCACAATGTTTCGACTACAACGCCAGCTACTAAAGAATACTGCAATCAAACATTTGTGTTGCCAGGTTAATGTATGGCGAAGTTGGTGTCGATATATTTACAGGTGCTGCTAAGGTAGGCAGGGTGGCGCATGCGCGTGGCAGTGCCCAATGACGTCAAGGGATCGATCGGGTGGTGGGTGGCGGCGAGCTGTCACCACGGCACGTGAACGAGGGAGCGCGCGAGCCGAGCCGCCTTACGTAACGGGCTGATGCCTGGCGCGACCTGCCCGCGCCCATGGGCGGCCTAAGCTTCAGGACCAGGAATAGTCCTTCTCAAAAAACCTCCCTCCGATGGGGCGACTGCTGTCTGCTGCCCCCCCCCCGTGCGCTCGCACTGACTAACTGCTAATTGTACAGTAAGGACGGTAGTGGCTATTTTTATGAGTTTTTAATTCGCGTTTAAATCTTCAGTGCAGCAGTGATAAGAATTGGACAACATGGTTATGTGTGTGTGAAAAGAGCTTACATATCTTTCGGTGCGAAGGAGGGATCTTTATTCGGAACCAGTAAGTATGACAAGCTTCTTGACTTACTAAAGCTGGAAAACCATGAAACTTATATGATGTTAATATTTTATTATGATAATGTAATGACATCATAACAACACAATTTGTGAAGTATAACGTAAAAGAGATAACTTAGTTATTCACATATTGGACCATCTCCAAACTAATTTAATAAGGGCTGGTTAATACTATAACTGGTGCTTAGCTAGCTGAGCTTACGACGATACGCTTACGACGAAAATAATAAAAAAACACTTCATTTGATATTCTAAATCGGGAAATGACAAAAGCTCAAAGGTTTTACTGAGAGAGGTTCACAATTAATTTTTAATACATACCTTTGAATGCGGCCATTCTATTTAAAGTGATATTGAGCCTGTTGCTAATTCCTTTAATCCAGACTGAAAATGGAGGGCAGATGTGAATGTAAAAATAGTAAGGTATATTTTCTCTTTGAAGAACTCTGCTTAAAAGTGGGTTAACAGTAAATTCGTCAAGTTTCTTCAAATAAGCAATTTTTTTTTTCATTATATGTGCAAAGGACACAGTGCATTTGTCTCACTTATAAAATTATAATAATTATTTTCCTATACTCTTGTAGATTAAAAGCCCCCACGAAAAAATATGACATTTAAGCGGCGATTTTGTCAATTTTATCTGTTTCAATTTAAGGTAAGTTTTGCTAGAAAGTGATTGGAAACAACATGTAACCTTCCTAATTTCGCTTGATTTAGGTGAACAAAATCAGCGAAGATGATCAACGTAGCGGGGGTGATCTCGATCATCCTGTTCTACGTGCTGATCCTGGCGGTGGGCATCTGGGCCGCGCGCAAGAAGCCGGCCGGTAACGACTCCGAGGAGGAGGTGATGCTGGCCGGCCGCTCCATCGGTCTCTTCGTTGGCATCTTTACCATGACCGGTAAGTCTCTTTGTATGGCGTAGTGATATCGCTGAATGGCGTACCATCTGCGATAGTCGCACTCGCACTGTCTTTTTCGCTCTATACAGGGTTATTTTGTATTGACCATCCAAATTTGAGGATGTGTTCACTCCATGAAACTGAACAACTTTCTTTAAGGAACACAGGGCCAAACAATGTAAAAAAACGACTATCCATACAAATGAAAGAGATTATGTGATCAATTTAGTATGTGATTGATGGATGACCAAAATGTGGCGAAATTCGACACTCACATGTTTCTTTTGTGTGACAGGACACATCCTTGAAATTTGAATGGTATGTTTAGAATGACCCCCTGACCGGCAGAAAAGGATAGATAATGAAAAAAGGTTGACAGGTGCGGTTTCGTCAGGGATGCGGGGCAACCCGAATAAAGAATGTTGTCGGGCCGTGTTGCTCGAGGAGCTGTAGGTCATGCAGGCTGGCCGCTTTTTGTGGGCCTGTTTGGGGGCATCTTTTTAGTTAAAACAGGCCAGCCATGCTCTATAATGATTGCTACCAGGCTTTAAGACTGGGAGGAAGAAATTGTGCTGGTCGGCCGGTTTATCGGCTTAAACTTGACCTCATTTAATAGTGGAGGTCATTTTTCAATGTTGATGACTCTGTATGATATATACAGGGAAAAAAAGCAGCCCTTGACGAGTTTCTTGTCGGTTCTTTTCGTTACAATGCCTCACGCTTAGGGTTTGCGAACCGATGGCGTAGCTTCTATAACATTCACAAGTGCTTGTAACAGCCTAGACTGATTATATGATTTTGAATTGAATTGAATTAAACAATGTGACATTAATTTGTAAAAACATTGTCCAGGTTAAAAGCACAGAGAAAATAATCACTACGTTTTAGTTAAAAAGTCTGAATAATAAATACCTAACAAAGATCGACCCAATCCACGCAGTAATACTTCGTTGGTAGGCACGTGATGTGAGATACAATGGCCTAAATTCTAGACTTTTGGAGTAATTCACGTAATGACAATATAGGGTTACACCTTGGGGTGAACACTATCCGTAATTGAAGTAACTGCCAGTTGGCTGGGCGTGTGTGAGGGTCTCATGGGTGATGTTACGAAATAGTTATAACGCGAGCTCTTAAGCAATTTTCGTTGTTACTTTATTTATTTGGAAATTAATAGAAAAAATAAAAATATTCACTTCTTAAGCTTACGCGCTCACTAGACATGAAATAAAATACTAGCGACGGACTACCAGTCCCCCGTGACCACGGCAGCTGCAAAGGTGCCGAAACGTCGGAAAATCAAAAATCAAACCAAATACCAACTAATTACCAAAGTACTTTTAATAAAACCGCGCTAGTATCCGTCAATAAGAGTTTTATTTAATGTAAAAATATACAATGACATGAAAATAAAAAGAAAGTTATTGAAGCAAATAAAAAATATTCCATTTCACGCCACGCTCGGGCTGTGACGTGGTTGTGGCTCGTGGGTGTGGGCGCATGTGACGTTGACCCCTGCCCTTATCGCCCCGTTGCGTCCAAGTGCCATACTACGTCCCGAATACGTTTCGACATAACTCGTTAACGCTGCTCCACAATGTGACTACGACGGTCTCGTAGCTACGAAAAAAACGCAGTGCTACGGTGCAATTTCAAATGTAACTTATTTTAGTTGGATTTAGATTTATTTCATTAAGGGCTGATTTTTCAATGCCCTGATAAAGCTTTATTCATTTGATAACGTATTAACGTCGCTCCGACCGACACAATCGAAATGTGCTTGTCAAGAAGTGCAATGTAAATGATTGACAGGCAGGTTTCGGTAATGACCGAAACGTACATTTTAGATATTTTATCGCATTAGTGTAGAACATTGTATTGTATTATTGTAGCATTAGTACATTTTAGATATTATATTGTTTTAGTTTTAGGTAGTAGGTATATGTTATTTATCGCAGCGTCAACGAACCGGTCCCGGCGGAAGATCAGCGCTGGTCGCAGACCATGCATTATGCTGAGTCGGGACCGTTTTGGGACTATCTGTTCGATTCTCAGTGTCTGTTTTGTGTTCATGTCTCAAATAAATTATTTTTCTTTCTTTCTTTATTATGCAGCCAAATTGAAAATGATTGTCATAATGTTTATTTGACAATTTTTTTAATGACTTAACATGTTATTCGGATAATAATTTAACTGACTGATACCTGTTATCTGAGGATTGAAAAAACAGCCCTGAGTTGATTACGAAGGCAGTATCAAAGGTACATAACCTTCGTAAGGATCTTATTAAGCTTGTGTAATCTCTTAAAGCCCTAAAATTTGAATATTTAAGAACTCTACTTATATATGGTTTCTATTAAATTAAAGAGTTACGTGATTAAAGGCGACAAGATTATGCATCTTATTCGCTGTAGAATTGATTATTTGTATTTGTATATTAAATATTTTTCTATGTTATCACTTTTGGCATACATGGCTTGTTAAGAAGCAAAGCTCCTCATTTTGCTTTTAAAACGTTTTTTACGAAATTCTCGTATATTCTTGGAGAAAAGACTTGTTTTATTTAACGAGAGGCCCTATATCCAGCTGGCTCACGTCGGCCTAATTGCTTCATTCAATATTCAAACAATCCGAACTCAACAGAAACTTCTCGGAAAAAACGACTTTACGATGCTCACTTTACTATATAGCTCTACGAAGATTTGCATAATGGTTATGTATAATGCCCGCGAAAATCTTAGGTATTGCATATACGTTGTTGTTTTGTTAAGCTAGGATTTCTTAGGATAGAGATGCCGTCATATTACGGCCGTAATATAGCGGCGTTGAATGTTGCCTATGTAAACAATACGGTAACACCGTCACATCAGAAACCGCGCCGTATTTTTTAGTTCTACGCCGCTAAATTACGGCCGTAATATGACGGCACCGTCAATCTAGGAAACCCTAGCTTTACGCATAATATAACTAAGCTGTGAAAAAACAATATCGACAAAATTTACGACACTCGGGTTTGGTTTCCGGACGAGTCTTATGGATAAAGGAAATTTATTTTTCACTCCTCTTGCTCTAAAAGTCCGTCATTGTAAGGTACAAGAGCCAGGATAAAATAGCAAAATTACCCCTAGGGGATAAAGTTTTTTCTTTTTTAATGTTTGTCTATTACCAATGAGCCTACTAAAACGAAAAAGTCTTTATTCATAATCACGAATAAAGACTAGCGCGACTTAATACTGTTTCTCATTTATATTTTTGAAAATGGAACTAAATGCAGCGATCTCTTCGGTGAAATCATAGACTTATATTTATACTCTGTGACTTTAAGTTTGATCGTAGAATGCGTGCATTGTGTTTCTTAGCTGCTACAGTAGAAATTAAAAAAGGCGCGAAATCTTTAGAATTTTTCTCTAATACCAAACTGATTGAATTGTGTGACTGTAGTAAGTAATAGGAAAGAAATAATTTTAATCTTTTGCCGTCAAGCACAAATCATTTATTTAAATACTGTATGAAAAGTTTATGAAGTGGAGGATAGAAAAATGAGTGGATTCGTTTACGAAAGTATAAACTAGGTATTTAATATTGTATTTTATTTTCTCGCCTTCGTAGTGAAAAGTAGAGTGTAACACACGACGCTTTAACCCATTGTAACTCGGTTTCTATTTATTCCCTCGCTAAAGCTCGGGAATAAAACTACCTCGTATGCAATGGGTCATTTTAGCGTCTTGTATAACAATCTACTATTTATTGTTTCGGAATTGGCCGTGGCATCTTGTCGTCTATCTTGGGATAGCTATATTATGGTTTTCGTTACAGTCGAATTTTGTGCATCCGTTGTAGTAATTTCTCTCTGTGAGTTAGTTTCCAAAAAGTTACTCTGGTTCGGGTATTTTCGTTTGTTACATGCAAATTGTTATTTTCGTCTTTTCGTCAAATAGATTTCTGTGACTTGGAAAGTCAATATTGTTTTATCCATATTAAAACAACACATTTTCGACGCCGTGATAGGATTAAGGTACTAATATAGTTTGGGCCGTATTCATCGAAGCGCGAGTATTGATTTACGGCGGTTCGGAGCCGGCTATATGTACCACTTGCCCGGCGAGATAAATGTAGAGGCAGGAGCTTTTTCTCGACAGTGAGGTCGAGTTCGGCATAATGAACTGAAGTACTAAATTAAGTTATGAGTTACAAGTTACAACTGCTGTAAGTTATTTTGCGCTGAACCAACAATATTATGGCCGGCAATCTATTAGAATGTGACTTATGTATACGCATGAATGAATACTGCGTTATTTATTAAATGTATCTAAGTATATTTAGCACCTGAGAAATACTTACCTTACAGCTTAATACAATGGCTTATGATTATAAAGCAAAATTGTAATTATTACGTTTGTAAATATACTAGCTTTTGCCCGCGACTTCGTCCACGTGGACATTCGGAAAATCGCTATGGAAACTTGGTTTGATCATTTGTTCATAGAATTACTCCTACGAAATTCAAGTCGTAAAGTCTATTTTATATTTTTTCTATACAGATTTTGAACCCCATTTGACCCCTCAACCCCAAGTTGAAATGTCAATTTAATTTTTCTTTTCCATACAAACTTTGTACCCCCATTTCAACCCGTTAGGGGTGGGAATTTCCAAAAATCTTTTCTTAATGGGTGTTTACATTGTGTAAAGTATCTATCTGCGAAATTTCAAGTCTCTAGGTTCAATGGTTTGAGCTTTCCATACAAACATTTTAACCCCATTTCAACCCTTTAGGGGTGGAATTTCCTAAAATCTCTTCTTAGTGGGTGTTTACATTGTATAAAGTATCTATGTGCAAAATTTCAAATCTCTAGGTTCAGTGGTTTGGGCTGGGTAATAGTCTGTCAGTCACCCCTTCACTTTTATATAAGAAATTTATGTATTTTTCTGATTTATCAATAATCTCTTATATAAAAGTGAAGGGGTGACTGACAGACTATTGTCCAGCCCAAACCACTGTACCTAGAGACTTGAAATTTTGCACATAGATACTTTATACAATGTAAACACCCACTAAGAAGGGATTTTAGGAAATTCCACCCCTAAAGGGTTGAAATGGGGGTACAGAGTTTGTATGGAAAGCCCAAACCATTAAACCTTGACACTTGAAATTTCGCACAAAGATACTTTATACAATGTAAACACCCACTAAGAAGGGATTTTTGGAAATTCTACCCTTAAAGGGTTGAACTGGGGGTACAAAGTTTGTATGGAAAAGAAAAATTAAACAGACATTTCACCTTGAAACTTCGTATGGGTACTTCTAAAAACAAATAAGCAAATACGTGTTTCGTGGTTTTCCGAAACTCAATCTTTTAGGGAGTGAATGGGGTAAAAAAGCCCAACATCGAAATGGGTGTCGTTTTCGAGGTTTTTTTAGGATGTTGATTGCGAAAATGGCATTTATTTTTAAGTCCAGCATAGTGGCCATGTTTCAACCCCTAAAGGGAAAAAATTGAGTTTATGTTTTGTATGAAAACATAACATTAAATAAACATTTTGACGTGAAACTTCGTAGGAGTACTTTTAAAAACTAACAACTTTTAAAAGCAAACACGTATATTGTGATTCTTGGATAATTAACCCCTTAGGGGTAAATGGGGTAAATAAACCTATAGAAAAGAATAGAATAGAATATCATTCATTTGATTAGGGTACACTGGAGGTCTTTAAAAGATCTGCCTTTTCAACCATACCATTAACAACAGCATGCAAACATTATTTTAAATTAAAATTAACAAATAGGTATTTTTGTTCATAAATCGAAATGGATGTCGTTATTGAGGTTTCATAGAATGTTGATTACGAAAACGGTATTTATTTTGAAGTCCAATACGCTGTCTATAATTCAATCCCTGAAGGGGTGAAATGGGGCTTATTTTGTATGTTTTTTTTATTAAAAAACGTTTTGACTTTGAATCTTCGTAGGAGTACTTTTAAAAACTAAGCAAAAACACGTATTTCGTGATTTTCCGAAAATGTTTAGGTTTGTTTACGCACTAACCCCTGACCTCTTGGGGGTTAGTGGTGAATAAAACTAAAAATCGATATGGATGTCGTTAAAAGATTTTATGGGATGTTGATTGCGAAAATGGCATGTATTTTGAAGTCCAACACGGTGCCATGATTTGACATTTATTTTAGGGTCCAACACGACATGGTAAATATTCAACACCTAAAGGACTGAAACGGGGGTTCAATTTTTTTAAGGAAAAATAATACGGGAACGGGAACAGGAATCAACGAGAACGGGAACTAAAATGCGAAAGTTTAGTTTAATGTTTGGATGTTTGTTACTCAATCACGTAAAACCGGCTGTACAGATTTGGAATAGCACACAGATAGTTATAGCCTGAGGTAAAACATGGATACTTTTTATCTCGGTCAAAGGTTCCATAGCGAATGTCCACGCGGACGAAGTCGCGGGCAAAAGCTAGTTTATAATATAAAACTCTAAATTGATTGATTCATTCATTGTTGGGTTATCCCAACCTATGCCTATGCATAGAGCCCTAACGGCTGAAGGTAGAGACACCATTTTGGAGAGTAGATTAGATACCTTTCATGGTGTAGGGGAGCACTTAGAAAGGTTTTGGTAAATTTCCGTTAAACAAGGTACTACAGGATGTTCCAGTTTGTACATGATTTTTTATGGTAAAATTTAAATGTGTATAATGTGGTCTGCTGATAAATACCTAGGTATATTCGTAATCCGTGACTTTCAAAATAAATGCACAACTATCTGAATCACGCGAATGAAGTCGCAGGCAAAAGCCAGTTACTTATGTACTTGCGTGATAAGGTAATTTTATTGTTCCTTCAAAGGTAAAGCACCTCCTTTTTTACTGAATAAGCGTTTTATAAAGATAAATAACGCTCATAATTTTCTTTTTAGTCGTTAAAATGACATTAAGATTATTTAGAGAGAATATTAGATCAAAGAGTTTCAGCTAGGCGGCTTTTGCTATGAAGTCAGACGAAATTTAAATGACTTTCTCCATTTCTGTCTTAGTAATGTAAATTAATATAAGCATAAATAAATTGAACGTTGAAAATTAAAAGTATCTTAGTTCTCGAAACTTAAACCAACTAGAGTTCGATTTTACCTTACCTAAAATAATGCTGCTCGCAAATTCGGCAATCTCTTTAAAAACGTTCTGGAGTTTGAGTTATAAAGGTGACGGGATACCCTTAGAAGTTTTTATTTTCATAATAAGAGTTCCTGTGCTGAGCTGTTTGTTTAACAAAAAAGTAGCAAGAATAAATCCATGCTTTAATGTTAACAATATATTACCTGAATTAATCATAGTCAAAGTCAAAATGGCTTTATTCAGATAAACTTAATAATTAAACACCTTTGAATCGTCTATATTTTCCTATAGAGGGAAGAGGTCTCTCTATTTACACCCACATAGCACAGATTTGTCTGTGCAAAATTTAAAGTCCCTCATAGAATTTTGATCTAGGTTTTTGAACATGATGTTTTTATTTAATAGTTTTTGAATTATTGGAATAAGGGGAAAAGCTCTTTTACACGTTTTATTAGGTTGCTTTCTCGTTTGTTTGTTTGTTTTTTGTCGTGTTGTAACGTTTATGCGTGGTTGCAGCGACGTGGGTGGGCGGCGGGTACATCAACGGCACGGCGGAAGCCATCTACACCTCGGGCCTCGTGTGGTGCCAGGCGCCCTTCGGGTATGCCCTGTCGCTCGTCTTCGGTAAGTTCTCATTTCATCATCATCCCCCTACCCTAATCCCAATTTATTTGGGGTCGGTGCAGATCGTCCTTCTCTTCCATTCCTTCCTGTCACTCGTCATCTCCTCATCCACTTCCTTCACATTCATATCATTCCGCACACAATCCATCCATCTTTTCTGCGGGCTTCCTCTTACTTTCCAGCCCTCAACATCCATAACCATTATTCTTCTAGTAACATGGCTTTCATCCCTTCTCATCTCATAACATGCCCAAACCAAGCCACACGATTCCCTTCCAACTTCTCTGTTTCTTTGGTGCTACTTTCAAATTTCCTCTGACATAAGTACTCATTCCTAATTTTATCCATTCGCGTCACACCACACATCCATCTTAGCCGGTAAGTTCTCATTTATAAGCTATTTTATACGATTTGTTTCCGCAGCCTAAAATTTGTTTTTCAATCCATACCTTCACATAGCTGACTACTGCCTCATATACTAAGCCTATTTCCGAGGACACCTCCTCGGAAATAGGCATACAATTTACAGAGCGACGAAATCCTTCTAGTAGGTGTGCCATTCTATCGTTATTAATAGATCCGGGCGCCTGGCACCTTTTCAGTGGTGGGGGTGGGAGTGGTTGAGCAAGAAAGGGGCTGAAAAACCGACTCGAGGGCACACCAACTAGAGGGATTTCGTCGCTCAGTAAATTGTATACCTATATGCGTCCGGCGCCAGCTCGTCCGGCGCCAGCTCTTGCTGGCGGCGTTTTTTTGCCAGTAATAGCACAGTACCTACGAAGTAATAGCACAGTAATAGCACAGTACATATATAAGTTTTGAAAAACTTATATATGTACTGTGCTATTACTGGCAAAAAAACGTTTAATGGTAATAGGGTTTAACAATACCTTCTTAGGTGTAGTCGAGGAGACAAAGACAACATTATCTGTCTAAAGATACGGCTGTTATCGGTGGCCATACCCCATATTGTTTGGCTGTAATATTTTATTTCGTTTGAGTTTATTTAATCAGTCAGGTTTCTACAGATTTAGTAGTAAAAAGTCGTTAGGTCACGCAGAAAATCACTATTATTTGTATTTACTTATGGCAGCTTCTGTTTATGATTGCTCGCGAGTTTTCCGCATTTCGAGTGTTAAGCCTTTTCTACTCCGAGATGCAATTTCAATAATATAGTACCATTTGATTTATGTTAAGTAGTATGGTATTAAAGAGCCCGTTTTCCCCACCAGGCGGGATATTCTTCGCAAACCCGATGCGGCGGCAAGGGTACGTGACGATGCTGGACCCGCTACAGGATTCCTTCGGCAGTCGCATGGGCGGGCTGCTGTTCCTGCCCGCCCTCTGCGGGGAGGTGTTCTGGGCGGCTGGCATCCTGGCCGCCTTGGGTGAGTAGTTATATGCAATGCAAGCTCATGCAGTCATTATCATGTGTCATTTAAATAACCCCACTGCAACTGCGGCAGGCCTGTGCCCCACAAAGGCCTGCCTTAAATAGGGAAGACGCGCCATAACTCACCCTGAAGGCCCAATACAGATTAGTGGGTGAAGGTGGGAGCCCAGTCTACTAGGACAGAAATGGTTTTTCGTTCGATTTACTTGTGGCCCTTTTTCCTGACCTAGTCATGTCACAAAGCATATAGCAAAAATAATTAAATTGTAGGTACTCTTGACTCGTGACACTCATAATTATTAATGAAAAGATTACAAACAGATTGGTTTGTCATGTCATGGGGTATTTAACACTATTTAGGCAATTTTTTTTTCTTTTACTATTACTAGAGTAACAAGAACGAGAGTAACAAAGTAAACAAACAAGTTAGTTACAATTTCCCTCTTCAATTCGTCTTTATGATTGAATTCTACGAAATACGAGAACATTCTTTTGTGGAAATACTTTTATTCATTTAAGTATTAGGCAAGTGTATTGCAAAAACGGGACTTTGCTAAAGCCTTTGCAAATCCAGCATGATGAAAAGCTTAACTTATCAGATTACTTGGAATTCGCCACCTGCCTTACCTCGAAAATATAACGGCGACTCATTACCTTAAGCGATTCAACCAGATTGCGTGGGTAAAATAATAAAACCAACGAAGGGTTAGCGTAGAGCTGAGCTTTGTTTTTCTAACGATTATTGTTTTTATGCAAGTGTCATGTTACATGGGCAACTTGAATCGTGGCTTTATTGCGTAGGATCCCGGATGGGTCGAGGATAGGTCAAGAGTCCTTGTGACACGGCCTTGTGGCGCCGCCATTGTTCTCAAAATAATACGTGTGTGACAAAATATGGAGTACCTACTGTGCTTTTGTCTGATACCTACGGAGAAGTTTGAAGTTTTTACTGAAGTAAGCATTCTTCAAACTATGTATGCGTTTCGTACTTCAAATTATTGGTAACTAGCGGCCGCCCGCGGTTTCACCCGCGTGGTTCCCGTTCCCGTGGGAATATCGGGATAAAAAGTATTCTATGTTTTAATATAGGCTATCTACTATCTGTGTGCCAAATTTCAAGCCAATGCATTTAGTAGTTTTTGCGTGATTGAGGAACAAACATCCAAACCCACAAACTTACACATTTATAATACTTGCGGCCGCCCGCGGTTTCACCCGCGTGGTTCCCGTTCCCGTGGGAATATCGGGATAAAAAGTATTCTATGTTTTAATCTAAGCTATTTACTATCTGCGTGCCAAATTTCAATTAAATCTGTTCAGTAGTTTTTGCGTGATTGAGGAACAAACATCCAAACCCACAAACTTTCACATTTATAATATTAGTAGGATTAAAAAAAACAAAAAACCGACTTCAAAAAACCTACCTCTAAAAAGCAAGAAATAAAATTCGTAATAATAAAAACACGTCTTTTGAAGTCGGGTGGGGCTTTTAGAATAAAAAAGGCTGTACTCCAGCCCCACCCGACTTCAAAAGACGTGTTTTTATTATTACGAATATTATTTCTTGCTTTTTAGAGGTAGGTTTTTTGAAGACGATTTTTTGTATTTTTTAAACAATTTTTATTTTTTATTTTTAGTGTAGATACCTTGTAGGTATATATTTAGATAGTAAAATCGGCTCACCCAAACGTGAGATAATTGCGAAGAAACATACATACATACGGGTCAAACTGAGAACCTCCTTTTTTTTAAGTCGGTTAAAGAACTACACAGATATCCTTCTTCCAATACAATAGTAGATTATACAACAAGTGAAAAAAGAAGGAATTTAATTCGAGGTACTATGTTGGATCCCGAGAGCAGCGAAGGATTCTAGAGTTGAATCCCGAGCGTAGCGAGGGATTCAAAAGTAGAATCCTGAGCGAAACGAGGGATACAAAGGACCGAGATGAAATTTTTTTTCACGTGTTGTGTACTCTACTTTTTACCATTGACTGCGAGAAAACATAATAGCAGTACTTACACCTATAGTACTTATTTATAGTTATCAAATTTTATTATTTAGATAGGTAATCGGTAATTTAACCGTTAGAAAATAGTGAAACTATAAGTTTTCCAATGACATAAAACAACCATGCTATGAGGGAAATTACATGATCAGTCTGACATCAGTCCATTTCATCAGTTTGTATAGACTTTGAATTTTTACAGACTGAAGATCGTACCAGACTGATGGAATGGACTGATGCAAGACTGAACATCTAATCTCCCTCTAATATAAAGAAAAGAACCCAAAGATAAGACACTAAAAAGAACCTAATTAATTTCGCGAGATATTTTTTTAGAAAAGAACCCAAAGATAAGACACTTAAAAGAACCTAAATAAAATTGGCGGGATATTTTTTTTTTATTTAATTGTATAACTATGGCTTTATCTATGGAATAGCTCCATACTTTCAGCACGTTTTATTTTTTTTGTACATAATTCATACGATGAGCGCTTGTTCCAAATTCAAATCATTTTTATTCACTCGGTGAATAAAATCGCTTATTATTCACTCTTTTCGTTGAATTAAACGCACTTTTTAGAGTGGCGATGGTAAAAAAATAATTATCTAATTCAGTTCATAAACAAAGAAGTAATACGGCCATTATCATCGAGGTAATTCACACTAAGCCCCTTCTTACACGGCGCTACTGAAACCTGACGAAACCAGTTAGTAATTATAGTTACAAACTAGTTTGTGACAAAGATTCGTACACGGCACTACAAAATTTATTTGAAACCTACACGAAACGCGGTATATGTGTTGTTTCGGGATATTATTGAAATGGCTAGCGATTCGAGCGATGAGGAGTTATTACTTCTATACTTCATCAGACTACATCCCATTTCACTCCAAGCTTTCTCGGTCACATCCCAACGCGAATACTCTTTTAATGTGTAATTATACAAACACGGATGCTTTTCCACTTCTTGGACAAATTGTATATTTACTAATTGGTCATTAATTTTCACTGAACTGCAGCAGAGTTTCCAGTTTTAATTAGTAATCAGTCGCGCGCGACCAGCATGGCCGGTCGCCGGTGATTAGTTACTAACGCGTTACAAACCAGTTTGTGATTGGTAGCGTCGTGTACGGAGCGTCATTGGAATACTAGTGCTGTGACGTTTTAGAAACTCATTGGTGATTTGAGTTTGTAACTAGTTTGGTTTGAGTAGCGCCATGTTTATTTTGAGTAGCGCCATGTAAGCCCCTTCTTACACGGCGCTACTGAAACCTGACGAAACCGGTTAGTAATTATAGTTACAAACTAGTTTGTGACAAAGATTCGTACACACTACACGGCACTACCAAATTTATTTGAAACCTACACGAAACGCGGTGTGTGTGTTTTTCGGGATATTATTGAAATGGCTAGCAATTCGAGCGATGAGGAGTTATTACTTCTATACTACATCAGACTGCATCCCACTTTACTCCAAGCTTTCTCGGTCACATCCCAACGCGAATACTCTTTTAATGTGTAATTACACAGACACATATGCTTTTCCACTTCTTGGACACATTGTATATTTACTAATGGTAATTAATTTTCACTGAACCGCAGCATAGTTTCCAGTTTCCATTAGTAATCAGTCGACGCGCGACTGCATGACCGGTCGCTGGGTGATTAGTTACTGACGCGTTCCAAACCAGTTTGTGATTGGTAGCGTCGTGTACGGAGCGCCATTGAAATACTAGTGCTGTGACGTTTTAGTAACTAGTTGGTGATTAGAGTTTGAAACTAGTTTAGTTTGAGTAGCGCCATGTAAGAAGGGCCTTAGAAGGGCCTAAGAAGGGCCTAAATCATACTATTTTTGTGTTTTTTTCAAGATTACTTGAAAAGTACTGAACCGATTTCCAAATTTTAAAAAATGGGACTTTACCAACTTGGGTGTTTACCTAATGTAATAACGTTTGAATCATTTCAATCGGTCCAGCCGTTTTCGAGTAATCGGTGGACATACACAAAAAAGAACAAATATACAGACGAACAGAGAACCTCCTCCTTTTTGGAAGTCGGTTAAAAAGTAAATTGATATATTTTCTTTACAAGGCAATTGCAAAAGTATCACCGTTTCCTAGGATGGATCGCGATTTCAGCGTTGGTCCCATGGTAAAAGTTTACCAGTTACCAGTATTGAAGTGGCTCGCTCACATACGGTGCTAAAATAAACGTAAATCTACGCAAACTTGGGTGCTTCTACTTTGAAACGGATCAAGTTAATGCCGTCCTTTCAGCAAGCCCTTTCACGAAGTGCAAAGTCTTGTATTGTCTTATAAGATAAACAGATTTGGAAGTAACTATCACTGTCACGACTTTTATCAACTTTACACATTTGAGGATTCATTTCATGTATACCTATAAATTGTCAACTTTTTGGTACCTTTTTTAGACAAAGTAGAACGACCATCATTAGGTAGTCCACGCCCTTTTTAGGGTTCCGTACCCAAAGGGTAAAAACGGGACCCTATTACTAAGCCTCCGCTGTCCGTCTGTCTGTCTGTCTGTCTGTCACCAGGCTGTATCTCATGAACCGTGATAGCTAGACAGTTGAAATTTTCACAGATGATGTATTTCTGTTGTTGCTATAATAATAAATACTAAAAACAATTTAAAATAAATATTTAAGGGGGGCTCCCATACAACAAACGTGATTTTTTCCGTTTTTAGGTACGGAACCCTTCGTGCGCGAGTCCGACTCGCACTTGGCCGGTTTAATTTTTGAATATTTCTTTGGTTGAGTTGAGTAAACGAAGAAAAGGTCACTTATAAGAATTCACTTGATGGGTCGTGAATTTCAAGAGAAATTAAGTATATTTGAAGTCAGCCATCAACCATTTTTAATGTCCCCACTGCTGGGGCACAGGCCTTCCTTATGAGTGGATGAGGAGGATGGACCATCATAACCCACCACGCGGGCTCAATGCGGATTGGTGGGTGCAAACGACTGCAAATGCACCCGGGAGCAACGGCTTAACGTGCCTTCCGAAGCACGGAGAAGCTCGAGATAATAAATTGTTGGTCACCCATCGCATACCGACCCTTATGAAAGTTGCTTAATCTCCGCAACCGCTTGGCCAGGCGGTAAACCACTGCTCCATTAAGCTCCTCATATTTGAAGTCACACTGGTAAATTTTATTTTGGTTTACTATTTTACCGTATACGTATACTTAATTACTGTAAGTCGGCTGTGTCGCCCTCCATGACTGGCATTTGAATTTTAACGAGTCGTTTGTTATTGTTACACATTAGATGATTAAAGTGGCTTTTGCATTATTTTAGCTTTTTCTACTGTAATATGTTACTGGCTTTTTGAAACGATGTTAATGTGATAGGGCGTTCTGTTTTGAAATGCTTAGTTAGGTATTTGTTCATTTCAGAAAAGTATGAAAAAAAAAAGTATAAACTTTTGCAGTCCCTTTTGTAAATAAGTACCTACAACCGTTGACAGCCATTTGTTTTATTAATTAGGAGTAAGAGAATATGTGAAATAATAAACTGTGATAAAATAAAATACTACAAGAGTGCCACGGAAGGCGCCTACAAAGTTTCTCATTTATACTTCAACGATGCGACTTTGCTACGAAGAAGTGATTTCGTAGCGTGATCAGAAAATATAAGTGATTAAATAAAAAAAATAAAAAAACTTAATCTGTCGAACAATGTAGCCCATAAAAAAATCATAACAATAATGGCATACCTATCTATTAGTTTAACTGCTAACCTAATATAAAGTTTTAAAATAAGCATTTACTTTTAAATTACGTGTCGTGTTGTAAGCTTGTCAATTCTACAAGGTATTTGGTAAAAGCCTTATAAAGCCGAATATGGTAAATAGGGACCATCAAACTGAACAACTTTTATTATGGGACCAACTCTGAAATCGCGAAAAAAATATCAGCTGTTTTATACATTTTGATATATATATTCGTTATTATTTTTGTATGAAACAGCTGATTTTTTTTCGCGATTTCAGAGTTGGTTCCATAGTAAAAGTTGTTCAGTTTGATGGTCCCTATCTACCATATTCGGCTTTATAAGACTTTTACCAAGCACCTTGTATAAGGTACAAGCAACAACGATTTTGCGACAGTGTTTACTTAATCATCTATGTACCTATATCAAGTTGTTTTAAACGTTAGCGTTCAAACCGACAGAAAGTTATAAGAACCTTGTTAACTCCCGTTATTGTCACCAGGCGCAACCCTGGCGGTGATCATCGATATGGACCAGAAAACCTCTGTGATCTTCAGCGCTTGCGTGGCGGTCTTCTACACGTTGTTCGGGGGTCTCTACTCCGTGGCATACACGGACGTGATCCAGCTGTTCTGCATCTTCATAGGGCTGTGGATGTGCATCCCGTTCGCGTGGGCCAACGACCACGTGAAGCCACTCGGCTCCATGGAGGTGGACTGGATCGGGCACATCGACTCGAGCTACTACTGGTTTTATGTGGATTATGGACTGCTTTTGGTCTTCGGTGGGATACCGTGGCAGGTGAGTCTATGGGTGCTTTAACTTTTTTATATTTTTTTTATTGGTAACTGGGCAGGCATTTGACCACCATCTTGTTTGGTATACAGGATGTGGTCTAAGGTGTAGCACGCTTGCCTAGGTGACTACGACTATGAGAATACCGTGAAAAAATATTATTAAGCTTACCGCACGATATATTAATATAAATTACCGTAGTAACGGAATTTCCGAGAAGTTGCTAAAATATCGGGAAACAACATTCAAAAGTTTAAGCAAAATAATCTTTTCGTGTTAAATTAATTTATCTATTGCTTACGATTCGGATCTCGTAAATGACGAATTTTACGCGCTTCATAGTTAATCAAAATACCCCAGGAGTTTTTTGCTTCGTTTTAAGTTACATTTGTCATTTGTCAATCTTTGCACGCAACAAAATCTTCCCCACAAACCATTCTACTTTATTAGCCTCTTGACAAAGTGCCAAACCTCGGCAAACTGGACTTTTCATTTGTTAAGATTCCAGACAAATAAGAAAGGTCACAGAAAACATTTGCAGTACGATCGTTGAAGATTAGTTCGAACAAAGTAATTCCAGTGAGGTGCACCCCCCTCCTCTTGCCTTCGGGGTGCACTCTGTGGCCTTTTAATAGGTCACGTCTGGGCGCCGATGCCGGCGAATCTGTAAAGCTTACAGGTACGCCAGAGATTTATGCCTCGGTAAAAGGAAACGATAAGGCGGAATTTGTAAAATTGTGATGTCGATTCCCAAGAATATCGTCGGTCAAAGTATCAGCGAAGCAAAAGTTTGAGTTTAGTCTTTTTACAATGACAAACTTTACCGATACGATTCGTAACTGTTACAAATACAACTTCGTCCGAAACGTTTATGTTAGTTTTAAAGTACTATGCGCGCCAAATAAGAATAGTATCGACAACTTCACGACACTGGACAATTTTATTGCTACTTGGTAGAATTGATAACTTCATAATGTATAGGATGTGCATAAAAAGAAACAAAATAGATAAAAATATGATTTTTATTCTTGCTGGCATCGATCAGCATGGCAAACGATCATTGGATTTTTTGCTAGCAGTACAAAATTGACCATTGACGTGAAGTTGTCGATACTATTCTTATTTGGCACGCATAGTATGTTCGAATTTCTCGCTCTTTTGTGTCGCTTACGTACTTACAGCATAGGGGGCTACGTTACAATTCCACCAGTCTTTTTGTCATATTCCGCATTTTCGTGCAGGTATACTTTCAACGTGTTCTGAGCAGCAAGACCGCTGGACGTGCGCAGATGCTGTCGTACGTGGCTGCCTTCGGGTGCATCATCATGGCGCTGCCGCCCGTGCTCATCGGAGCTATCGCCAAGTCCACAAGTAAGGCCAATAACGCCATAAGCAAGGCCAGTGAGGCCACGACTGACTACGCATATACTCCCTTGTCGTGTTTAGGTGCATCATCATGGCGCTGCCGCCCGTGTTTATGGTAGCTATCGCCAAGGTCACAGGTAAGGCCAATAACGCCATAGATTAGGCCAGTGAGGCCACGAGCGACTACACATAGACTCTTTTGTCATGTTTGGCTGTCCTTGGGTGCATCATCATGGTGCTGCCGCCTGTGCTCATAGGAGCCATCACAAAAATTCAAGGGACAAAGGGACAACATCAACGGGACTTTTGTGAAAATTGTTTTTACTTACTTTGCAAACAATCTTGCAAAATCACATTAGCACGTTTATGACGTAGTATAGAGTCTTGTTTGTATCTATATCTGTTACCTTCGGAGTTGCTCCATTCGATTTACTGATTTTGTTGTATTAATCAAGCATTTGTCGTCTCGTCACGTCTCCGACACGATCACTGTGCTTTGTAGCAACAGGATTATGCCGATCATTTTCATCAAATTGTGTCTCTTTTCAATGAAAAATTCAAGGTAAGATAAATAGTTTAGGACTGTTTTTTTTTTAATTCACTATGTTTTTTTCTCTCTTTGTAGTAGTATGTTATCGAAATATTTCGCAGTACCTTTGAAAATATCAAACGAATGACGAATAAAATACAAATGTCTGTTTGTCTGTGTTTAACGTAATTTTATTAAAACTTTTATTATTTCTTAAGAAAATAAATTCTTTAGAAGGTTTTTCTAGAAGATTAGTCTGTGTTGAACGACTACATTATATGTAGAGCCTCCCCTTTTGTACATTTCCAGCTGTACATTTTCGGGACGCGAGATGTCAATCTTTGTTTGTGAACTTTTTTGATATGATCCCAAGAGAAGTTTTTAGAGTTCTAAACATTAGATCTAAAAGTCAACCCAAATCCGATATCATTGAGGAATTCTTGTTTCTGGCAATCACAATTTCAAATTAATTTATCTTCTTGTAATATTTTAACTTTGGTATATAGCTATAATTTTTAGTATTTGTATAACTTAAACAAATATAACATAATTTCAGGTCTACCTAAGACTATCTTACCTTAAAACTCACAAAGCCACAAATATACATGAACCGTGAACACTTATCACTGTTTTTTGGGCAGTCGTGTAAAAGGACATTCCCGAGGGCCCATTATAATAAATTACCTTAAGAATATCGTGGTTCAGTCTTCGTCATAATGGTTAACAAAGATGGGATGCTCATGCAGTCATGCCTCATCAGTGGGCGCTGGAGCTGGATTTTGGTTTAAAGATCACGATCGTTGCAGTATGGAACGAGACGGACTACCGCGGCCCCCTGACGGACACGGGCGAGCTGCCCCCCGACCAGACCTCCATGATCCTGCCGCTGGTGCTGCAGCACCTCACCCCCGATTTCGTGTCCTTCTTCGGCCTCGGCGCGGTCTCCGCCGCCGTCATGTCCTCCGCAGACTCCAGCGTGCTTAGCGCCTCCTCCATGTTTGCCAGGTTTGTGATGGTTTGATCTATTATTTAGGTAAATGCAAATAAAACTTTTACTGTCTGTTTGTTTGTTGCGTTTTCGAGTCGCTTCTGTATTTGAGATGTGGAATAGAGATTCGAATGATTTAAGGAGAAGGGCATTAGTGTCTATTATTCTTGAAAGGGAAACGACTCTCCATGTAAGTTGCGCGGAAAAATCAGTTAAATGCATAATAACGTCTGATTCTGTAGAACTGTTAGATACTACAAACCACTACAAACAGTGTCGTTAAAGAAATTAATTACTGTGTTTTAGTCAATCAATAATTTAAGAAGTTAAAAGCATAATGAAAAATATTAATTCTTATTCATTATGCTTTTAATTTATAAAATGGTGTTTTAGATCTGTCCATAGTATAACAAAATACAATATCGTGAACATGTTTGTTTGCCAACAGGAATGTGTACAAGCTGATCTTCCGCCAGAGGGCGTCGGAGATGGAGATCATCTGGGTGATGAGGGTCTCCATCCTCATAGTGGGGATACTGGCCACCGTCATGGCTCTCACCATTCCCTCTATCTATGGTCTCTGGTGAGTCTGACACCACTGCCTTATAAAGTAAATTCATAGCGTTTTCATTTGTTTCCCTCAAAAAACTAGGTTTGGATGTAACACAAAGAGGCTTTAATTTATATTTAGCGCCATTCGTAAGAATCAGACTTAGAGTAAGACGGGCTTCTACAGAAAGAGAAGCCATACGAAGCGTTTCCCCTCTGCCGAAGTACAAGCCCAAATGGGCATACGCGTTAGTAAAACCAGTTGCGCCCGGATTTCTTTCTAGACCGAGTCCAGTCGCGCATGTGAACGCTGCTCTGTTTAAAATGTCGAATTGATGAGTTTTTTGCTGTTAAAAGAGATCTTGAACATCAAGTATACAAAAAGACGGTTTTACATTTCACATAAAAGTAATTTTTTATCGTATTATTGCTATTTGTTTACATTTAAACATTAAATTCGTATATTTTATTCTTGATTAGTTGTCAAATTTGTTCAGTGACATCGGGTCTGCTAGTCCATGGCTCGTCCGTACAAATAACAGATCTGTCGCTAGATAAATCCGAGTTCTCGCCGATGGGCAACTTAGTGATGTTACCGTTAAATAATGTTTGTCGATAAAGTGTTGGTCAATCTGGCCCTGATTCTGCGCCAAATTCATTTGCGAGATTTTTGCATAATTTGCTCTGCACTGATGTGATCGCGACAGATATCGCGAAATAAATGTCGAAATAGTAGATTATACAACAAGTGAATAAAAAGAGAATTTAGTTCGAGGCACTAACGGCCGTCTCTCGAGCAAGATAATTAGGCGCATGATAGCTGCATGACAGCTAAGTTCATGACACCGTTTTTTTATTCCGAACCTAACCCCAAAACCTAACCCCCATGGGGGTTAGGTTAGGAAAGCATAAATATTATTCCCAACCTAACCCTCGTAGTCCCATCGTCTCACCCTTGACATGAAAAATTACAAAGCAAATTATAACTTTTTAAATCTTATAATTCTTTCTTTCTTATCGAATAATATCTTATAATTTTAAAAACAATACGTCATCAAAGTACCAGGGTCACATAAATATGGAAAAGGTTTAACTTCTATATTTTTAAGAGAAATTTATTTTCTAATATTTCGCTATTGCACTCGCACATACCGAGGTCATAGAATCTGGTAAATGCGAATATTAGCGTGAGAGCTACTTTCCTCGTTTATTTATTATTAGATACACACAAAATTGGGGGTCCCTTATATTGCATAATATTATTAATCCTATTTTGAAAATCCATAACAGACTTGCCATAAACTTAATTCGCATAACAATAAGAATATATAATTTCAAAATTGACGATTTAAAAATGCTTATCAGGTGACTTAATTATTATTTTTTTGTGATTTTTTTCTGACATGTAAAAGAAAGGAGGTCTTTATCCAAGTAGTTTGATAACATGGAACAGAGTCAAGGGTGAGACGGTGTGACTACGAGGGTTAGGTTAGGAATAATATTTTTGCTTTCCTGGGGTTAGGTTCGGAATAAACGGTTTTAATTTGGTCGAGTTGTAGTTAGGAAAGACTTATGCGATTCTTATCCAAGCTGAATACTGACCGTAAGTAGTACTGTTAAATAAACTATATTCAAATTAAAGCAAATAACACTGCTAAGAGCTGAATAGTAGCCGAAGATTCAGCATCGCTCTGTATAACTTAAAATCGCTTATTATTCACTCTTATGGTTGAATTAAACGCACTTTTTAGAGTGGCGATGGTAAAAAAGCAATTATTCAATGATGTAACTGTGATCAACGTTAAGACGGGGAGCGATCACCGATTGTTGTAAATTCAAATTGTTGGGTGTGCAGATGGCAGTACTGTCATGGAGCGGTGTTCAGTGTCAGCAGCCTGAGCCCAACTTCCCTGGGTACACATTAGTCTCAACCCAATCACCTACACTCTCGAGCTTTTTGTATAAAGCTCGAGCGTATAAAAATGACCTCTTTGTTGTTATTCACCCCATCGTAAAATGATTGAGTTTGTAATCTTTATTCCTTTTTCCGTATCGATATTGCTGCATCGACAGTTGAGCCCAGCCCTTTATGTCAAAAACCTGTCATATTTTGATGTGTGACTCATCCGTACACAAATTATTGCTGTTTTGTTTTATTTTTTATGTGTGAGTGTCGTCATTACAGTGTAGTTTTTGTATGTGGGTATGCGGAACTGCACTTGTGTGCATTTTCCCCCCCCCGCAAAAAATGCCAGAATAATTTGAATAGAGTAATATCGCTAAGGCGTCTCCCTTCGTGACAAACGAAGCCTTTTGTTGCTCGAAGGAATCAGAATCTGCAAATTATTTTGGTTCGGATAGTGAAGGTCATTCCCAGTCTCCAGCAAACTCCTCAACATAACGCTGAAACTGATTACAAACGTGAATAGATTAGAGCGGCGCAGCATCGGAACATTTCAATGGGCATTATTTCCCATCAGTCAGGCGGTGTCGCAACGTAATCGGCGCGCGCGCAGGCACCTCTAATGACACCGCAGGTTCCATATTATTTTAATGGGAGTTGCACACAGGCTGTTATGGGAACATTGGCGCAGTTGGTGCACACGCCGAATTGAACCGTGATACTATGCAATAAAGGCGAGGTGATCTCTTTGTTACGTTTATAGAGTCATAACGTTTAGTGTCTGCCTAATTTATGGTTTAAGCGGTCAAGAGTGAGCTTTGCTTGCAGGGCCACTACTATATACATACAATCTCTATCCTTTATAACCGACTTCAAAAAACGGAGGAGGTTCTCAATTCGATTGTAAGTATATATTTTTTATCGTTGGTCGCGCATATCTTCGACATTTATTCACCGATTTTGATGATTCTTTTTTTGTTTGATTGAGTTTACCTTCGAGATGGTCCCATATTTTCAAATCGGTTCAGTAGTTTTCAAATAATCCTGAAAATATTATGATTTTGCGTTAATTACCTTGACGACTTTGTTTATTTATGAACCGAATAAGAATTTTTTTTTGGAAAAGGGATTTTAATACCTTGGACTTTGAAGCTATCCAAGGTAACTCCTCAAACTCAAATAGGATATGTATAGTGATTGAGATATTGGTAGGTTTATGACAATCCAAAACAAACCGACCTATGGTCTGCGACGTTCTGGAATAGACTTGGACTACGAAGGCACAACAACTCCTTAAAACAAATAGCGTGAATTTGTAAATTGAGTTATGGGCATTTTAAAATACATTAAGTTCAAAAATATTACACATTGTAATATTTACCACAAAAAAAGATGAAAATAAAAAAGCTTATTTAATTTTATTTTTTTAAACTTTTAGATTTTTGCATTCACAATGCTATTTTTATATTAAGATGAATAAATAATGAAAAATATTAGAAAAAATCGACTCACCCGTAGCAACTTAGACGGGATTCGAACCCGCACCCTTAGGATTCCGGCCCAATGCACTACCAATCCCGTCTAAGTTGCTACGGGTGAGCCGATTTTTTCTAATATTTTTCATTATTTATTCATCTTAATTATTTTTTTAAATTTATTTGATCTTAAGAAAACCAACAGCGTTTACAATATATTATTACATCAAGTATTATCTATATCTAGTATAGTATTATATTATCTGTGTCTATATGTATAGCCAATTACAGGTTTCCCTATATTATTTATGGTATGCATAGGCAAAATGTAAAAGAAAGAAACAGAAGTCCATTTTACATGATCTTCTTTTTAAAATTTGAATATAAAATATAAATTGCTACTTATCGTATTTTGTGTGTGTGTGTGTGTGTTAGAGTAAATAATATTATTTTATATTTTATGAATTAATAATATTATGAACCTGATTCACAATGAGTTCAATTTAATTTAATATTTAAAAAAAAGAAAAACCTCCTTCAAAAACCTAACAATAAAAAAGGGCTTCAAAATCAAATAGCTCTAAAAAGCAAGAAATAGAGTCTCTAGAAATGAAGTCGGTTGGGGATTTTAGAACAAAAAAAAGTTGTCCTACATCCCCACCCGACTTCAATAGACGTTTTTTATTAAAAATGAAATGCGTATTTTTGATCTCAATATTATTTCTTGCTTTTTGAGCTATTTGATTTTGAAGCTGTTTTTATTTTTAGAATTTTGAAGGAGGTATTTCTTTTTTTAAAGCTATTTGGTTTCATTGTTCTAGTGACTAAAGAGGCATTTTGAGTTATGACTAATGCATAACTTAGTTTAGTACTGTTTGATGGAATAAATAAACTTAAGAGGGTCAATGTGGCTAGTCATTTTAGTAACGTCTTCTTTTTCAAAGTATTTTAAAAGTCCACTAAAATCAAAATAAGACAAAGAAAAGTAAAATAACTCGTTAGAGTTGTTCAAGTGTAAGCCCTAAATTGTAATATCAGTTCTCGCAATAATATTTGAAGAGACGGTCTGTTTATCCATATCTGGCGAACAAATTATGATCGGCGTGGGTGCTACATCTCAGCCGAAGCTGAGCGCATTGCGTTAATAAATATAATGTTGGAATCGTGTTTACCCGTACTAAGTAGGTACCTATTTTAAATCATTTTAAGGTATTGGTTAGTAACGATTAAAAATACAAAAGGTACCTATCTAAGCTATTAGTTTCAATTAGCATCTGTATTCTGCGCTGAGAATCGGTAATTTAGTTCAACTCTGAACTTAAAAACTTTTTGAAGTATTTTTTTTTCGTTTTACGCATCTTTTTATAATTAATTATCACTTGATTAACTATTGATAGCCCCTTGATAGCCCATGAACCTTGAAAAATCAATGTATAGTGGTAGGAAAATATAGACGATTCAAAAGTACTTAATAATTAGGTTTATTTGAATAAAGCTATTTTTGATTTTGACTTTGACTATACTTAAGGAGGTACAATCGAAACATTCGACATCATTTGATACTCTATTTTTGTCATATCATTGACATTTTTGCCATCCGTAACATGTGAACCGGTGAACCACATATCCTTAGTATTTTTTTGGCGTACCTAGAGAAAAACTGTTCCACGAAGGTGGAAGAAATTCACGACGCCGACGTGCTAAAATTATCCGCCCAGCAACCAACAAATGTTTCAATCTGTGTTATATGTGTCACTTAGCAAACGACGCACCCGTACTTTTCCAAATGAACTGCGTTATTATCTCTTACATTTTCCTATTTTCTCGTTCCAACGTCGAGATTTAGAGCGAATCTCGACGCGCCACAAATAGATCTCGTGCTCAAGTCACTCCAATTTGCTGACTCAGTCGAATCTCGAATGCTGTTCGCGTTCGAGCACTGAAAACCGTTCAGTAACGCGAAACGATGACTCCGCCCAAGCTGAAATGGGGGGTGGGAGTGGGGAGGACACGCGAAGGCAGTAAGTTCTATAAATAGGGAAGTTTATATATGGTTGATCGTTTTTATTGCCCTATTTGAAGAGATATTTTGAAAAATAAAGTAACGCACTAACTCCGCACTAACTCAATATATTTGGATGACAAATAGTAGATTGTTATACAAGACGCTAAAATGACCCATTGCATACGAGGTAGTTTTATTCCCGAGCTTTAGCGAGGGAATAAATAGAAACCGAGTTATAATGGGTTTTTAGCGTCGTGTGTTACACTCTACTTTTCACTTCGATTGCGAGAAAATAAAATACAATATTAAATAGTTTATTTTATTAAAACCTAAATGTACAATTTTGTAAAATTATGGATGTGGTAAGCCAGTTCTATCCTTCTGCATGCACCGTTTATCCCACGAATTAAGGCAACCTGTAAAACAATAATTAAGGGTATTGAAACTGTATTTTGCTTAGATTTAGTTTATTTCATGAAAATAATAGTAAAATGTTTAGAAATTGTAATTAGGTAACTACCTTTGCTTCCAAGTGGTGCCTATTATTTACGAAATTCTAGATATCTTCGCTCGTTAAAACTTTGGATTTCTTGTAGTGGTGGATAATTTATTGAGAAAAGCCCTCTTTATATTGACATTATGTCTTTTCGGTATTGGTAGTTGTTTCTAACATTGAATATCTTCAAAAGGTTGAACTTTGATATTTTTTGGAAAGTTCATCAAAATTGGTAAGAAAAAATCCTTCCGTAAACGAATCCACTTGTTTTTCTATCCTCCACTTCATAAACTTTTCGTATAGTATTTAAATAAATGCTTTGTGCTTGACGGCAAAACATTAAAAAATTAAAATTATTTCTAAAGATTTCGCGCCCAGTGTTTTTTTTATTTCTTCTGTAACGCACGCAACACAAACAATGCACGCATTCTACTTTTTAAACTTAGGGCTCATTTACACGAGCGATTTTTTCAACGCGCGATATTTTTACCGCCGACGGGAAACATACCTTATGGCCAGGTCATAAGGTAACTTTTCCCGTGGAACGTCGTCATCGTCTGTTCGAACACCCACCTGAGAAGTATTCTGGTACCTTTTCCCGTCGGGCGGTAAAAAAAACGCGCGTTGAAAAAATCGCACGTATGATCGATCCCTTATAGTATAAATAAGTCTATGACTACTGAAGAGATCGCTGCTTTAAGTTCCATTTTCAAAAATAAAAATGTGTGATTATTCTATCTATGAATAAAAACTTTTATCTACTCTCATATCGTAAAATTTGAATTATGAATTTCAAATCGAATTCATATTGACATACTTTATACACGCAATACCGAAAAAAAATTAAAAGTTATTTTATAACATACCTTTGCTATACTAAGCAATGTTATAAACTAACTTTTTTTCTCATTACGATACAGGGCGAATCCAAGAAGAAGGCAGTGCCGTGATATTAAAAAGAAACAACGATATTTTCACATACTTTCCATGATTCAAATGTACTCTATGGTAATCGATGACTTATCGTAGCGATTAGTCTTCTGGAATGCACCCACCTCATTACTACGCGTTCACTTCATCATTGCCGCTGCCTCCCGGCCCGCTTCATCATTCCGCACCCCCTGTGTTGCCCTCCCGCGCGCATCCCCAGGCGACGCCGGGGGCGCGGTGTGGGGGGGCGGGCCGGGGGGAGGCGGCAGGAATGAAGTGAACGCGTAGTATTTATTTTTCTAATTGAATACGCGCCATTTTTTGATTTTAATTTTTACTTTTGCCTAAAAATGTCATAGTAGTGAGTGAAAATTTGACTTCACCGATATTTTAGATGCGGCGATGGAAAAACATCTTACTTAACCTAGGTAAGTAGTGCCGACCTATAGTGAAACTAGAATTTTACTCTTTTTATCATTGATATTTTATTTTGTAGAAGTTTTGTAGGTTCAATCACAAATTGTATGAGAGTAGATAAGTAGTGTATGAAACTGCACATAACTAGGTATTAAAACACTCGTGTGATACTATTAAAAACACACTTATGTTTTAATACCCCTCATTATGCGCCAGTTTCATAAACTACTATTTCGTTTTAGTAGGCTCATTGGTAATAGACAAACATTAAAAAAGAAAAAACTTTATCCCCTAGGGCTAAATATGCTATTTTATCCTAGCTTTTGTACGTTACAATGACGCACTTTTCGAGCAAGAGGAGTGAAAAATAGATTTTTTTTATCTGTATCAAAGGCTCTGTTGGCTGGTTTTCGTAAACATACACGTGATTTTTCTCTCATTAGCGTAAAAACGATACCTACTATTAAAAATATTAACCAAACCAGTAAATAACACTAAAATCTACGTAGATAAGTCATTACTGAAAGACAGTACCTATCTAGGTAGGTACAGAGGGTCAAGAAAAAGGTTCGCAATAATCGGGAATGTTCGACAGGTCAACTAAGAAAATAATAGAGCATGTTCAACGTTAGATTTTCTTAATTTTAGGTGTCACGAAGCGAAAGTTAGTCCGATATTCTGACTACCTATATTATTATCGTCCTGTGTTCGCTTCCTACTCTGAGTAAGCTCACAGGTATATTTGTGTACCGTGTGCGGTCGGCGCGGTGTCCCGACGGACGACCACTGCTTAATTAAAGGTCTCGGTCGGAGCCCACTCCCCTCTCCGAATCCCGAGCATTGGCAGGGATTGAAAAGATTCCCACTCTGTAGGATTGTAGGCGAAGTGTGGTTTCCGATAATGTCTATATTTTGACTATACGTAACTAGCGGCTAAAATCCAAATTTGTTCAGAGGTTTGTCTGATTTATAGTGTATCACTACCACTACTATTTTACTATTTCATAGCAACACACACAGACAGTTTCATTCACGTCCGACGTAGGAAAATTTTGTAATCATGTGGTAAAGCTGACTGAACTTTATTATTTCTTTCGGTAGCTGAAGCGCCTGCTTTAGGTAGATTTTCCGTTGTTTAATCGGCTTTAGCCATAGTCGGATGTCCGTAATAGAAATTAAATTTTCAGTGGAGCTTAATAATAATCGTGATGCTTTATGTGGGTATAAACGATTCGAAAAAACGACTGTACCAGTACGTTACTTATACCCATCAGTTTCATTTGTCAGCGCTTAAGGGTTAGTAGTACGAAAACATGGTGGGGAGGTTTATCTTTTTATAAAGAAAATGTATACAGTCACCTTTTTTAAATAAAATATATTACTTATTATGCCTTATTTTAAATGTTTTGTGGGCCCTAAGGTTGTCGCCCAAATTTTAATTTAGTCACCCATTCTGAATAACTAGGTACTTGATCATTTTTAACCGACTTCAAAAAAAGGAGGAGGTTATCATGTCGACAGTTTTTTTAAATGTATGTTTTGTAATTTAAAGTCACCTATTTTCAACATTTGTAGTCGCCCTCAGTCCGTCGTCCACTTAGTATTTGTAGTCGCCCTCAGTCCGTCGTCCACTTAGTATTTGTAGTCGCCCTCAGTCCGTCGTCCACTTAGTATTTGTAGTCGCCCTCAGTCCGTCGTCCACTTAGTATTTGTAGTCGCCCTCAGTCCGTCGTCCACTTAGTATTTCAGTAGGTACTTACACTATATTCAGTATTTTTGATACCCAAAATGGGAATGTATTTTTACCCGATAATGATGGGCTGTTATTTAAATCATAAAGTATTTTGGATAGCTACGGTAAACTTAAAACCTTTTACAATCGGTAAAGTAGCTTATAAATATTCAGCTAATTTCTAATAGGTAACACATTCACACGAAGGGATGCGAGTCAAAGTGAAAATTGCAGTTCAAATAAATTAAATAATTAAGCACTTTTTAACCGACTTCAAAAATTTTAAAAGGAGGAGGTTATCTATTCGGCGCGTATATATTTTTTTTTACTATGTATGTACCAGTGGCGAGGGGTGAAATTATGGCGAAGGTAAGCCGCTCTTACAAAAATCATGAAAAATGTTATGATCTGCATAGTGGATCATTGGGGTGGGATTTCCAAAGGTAAAGCCGATGCGAATCGGTTTGTATGGACCCTTCGCCACTGCTATGTACACCGGTTACTCGAAGACGGCTGAACCGATTGAAATGATTCAAACGTTATAACATGAGGTTTGTACCCAAGTTGGTCCCATTTTTTGAAATTTTGAAATCGGTTCTGTAGTTTTTGAGTAGGTAATCTTGAAAATACTGTCGTTTTCGTTACCATTTTAAATGAATTCAAACGGATTTTCAACCATTACTTTTTTGTTTATGAACCGATTTAGATGATTTTTTTTTTGTTTGAAAGAAGACACCTTAAAGATGATACCATATTAATTTCATTAGTATTGGATTTTGAATTTTAAAGATACACGAGGGAACTCCTCAAAGTCAAATAGGAACTGTGCAGTGATTGAAATATTGGTAGGTTTACGACAATCAAAAATAAGTTAAGGACCTATCTATTGTCAAGGACGTTGTTGAACTGCGAAGGCCCAACGGAACTCCTGTGGAAATTGAGTTACTCGGGGTATACCTACATTGAAAAATGTGAAACATTATAACGTTTTATTTTATAAAATATTCGCTTACATACCTACCACAAAAAAGTTTAAAATAAAAAAGCCTTTTAAAAAAAGCAGAGGTTTTGATTTTTATTAATTAATCGTTTTGATTTAATTAATCGATTTGAACATTATTTCTTGCTTTTTATAGAGCAGTTTTTTTAACATTTTTGAAGGAGGTTTTGCTTTTTTTAAAAAGCTTTTTTTGAATCGTCTATATTTTCCTACCACCCGTTCCAGACATTTTTAAGTTTTCATGAATTTGGTTACAGAATCGACAGGCTATACACAGTAAAGTACTATAATTGTTGGTACTTACTTACTTTAAACCCTGAATTAACCTCCCAATAATTTTCAGGTCGATGTGCTCGGACCTGGTGTACGTGATCCTGTTCCCGCAACTCCTGATGGTTGTGCACTTCAAGAATTACTGCAACACGTACGGGTCGCTGGCGGCCTACATCGTGGCGGCGCTGGTGCGGCTCTCGGGCGGCGAGAAGATGCTCGGGCTGCCCGCCCTCATCCATTACCCGGGATGGGACCCCGAGACAGAGATCCAGCTGTTCCCCTTCAGGACTATGGCCATGGTCATGTCGCTGTTCACGCTCGCATTCATATCTTGGCTGTCTGTGTAAGTACATTACTAGCTGGTGGCGTAAATCGTGGCGGTGCTGGTGCGGCTGTCGGGCTGCTCGCCCTCATGCTGCTTGCATATACGTTGTCAGGGGTACAGAAAATGACATAAAACCATTCATCCAGAAAAAAGCACTGTTCCCGAAGTATAGAAAAAAAATACTGTTCACGCAGACAAAGTCGCGGGCAGCCACACACAAAAAACACACTTTAAAGCCCGTTGAAACACACTTTAAAGCCCGTGTGCGTCAAGAAATTTTATAAAATAGTGTACTTAACTGGGTTTGGTGTTAATTCTTTTGTTTTCTATTCTCTCTATACCGGGTGTAACAAGACACTCAACGAAGCCGAGGTCTACGTATTCTCTGCCCATCATCAGGACCATTTCTGTTCAAAACTCTTCCTGGGAAACGATTTTAACTTTTGGTTTTAAAAAAGCATTGCATATCGCAATGTAACGGGTACAAAAGACCGCGCCCTGCGAATAAATGCTACACAATTGCGCGCGGCAGTTGAAAGGCGTAAAATGACGTAAAATGAGGCTCCAGAGTTCAGTAGATGCTAATCGTTATCGGCAGCTTAATAGACAGATATCTAAGTCTTTGACGAGCGACCTTCGCCAATTTAATACGAATCGTATTAAAGAGGCCATCGAGCGGAATAAAGGCTCCAAAGTGTTCGCAAGAGATCTGTCTATTGGGCAAAGCCAGATGACGAAGCTGAAAACTGACGACGGACGCATCATTTCATCAAAGCCTGAAATCCTGAGGGAGATCGAGAGCTTCTATGGGCAGTTATATTCCACGCAGACACCTGTTGAAAGCAAGGCTAAAGACCCCAGAGCCAAGCTTACCCGACACTATACCGAAGATATCCCGGACGTCAGCCTGTTCGAGATTAGTATGGCTCTCAAACAGCTGAAAAACAACAAGGCGGCGGGTGACGATGGAATCACTACAGAACTTCTGAGAGCGGGCGGTAAGCCGATACTCAAAGTCCTCCAGAAGCTCTTTAATTCCGTCATCGTCCAGGGCAGAACGCCAAAGACATGGAACATAAGTGAGGTGATCTTGTTCTTTAAAAAGGGTGACAAGTCCCTCTTAAAGAACTATAGAACCATCTCGCTTCTGAGTCATGTCTATAAGTTGTTTTCGAGAGTCCTTACGAATCGTCTCACTCGCAAGTTCGACGACTTCCAACCTCCCGAACAAGCCGGGTTCCGAAAAGGCTTTAGCACCATAGACCACATCCATACGCTGCGGCAGGTTATACAGAAGACTGAGGAGTATAATGAGCCACTTTGCTTGGCGTTCGTGGACTATGAGAAAGCCTTTGATTCGATTGAAACCTGGGCGGTGCTGCAGTCTCTCCAAAGGTGCCAAGTGGACTATAGGTATATCGAGGTGTTGAGGTACTTATACCAAAATGCCACCATGACGATCCGAGTACAGAACCAGAACACAAATCCTATCCAACTGCAGCGTGGTGTGAGACAGGGAGACGTTATTTCTCCGAAACTGTTCACAGCTGCGTTGGAGGACATCTTTAGGCTCTTGGACTGGAAAGGACTCGGCATCAACATTAATGGCGAGTACCTAACACACCTTCGTTTTGCCGATGATATAGTCCTTATGGCTGAGACCATGGAAGACTTGAACACAATGCTCGAAGATCTCCGTAGTGCTTCCCAAAGAGTGGGTCTTAGGATGAACATGGATAAGACGAAAATTATGTCAAAGGCCCATGTTGCACCCTCTCCAGTTCATGTTGGGAACACTACACTTGAAGTTGTTGACCACTACGTATACCTAGGACAGGCAGTCCAGTTAGGTAGGTCCAACTTCGAGAAAGAGATCTCTCGTCGAATCCAACTCGGGTGGGCAGCATTCGGGAAGCTTCGAAAAATCTTCGCAATGGAGAGAGCCATGCTCGGCGTTTCTCTACGTGATCAAATCAGAAACGAGGAGATCCGCAGGAGAACTAAACTAACCGACATCGCTCGAAGGATTGCTCAGCTGAAGTGGCAATGGGCGGGACACATAGCGAGAAGAACCGATGGCCGTTGGGGCAGAAAGGTTCTGGAATGGCGACCGCGCACCGGACGACGCTCCGTGGGTAGGCCCCCGACAAGGTGGACCGACGATCTGGTGGAGGTCGCGGAAAGCCAGTGGATGCAGGTAGCGCAGGACCGATCGCCGTGGAGATCCTTAGGGGAGGCCTATACCCAGCAGTGGGTGTCGTGTGGCTGATATGATGATGATGATGATGAGTTGAAAGGCAACGTTTATGTGCGTGCTCATGAAATGCATTGAGTGTCATCAGTGTCATCACTCAATGTATTTCATGAGCACGCACATAAACGGCAATCGAACGTCATCTTTTTTAAGCCATTGTTTGTTACGAAATACATAGCATTTTGATTTTTGATAATGTTTCTGTAGACAAAATTTAGGAAATAACGAATAAAATAGGATTTCATTAAAAAAATAATTTTTTGACTTTGACCTTCAATAACTTTGTAGCTATTGGTTGGTTTCCCAGGTATAGCCTAACTAAAAGACATAAATGATCCTGATGATGGGCGGAATGCGTGGTCTTCGGCTTCGTTGAGTGTCTTGTTACAACCGTTATAAACATTGCTAATATTCAAATTTAAAACAAATCGCTATCTCTAACCAGTACTAGAGAAACAAACTTTTTTATCATAAGTCAAGTTTTGTCATGATTTATATAACAAAGGTGACAACGTGATCTATTAGATAATTTCTCGCTGTAATTGCAACGTACGAATATAGAGATATTGCATGAGTTGTTGTTTGTGAGAACTGAAAATGTTGTGAGAAAATACTTAGAATAATTACCTACACCTAGAAGCCGTGTCCTTGTATGCAAAGTGAGGCAACATACACTGAGCCAAAATGGCTCAGTTCTCAGATTAATATCCTTCATACGTTACCTAATCGTAACTAAAATACAATAATATAATAATTAATCTCTAAAAGTATAGTAAATCTCTTAAAGTAGGGAAATTGAAACTGTTTTGTACTTATTAGGTATGATTATGTTATAATGGACAATAAAAATCTGAAAACGGCTGTTTTAGTTGCCTCACTTTTGACAGCGCGCTTTGTAGGAAATTATCGTTCTTGGTGTAATTATTCTAAGGAGAAAATACTAAGAAGGTACAATTACGTCTCTAGGCACGCTGAAGGTTCATGAATTTTTCAGTGAATATTTTACGCGCTTAAAAATACGTCCTAATGAGCTCGATTTCCATAAATCTTTCATAATAAAACTGTTGATAAAGCGAAGTTCTTCGTAAAAGTGTAAAAATCAATAATTTCGCGACTAAACTCGAAATGTCAAACAATGTCAGCCTAATTGGACGCTTTGTATAATATTTTCTCAGCCTCAGGGAGAACGTGAACCAACGAACTAAGATACTAAGGAAGTGTAATTCCACTCAAAAAATAGCACCACGTAAACTAACACAGAGTGGGCGGGGCTAAAAAAGTACTAGTGAAGCACGATTTAGTAATGTCTGCCACGCGCTCGGCGACAGTCGTTAGCGTTACCACAAAAAAATAATTAGAAAAATGATTAAAATGACGTCATGTGTGGTCAAGTGGTGAAAAAGACCAAAAGAAGGCAGCAAAACTATATAGACATAACATAACATAGGAAAGTAACATATTTTTCGTTTTTTAGAAATATCTATGAGCGTATACATACAAAATATGGTCGTTATTATGCAACAAGTGTTCAGTCGCTTTGTGGGGCAGAGTCAAATCTTCACATTCACTGCTATCACACATTTTTAAACAAGAATAAAACTCTCTCATGGAATTCAGTACAACAAAAAAAAGGAAAATTCAAATCAAAATTTTGTAATGCTAAAAATGGCGCGTCCTGCAATATGCAATACATAGAAAACGAGTAATCTGATGTAATCTCCTTGTTTTTTATTATTATACAGGGTGTAACAAAAACGCTGTCCAATCCGTGAAGGGATGATTAGGTAGGTACCTATAAAGATTTAAGGTACCTTATAAAGATATTTTTACTCGTTAATCAATCCTCTTTGATTAACGAGTAAAAATCCCTGGTTAAAATAGAATAAATAAAAAATGAAGAACTCACATTGCAACACCGAAGGCAGCAGAGTGGCACGACAAGTAGTGACGTCATGAGGTCAAGACCGTCAGATCAGAACACAAAGTAATGACAATTTCCAGAAACTATGATTTTATGCAGCTCTGAAAACAGCTTTTTAATATGGAGTTTGATCCGCGGATCATTCTGCTGGAACCCCAATGTATGAGATCTGCTGCGAAAATGCTACTTTATATTTCCACCACCAATAGAAATACATGCCTAGCAACGGACAACGGTGCACTAGATTGTCCCGAACACTTTGCAGCACACCTGTATTCCACTTAATTAGTACAAATGTGGCTATTATTCGCAATCGCATTACGGATTCACTCTCACAAATGTTTTTAAACATCAACTGTAAACATGACCTCACAAATAAAAATCAAGGGGTGTCAAATCTGGAGATCGCGCTGGCTACGGAGTTGGTCCACCTCTTCCAATCCACCGTCACCCATCACCCATATTGCTAGTTTAGGTATTTGCGCACCGGTCAATAAGCATGTTAAAATAGTCTGCATTTGAAAAAGATCTTGACAAGAATAAACTTTGACTTGGTGGAATACGCTGCTATAAAAATACATTACGAAAAACTGAGAACCTCCTCCTTTTTCGAAGTCGGTTAAAAAGGTGTCGCTATAAGAATTTTGTATTGCCAATTAAAAAATAAAAATAAAGCGACGTATTAATACTGTTGTTCTTTATCAGTCACACCTCTAAAAGACGTATTAAGGTGTTGCTCGCGCAAATGTGATAATTATCTACATAATATGTACTTACATGTTATGAAAAAAAAATCTTTACAGAATACATTGTCTTTTATCAAGCATACCTATTTTATTTCAATAGCTTGCCTAATTTTAGTCCTTCTTGAAATCATATGTCTTACCAATTCGTGACAAATAATATGATCATCATTCATCAACATCATCATTTTATAATTTTCATAAAATAAAATAACAATAAAATCATCACAGCCGAAAGACGTCCACTGCTGACATAGGTCTCCTTTAGTTTTTTAGAGCGACTAGTTACAGGCGACTTGCACCAAGCGTATTCGAGCGGTCTTTACCAAGTCGTCCGTCTACATAATAAAACAAACATTATATCTAACAAACAATAATGTACTAATTTCATAAAACAATTTTATGATGCCGCCCAGCGCGCCGTAGTAGGTTAGGTGTACTGACTGCATTCTACGTTACACCGTCCTCGCCTCAATGACAAAGGCACGACAACGGCCCAATGAGTGACACGAGGCGAGTCAAATATCCAATCATGTTTGATCTGCGTTCAAACCCCAGCCAATAAAAAACGTCATATGCGTTAGAATACAATCTAATGCCGATTATGCGTGCATTGTAATAAGGTATGTTTTTACTAGTTCATTGTTGAGTTTGCGACCTTTTGTGTTACAGAATATGTGAAGGTGCCATTTTTTATGCAATATTTGTTAGGAGTTAGGCTTCCTTAGATCTTAGTTCGTTGACGTGAACAAAGGCTAAAATCACAAGCATTTTCTTCAGAATTCTCTTAGAAACTCGTTAGCATTACAGCCTAAATGAAACGTTCAAGGAATATTTTCTACTTTCTTATTCATTTAATTTACTCGATATTGGGTGTTTTCTTCATCAATATTTGAATTGTCTTTTAAAGTTTGGCTTTCGTTGTCTTTTTTTTATAATATGCAGTTTATAGGTAAATATTATACTTGTTTGGTAAAATGTCTTGAAATATTTGATGCAGTGTCGTTTGTTCCATTTATTCATTAAGGTGTAGAAGCAGAAGTCACCAAGAAGAGTTAAGTAGCTAATGGGGTATTTACACGGGTTGATTTTGCCGGCGACTTGCTAGGCAACTTTAGTCGAATAAGGCTTTTTTATCGACAATCGCTTGTAAAATCGAATCACAAACCTAATTTCAATGAGAAATAAAAAGCCCTAGTTGACTAAAGTCGCCTGGAAAATTGATTTACCCAATTAGCTAACCATCATCTCACAGAAAACTTTTTGTGAATGTTTCTGTCACAGGGTTAGTTATTGCTAGAACAGAACATTATATGTGTTTTTATTTTGTCTGAACAGTCTCTCTACTCAAATGGCCAACATTATATATACGTTTGAACACTACGCTTACTTTTAAAGCTTACTTTTGATTTGAGTAGGTACCTATGAGAAATAGACGATGAAATCACAAGTCGCAAACTTATGTAAGTCATATACTTTGATGTATTTTAAGGACATGACAAGCTTACGGCACGTAATTTTATAGTTTACAACAAATTTTAAAGCATTAATAAGTAAGCGTAGCGTTCAAACACAGAATGTTGGTCAAGTAGGGGGCAGATTTCTAATTGACTACGGCGTATTTACCGTATTTTGTTATTTGCGCAGGTACTTATTCAACTCCGGGTACTTGAGCCCCGAGTCGGACTACTTCAACTGCGTGGTGAACATCCCGGAGGACATCCGGCGCGTGGACGAGCCCTCGGAGGCCGGCGAGCAGATGTCCGTGCTAGGCGGCGTGCCGGGCCGGCTGTACGGCGCCGCCTCCACGCTCGTCGGCCCCGACGAGTCCGCCGGGCGCATCAACCCCGCCCTAGAACCAGACGACGACCTCGACGACCCCAACGACGGCCCGACCCCCCTCTTCGGAACCAGCAGCGCCCCCCCACCGGTCCAACCCTTCGGCAAACAAACTGCCTTCTGAGATGAGCTTCGCTAGATATTAGCGAATCCCCAACCAGTGTTTACATCGAATGGACGACCGTTTAAGTATTCTTCGAACTAGAATTATGCTCAATATCTCATCGCCGTATCTTCCGAGGACACAGTTTTGTATGTTTTATTAACTTGAACCAGCGCCGACTCACTGTTTAAGATTAATTTAAGGTTTGCACGAAGAAGGCGGAAATTTGTAAACGTACGTAAAATAGGAATGCATAAAGCAATAGCGTAATCTAGCAAATATATAGATTGAATATAAGCGACGTTATTTTGTAGCGATCTATATTGATAATGATGCAATGCAACTAATACATATCATGATGGAGTCTTAGTTTGATATTAGAAGAAATTTTATATATTATCTTGTTTGTATTGAAGAAGATTCCTTATTTAAGTCAATTAAAGTAGAGAGCACACTACGTTACGTGCTTCATAGATGGTATTGTGTTGAAGTCCGTAAATCTATAAGCGTTGTAGATACCATCACACAGGTAATATAATGAAATGTTACACGTGACGTGACCAAAATAATGTTTGAGTGTATATGTAATCTGAATGAGATATAAAGCTCGCAAAGCGAATATTAACAATGTTGAAAAAGAGAATTTAAAATAAATATTTACATTAATATACATATGATTGATTGTAAACGTATTAAAGAAAATGTTGAATGACACAAAAATTTAAGCACAATTTATTTTTAGCGTAGAGAGTACAAATTAGTAGCTAGTTATTTTTATCGAAGCTTTATATGTATAGTTTATTAAATATAATTTTTATATTTTACTACATTGTATTAAAGTTAAATAACTTTCGCTTTGTTATAGTAAATATATTATTGATGGGTATTTTAAGAGGGAGTTGTGCTGTCAGAGGATATTTAAAGCTAGTAAAATGAGACAAAAATCAAGCTTTCAGTTTTAAAATCATATTATTTTCCTGCTTAGAAAATTGAGAGATTAATGTTTTCACTTCTAATTGAGGCTCATTTTCCAGTCGTTTATTCCAAATGAGTAAAACACCCGACAAGAGCGAGTCAGGCTCGCACACCGAGGATTCAGTACCAACTATTCAATATTTAAGTTGAGAGCATTAGTAGTTCTTAAAATATCCAACTGTAACAGACGGACAAAGGGATAGACAAACTGAGTCGCACCATAGGGGTTCCTTTTTACCATTTTGGCACGGAGCCCTAAAAACGGCCTAACTCAGGTTTGGTACAAATAATTGGCAATTAAAGAAATGGCCCTTCGACTATTCGGTGGCGGCACAAACCTCCTCTACTAATTCTAGTGGACTTTAAGTGTATCGGTGTTGAGAGATATTGTACCCTCTATCTAAATAAGTCCCACCGACCTGGCGTGCTAAATATTTAAATATTCGATGTGTAAGTCACCATTTACGCTTTTGAATGTATTTATCTGTAAGATTACACTAATACGTATTATCGGTGTAACCTGGAATTATCAGAGATATATCATACCTGGCTTTTGTCGTTGTTTTACAAGTTGTATTATATACGGCTGTTGTTAAACAGCTTTTTAATTAAATCGGAGATATTTACAAAATGTTTTGCAAATCCCTTTATTGTGATATAAATGTGTATTACAATATTTTCTAATCGTGTGGTGACGAATGGTTATCTGTAATACCTACTCGATCTTTAAGACTTAAAATACGATACATATCATGTCTGTGTGATTTAATATGAAAAATATATAAATATACATATCATAGATGAATATTTAGTGTGAAACGAAACATATCAATGTAACTGTAAGTGTAGGTATAGGGATCGTTGTTGTTCTTCGACCACGTTTCTTAATATAAATGCGCATAGCTATTTACTATCGTTCTATACCGGGTGTAACAAGACCCTCAACGAAGCCGAGGTCTACGTATTCTGCCCATCATCAGGACCATTTCTGTTCAAAATTATTGCTGGGAAACGATTTTCATTTTTGGTGTTAAAAAAGCATTGCATAAATTACCACGCAATGTAACGCGTACAAAAGACCGCGCCTGCGAGTGAATGCTACACCGCTGTGTGCGGCGGAGTTGAAAGGCAATGATTATTTGCGTGCTCATGAAATACATTGAGTGATGACGTTTTGAAGCCATTGTTTGTTACGAAATACTAAAAATTTTGATAATGTTTCTGTAGACAAAAATTAGTAAATAACGAATACAATAAGATTTCATAAAAAAATTGAAAAAAATTTTTTGACTTTGACCTTCAATAACTTCGTAGGTATTGGTTTCCCAGGTATAGTCTAAAAGACAAAAATGATCCTGATGATGGGCGGAATGCGTGGACTTCTGCTTCGTTGAGGGTCTTGTTACACCCGTTATGTGATTTACTATAATAATCTACTTGAATCTAAACTTTGAGGGACTAAATTTACATTCAAATCAATCATGAAATCTAAAATGTATTGTTAAAAACCTTAAAACTTATTCATACAATGCGACTAATTTGACGAAAGACACAGATCCGCTGCAATTTTGCTCGAGAATGTAATGCAAAGAGTTTTTACAGATTAAAATGCGTCTTTTTTAACCGCAAGCACCCTGAAGTTGGTCACTTCTGTTGTACATTGTTAAATTAATCGCATTGTACTTTAGTTGAAACGTACATACTTCCGTCCCCCATCAAAATGTTACGAAATAACTTACCTAATATTTTAGGGTGTCAGTATACAGCAATGCGCCTTGATATTACCAAATGGATGGTCCACTGTTAGTTAGTAGATATACCTACTATTTATTGACTTATTCCTAGTTCTTGTTGAATATTTTGAAATGTGAAAAAAAATGTGTAATGTTGTGAAACTCTGCGGCCGCGCCTGCGACATCAATAAACTTATAGTATGTTGAATTGGCTCTTTTCTTATTCATACACATAAAGGTTTCGAAATTAAAATGCGGCAAATTCTTATTTACAAAAATATAATTTATACAAAATCATTTTCAGTACTTAATCTAGATTTTTTGTACAGTGTATTACAATTAATTTAATTTAATACTTTTCGTTAAGTTACAAAACTCATACCCCCATTAGATGACAAGACGGGATAAAATAAATAGAGAGACTGCACGTGATTCGTCTACAATACATTACTTATTATTACCATTTTCAGATGTCAAAATACCAAGGATTCGACAAGATTCCATTATTCTAAACTAAGTTGGTAAGAAAATTAAGTCAGGGTAAAACGTAAAACAAACGATTGTAGTCCGCAAACACTTATTTGCACATTCAACTTCTCCAAACGGGTAACTTAACATTGACTATTAGTTCCAATCTATAAGATGAATCTAGAGGCGCCTAGCCTAATACACGTAGCCACCGTTGGAGTCGTAGCTCTGGTTGATGGTGGCCGGCACGCCGCCACCGTGGCCGCCGGACCCGCCGGACGAGTAGCCACCACCCGATCCGCCAGACGAGTAGCCACCACCAGATCCACCTGACGAGTGACCGCCGCCTGAGTAGCCACCACCTGATCCACCGGACGAGTAGCCACCACCAGATCCACCTGACGAGTGACCGCCGCCCGAGTAGCCACCACCTGATCCGCCGGATGAGTAGCCACCACCTGATCCACCAGACGAGTAGCCACCTCCAGATCCACCTGACGAGTGACCGCCGCCCGAGTAGCCACCACCTGATCCGCTGGATGAGTAGCCACCACCTGATCCACCAGACGAGTGACCGCCGCCCGAGTAGCCACCACCGGATCCACCGGACGAGTATCCACCAGCACCGCCACCAGACGAGAACCCACTGGAACCGCCAGAGAAACCACCAGAACCGCCAGAAGAATAACCTCCACCTCCACTCGGAGCTCCGTAGCTGCTAGAAGGAGCGGGAGCACCGTACGAGCTGGATGGGGAGGGAGCGCCGTACGAACTAGAGGGGGCAGCTGGCGCGCCATAGCTGGAGGAGGGAGCGCTGCCGCCAAATCCACCGGAACCACTGCCGCCAAATCCACCAGAACCGCTACCCCCAAATCCACTGCCGCCGCCGAATCCTCCGGAACCGCTGCTACCAAATCCGCCGCCACCGGAGGGGGCACCGTAGGATGAGGAAGGTGCGGGGGCACCGTACGAGGATGAAGGTCCAGCGGGAGCGCCATAGGAAGACGAAGGGGCCGGGGCTCCGTATGAGCTGGATGGGGCAGAGGCAGGGGCACCATAAGAAGATGATGGCGCGGGAGCGCCGTAAGAACTAGAAGGGGCGGGTGCACCGTACGAGCTAGAAGGTGCTGGAGCGCCGTACGAGCTTGACGGAGCAGGAGCACCGTAGCTGCTTGAAGGTTTAGGTGCTCCGTAGGTGGTGGAAGGTCCAGTGGGGACGCCGTAGCTCGTCGCTGGTGGTCTGGCGGGAGCACCGTAGCTACTGGATGGTTTCGGGGCTCCGTAACTGGATGAAGGTCGGGGAGCGGGGGCTCCATAGCTCGATGAAGGGGGAGCGGGGGCACCGTAGCTTGATGAAGGTGGGCCGTAGCTCGACGAAGGACGACTGGGGGCGCCATAGCTGGACGAAGGCCGGCTTGGAGCTCCGTAGCTAGATGAGGGGCGGGAAGGGGCTCCGTAGCTGGACGAAGGGCGACTGGGCGCGCCGTAGCTGGATGACGGGCGGCCACCGCCGAATCCACCGCCTCCGCCTCCGCCTCCGCTGGATGGCGGCAGGTATGAAGAGCTCAGTGGCGCTGTGAACAAGGGAATTGATGTTTTATTTGACGTCAAAAATATTCATAAATATGATAGAGAGGCTCCGCCACATGTTTATAATGGCCAGATAACGTTAAAGTTAGAAATTATTTTAATAACAAAACGCCTAATGCTCCAGATTATCTAGATAATAATTGCTAAAGTGGCAAATAACTCCCCTTGTAAAGCAAAATAACAGTGGCTTCATAAGCAATAGCAAGTTACCCAACATATTTGAAGAGATGTGGTCAATAAGGTAAATATCGGAAGTCGCAACGATGCGCGATGGCAGAGGCTCTGGGGCAACTCAGTTTGCAGCATCTTGGATTAGTGAAATGAAACTGTATTTACCTTCTCGCTTGTAATATTTGCGAGGCGGGGTCGCGGCCACCGCGACGAGCACCAGCGCGCTCAGCAGCTGCAACAAAATATAAGTATAAATATTATGAAATTGACGATATTTTCTTACAAACAGAGAAAAACTTCTATGATTTAAAATATTCTTCAATTGCTTGATAGTTTATCGAATTATGATCATTGATAGTCAACTAACAGGCAAGATTTAATCCAATGTGCTTTGCAAGCGTGGGTTCGATTCGCATCCTCATCATCCATTGTTAAGTAGAATATCCCATCCACTTTTTAAGTAGGCGGGAAAGCAAGTGTAACAACCGGTGGTTCGTAACGAACTGTTTTATTAGTGTCCAGGCCATTATGGACTAAAAAGACATGAGGGATGCGGGGGTGCAGCCGCGCGAGGAAACGTACATAACATAAACATAACTAACATATATGACAAAGTGTATTCAAAATAAATAAATAAAATAATAATAAAAAACATGCATTAATGCACGCACAGCTTCAGTTAGAGACAGCTGACCTTGACCCAAGACAGCGCACTGACCTCGCGTGTACGCACAGATGTTTATTTTGACATCAGCGCGTTACGCAGCCAATTTTCAATTCTAATTTCTAAGTCAGTGAGTCAATTGTAAGCCTGCGTGGTTCAATTACCGTAAGTTTCGCAACTGTTGCGAAACAAGGATTTTCTCGCGTTAAAACCCGCGGTTTTGTCGCAACACTAATTATTACAGCGAACTTGAAATTCTGTGTGAATCATTCGGTTTGGAGCATTTTAGGAGTCATCTTTTAAAATTTATGGATTTTCACGAAGACTAACAATTTTAGCGAAGAATAACAAATAAGTACAGAAATTAAGTATTGCTATTCTACAATAGGGAAGTTTCCATTTTTGGAAACTTCCCTATTATTGTAAGTATTATAAAAAGGACCGATCATTGATAGATTCTTGAGAGAGGCCTGTAGCCGGCTGACAATGATAATAGCTATAAATGACATTGTTAAAATTAAATAAAAAAAAGAAATGGTTCATTATTGCTCCATATCTGCCGGTCTTTTAAACATTGACATCCGAAACTGCTAAATTGTAAATTTTTTGATTAATATAAAAAGGATATTGTTTGCTTTAAGTTAGTAGGTATTAATTTAGCAAGGACAACTGAAATTTCAATAATATCCACTAGATAGAGCAACTAGCACTTCACTAGATCCTGCACCTCATCAAGCTACATCACAATCAATCTCGTAAGCAGTTGCCGGGTAAGTATTCTACATTAGTGCCACTTAGTATGCTGAAAAGTCAAATTTTCGCAATTCGGATGCGCTGGCGCACGCCCTATAAAGATGAGTGCTACTACTGTCGTACCAAGTTTACGCAACCCGGCCGCGTGCCGCTCGTAAACCACTCCCACAGCTTTCACGGATCTCCACCTGATCTTTATCTATCTAAAGTATTTCAAATTTAGCTTTCGAGAAATTAGAGTAACGCATTTTTAAAGCGGCTTATCGAGATTTACGTTCAAAGTCGTAACTAGGGACTTATAGACATATTACAAAAGTTTTTTAAACACTGTTTAACTAAACACATGTTTAAATGTGATGCTGTCACTTTTTTGACAATACTGTTTGACAGAGACAGCATCACATTTAAACAGTGTTTTGTTAAACAGGTGTTGAACAATCTTTTGTAATAACACCGATATTTTACTACTAGTGGCTGAATAAGGCTCTCTTTTGGTACTGAATAAACGCTACAAATGGGATTTAAACCCGGACTAGACGCGATCTAGGCGCGCTGTATTCAAATGTTTGTACGATAATCTTTAGAATGTCTAAATATGACGTGTGTTTTCAGTCAGAGGTATCAAATAGGTTGTGTTTAGTTAAACTGCACACTTGCCCCTGGACTGGTAAAAAAAGATTTTACACAATTTACCTAATTATCTATGATTTACGATTAATTTGATTGGTTGAAAAGGAAGTTCAGGAAAGTAATAATTAGAAAAAAAAACAATGCAAAATAAAGTTATGAATACGGATTGTTTTAGTGATATTATTTAATTGAATTCTTCAGATGTGCGATACTGTAAGAACTTATGCCATTGTTGTTGGCAGCACCGCTAACGGGCAGATAAGCCGCTAATCTGGTCCGTATTGTTTCAATTGTTCATAACCGAGTGTCGTCGCATTGTGCCTTGTTTATGTAATCAACATTAACTAAACGAGGCCTATCTGTAATCTTTTACTTTTCTATTACGGTAATTTTGTTCTACGAGATTTCGTTTCGTACACACAAAAGGCATTTGTTACCAATAGTAAAATTTTATTAAATACTGAATTATATCTTCATGTACACGCAAGCTCTACCATATTATTATAGACGCAATGTCATGTGCCATATTTTTTCTCTTTGGCTGTTTATGAAGTTAGTTGCCATCTCAATGATGTCAAGATGTTCCAACTTTGTTGATGATGATGACATTACTAGGATTCCGGATGAAGTTCTCCGGTGTATATGACGAAGAGGTTTTTTCAAAAGGTGTTAAAAATAATCTCAAATAAACTTTACTTCATGTGAATATACTTAAGGGGATACGTCTAAAATTTGACACTTTTTAATGTAGGTAATGCCATAGGTCGCGGAAAGATCATAGAGATCGATTATTATTATTTCGATTATGATTTATATTTCTACAGACAGGTCATATAGAACCAGAAACACTGTTCAGTGATTTTGGCTCGATACATTTTAATTTCTAAAATACCTCTTAAAAATGTTGAATTCAAAATTAACATTAGGTATTCAAGTCGAAATTGCTTTAAATAATTTGTATCATCAATATTCAGAATCGAATATAGAAGCATTTCTCTTTAATCGCTGTAGTTATTTACTACGAATTGATTTAGTGCGATTTTTGCGCCAAATCTGCCGAATCGGTCTCGCTCCCGCGCGCGTCGTTTTCTCATTGCTATCTCGCTTTACGCTTTATTTTTGACATAGCCCCTTAAAGCCGTTAGTCATGAACTTAATAAGATGTGTAATTAGCATGGATAAACACAAGGAGCTCTAGGGTCTAGCTGCAAACGCGAAGATAGGCCGTGCGGATGACAGCCCCCTTTGATCTCACCGCGAGGGCTCTGGTGCTCGTTTATACTTGAAATGGCTTACGTTTAATTAGTACTTCATAGTGCTTGGTAAACTAATATATCAAATTAATTAAATCTAATCATTTGGAAAAACTTAATCTTAAACACTGCTTTTCTCATACAGCGAAAATTTTTTTAAGTCTATGGCTCTTCCAGACACGTTTAATAAGTAGTATTTCATATTGTACTTATGTGCTTGGTAAACAATATCTCAAATTAATTAAAAATTAAAATTAATAATCATATTCAACAGAATATACTAATATGCTTATTTGGAAAAGCAGATATCATTTAAACAAAACAGAAGAATTAAAGAAGTGCGGAAAGTGGATTTTTTTATAAAACACCTTTGACCTAGAAGCATGGAGATTGTCAAGAAGCAATGTTTTTCAGGACCTTAGAAGTCAAGAAAAATCTGAAAATCGATATTAATTAATTTGTACCCTCCTCGGTCTGCTAGTAAGACGCGCATTTGATGGTTCTTTTTTGTAATTTTGTTTTGCCAAGAGTTTCCGAAAAACTGTCGAATCGTTGCCTGGGTGTCGTTGCGCCCAAGTTGCGCCACTATGTACGCGGTACACGGTGGCACAACCACAGCTAATGCCTCTATGCAAATCATTCTTAACCGATTTCCATTTTCTACTTTAAACATCTGGCTATAGAGTTGCTTTCGTAAGTGCGTTCCGATGAGGTTAATGGGTGCGAGTAAGATGCAAGGTCCTTGCTTGGAACAATAGTGACCTAATTCGACAAATGTATTTATAATTCAGAAGTAAATTCCTAAGACTTGTTTTTTTACTTATTCGAGAAATTGTCGCGTAATTTATAAACAAATAAAACTATTTACATGTAAATATTACTGAAACATTACGTACGTTCATATTATATTTTATGGAATACAATCTAAATACCAGCAGGATTAATCAACGATAACAGACTTAATACGAACTCTATTTTCCGCATCAACTTGCTCAGTTTACTCCGACGGCTTCATTTATACACATATTTGGATAGAGTATGAACCATATATATTATCATTAACATGAAAATCAAAGGCCGAGGCCATAAATACAGCGATCAGCGGGGTAACAGACTGTGGCAATGAAAATAATACTTTCTCTGCTCATCGTAACGTAAGTAGCTCACAGGTAAGGGACTTAAAAAATATTCTGAGTGTCTATCACAAGTATGTATTCCATGGAATTTTAATACAGGGTTATTTGTAAAACACCAAAAGCTCGCAAGAGTAGATTACTAATATAAACAACGACATTTGTTCTACGACTTTTCCGAAAACAGACAAAAAATCGATTTCTTATAAAAACTGGATCAGCTGTTCGGATATTTGTATGAAAAGTTATTTTTTTTGTCTGTTTTCGTAAAAGTCATAGAACAAAATATGGTGTTGTTTATGATGTTAGTAATCTACTCCTGCGAGGTTGTTGGTTTTTCACAAAAACCCTGTATACCAGTCTTTTCAGATGTCAGTAACGTTATTTTTCAGCGACAAACAGAGTGTCTCATACATAAATCCCCATGGGATGGGTTTTTTGGGCTCTAGCACAAGGCCTAACAATGCAGATATTCTGAAGAATATAATCGCTATCACACATAGTTTAAGATCAGTTGAAAGTTGATGGATACGCTCCGTTCCCCGCTGTAATCGTGACCACTGCCTAAAAGCGTTGGCGTGTTTTGACGAACAATTAGATATGGTGAGGATTAACCGTCACTGTATTTAATTAAATAGAGTTAGCTCTTTAGCGCTTTCTCTGCTTTGTATCATTGTGACATCATATCGCGTGGATTGCGCAAGATACGATTGTTGTACTAAGTATTAAGTCATTATGACATTGTCATCAAATTTCTGATTTGTGATAAAATATTGTAAGATATAACAACAAAGGAGTCAATGATTGAAGTCAATGGTCTCTTTGTTTTAGAAACAAAACAAGAACTTAATATGTATCTCAATACAATGAATTAAATCTCAATAAAGAATTGTGAAGTTTTTATCTGAAAGCTCTCTAAATATTACATTTTCAAAAAAGGAGCAGAAAGCTCTCATACTAAAAAGCGGGAGGAAAAATTGTATGAAAATCACTGACGTCCATTAACATGTATCATGGACGTCAGTGATTAAAATCCATTACTCCCGCTTTTTTTATCCTTATTATGTCATGATGCCAAGGCGCAAGTTATTTTTACAGGTAGGGGTTTATTTCTATTAAAAAAATACAAAAATGCTAATATCTCGAAAAGAGTACTTTGTCGGAGCTAAAAAATAATGTTTTTTCGTCCCCCTATGTTACCACATAAATAAGAGGTATTTAATGAAATGTCAAAAAAGCGGTCAAGTGCGAGTCTTTTTTCATAGAAAATTACAAAAACGTCATTTGTGTTCAGGGTTGCCACCCCGGACACTCCACACGACCGACCAAACGTCATATTGTAGCAATTTTAATAAATAAAAATTTAAATCATTTGTTTTTTTCCTTGTAAGTGTATAAAGCGCTGTAATAAAGAATAAAGTGCGATTACAATTTCGGATGTATTAAGACAAATTATACCCTTGTTAGTAATCGCTCGCTTTTTTTACTATTAAAACATAAGATCTCCGAACTGAAAAACTGTGATGGCATGGCGTCTTGGTTAAATAAATCATAAATAGCGTTAACATTTGGTGGGTTTGAAACTTTAGTAAATAATTATATATATTTGGTACCAATTTGCTGTCTTATTAAAGTTGTTGTTGCCAAATCTAAAATGCATAATTTTGAGGGCCGCGTGCCACCGCGGGTTCACGGTACCGCATCCTCTCTATGCTATTATTTAATTTGTCCCATTGTTTGAGCCACTTTGAGAAACACTGGCTGAATTTTGATTGAAAAGTAGGTGTTATGATTGCATGTCGAAACAAATAATCATTGTTATTGTTTTGCTGTTATTGTACGGTTGTAACATTCCACTCTAGAGCCACTTTTCCATGAATATTATTGTCAAACTGCTACTTACAAAGAATCAAGAAAATTACATTTAGACAAGATTTTTTAAATCATTACCTGATTAGTGTCGTATCGCAAAGTTTTTGAGTTTCTGTAATTTACAGTTTATTGCAGTTAGGTACTTATTAGCTTTATAATCTGTTTTTTTTATTCTAATATACGTGGGCTTAGGTACTTTCACATGAGCACAATGCTTAATCGGAACTTTAATTAAGTATCTACTAGAGAAAGTGTTCGTATAAAAAATCGATTTAAAGAACACTGAGAAATTAATCGAAATGATTACTCTATTGTCTCGATATTATAGGCGCTTATAATAGATCAAGGTAGTAACATCATTTTTCGATGTGCGTCATTATAGTACTTGATTGGAAAAGTACGAAAATACTTAGTGCTAAAAATCACGTGTGAATGACGAATGAACTAATATAATGACAATTCTGTTCTGTTTTTGAAGCAATCTTGTTGCGACACATATCTAAGAGCATAAAGCCTTTTTTATTGTGCAAGATGAAAATGTTATTTTACATGTTTATGAAGAAAACTCAGTAATAAAAATACAGTAAAAGCTAAAGTGTCGTTTTTTTATAATTGAATAGAGCCTAGAGTCGTATTTAGATGCGTAACACTTCTCATGGCGTGTCATATGACATATCACGAGTTATGCAATTGCGGGTCATAAAGGCATAAACGAATGTCAGTAACCGCACGCCACCCGCGCGCGCGCAGACGTACGACCGCACTCTTAGTTCCGGTCATTGATAAACATGATTACTTCTGGTTGTTAAGTCATATTCTCGACAACTTTTAAGGAAAAAGCTATGGATATTAAAGTTCAGATACGTTGGTTAAGGAAAAAGGGGTGTAATCATTGAGTGCAATATCTAACTAACAACGTATACACCTATGACATTTTGTGAAAAAAGGCCCGTAAACACAAAGCTTAATTATTGAAAGCAGTAGCTATAAATCTGCTAACATAAGTACTTTAATACGTTGAGGTTCATAAAAAGTGCTAAAAGATTTATTTGTGAACCTTTGTGTAAGACAATTATTGCGAAGACCTTAGCGATGATTCCAATATATCAGACAATGCATGATATAAGGCTCAGTCCCACGGAACCCTGGGAACACACACAATACTCCTGCGCAACCCACATTGTTCCAAAATTGTGCAAACCGAATGGATCGCATCGGAACCCTTCGAGTTCCCGCGAACGCAATCCACCATCGGAAACAATTACGCGTATGCAGCTCATCGCAGATTAATCTGCAAAATAGTTTTGTTTTTTCGGTTCACAGGCATTGTTAGCTGACAAAAGTGTAGAACAGACGGTTTTTATAGGAAACTGAGCGGGAACGCGCACAATGAAACAGTGACACTTTCCAATATCAAATCGCTCCGGTGGCGTTTTCCCCCATTTCTCCGTTGCGCAAGCGTCATTACAAAGGTCGTATGCAGACCAACTGGAAGTGTTTTAGATTTGTTTAAGGATGTGCACGACGTAATTGTGACAGTGTTGCCAGTAACCTTAATGACAGCAGTCATTAGTGAAATGAAATGACCTAACATAAGTTTATTTATTATTCTATAATTTCTCATTGAAAATAGCATGATTTCGATATACAATATACATTTTTCTAAAATTGTAAGAAGTATTATTTAAAAATTCATTTTTTATTCGTAAAAGTAAGTTGCAGCTAATAATGTGCAACGTGCATGATGAGCGATAATTATAATTGAAATTAATTATCAACACTGTTGGCAACATATGGCAACACTATAATATCTGCCGCAGTTACGCAATATTTTACACACACGATTCCAATAATAATACACATAATATGTGTATTATTATTAGAAATTGTAGTAAATGCACCGCGTATAGAGTGGGATTACCTACTGCAGCTGATTGCGGAAGCAGCATGAAGGAAACACCTTATCTTGATGTCGTTGTGTCTTCAAGGGATTAGCTTGAGTTATGTAAATAATAATAAGGCAAATATACCTATTGTGACTGAGTATTGAAATCTAAAGGTAAAAATGTGCTATTAATGTAATTTCAATTGATATTGATATCTATAATATATAGGAAATACCGAATTAGTTGATAAATTTTGTTTGATTTATTCATTGTAACACTGTTGATTTGTTGAATTGCCTATCTATCGGCTAGGAATAAATAAGTAGATGATTAAATATCAAGAAAAAAGATTATGCAAATTCTGTGTCTACAGAAAAAGTACTCATATAATAATATCCACGGATATTAACTGCCTCGCGCTGTGGGTAAGTAGATCAAAAATATTACGACACAAATTTAAAATTTAAATCTCGAAAATTAATACAAAACGTCTGCTCTGGAGCGCGAAATAATTCGCGTCTCGAATGCTCGGCGTTAGCCGTATGTATATCGACGCGAATAAAGTGCCGTGAAATTTGAATAATGCGCAGTGACATAACTGCGCTCACACAGACTTTACTATTTTGTGCTCACGTGGTGTCGTTTCCCACAAAGAAAGTAAAAGCGACAGAGCGTGTGCGAGCGTTAGCCAAAGTACCACATACATCGACTGTTGCTTAAGAGTTAAATTATAAAATTTTGCACGCAAGCCATCAATGTTCGTCTCGCGCTGTTATGTAAATGTTCCGAGAAGGCGGTGTGAACTGCGACCCCTGGTTTTTGTTTGCGACCCACAAACGTGCACTACATTCGTGTATGACATCGATTATTCGTACGTCGCCATCGTGATTGTGGAGATAAAAGAGTGTAATGGGTTAAGTAAAAAAAAAAAAAGATAACATCCAATAAAATATTAATAATTTTGTTTAGACCAATTTAGTAAAACAAAAGACATCAACGCGCTTCAAACATAAACTTAAAAAATAATTATATTTTTATTTTGTTTTTTACTAAAAAACAAAATGAAAATGTAATGCATAAGATTGGTGTCAGTAAAGTATTGTCCAGAATATTAAATTATATGTTTGTTTTGTCAATGTTGACTGCATTATTATATGCGTGTAAAACATAAACCACATTTATAATATAGTACATTACTGACGCGGTCAATAATGACTGCATTGCTGGCAGCGCGATGATGATGGCCGATAGCGTAGCTTAGCGCAGGTCCAGGCCGTCACAGCGCGGTCAGCATTGCAGCCCTTGATGGCCAAGCTGGAATAAAGGCCGAGATCGGAGGTCGAGGCCTTTATAGCGCGGACAGCAAGGGCTGCAATGATGACCAAGCTTGAAGGCCGAGAGCGTAGTTAAGCTCAGCTTGAGGCCATCATAGCGTGGCCAGCAGTGCAGTCATTGTGGACCAAGTCTTGTATAGTGCTTTACTCAAAAATGTCAAAAATGTAAGAAAAAATGTAAAAAAAAATACAAAAATGTCAAAAATGTCAAAAATGTCAAAAATGACGAAAATGTCAAAAATGGTCAATTTGGTAATTTCTGACATTTCTGACATTTTTGTAATATTTTGACAGTTTGTTATTTTTGACATTTTCGACATTTTTGTCATTTTTGTTAGTTTTGTCAGTTTTTAAATTTTTGACATTTTTGACATTTTTGACATTTTTGACATTTTTGACATTTTTGACATTTTTGACATTTTTTACATTTTTGACATTTTTGAGTAAAGCACTATACAAGACTTGGTCCAAAATGACAAACATTTTAAAAATGATTAAAATTACAAAAAACTATGTTTGAAACAAAACTCGACAATAATGGATTTTCAAAGGAAATTGCTGGTGGCTAAAACTCGACAATAATGAAATCCCATACAACTTTGTTGCGTCACCATCGGAGGAGCACGGCAACCTCGACTTTGTTCAAAGAAGGTTGTCAAAATAATAATGGCCATATTACAAGCATTTTTGAGTAAAATAATATAAGCAAAGCTCATGGCAAAGTTAACTAATATCAATTTTCCAGATACGTGAACATGCAGCAAAGTATAAAGCCGAAGTACAATGTATTCATTATTGGACGTACAAGAATCAGAAGCCGTAGATAAGTCTGTTATTACTTTGAGTGAATGGAACCAGAGAGGATCAATCGGATTACTATGATTATTCTCAACCAATCGTGCGCTGATGTGATTTAGTGTTGAAAATTAAACGATGTATTTATCATGTATGGGGTATATAATATAACCTAAGTTCACTTTTACCCAGCTTTTTAGTTGTATTGGACGTAACATTTCCGTCATTGTGTTGGTATGTTTAATAAAAAAATGTGGAGATTTTATTTCACTAAGCATTCTTGTGTTCCTTTGAATATTCCGTATTGCATAGACTTTTAAAAGTTTATTTTATTTTGTTCATAATTATCACTTCATAATCACTACATACCGGTCTTCAAACCCGCTACATAAGCCCACAAAGTCAAGACCACTCCAGCATCGAGAATTTTCTTAAATCATCTTGAGATCGTTTTTCACCTTGACCCACCCTCTCGATAAACAAGAGTGTACTTAAAAGTATCTCTTGTGGTAGGCATCTGCAACTTTCATGTGTTTTATATTCGGAGATATTTTGTAATACAAAGGGTGTAAGCTATACTACCTATCTATGATATATTTTTTTATATTTTCTTTGCAGAGCTTACAGCATAATTTACAAATAACGTAAAGAGAATGAGCTTCCATAAACAATTATTATATATCTAAGCATAGAAATCGAGAACAAATATTGTAAGTACCTACATAATATATTATGGGTAATGAAGATTTTTTGTAAATTAAAATAGAGCAATCGTACAACGAAGTTTTTTCCAGGAATGCGATGCCATTGAAGTCAAAGTCAAAAGTCAAAATTGTCTTTATTCAAATAAGTATTGCGTGTGAGCACCACCGTAGTGGGACCCGGTCGTATGCAAATATACTGATTGATGGCTTCATTCAAACGTCGATAGATATTTTCTACAAATAGATTCTTATCTGTGAGAATTGTCAACATTCTTTTGTTTTTATTAAGTGTTAAAACACACACAGTTTTTATCTAAAGGACGATTTTTAGTAATGTGTGGCGTCCGGCATGATTTGCATTACACATTTAGGAGTGTTGTAAAAGACGACTTATGATTTAGTAGAGGTCATCTAACTGTAAGTATTTTGTGTTGACTTGTGTACACAAAATTAAATGTCGTGGAGACTGAAAAACAGTATTCAAACATTCATTTTTCAGAGGTCTAAACTAATGACAAACTCGTTGGGCTGCTGCAGAGGCATCGTACGGAAGTGGTACTTTAGCTGGAAGCTTAACCCAAATGATTTAACGTGTCTAACTTTGCGGCTTTAGGTGACCTATACTTTTTGAGTGAAATGGATGTACTATTTACAACAGTGTTGTACGATGTTAAAATAGGTTAATTTTTATTTTATTCTATCTAACGGCATAATAAGACATCCTGCCCCCCTACTCAAATGGCCAACTTTCTATTCGTTTGAACGCTACGGTTACTTTTAAAACTTAAATATGAGCAATAGACGATTAAATCACATGTCGAAAACTTAAATGAATCACAGACTTATGTATTGTATCGAATTGACAAGCTTACGGCACGTAATTTTACAGTTTACTGCTTATTTTAAAGCATTAATACTAAGCGTAGCGTTCAAACGAATAGAATGATGGCCATTTGAGTAGGGCCTCTGAATTACTTTTCCCAAGTGTATAACTACATCTAATATTTAAATGCTAGTTACTGTCATAATCATCACCATATAACATTTGGTGAGTATTGTGGGAAGCACGGGACCAATCACAGAACAGTGTTTTTATTTTTAATTTTAATCGTGTGACCGATTTTCGAGGAAATCATTGAGGCCGATGACCATATCCAACAACGTGTAGCTGACAATGTTGATGATGGACTATCAACAAAGTTACATTGCAACGGTCAACGCCATAAACGAAAAGGTCATCTATTACTACACAGCAATAAATCATTTGTACTCCACAGTTATGTAACAGAGCGACACGGCAATGGCTGTCGGAAAGTCCCCCGGTATTGTTGGAAAGGCATTCACAGAAACGCAAATATTCGCGCCACAAAAGAAACAGCCCAATTAGTGGAATAGCTCGTTTACTTTACTCGTACGAAGTTACATAATTTGGGACAGAAAAGGTTATTTTAGGCTGTATAAGGTAACATTGGTGTCACGAGTGCCACTGTTATTTGGAGCTAAATTTAGAAGTCATAACAATGCCATAACTTACATAAAAAGGTTACTAAATTCATATACACTTTTAACTTACTAAATTTTAGGTTAATCTAATGATTTTCTTCACCCCGTGCTTTAGACTTAGAATAATAACACCTAGAAGCCGTGTCTTTGTATGCAAAGTGATTACTAAGCCAAAATGGCTTAGTTTTCAGATTTATATCCTTCATACGTTACCTAATCGTAACTAAAATCCAATAATATAGTAACTAATCTAATAAATATAGGAAAATTTAAACATTTTTGTACTTATTCGGTATGATTAGGTAATATGGAGAATAAAAATCTGAAAACGGAACCATCTTGGCTGTTTTAGTTGCCTCACTTCTGACAGTGCGCTTTGCAGAGAACTATCGTTCTAGGTGTTATTATTCTAAGGCTTTAAATAAGAGAGAAAATTTCTTTATTAAATTATCAAAACGTGTTCTCCTTTAAAACAAATGCGAGAAAAACAAATACATTAAAAATGCTTTTGGTTACATATAATTTAAAGGACTATAATGCAAAAACATTATTCACTGATTTGAATGTTGGATCTCGGATGGATGGGGATGCCCCATTTTTGTCAAAAAAAGTCCGATAAATGCTAAGCTTATATGCGCACGCGCCTCCGTTGTGACGTAACGTGCGGAACTGACATTGACCTTGTTGCAGCTTTCTACGCGTTGTGTCATCGACTGTCGATTGTTTATTGCCGGTCAGTGTGTCACCGCTGCGTACGTAAATATTTAGAGGCCGTACACATTGCCAGTTATGAGCCATAAAACGCAATGAATTACCATTATGGGTATGTTAGACAAATAAACGTAATAGACAGGTTGTGCGGCACTGTTTGGTCATCTCTTTGAATTTTGATGGGACGCTTACTTTAATAATGTGTGAGTTTGGTTATACAACGTGTTATTTGTACATTTCTTTGGTTTAACAAAACTAGGTGCCCTTGCGTACAATTACATTACATACATTATCTTTATTTCCTTCTCTATTTTATGTTTATCTTGTTGTTGACGTTTGAAAATTGTGTCGCTGTAACACACAATCGTGTATGTTCATACACAACGTGTTACAAAAATACCCCTTAAACCGAATATATTACATAGGGATCATCAAACTGAACAACTTTTACTGTGGGATGGGACTGACTCTGACAAAAACAACTCATACAAAAATTAATAACGTAAATATCAAAATGTATAAAACAGCTGATGTTTTTTTCGCGAATTCAGAGTTGGTCCCATAGTAAAAGTTGTTCTGTTTGATGGTGGTGGTGGTCGTCCCTATCTACCATATTCGGCATTAGGGATATTTTTGTAACACGTTGTAGTGTAGTAACAGCCACTTACAAAACATTTGCATATTTTTTTTTCTACCCATGAGAGTTAAGTTATTAGGCTATTTTACACCATGTGAAATAAAGTATAAAAATGCATATTTAAGATAGATTTCATAAATAGTAAACGAGAAACGTCGATATTTAAATAAATTTAAAAAATCGTATTTTTTAATCTATTCTTCAAATGTTCAAAACGCCATTCGCCATTTTGGATTACGGTGAGACGTCACTCCAATAGTAAATAAACATAACAGCTCTTTTCGCATTCTTATTGTTTACTATACTAACAGAATGACGTCACGAGCATAAACAAAATGGTGGCTAGTGTTTTCGCGCGAAAATTCAAAATCAAAAATTAAAATCGTGTTTTAGGGCATTTAATGGTTTTATAAAATTAAAATAAAAATCCGCTGGTTTATTACGACCTCAGGATTAATTTAAAGCAGTTTTCAAAAAATGGTGTAATATCCTATTCTCATTGGCATCCCGTATCCAAAAAGTTGTGATTGGCACGGACACCTAACATTTGGCAAGACATGTGATCGATATAGATCGCTTTTCCTGTTGATAATGAGTGATCGATCTGTGGCGCGGCGACCGCGAGGAGTTAACTCGAACTTTCTCCACGGGCCCAAGATGGATGAGGAGCTTTGTGGTGCGGGCCGAGATGTCAGGAATGCCACTAGCTATATATTCATTTAGATATTGTTAGCAATTTAATTAGGTTGAAGTTTTACATGAAAATCTTTGATGTTAAATTCCAAAATAATAATTTCACAATTTATAGTAAAATAGTTAAGTATGTATGTACCTATATTATATTATAACGGGTGGCGCAAAAGTAAAGACCCTATTTGGTTCAGCTATAAATTTTTTTCTAAATTAGAAAACTAGATTTAGGTTTTTTTAAATGTATATTTCTGCCATTAAATTTCGTACCATTAGGATTTAAAGATGATGTCTTTTAAATGGTGACCTCCAGAGTTGATACACATTTGAGCCCTATTTATGACATTTTGCATAACTTGCCGTAACACTTCCTGCGATATGTTCGTTATTTCTTGACGAATGTTTTCTTTTAGAGCTGCGAGAGTCTGTGGCTTGTTCACATACACCCGAGATTTCAAAAAACCCCAAAGAAAGAAGTCTGGACTGGTCAGATCGGGTGATCTTGCAGGCCAAGGCAAATCGCCAAAACGAGAGATAACTCGGCCTGGAAAAGCGTCCCTCACTAAATCCATATTTATTCCACGTTCTTGGGGAGTAAAACGGTCCATGTTTATTTTCAGTGTATTTTATATTTGTTCACTACACAATTTTCAACAACAGAATGACAGAAAATGTCATATAAAAAAAATAAAAGTATTTTCTTTAGTGCCAGTACTTTTGCGCCACCCGTTAGTATTAAATCCTACTAATATTATAAATGTAAAAGTTTGTGTGTTTGGATGTTTGGATGTTTGTTCCTCAATCACGCAAAAACTACTGAACGGATTTGGTTGAAATTTGGCACACAGATAGTAGATAGCCTGGATTAAAACATAGAATACTTTTATCCCGATATTCCCACGGGAACGGGAACCACGTGGGTGCAACCGCGGGCGGCCGCTTGTCGAATATAATTTGAAGTAAGGTAAAAACTTTTTAAAATGTCTGAAAAATCGAATCTTTCAATTGTTTTTTTTCTGTAGTAAAAAATCCCCTTGTTCCTTGGAGATAACCATGGCCAGATAACTGGTTATTTGTGAATATTGTTTTTTCCTTAAGTATAACTAGTTATCTCTTATAAATAGCATTATTCAAGAATTTGACAGTTTTAACCGTACTAAAATTGGCACTTTGTCTAAAGTCATCACAGGCGTATTCATAGCTGTCAATCAGTTTCCGGTAGAGACAGCCCTGACAGTGTCAGTGACGGAGCGTGACGCAACGAAGCGTCGCGCGTGACGCCGTGACGCAACGCAACCGCCCTGTCCCTATTATATTATTATAAATAAAAAAAATACCATATGCCAACCGGCAGAGTAAAGTAGCACCAACCCTTGATACAATGGAGTGTCCTTAAATGGGAGTAATGTTTTATATCGTTCCGTTATTGAAAAACGATTCTGAATTCTGACATTAGAGATATTCTGTCAGAATTCTACCGCCCGTAAGCAAAACGGATCGTACTTAAATATAGGAATCGGGGATTAGAGGTCATCTAATAGACCTATGTGGATCAGAAACTGGCAGATCCAGCACTGCAATCTTAACTTTCCGCCTGCCGAGGGTGAAGATGGCAACTTCCTCTTACGGGATAGTCCTGCAATGGACTAAATTGGGCAATTGTGATGATGATGATGATGGTGAATGGCTATTTTAGTAAATCAGATACGAGTTAAGTATGAGAGGTCACACTGGGCGGAATCATCCCAGTCAACCCTTTGGTGTATGCAGAAATAATTTGAGCGAACTTTGTAAATGTTTTCCTTATTAGAATGCGAAGGGTGAGGGTCGAAGTCTTTTTTGTAAGCGGAAATAATTTTCCACATAATTGACATATAAGTAAATTAAAAAAACTCCTTTTGGTGTCAAAAACAGCTTCGTGAATTTTTCGGGTACCTACGTATACTGGAAAATTTAAACACAAAGTATTTTTTTTGAACAGCACGTCCCACTCATTTTCCTATTTAGCTTAATCTAATATTTAACAAACGTGTCCACTTATTCCAAGGGAGCGCGCGATACATATTTCATATTTTTAATTTATCGCGTGTCCCGTGGGCAGTTGGCCGGTTTACGTAGTGTGGTCACGTCCGTTGCGGCGGACGCGGCCGGATTTGGGGCCAATTTGGGAGGAAACTGAGGGATGGCTGGCGTGACCTTCATAAGGCACGATGATCATTTTTTTAATGAGGTTGTTTTGTAATAATGTGTTATAATTTTATGGTGCACTTTTGGAATGAAATATCATTAGCACAATGCTAATCCTTACCCTTTTCCTTAGCTTTGAAACTTAACAAAAGGATGGACAACTACAACATAATTACTATCATGTTTCGTAGCTAAACTCTATCTACGTAGTAGCACAGAATAAATAATAAGTAGGTCGCTAGGATGTTAAGGATCTCTGTCACCGAAACTGAAACTGTAAGATGTCCGAAATAAAAATCTATCTGTAATCGTAACCGAATCTGATATAAAAGTTACGGATAATTTCGGATAGGGACAGAGTCTAAATGCGGAATAGGCAGAAAAACCTATTTCTGCCCATCCGACCTTAAAAATGTAATATCTATATCCGTATCTAGGGAGCTAATTGTCTAATTTCAAAATCTATCGCAATCGCTTTCATTTGACAATGGATGTGACACATTGCTGCATTTATTTGGTAAGTTTTGATTTATGCCAATAAGAAATATCAATGTTTTGTCAAATGAAAGCGATTACGATAGATTTTGAAATTAGACAATTAGTGGGCAGATCCGAAATCTCATATCAATAACATCCCTGATAAGTGTAATCAGATCTGTTTTCTATTTAAAAATACATTATTTTTAAAAATGTTTCGCGTAAACTTTCTTCACGAAATGTTCTAAATAATGACCATAATAAAAAACTAGATAAGTATTAAATATTAAAGAAATTAAAATATAACAAATCTAACGGTTTATAACGTATACTGTTATATTGTATAACAAATACAATTTATATAATCTACTTAGAATTTTAATAAATTAAATAACTGTATTCATAAATGAATCAGCAATATTTAGGCGTGATTATGCGTGAGGCATTGCATATGCAGCGCGAATATTGAATAACTAGAAACAACCGGTTCATTGATTTTAATCGGGCGGGACTGATCAATGGAAATGATTTACGACCCACCGCCGACGTCGGATGGTGCAGTAATCGACTGTTTTACGTGCACCTGTACACGAATTGATAAGCATCTGAACTACATCACTTTTTAGTTAAAACAAAATAACCTTGCTTGTTTATTTCACAGCTTTAAGGGACTGTAGATCTGAGTATATGGTTTTAATTTTCACTCGATGCCTCCACGCGTTTCCGAGATAAAGAGTCTTGACAAACAGAAAAACAGACAGACAGTCAGAAGGACAACAAAGTGATCCTATAAGGGTTCCGTTTTTTCATCCTTTTGAAGTACGGAACCCTAAAAAACAAAAACTCAAAATATTATTTATTCAATTAAGCTCACAATATAAGCGAAATAAAAGAGTGTGCTTATAAGCTGCTTATCCAAACACACGCAAAACGTAAAACTCGTCTGAAGGCTTAGATTTACGGCGTGTTATGCGTAGGTCGTAGCCGACAGACGCACGTGCTACGAAACCAGTTATTTAGTGCTCTGTTTTAAGTTCACAGATTCCGGTAATGTTTAAATAATTTCATACAATGAAAAGAATGTTACATTTTTAAATTAAACAAGACGATGAGCGTTATCCAGAACTAGTGAAAGAAGCCCTTATTTACCAACTTAAAATTAAAAATCAATAACTCATAGAAACGTACCTATACCAAAATATTTACCAGGCAGTTTAGTAACCTAGTGTTACTGAAACTTCTATTTAAGCACTTTACAACAAAAACGAATTGTATATGCATGTAAGATTTTACAGAAATTACTTGATTGGGTTAAGTACCCCATATATGTAAATGGAGTAAATAATAGGTTAGGTAACAAAGTTAAAGTCAAATAAGCTTTATTGAAATAAACTTAATTGTTGAGTACTTTTGAATCCAATACCAACCCAGGTACCCATCTAAATGGGGTACAGAATCTCTAGAGATTGAATAAATATTGTTTTGGCGAGTACGTAGGTAATCTTATTCCTAACTTTCCGGATGCAGTTGTTAAACACACTAGAGCGTAATAGAATATTATTGTTATGATTGTGAAAATGGGGCACAACGTAAATGACACTGTCGGCAGCGCATCTGCATTTCCACTGCAGTCTTACGTAAATACTAGAGGTACATTGATTTTGTGCTTTTTCTGCCAACCGTTAGGTGTACCTAATGTGCTGTTTACATAATAGGTAAAATACTTTGAAATTGGATGTCAAAGGATACTGGCTATGTAGAGACCGTTCAATTAATTTGTTTGTATATTACGTACCGAAATTCCGGGAAAACAAACGTGTCGTTCTTTCCGTTATTTTTGTGCGAAACAAACGTAAGTAAGTATGTAGCAAAGAAATGATATATCAAAGTTTACAAGTATTATATATATATAATCAGTAGCCATTTTATAGATGGTTGGTAAGTCCTGTTAATTGTAGTGTTTTCATTTTTACGGACAATCATTGTGCCAAATTATTAAAAGCTAGTAAATATAAAAACATAATATGTTTGTTTTATAAATTATATGTATATGTTTAGTTTTAAGGTATATATCTATGGGCCATCGTTGCCTGAATATAAATAAATAAATAAAAAAAAAGAAAAAAAAATATTAAAGACATGGAAAGTATATAAACATGCATAGGACGCAGTAAATCTACCGGAACTAAAGTAATCAGCTCTCCTACTCTCGACGGGAATCAACGGGATCGAGTTCACATCGATCGAATAAAAGTTAAAAATCTGTTATTTTTGTACATTGAAAACGGTTTTCGTTTTGACGTTTAATCGATTCCAACTCGACCCGCTATTCTCAATTGCGTCGAGAGTAACCCCCCAGGGCAGAGTTGTAATCCGGCCATGGAATCCCGATTCGGAATTCTGTATGAAATATCGATAATGTATGAAAATTCCGTACGGAAAAATCCCGCATGTGTAGGGTAGGTCCATAGATTTGTATGGAATAGCTGCGTTCGGTAGGTATGTGGGCACTCGTAGGCGTGCCATATGTCATGTTCATGTGACATCTACAAGCACATGAAGGCTATACCAGATGATTTAAAGCACCTCCTCAAACGCGTGTTTAATCAGTTATGAAAACACTTTCACAATTGTTTCGCTCAAGCCGGATATAAGCTATCATCCAAGCAAACATAAACAGATAATATCTGATTTTTGAGGAAAATATTGTAACAATTTTATTTTAGATTGTCTTTTGTTGGTATCTTATGCTCGACAATGTGGTTAAGATTTTTTGTAGAACACTTATGCAATGATGACATTACAGAATAGAACGCTTACTGAATTAGGGGTAATTATTTTCTGTTTCGTTTTAATAAAATGTTAGTAATTGTTTTTAATTTTGCAAATGATGGGGCCAACCAACAGAGTCATGTCATGGGTCACTTTTTGGCAAACACTTTTCCTCATAAGTAAAATTTTATTATTGCACTTCACAAAAAAATATATTTTTGGATATTTTCAACAACGTGCTTATATTGCTTATATTTTTGTTCTAAACCTAAGTTTAGAACAAAAATATAAGCATTTTAGTGTGTCATGAATGTATTTTTTACATTTTTGATTTAAATGTCACCTGAATAATGTTTATATTGATCTAACTTATTTTTAGGCAACTTTGTGACATACATGGTGCCATATTTTGTTTTTATTAAAAATATTTTAAGCTCAAAATACTTAATGTTCAAATGCTATTTAAATGTTAAGGGAAGTTTTGCTATATTTGGTGGACATTTTACAAACAATTCTAGCAGTTGTTTTATAATTAAAAAATATATTTGCGATGCTGTAAAGCAAATGTTGACGTTGTTTGATAACACCAGAACCTCCAATTTGCATGGTGCATCATGGTGATGTTATCATGACACATTGCTAGGCGCGGATGTTTGGCGGCGGGATAGTAAACACACGCGGTTCTATGCGATCTAAGTATATTAATTACACTTTCAGACACACGTTATTAAGGGTTTTTATTTTGTTTCCATTAAACATTCATAGTTTGATAGGACGCAGGATAAATTATCTTGCAGATTACATAAAAACAATCGCGATATGCGGGATGATATTCGCCCCACACCATGACACTATTAACTTAGGAATAAGGTTCAATATCATTGCGTCCGATTATCGCAGTTATTTTATGAAATAGGCCTGCTGTGCTTGATTGATAAATTATTAAAATACATTTTTTTACATGAATTTTTAGAGATGATAAAAAGTCAAGAAATAAAAATTGACTTACCACAGACTTCAAATGAACCATTTTGTCGGTCGGAGGTGGCGGCTAGCTCTGTGAACATAGCGCATTTTCCATTACACTTCATATTTATAAATTAATAGCCAACAACGTTAATCTAAAGGAATTCACTAAAGCAATTTGCGGTTTTTAAAAAAACTCTGAAAACACAGCTACAGCGGTATTTCCTTGTAATAACATCACGATTTCAAATTATGCCTACATTGTAATAACTTCAATAATAACAATACAATTATTTATAAAGAATTTGCAAATTCGATTTAATTTTCTTAGTAATTTTTCCCGCGCAACTAACCACAGATGATCACAAGCCACGGGTACTCACCGAGGGCTAGTAAAATAGAGAGCACAGATTAAAAATTGGCGCGCGGTTTCGAAGTTTAAAGTTGTCGTACCGTGTGATGCTCAGAAAAAGTAAAAATGTTCGCGCGCCTGCGACTCGGTACTGCTAGGAGCGCTTGCACATCTTCTCTATATATGTTCACCCCTCTCTCGCGCATCGCTCCATACATCTTTTGTTACCCATTTCAATATAATTATTCTCTAATTGGGATATAAAACGTTTTATTACATCTCCTTTATATCGAAGTCATGTTATGGCTTCTGTAATTTACACCAAATTTGAACTAATTTTCAGCTGACTTCGTGTTGCTCAATCCTTTTGTTATTAGGTGAGAACTGTCGAGTAAGAATGATCTTCTAGATTAATCTATATAATCACTTTAACTGTGTATGTAAAATGATTACCTCAGGACAGGCTACGCCTAGTGTAGGGATCATTGCAATTTTTTTTGAAATGACCTCATTCAATGTTAATGTAACTTTATGAATCTGAAGCTTATCAACTGATTCTTTTTGTTAACATTGTGTCAATAAATATATTTTATTATTATTATTATTATTTATTATTACCTATCAGTGGCGAGGGGTGAAATTATGGCGAAGGTAAGCCGCTCTACAAAAAATATGAAAAATGTTATGATCTGCACAGTGGATCAGTGGGGTAGGATCTCCAAAAGGTAAGCCGATAGGAATCGGCTTGTATGGACCCTTCGCCACTGTTACCTATCTATGTGAAGGTACCCAACTACACAAATAATAACTAGCGTATCCTTATTATTAAATTATGAAGGGATAGGTTAATAATTTTTTTCATAACTTGCATGTAATTATTGCATGTAATTATCATGAAAAATTATGAAAATGGACGGGAAAAGTCACAAAACAAAAATGCTGCAACAGAGGCCTTGGGATTTTTTTCAATGTTTATTTAATTCGTAAAAAGAAATTTCAAATCAGTTATTTCGTGTTGCACTCTGTATCACTTATCACCTTCTGCGAGTACAAAATGAAAATTAAAACTAACTATTCAATAGTATGAATCTTTGCTTAATTTTTTTTTAAATAATCTATCTAATTTGTCTAAGTAAAGAAAGTCACGGTAAAGATAGTGTCTAAGTTCTGTAATCTATAATATAATAACTGTTATGAATTTTGTAGAATGTAGAACATGATTTTTTTTCCATACCGCCATAATGTCAGTTTTTTCATTATCAAATGAAGTATTCTATATTTTGCTTACTAATTGAAATGAAACTTTAATGTCCCCACTGCTGGGGCACAGGCCTTCCTTATGGGTGGATAAGGAGGACGGGGCGATAACCCACCACGCGGGCCCAATGCGGATTGGTGGGTGTTAACGACTGCAAATGCAGCCGGGACCAACGGCTTAACGAAACCACTGCGCCACCGAGCTCCTATGATAAATGAAACTCATATAAATACAAAATATTGCGCGTAAGTTTCTTTAAAAGTGTTTAATTTAAAAAAAACCACTGAACTTAGTTAATTTGACATTTTTGCAACGGGCCTTTTACTACTGCAGAATAAACAGGGTGTCCCAAAACTTCACCACATAGAGGAAAAGTACCTTAAATCAAAAATTGAAGATAGGAAATTTTAATAAAAGAAGACTTATACTTATGTTCCTTGATTATTTTTTTAATAAAAAGGTACTTTCCCTTTAAGTGACAAATTTTTGGAACACCCTGTTTTGGGTATGCTTTTACGGAAAATACATTAAAATGCACTGGCCTTTATCACACCATACAGATATTTTACGAGGTAGTGAGTTGGTAAACGAACAATAGAGCCTCAGCAAATCGTTTGTCGTATCTATGATTAATGCTTCTTAAAATTATGATTGGTAATAACGATTTTAAGTCCAGATTTAGAAAGAACTGCCTTTATTGATTTGTTCATCATTCTTTCATAGTATGAACATAATTATTCCATTCTTATTGAATGAGCAATTTTACATAATACTTGTTGTCAGCTAAAAGTTTCTAATTGGAAATACAATAAATAATTCAAAAGCACTTAATTTATAAGTTTACTAGCGGCCGCCCGCGGTTTCACCCACGTGGTTCCCGTTCCCGTGGGAATATCGGGATAAAAAGTATTCTATGTTTTAATCCAGGCTATCTACTATCTGTGTGCCAAATTTCAACCAAATCCGTTCAGTAGTTTTTGCGTGATTGAGGAACAAACATCCAAACCCACAAACTTTCACATTTATAATATTAGTAGGATTTGAATAAATAATTTTTCAATTACAATTTCACATTGCATCTTAGACGGATCTCATACCATCTTTTGTTGCATGTAAAGTTCCAAGTTTGTACAGAAATCGTGCATAGTGTGTCTTACACCAATTCTATATACCATCGACGCATATCGCCGCACGTGATTTTCTCGGACGGCGCGTGAATGGCCGTCAAGTGTGTGGAATGTGATCCCTCTTGGGAGTATTCTTTTCGAAGTTCATGAAAGTATACTTATTGTGGCCATCAGACAGCCGCTGATTGTTTTAGTATGTGAAATGACTTTTTTTCATTTTGATTCATTCTGTAAATGTTTTAAATATGTCTCAAAACACATTATCTAGTGTTTCTGTGAGCTGTAGACCTTGCGTTTGTGACGTTTTTGAACATTTTTCGAAACGGTTGAAATATGTTTTTTTTTCAAAAATTTACAAAAACCGAATCAGCTAAAAAATCTATATAATTTTCGAACCTGCTCATAAAATTTGACGAGAAACGGTTGAGAAATGCGACCTGTAGAGGACAATCTGTACGACCTGCACAGACGTACGAAATTTATTTTTGCCGAAGAAGCTGAAACGATGACGTTTCGCTCGCGCTTCGCAATCGCTCAGTCAATTAAAAAAATATATATATCAGCAGGGTAAGCAAGACATAGCATAATATGGGTAAAGAAGTCAAGAAAGGTTTTTTTTTGGCCAGAGTGTTGTTTAGTTGTCAAATTGTCATTGTGATGACAAAAAAACTTTTGAATTTCTCTTAACCTTCGCAACTTGTTGGATTGTTGTCAATCCAACAAGTTAAAAAATTCACAGATTTTACAGTCCCCGCAAGAATCGGAGCATTGAAAATGAACACAAAAATTTACGAAAAACCAAAATCAAATCAAATGCAGAGTCCTATTATATTTTTAAAGTTACCTAGGTAGTACCTATTTATTTTTACGATTGTATCACTCGGCTCCGCCTCGTGTCAGAAAAGCGCCGGCTGACTGCCTCGACGCAGCCGAAATAATAAAACCACTTTTCGAAATTCCAACGAATGCACTTCTCGTCTGCTTCTGCATCTTTTAACACTATTACCATGACGATCGGTCAATAATCATAGAAGCTACATCACTTTTTATGTACGGAAACAGCCGTTTTTCTACAATTCCAAAACTAAAGGGACCACCTACAGGTCACAATTATAAATTGATTTTCAAAATTATTTCGCCATTTGATAGCTAAACTAATACCCTAGGACCCTTTTTTTCATTTTTTCTTAAGTCGGTTTTTTTCCGAAATATATACAATTTAGTAAACAAACATCCCCTAAAAAACCCGGAATTTCAGGAATTTCGCAAAATTCCAAAAAAAGTTACTAGTATATTTTCAAAATTTAAACGTTCACACTTCTCAACTTTTGGTACAATTTTTATTTCGATTCTCCCAAAATCCTCGGAGATATGGCCAAAAATACGTCTCAGGCGATTTGCATCTGATAACCATTTTCAATGGTAAAAACTTTTTTCAGCTAGCCTCAGCAGGCTTGCTGGAATGTCCCAGTGGGCATCAATGTACCAAGTGTTCATAATTTTAGCTGCCAAAGTTTGTGTAACGCATCACGCTATATCTGTAGATCATTATGATCGCACTTAAACTGTGGCACGGATTTTAACGAGCGATTTATCCTTCGTGCGTTGCGCCAGATCGGTGAAGGTGCGAAGTTATGGTATCATCGCCATAGCGATGTGGCGCGTGCGCATCGGGGGTCAGCCATGGGTCGCGGCCACCGTTTGGTGATCTCAGTTTAAACTGCTGCCCTTTTTAACCGCCCCTGTGGTCTAGTAATTTACTTATAAGAGTAAAACCGGGTTCAAACAAGCCGATTTTAGTTGATCAACTGCTAAATCGTATGCGAATTGAACCTTCAGAACATATTAATTCAAATTCGTTTTAAATTTTTTGTCGAACGATAAAATTTGGTCAATTTAAATCACCTCGTGTGAACGCAGCATAAGACGCAGGGGTCCTGAGTTCGATTCCCAGGAGGTTTCGTTGGTGGTAATGGTTTTTTAAACCCATTTGGCTAGCGACCGCTATGTAGCGAGTCCATGTCCATCTTACTTAAGATCAATTATTTGGTAAGGTTGTGCGACTTACTTTTCTACAGTTTTGACTTAATTAGATATTCAAATTATGGTGTTTTTGAACGGAAATAGCGATCGCACGTCAATCTAAAGTAGTCCACAGATCTTGATCACAATGGCGGAAGTGTCGGAGATTTCACTTGGCACCTGCGAGGTTCCCAGTCAGGAGGAAGTCATGCAAATTTCTTTAGGCTGTTGTAAAATTGATTATCACAACAGTTCTTGTCTTCCTACGCGGGACCTAAGATTGCACTAAACTTAAGGACCGCCTAAGTCTTTTCCTAACCACAACACGACCAAATTAAAACGGTGTTAAACGGTAGCTGTCATTCGCCTAGTTATCTTGGTCGAGTTGTAGATAAGAAAAGACTTAGGCGATTCTTAAGTTTAGTGCTTTCACACATACTCGTAAGTCTACTAAAAGACGTCATATTTGACGGATTAAAAATGCTTATGTGAGCTTATTTAAATAAAGTTATTTTTCATTCATTCATTTACTCACTAACATATTATTTAACTAGACGTAAACGTAAAAAACAATCGGCATTTGACTATGTTACTAATTTCGCATTATATATTGGCTTATTAGCGCATTCAGCGATCATAATCTTGTCGCGCAAGCGTTGTCGTTACTGAATCGAACGATGCAAATTATAAATTAGTAGAATTGAGGCTTAAGTGGAATATAAATTTTATAATTATCTTTCAGCCCCCTGGTAGGGGGTTCATGTGTAATAAATAGTAAGTTTCCATGGACACCCCAGGGTGTTCAAATGTAAAGAATCAATCGGAGAGCACGTTATGTTCTCTTGTTTACCTAGAATCACGGTTTTTAAAAAATCCCTAAAACATCAACTAAACTCGAAAATAATGTAAAAGATATCTATTTAAATAAAATACTCCGCGGATATCAGATTATCAGTCAAATAGGATCACTTCATGGGTCCTGTTGGGTAGGACTTTAGAAAAACCCATGGTCCAAGACAACAAGGTCTAACGGGATTAACATTTTGCTTAAGTCACTATATGCAGTTGCCCGACTTTATACAAGCAAAAACTAAAGGTTTTTTTAAGTCACACTAATTAAAACAATGTAACAATGGATTTGTTTCTCTCAAACGTAACAGTTGAAGTTAAAGATGAATGAAAGTAATTTCAATACCGATAGCGGAGATGACGTACGTAAGTTTACCCACGTGACTTCCTCTGTCTCGGAATGCTATATCCATAGTCTGTTTATCCATTTTTGTCTTATTTGGTAAACAATCTTCGCCCAACTCTGAAAAAAAAAACCATTATAAAATACACACACACGCACAACTAAGTTACGAATGAAATTACTATAAGTACCTACTAATTATTAGTTACAATTTGATGTAATAAGACAACATTTAACGATTTCCAGCGTAGAGGCAGCATGAGGCAGGAACTCTTCGCAACATGTTTATCGAAAAGGGAAGTACTTCCACCGAGCCAGGTGTCTGTTCTCGGGGACCGCTAAAAGATGTATGACAACTGACAGAAGTTGTTTACTAAATAGGACAAGTATGGATTAACAGATTATTGTAATGTAATTATTGTAGGTAACGTGGAAGAACCTACGCAATAAAAACAAATAATGTTAAACACGACTTAAAAAATTTCATAAATTGAAAATGTCACTTGGGAAGATGTAAGGATTCTAACGATACCCCATACATCAAAATCCGTTAAGGCATTTAGATGTTATGGTGGAATAAAGAAACTCACATACCTACAAACATACATGAACCCTGAACACATTACACTCTCTGATTTTTGAGCAGTCATGTAAAAATAGCAAGTGGCGAAAAGGTCAGAGGTGAAGCTTATGCTCTGGATTAGGTCGTGACCGCATGTCCCATGGCGGCCTTAGCCCACTTCCCACGTCAGTCAACATTTGCCAAAATGCTGTTACGTGACGTTTATTGTTTGTGATATAATGCGTGATGCGATGTGATCATGTGATACGTCACGGTGCGTGTTGGTGAACATGCGGAAAATTTACAATAATCACAATTATTGGTCGAGGTGCTGTGATTATAATACTTGGATGTATACTGCAGCACAGTTCCTGGTTATTGAATATTGTAAAATTGAAATTTAATTATTGGATACAATTTTCTTACAAACTTATCTCTACGTTGAATCTCTTAAGACTTATTTATTTACTTCAATATCTTTGTAGTTTTCGAGTGTTTTGATAAGAGAGTTGTGATTTAAGATTTTCTTTCATGAGCATTTAAATAAACATAATACAGTCCCCAAATAAGTAAGCTGTAATTACGAGTATAATTATAGCTATGCTATGTATGATTTTAGGGTTTATGACGCTGATTGAATAGGGAACATGCATAAGTCACCGATTTTAATAAATTTGAGCTTGAACGCTGCGGACACCTATAAAAACATGATTGAACAGAAAAATAATAAATAAAATATAATATTTTAGTTTTATCACACAGGTGAAAATAGCAATATTTTTTTTCATTTTCGGATATTGAGTACGTGCGAAGTGTATGGAAAGGATATAGTAAACGATGGCAGCGCACGGTGTGGCAGAATTGTGTAACAAAAGGGGTTAGTGAAACTCACAGACTATAAATGAATGCTGACGCGTGAAACATGTAAATAACAAATAATAATAAATAATGTAAATAAAAATGTAAGTAAAATGTAAATAAAATCAAGCTTACAATAACATGTTTTTTATTTTATAAAGTTTTGCACTTTATAGATTTAAACTATTCCAGGTACCTACTATATTATTATTTCCTTAAAGCTAGATATTACCTTTAGTTATCACTTTATTAACTTACTTTGGTACTGTTACAGTAATTTATTGATTTATCTTTGGGAAACTTTGGGTGAGAAGAAGAGAGATAATGATAGGTAGGTATTATAAATCATAAGTTAGAATAAATTTGAGATATTTTTTCCTGTAAAGGATCGTTTAGATCAATACAATAAGTTTGGTTATCTTCAAATAAATCTGTAAATAAGGCAGGTAAATAATGCTTAAAGTAAAAATGTTCACTTTTCAAAATAATTTCTTTAATGAATTGTTCGTCACGGTTTACTTGTACCTACCTACCGCCACACTGGCATTTCTCAATGGTGAATAGACAAAAATATCACATATTGTCATTCCAGTCACATACATTTGTGACTGGACTTGAGTGGGATGGCTTTGCCTAATTTCTAAATCATTTTTTACAAGAACTAAGTAAGTAATCCACATTTCATAAATTATTAGCAAAGTCAACTACAGGTTTTTTTTCACAAGAAATTGGACATTTCACTTCGACAAGCTTTGTCACACATCATCTTCAACCAATACTCCATCAATGCTAACGCACAGCCAAGGTTGCTTTTTATTATTAATTGCACCAAATTTATTTTTTCGTAAAGTAATAGGTATAGCGTCTTTTTCATTACGTAAACCATACCCTGGTTGCAACACAATCAATTTTCATATTAAAATACTTGACACTAAACTTTGTATGGATTTGGTTTTACGTGATTTTATACTAGGTATGTATATTTTACTTGCAGTTATCCTCAAGTGTCTAATTGCATACCAGTTTGGACATTCTGATTGCTTCATTGTACAAATGTTAATTATATCTTCATTCGTTACAGCTACCGACATATTTCTTATAATATTCTTCTAGATTTTCTGCTAGCGGGTAATCACGTTTGTATAATTGAAATTCACTCCTAACTGTAAAAAAAAATTTAACAAGCTAAGCAGTCTTCTTTCTCCAAATAAACTTTTTCCGATGTTTCAGATACAACTTCAGTTACCAGGCTTGAATCTAGAGTCTGCTCTGTTGCCTGTAAATATTTGTTTCAACAATGACTCTTGCAATAATGCTTAATTATTTAATGTTAATCTATTTAAAACTTTATTTATTTTATAACAATTGAATAATTATATTATAACAAATTATTTTATAACAAATTAATTATGCACTTGTCATTCACTGTTTTACGTACTCCCCTTTTATTGCGTTTACATGGTGGCGCTGGTGTCGTGCACGTTCCGAATAATGCACTTAACAGTCGGATAGAATATCGAATAAGAAATAATATTTTGTATGACACATATGTACTTAAACGCAATATTTAAGGAAATATTTGAAAATTCTTGGCTAGCTCCATAATAATGCGCCTGAATCGTGACATGAGTGACGTCATAAATGTTGACCGTTTTGTATAGAGCGTTTTCGGCGGGTGCTGCTGCGCGCTAACTTCAAGTGACTATATCACGAGAAGAAAAAAACGCAAGAGAAAAGTTTTAATATTACAGTTGATTATCTCACGCATTATACTTTTGATTTTGATACAAAATCAAATTGATGCATGTTCCCTATTGGGCTATTTTGATAAATAAGCTCTGTATTATTACCATATAAAATAACAAATAATGGGTTCAGCTATAATTTCGGATAAATCTAATATAGAGTTGATGTAATCAACTTGCCAAATAAACATTCTTTGAATATTTACTACTATTGTTGTGTTTGAAAAAGTGGTTGTAGCAACTTTTTATAACTTCCATCCAAAACTATGGGTCATTCATTATTCATTAAGCTCAGACTACACTAATCGGTGCTAATAACATCTGACTAACAATGGCACATTTTTTCGTCAAAACTGATCTACAGGAATCTAAAAATTATAATGAAATGTAATATTATGTAATTATATAGTGTTCTCTGTGGCGTCATTTAGGCCCGATGGGTTTGCTAACGGCAGCCTTGTGGCGTCGAAAGGTTAGCGCCTTAATTATTACAAAAAATAAGGTTACGCACTTTTGCATAAGCTATCGTCCTATCTATTCAATTTAGGGCAATCAAAGAAGATACAAAAATCTTAATTGATACAAAAATCTTTCTCATTCTTAAAAAACGCAAATATTGTTGCAAGTTACTGCAATCAGGGGTTTTGTGGCACCATTAGTTTTTTTTATATTTAATGTTCCTCAGTAATCTCAGTATTCATCCTCATTATGATATTTTTATAATGTAGATATGAGTACCTAATGTATTTCAAGGTTCACCAGATACGCCATTAGGTAGCTTTAAGAAGTGACTTTATGAGAGTTTTAATAACTTTCATCCTTTCAAGAATCTAGTGAGCCTTAAAGCATTGAACATCTCCTCGACAATGTTTAGTAGATAAGGGCTGGTTTATATGGCATCAGTGACTGGTCCCAGCGGCTTGGGATTTCGGACCCAGTAACTGGGTACATGTAGACAGGATCGGCAGTAAGTTGTAGGTACTGTTTCCGAAAATAGAACGGATGGCTAGTCAGTTGGATTGACTTGCGAGCGAGAAGTCAGCACTGGGGCCGTATTATGACCTCTTATTTCCAGTCAGTTTTCTGACTGGATATCAATCTATCTCTTTTATTTGCTATACGACGAGAAAGAGATGTCACTACAGCAATTTATAAACCTGGCAGGATTTAAGAGCTTGTAATACGGGGGCTGGACTGGGTTGAAACTAGTGACTACACGAGCCCAGTAGCAAGTCAGCGCTGGACTGGGTTACTGTACTGCTATGTTACTGACCCCGTATAAACCAGGCATAATGACGAAAATAATAATGTCCCTACGTTAGGCAAGCTAATGACACGCATAATATGGTAATAAGTTTAGCAACACAGATTAACTACCGCCAACAGTATTGTGTTTGCGTGGCTAACGACATTGCAGCTTCGACCTGGACTTTCGTCAAATAAATTATTTACAATTGTAATACTTGTAGTGTTAGTAAGAAAACTTTCTTACTTATTCTGGTGGCTCAGGGACCCAAAGTGTGTCTTAGAGCTTTACTTAAAAAAAAATATAATTCTTAAGTTAATTTTCTCAACTCCAAAATGCCAACTTTATATAAAAATACAAAAATATCGGACCCAGATTCGAGCCCTGAGGAACTCCCATTATAAACAAAGTAAATAAACAAATCTTCCACTTAATTCATTTATAACTTGAAAAGGTACGTAATTTTAGAACAACAAAATCCACAACCAAGTATATAGTAATATATAATACAATGTTAAGTTTAAACATACAAGTTTTAACATACAAAAGTTAAGGCAAGTGAACTATTGTGAGGTTAAGGAAAGGAATTTTACGATTGCACCTGAATAATTTAAGCATATTATGACGTAAGGTCAAATATTTTAGCACGTATTATGCGTAGTAGTGATAGTATGTTGTCACAAGTCACTGGTTCATTAGGCAATGAGCTCTTCAACATAGCGCTGACCTTTCCCGCACTTTCTTCACAGCAATCGAAAAAAGTTCAATACAACGTAACAAGCTGAAAGAACGACGCCCATTTCTGACCTGTCAAAATGTTGATTTTATCAATTATCGTGTACCGGAAAGTAATATAGCTCTTACAATTACATTTTTATTGTTATTTGTAAATTGCTAACTAAAATAAAAATCGGCAGTACCGAAATAGAGAAAATTAGTACCTACCTAACCTTTGTGGAACTGAATAAGTATTTTTTGTATTTGTATGCAAATTCGCACTAGCACTTGATTTGTTTTATGTAATAATTTTCGATCTTTCAGTACTGTACTGGCTGCCAGCATATATTTACTTCAAGCTTTTAATTAACTTGAAATGTTTGTTAGTATGTTTGGGTCAAATCTTGTTACTGCATTGGCAGCCTCCAGTAATTGAGCCACACGGTCACACCATCATGTGTCCCCGTAATATCCTCGCAAATTGGTAATGAACTAATGAACCTGGCGGCCATGTTTTTAGCCTCAAAAACGAAAAACAATTGTATTTTTTTATACCTATACCTAGCTAGACCCTATCTTATTGAAAAAGTAGCGACCCGCCCTCGCTTCGCTTCGGCGTAGTGTGTTGCATCACACTATCCATAAAAAAAAAACCACATCAAAATCCGTTGCGTTGTTTTAAAGATCTAAGCATACATAAGGACAGACAGCGGGATAAGCGACTTTATTTTATACTAAGTGTGTATAGTGATAATAATGCAATAATTCATTTATTAAATTACCTATTAGAATTTTGTTACATATCATTTTTAGTTGCAGATGACGTCAACGTGTATGTTTTTATTTTATTTATTAAAAAATATTTATGTTATGTATCGACTGCGCTTAGAAAATATATTCTGTAAGAGCATTTGGCCATAATGAGATAATGTTCGATAGAAGTGATTTTTTGTAGTTATTATGTTAATGAGACAGGGTTCCATCACCAATTTGCGGGGATAGTACTGCAACTGCATGGCTGCCGCGTCGTCGTCGTCGTGCCGACTGCACTGTGACTGCACTCGATCACTTTCATCTCGATGCACCTTCACCTCTCACTCGCTGCTTCCGAGGTGTCGTTAAGTTTTTGTGCGACAATCAGTTGTTGGATTTATCGCGTTCCGACTTGCTTATGTATCAGATATGTTACAGACAGAATGTAGATACATTCTGTCTGTCAAATCATTGCACAGATGCACAACCTTTTTTATTTATGAGACTGTGAAGTGAGCATGTTTGTATGAAAATAACGGTGTAGGCGGTTAGATATGCCGGTGAGTGTCAATATTTCACGCATCATATCTCAAAAACTATTAGACATACAGAGCTGAAAGTTAGCTTTAATTGTTTGAAATTTAATACACTTTCAAAATGATAAAGACAACTAATGTCAAAAGGTCATACATACGTCCCTTTACTGGTAAAACCGATTATATGCACTTTTTTCAAAAAATGAGTTATTTACACCAAGCTGCTGTACTTTTTGAGCTCTATCTACAGGTAAAACCGATTTTTCGATACGATGCATAGTTTCCGAGATAGATTCGCAAAAAAACAATTATAATTACAAGCTTTTAAGTAAACCTGCATTTAATAGCAGCTAAAGTCTTATACCTATACGATTTTTTGGAAGCCTTGCAATCAAAAACACGTTCCGTTTCATATCTTATTTTAGTTGCAATTTGCTTACACTCTGAACATACTGTAGCATTGTACTAATATAAATTAAAATACTTTAAATGGTTCTGGTATTGCTGAATTATTGGAAAGAACTTAGAATCTAACACAAGAAAAAGAAAGTAAGTAGTTCTACTTGCTTTTAACGGAACATAATCTTTCGCATTTGTGCCGATTTTATTTCAAGTAAAAAAGATTAAGCTGCTTTATTTGTTTTTTCCACAACATCAGAGATCGTATAGTTAAGTTTAAATACAAGTAATAGCAACTATGCTTAAATAGTTGTTTTTCACCGAAGCGTATGGTGATATTTCTACATAAATATTTTCAGCTAAAACCAATTATCGACGCTTGATCTTTTGTTTCACTCGCACTCCGCGCGCACATCTCTGACTGTCGTCATCTTTAATGGACGAATCGTGCGCCGGCCGGTAATAATTGTGAAACCATTGCCGGCCCAAATTCAAAACCCCGAGAGCTTTCAACTCAAACTCCAAAACCGCTTCGAAGCCCTTGAGAACAGCATAGATGTGGACGATCTAAACAATTTGGTGGTGGATACTGTCCGTACGGTAGGGTCCAAGTTCTTTAAGACCCGTCGTTCCAAGCTAAAGAAACTCTCCGAACACACACTCCTACTCATGGATCAGAGACGTGAAATGAGGCTCCAGAGTTCAGTAGATGCTAATCGTTATCGGCAGCTTAATAGACAGATATCTAAGTCTTTGACAAGCGACCTTCGCCAATTTAATACAAATCGTATTAAAGAGGCCATCGAGTGGAATAAAGGCTCCAAAGTGTTCGCGAGAGATCTGTCTATTGAGCAAAGCCAGATGACGAAGCTGAAAACTGACGACGGAAGTATAAGCCTGAAATCCTGAGGGAGATCGAGAGTTTCTATGGGCAGTTATATTCCACGCAGACACCTGTTGAAAGCAAGGCTAAAGACCGCAGAGCCAAGCTTACCCGACACTATACCCAAGATATCCCGGACGTCAGCCTGTACGAGATTAGTATAGCTCTCAAACAGCTGAAAAACAACAAGGCGGCGGGTGACGACGGAATCACTACAGAACTTCTGAGAGCGGGCGGTAAGCCTATACTTAAAGGCCTCCAGAAGCTATTCAATTCCGTCATCGTCGAGGGCAGAACGCCGAAGACATGGAACATAAGTGAGGTGATTTTGTTATTTAAAAAGGGTGAGAAGTCCCTCTTAAAGAACTATAGACCCATCTCGCTTCTGAGTCATGTCTATAAGTTTTTGAGAGTCCTTACGAATCGTCTCGCTCGCAAGTTCGACGACTTCCAACCTCCCGAACAAGCCAGGTTCCGAAAAGGCTTTAGCACCATAGACCACATCCATACGCTGCGGCAGGTTATACAGAAGACTGAGGAGTATAATGAGCCACTTTGCTTGGCGTTCGTGGACTATGAGAAAGCCTTTGATTCGATTGAAACCTGGGCGGTGCTGCAGTCTCTCCAAAGGTGCCAAGTGGACTATAGGTATATCGAGGTGTTGAGGTACTTATACCAAAATGCCACCATGACGATCCGAATACAGAACCAGAACACAAATCCTATCCAACTGCAGCGTGGTGTGAGACAGGGAGACGTTATTTCTCCGAAACTGTTCACAGCTGCGTTGGAGGACATCTTTAAGCTCTTGGACTGGAAAGGACTCGGCATCAACATTAATGGCCAGTACCTAACACACCTTCGTTTTGCCGATGATATAGTCTTTATGGCTGAGACTATGGAAGACCTGAACACAATGCTCGAAGATCTCCGTAGTGCTTCCCAAAGTGTGGGTCTTAGGATCAACATGGATAAGACGAAAATTATGTCAAATGCCCATGTTGTACCCTCTCCAGTTCATGTTGGGAACACTACACTTGAAGTCGTTGACCATTACGTATACCTAGGACAGGCAGTCCAGTTAGGTAGGTCCAACTTCGAGAAAGAGATCTCTCGTCGAATCCAACTCGGGTGGGCAGCATTCGGGAAGCTTCGAAAAATCTTCGCGTCCGACTTACCTCAGTGTCTCAAGACGAAAGTCTATGAACAGTGTGTGTTGCCAGTGATGACTTACGGCAGTGAAACGTGGCCGCTAACTATGGGTCTCATAAGGAGGCTCAAGGTCACTCAGCGTGCAATGGAGAGAGCCATGCTCGGCGTTTCCCTACGTGATCAAAACAGAAACGAGGAGATCCGCAGGAGAACTAAAGTAACCGACATCGCTCGAAGGATTGCTCAGCTGAAGTGGCAATGGGCGGGACACATAGCGAGAAGAACCGATGGCCGTTGGGGCAGAAAGGTTCTGGAATGGCGACCGCGCACCGGACGACGCTCCGTGGGTAGGCCCCCGACAAGGTGGACCGACGATCTGGTGAAGGTCGCGGAAAGCCAGTAGATGCAGGCAGCGCAGGACCGATCGTCGTGGAGATCCTTAGGGGAGGCCTATACCCAGCAGTGGGTGTCGTGTGGCTGATATGATGATGATGATGATGATCTAAGTATACTAAACAATTTGTGAAAACATGAACTAATTTCATGGTTTCGCAAATTGTTTTGTATACTTATAAAAAAATAAAACATTACTAATAAAGTTGATTATTTCCTAATAGGTATATTTTTCTTATTGTTTTCCTACTTTATTCAGTTTTACTTTCATGTAAGTAATGATTTTTTGGTATTTTGTAAGTATAAAAATAACAATGACCGCTTGCTGTAGTTCGTTGTATGAACATTTTGCAGATAGTCTACCACAATTATTAATTTAACTCAAGCAAAACCAATTATATATTTTTTAAATTTCAATTAAAGCATGTTTCATAGTGTTATTTTTACAGTTGTTTTTGGTACCTTATTACTTTCTTCGAAAGGTTACGGTGAAACTATAAGATAAGCTCCCAAGTGATTTAATTAATGATATATATGCTTATGTCGTTATTCAGGAAAAACCAACTAAATGACCTCCCTGAAGATAGTTTTTGGCAATTTTTCAAGCATTATCACTGAAGTACTTCTTTTTTTATGATTTACAAACATACTTTATAAAATTTTTCATTATAATTACATGATTGCAGGTAAAATATATGTAATTTAATTACATAATTTTTCTGTCAAACTTTTAAATCATCATTGCCACAAGTTTAGTTTTCGGTAGATAATCGGTTTTACCAATAAAGGGACGCATAGTTCTTTAATAAAACTGCAAAAACTGAAAAAAAATGCAGTTTTTCACGTATAACGCAGCTAGCACAACTTTTTTTTGCTTGCAAAACATGGTTCCACACTCCCTTAAGGGGTCCAAATAACATACCAAAAATGCAGCTTTACATCGCGTTTTGCGATTTTAGGAAAAACATTTGTAAGAATATACTGGCCTATATGTTGTATGGGACATCTAGAAAAGGAGTATTATTCTGTGGTATTATACCTATGACCATGACCATCAGCCATTTTTAATGTCCCCACTGCTGGGGTACAGGCCTTCCTTATGGGTGGATAAGGAGGTTGGGCCATAATCCACCACGCGGGCCCAATGCGGATTGGTGGGTGTTAACGACTGCAAATGCAGCCGGGACCAACGGCTTGACCTTCCTTTCGAAGCACGTAGGAGCTCGAGATAATAAATTTTTGGTCACCCATCCCGTGACCGACCCATGCGAAAGTTCCTCATTAATAATGTTTAATTATACATTATACCTATACAATAATGTTTAATTGCCATTTGAAAACTCTTAGAAATAACTTTATTTTATTCTATGCTATATAATGACGACATGGTTGATTATTCTAAATGCAATTAATAAATGTCAGTGGAACCTAGTTTGTATTTTTTAGCAGTCAGCACTTAAATATACAATTTTTTTATTCAATTCAATTCTTTATAAGCCAATATCAGTATTCAGTATTCATTTATTGCATATCACATTACATAATGAGGTGGAACATTTTAGTAAGGTCTACATGTGACGCCCTGCAAGGGCATAGCAATATTATTTTTAAGGGCTATTAATTACTAAATATAACACAAATTTGAAATAACTCACAAAATTAACATTAAATATTACTTAATCATACAAAAATTAACTTTCAGGGCTAATCATCCTTATTTATAATCTATTTTATATCTAATAATATATATAATAACATTACGCCATTTATAACATATATTTCTTATTATTATTTTTCCGTACTTATATTATATTTATTTATTTTATTTACTTGTTTCTACACAATTATACTTACATATTAATTTAAATCATTTCCATTATTAGTTTTGGATGTTTTTATCTTCAAAAAATTCATTTAAATTATAATAACACTTAGCGATGAGAAATTCTTTTAATTGTTTAATAAAATGAGTTGTTTTTTCCAAGTTTTTTAGGTAATTAGGAATGTGGTTAAAAATCTTAATTAACATGGTTTGGGGGCTAGATGAAACTAATTTCATACTGGAGAAAGGTACTTTTAAATTACGGTTATTTCTTTTATTATTGATAAGAGGAGAATAAAATTCTGGATGTTTTTTAACAAACTTGCATGCCTCTAGAATGTAGATAGATGTAACGGTCAGAATATTATGCTTCACAAAATGAGATCTGCAGGATTCCATTTGGTCTATGTTAGTAAGTATTCTCACACATTTCTTCTGTAATACAAATACCCTATCCACATCGCAAGAATTTCCCCATAAAATTACCCCATACGAAAGTATTGAATATGCATATGCATAGTAAGCCGTAAGTGCAGTACGGAAATCAGTTATACGTTTTAAGTGATAGAAAGCATATATAAAAGATGATAATTTGTGAACTACTTTTTGTATGTGTGGTTTCCAATTTAGATGACTGTCCAGATTAATTCCCAATAAAGTAGCAGAGTTACATGTTTCTAGTGTTATGCCGTTGTAGTTATATAATATTTCTAATGAAGATTTTTGATAGGGTTTAAATTGTATGATTTTAGTTTTTTTAAGATTAAGTTGCAAATGATGTGATTTCAGCCAATTTGTAATTTTATCAAGATTTGAGTTTAATTTAGATTCAAGTTCGGAAGTGGTAGAGCAATGGATTAAGATAGAGATGTCATCTGCAAATAGCACACATACATCATTTAGGATGTTTGGGAGATTATTTATATAAATGAGGAACAGAACACATCCCAAAACGCTACCCTGTGAGATAGAGCCTGCTACATGGACTCTATCTGATCTAATTTGACTTATTCTACCCGTTTCGAAGTCAACATTCTCAATTTCAACTTGTTGAGATCGGTTATTGAGGTAAGATCTAAACCATTTATGAGCCAGACCTCTTATTCCAGTTTGGTAGAGTTTATCTAGTAGAGTTGCGTAACAAACTCTATCATACGCTTTACTCATGTCGAGAAGAAGCCCAACTGCGATTTTTTTATTCTCTATTACTTGTAATATGCTTTTAATGAATTTATAGACAGCCAACGTGGTGGAGTGATTTTTTCTAAAACCACTTTGGTTTTCATGCAAAATTTTAAACTTATATCATGAACTTTAAGTGCGTCCGCTGAGTGAAGCGGTATCCCGCCGCGGGCACACGGCGCGGGAATATAGATTGCTAGTTTTCTGACAGACAGTTGCTTGCAGTACATGAGTAAGCTCTAATCTATGTCGCCCCGTGCCGGGATCCCGCTACATGCAGCAGACGCAGTAAAAGGAAGTAATAGTTTCAAACAAAGCGAACAGACAAAAGGTATAAATTAATCCATTACTTAAAGCAATTCGTTAGGTAACAACACTAAAAATTATCTCGAGATCGTTAAGTGTACTTAATTTTGTGGAACATCGCCAACTACAGAGATATTATCGTACAAAATCGCAAAGAGCAGCTTTGTTTTATTTGGAACTTTAAGTTTATTAATTTAAGGTTTATATTAGCTTGTAGTTTCTTAATTTATGAGTATGTATCGACTGCGCTTAGCAAATATTCTGTAAGGGAATTTAGCCATGGTGAGATAATGCTCGATAGAAGTGAGCTTGTAGTTAAGTAGGTTATTATAACCTATGGGACCACTATCATATAATGGGAATATTACACTAGGTAAGTAGGTAGTAATATTAACCTTTCCTGGAAACTATATATTATATTACACGCTTTATGCACACAAAATTGTAAATCTACCGAAAGTTGCTTTACACTTTATAAGCTTGTTTTTCTATAATTGTATGTAAGTAGGTAGGTACTTATTTCACTACAAAATTTAGCACATTGAAATGGAAATCAAGACAATGCATGACCTGGACCATCAGCCATTTTTTGATATACCCACTGCTGGGGCACAGGCCTTCCTTATGGGTGTATAAGGAGGATGGGCCATAACCCACTACGCGGGCCCAATGCGGATTGGTGGGTGTTAACGACTGCAAATGCACCTGGGACCAACGGCTTAACGTGCCTTTTGAAGCATGGAGAAGCTCGAGATAATCAATTTTTGGTCACACATCCCATGACCGACCCTTGCGAAACTTATTTAACCTCCGCAATCGCCGGGCCAGGCGCTATTTAAACCACTGCGCCATCGAGCTCCTATCATATAATCTCAAGACAATGCGCAGTGATTTAATTAAGATCGACATGAAGCTGTATCGAGTTTGTTCAGAATAGGCCCGCCGTATACAGAGCGCGAAAAGTATCATATCATAGGGATGCGAATGTGATGCTGTCGACACAGTTCGACATGTCACGTAATATATTTAGGGTTTAATTCGCGCTAACTGGGGTAATCATATGCGGCACCATTTTCTTTGCAAATAGTAGTGTAATGATTGAACGGCCAGCAACGAAAATTGCTTAACATTTTAGTACTTTGTTTTAGCAATATTTTTGACAGAATGTCTCACAGTTTTGAAGCATTAGTCAAAAAATTTACTATGACAAAGTACTAAAGTGATAAGCAACTTTCGTTGCTGACTGGACTACCTTGATTCTGGCTGTCGTCATTGCGATCGTTTCTCGATAAGGGGTAACATTTCTTTGAAAAGAATTCGTACATAATTCCCTATCTCAAATATAAAATTTCAGAAATGCTTGATTTGTGATTGAATCTAAGTATTTTTTTTTCTAGAGCTTTCTTTGTTAAGTTATCTGGCATTTGTTTTAAATCTTCGTCGGCTATTAATTCAAATTATCAAAATCCAGCAAAGATGATTGAATGCATTTCTATACAAGTTTGCTATTGCAAATATGTATCTATGCATTTGTTCAGTAAGACTAGATTCTACCTAACTGATATAACTCTAAATTGCCAAAATCTTAGTTATAATGTTGTTCCTCGCAGGATACACCTTCATTTAGCTTTAGTTAAACTGTATGAGTGGGGATGTAATGGCGGACCGGCAATGCACCTAATGGCGGTCCCTTCACACGCGGTCACGAGTTACTGCATCAGCTCAATTTCAATACTATTTGAAAGGAGACGAATTCGTTATAGCCCAAGTAGATCATTTGCGAATTAAATTGCGCCGTAAATCCTTTCTAACTTCATTATCGTATGCAGAGATGATTCTAACTACTTAAATGATGCTACAGCTGATAAGTTTCTTGCGCCCGTTCTTCTTGAAAGCTTAAAAAGTCTGGAACGGGTGGTAGGAAAATATAGACGATTCAAAAGTACTTAATAATTAAGTTTATTTGAATAAAGCTTATTTGACTTTGACTTAAAAAGCTCTATTCCAATTAGTTCGTGATTACTTGTATTGCAACACAGTACTCATATAAATAAGTATTAGAAACATCCATACGAAGGGGTCAGAGGAAAAACAGCTTTTGTCACCTAAAGCTAGGGTTTCCTAGGATGACGGTGCCGTCATATTAAGGCCGTAATTTAGCGGCGTAGAACTTTGCCTATGTAAAAAATACGGCGCGGTTTCTGAAGTTACGGTGCCGTCGTATTGCCGTACATAGACAATATTCAACGCCGCTATATTACGGCCGTAATATGACGGACACGCTATCCTAGGAAACCCTAGCTTAAGAACGTTATCCAGCAGTATGCTAGGTTTGAACTCTCTTCACAGAATCATGTGAATAGTACTCATCTGCAGCGTCTGGGTCCTTTTGATATTTTGATCGAATTTATGCGAATGTCTAAATGTTGTGGTGGGAAACAGTGGTCGTCATCAAAGTGGTCCATCGGATGATCGCGAGTGTGGTCAAGGTCGGAGAATGAGGTCTAGGCCACTGGTAGGGTTGGCAACAACCGCAATAAAAGTATTAAGTATTGCCTAAGCGTGCCCGCAGACTACAGACTTTCTATCGGCCGATAGTTGGCCCGATAGTTGGTTTTGTATGAAGAATCGGCCGATACCGAATCGTTGTAGTGTGCGCACTTGCATACTTCTTCATACTGATTGGAGAGCCCCACTAAACTGTCGGCCGATAGAAAGTCTGTAGTCTGCGAGCACGCTAAAAATCAACAAGGTGGAACAGTAAAAACCGGCCAAGTGCGAGTCGGACTCGCGCACGAAGGGTTCCGTACCAAAAAACAGAAAAAAATCGTTTGTTGTATGGGGGCCCCCCTTAAATATTTATTTTATTCAGTTTTTAGTAATTGTTGTTATAGCGGCAACAGAAATACATCATCTGTGAAAATTTCATTTGTCTAACAGTTGTCGTTATTAATATAAAGCTAAAAACGGCAAAAAAATACGTTTGTTGTATGGGAGCCCCCCTTAAATATTTTATTTATTATATTTTTTTTTTAGTATTTGTTGTTATAGCGGCAATAGAAATACATCATCTGTGACAATTTCAACTGTCTAGCTATCATGGTTCATGGGATACAGCCTGGTGACAGACAGACAGACAGACGGACAGCGGAGGCTTAGTAATAGGGTCCCATTTTTACCCTTTGGGTACGGAACCCAAAAAATTAACAATAGATATACTTATCTTAAGAAAGCATAATGGTAGTGAATGAGATGCTAAATAGAGTTAGAAAAAATATCCTACTGATATTGTAAATGTAAAAGTTTGTGGGTGGATGTTTGTTCCGCAATCACGCAAAAACTACTGAACGGATTTGGTTGAAATTTGGCACACAGATAGTAATAGCCTGGATTGAAACATAAAATATTTTTTATTGCGATATTCCCACGGAAACGGGAACCACGCGGGTGAAACCGCGGGTGGCCGCTAGTAATAACAATAAATGTTACGGTTACAATTCAAAAATATTCTTAGCTTGACACTTCATATTGAAAAAATAATGTCAGATACAAAGAAAATAAAAAATGTATTTGTATAATAGGAAGGTATTGCTCATTTAATTTTACAAATTTTTTAATTTAATTTGACTAAAACCGTGACTGGCAGCCCTGTCGTGTTTGGATATCAAGTGACGATCTGCTCTCATTTATGATATCGCTCCGTTTGCGTCAATTACGCTCACGCTCCGAGCATTGCGAATCTTGTGCCAGAGCAATACAGCAAGTTGATACCAAATTGTTTCGCTTACTTATTTAGTAAGTAGATACAAAGAAGCTCTATAGGCCGTCACAATATCTAGCTATCCATACATACCAATCTATTCAATATCGTTACTAATTCTAATTTTTGTCAACATCTTCAACCGTTTTATAAATTAAATTAAATTGTTATCTACAAGAAAGGACAATGCCCACTAATGATACCACCTTTTATAGGCCTGTGCCTCAACAAAATAAAATCATTTTTCATTTCGATATATTTGAAACCTTCTTTCGTTTCCTAATATTGAAGGCAGTTTTATTGAGTAGCTAATTTACTTATGACTTATTTCAGTCAACGCCCTCCAAATTGTCCACAGAAATAGCTTTAGGCCTTTCCAGTTACTAAATTCAGGTACAATCACTAGGGCAGAAAAATATTTAAAGCAGAATTTTCCGTCCTCAGAAAATCGGCAATGTCTTTTTGGCTGTTCCGATATTTTTCACAATATAATTAATGAAATTCAATTACATTTTGGTAGACAGTTTTCAGGGATTATCTCTTATCCATTTTTATGTATTTACCTTTAATTAACATTGCCTGCCACCATTAAGATAAATTATTGTTTATTTCCTTAAGGTAAGAACGTATTAATGTGGGTAAGATATTATTAAAAAGGTGCTATTAAATAGAATGGTACGTGCTTAAAATCTGATAGTATTTAGTTTTATAAGCTCGGTGTTGTTAAACTCATTAAATAGGTAGTTTACAGGAAAACATTTATGTTTCGTTTGCCTAAGAAACTCATGGCCGATTGCACTGAACTTAAGAATCGCCTAGGTAAGTCTTTTCCTAACTACAACATGACCAAATTAAAACGGTGTCATAAACTTAGCCGTCATGTAGCTGTCATTCGCTAAGTTAACTTGGTCGAGTTGTAGATAAGAAAAGACTTAGGCGATTCTTAAGTTTAGTGCTTTCACGCGTCACAGTTTTAAGTTTATTGCAACATTCATCATGAATAGTACACGAGGTTAAGTGTCAATCGATTGAAGTTTAACACTCTTCAATTATTTCTATCTATCTGAAACTGTCCAATCTTACAGCTGACATAACTGTTCACGTAGATTATGTAATATGTTGAACTTTCAAAAATATTCTTATTCAATTATATTTTAAGTGCGACTACTTTATCTGGTAGGAATGTGCTAGGCTTATGTTATACAACCGGTTGATGGAAATGATTCCGTCATTTTATTAAATAAATAATTGATAACCTTTTCTGCTTTTTGCATAGAAATTTTTGCTAATAATTAATTTTAATAATCGTCTAACGGACCTTTTAAAGTTCATAAGTGAGTTGTAAAAGCTTAGCCTGAATAAATTATTTCAGTTTTGAACTGAAATATGTCATCTCTGATAAAGCTTTCACCCGAAGCTTTCAACTTTAAACATTATTCCGAAAAAAACACGATGATTAAATTGCAAAGAACTGTAATTAAAGGTATATTTTATTTTATATTTATATTTTAATGAGGGCTTTCCAAAGTGACATTCCAAAAATAAAAACAATAGTTATTTGTTATACAAGTGACCAAAATCAAATTGTGCTGCGAGTGTCGACTTTAAATCACGAACTAGCGAAGTAGTCTAAAATTGAATCACGAGCGTAGCGAGTGATTCTAATATAGACTACTGAGCACAGTGAGTGATTTAAAGGCACGAGGCAGAACAACATTTTGGTCTCGTGTAAAACATACAACTTTTCACCTCGACCAGCGAGAAAATTTTCATGTGACTTTCCTGGTAAAAAGCTTAATTCAGCATTAGAAACTTATTCTCTTAACTCTTTTGGAGTTAGGCAACTATCTTCATCGTTGGACGCATTAATTTTAGTAATTTATCACAAAACAATTCGATCAAACCTATGCTGAAAAATTTTATTCATAGAGTCAGTAAATTAGATTCCCTTCGTTTTGATTACATTACGATGTGTTTTTCTCTTATTCATTAATATCCCGTCTTATTTATTTATTTATAACCAAAACATATAGTTTATTAATAAATTTCATAAATTTTTCTTATTTCATATTTGTTTCATACATGCGACCTCATTACCTCCTCCATACTCTTTATTTCGAATTATCAATCTTCTTTTTTAACAATCCTTATTTAAAACTCCTTGGTATATCCGTGCATTTTATTTTTTACTTTTTAATCCGTGTATGACACCATAAAGCACTCTATCTATCCTTTTCTCACATATCAATTTTACAAGTGTCATCCTTGTCACTTTATTTGTTTTTTCTTTATTATTTTTAAAAGTTGATGTTAGAAATTAAAAAAGCACTTTGTCTCACGCTCGCAGCAAAAATCGATTTTGCTGCGAGTTTTTTCGCGCCAAAAGCACCCTTTTCGTGCTGGAGAGGTGAAAAAACTATTTGCCTCATTAGATGGCGTTGATGGAAAGAGAAGTGTCAAAATTAGCTTTTAAAAATAAACGGCCTGTACCAAAGAGCTTTTTGTCATTTTGAAAAGCCCTCATCTAGCCCCAAGCTTAGATTTTTCCATCTTATGTAAAAGTAGGTAAAATGAAAATTTGAACTCGACATTCGACTGCCTAAAATGTCATCGGTTTTCACATAAAAAAACGTTTCTAAGCGTGAGTTTCCACTAGTCAATTAACAATGTTAACATCGTTTCTAAACAAGTCCAACAGATAGTGTGGATCTAAACTGAGAGCCCAAATTTTAAATCATTGCGTATTTAATTGAAACTTATAGGGGAGTTAATAAAAAATTCTAAAAACCTGAAGCATAGGTTAAAAAATTTCTAAAATGTGAATTATAGCTTTTATAACCGAATGTGTTGGGCCCTCAGTCCAGACGGTTGCAATAAGAGGCAAAGCATAGATCTCAGAAAGTACCATCTCTGTGTTAATAATTTTCATTTTAGAACATAACTCTATGTAATCAATTGACAGTGGAAAGGTCGGTAATAATCTCATTTTTACCCGTTACTTCATTTATATCACCCCTTTCGTTGCAAATTTCGCAGCTATTTCACATAGTAGTAGGTACTTACACATGCTTGGTACTTATAACAGTACAAATAGACAAATCCCATCATTACACTATGACCTCCTGCGGCTAAAGTGTTATATAACGCTTGCAGAAGCTGACAGCTTCATTTATTTGCCCAAGTTAAGTAATGGGCATATATTCTTAATGTTAGGCTATTGGATTTGATGAGTAGCGGTTTTTAACGACTTTTGAGAACACTTTGCGATTATACTGTTAGTTTTTCCTTCTGTATTTTGAAGTAGTTTGCTGTTATAAATTAGTAAAACTTTTGCATTGGTTAAATTAGCAGACCTATTTTATTACCTACATAAAAACCATCGCGATAAATGGACGATGTTCGTCCCACTCCGTGACACTATTAACTCACGAATAAGGGTCAATATCAAGTAAATTGAACGACGAATTGCGTCTGATTATAGCAATTCTTTTTATGTAATAGACCTGCAGAAACAAAATAGATGGTTCAGTATAACTAAGCACAAAACATAACTTTTTTACATAGTCCGGGATTTGAGTCCAATACTAAATAGTCAATTAGTCACCCCCATATAACACTGAGACGTCAAACGTAAGGAGTAATATTTGCTGAGCCCCCCTACCACTGACGTCCATTATACAAGTACGCTGGACAGGCGAACGTCACCAATCGTGTTCCGATTTGAAAATCGCCATATTGGCGTTGAGAGCAGAAGATTCTACTATGGCAGTAGTGAGTGAACTTGGAACTTATTAGTTCCAAGTATATCATAACTATATATAATAACTTGGATCTTCTGCTCTCAGCGCCAATATCTTCAAATCGGCACAAAAAATTGCTGTCATTTCATGACAATAGCCTGTCCAGCGTACTTGTATAATGGAAGCCAGTGCCCCCTACTCATATGGCCACTTTTCTATTTGTTCGCTAAATTAAAAACTAAAAATAAGCCATAAACTCTAAAATTACGTGTCGTAGGCTTGTCAACGTACAACATACGTGTGTGACTTGATCGTTTAATTGCTTATTTTTAAGTTTTAAGTTAGCGAACGAATATAAAAGGGGCCATTTGAGTAGAGGGCAGGTGTAATCTTACTCTTCGTTTATTACTAAGGCCGTTAAAGTATAGAATAGTACAGTTTAGGTAGGTATAAATAACTCTAAAAGTTAGTGTCCTGACTTGTGTCTTGTGACAAATGGCGTGAGATCCCCAGGCACAGTGGCTCCTCACTCCGTGGAAATTCTAAGTAGCATCATAAATCAGAGGAGATAAGGGCGCAAAAAGCTCTGGCATTTCAGAACAAAAGAGTTATTTATATCAAGAAGTGAAATTCTGAATATTCGAGTGCTATTGAACGTAATACGCATTTTAAAAAATTGAACAATCTGCAGAGAAAAATCTGTAAACGTTTACATTAAGAACATTGGTTTTGTAGTTGCATTTTCAGGTTACTAGGAGCTTCGAGCTATATAATGTTGTACTGTATAATGTACCGAAACCAATAAGTATTGTTTTTTATATTTCAATTAATATTTATTTAGATACAGACCGTATTCTGAGAGTATACTCTCAGAGAAATAAGTACCTAACTTACTAAAAACCTTAAAAAATGAAGCTTCAAAAGCTTGATCTCGAAAGTACAAATTAATTATTTAAAACTGTCAGACGATTAGTTCAAACAAAAGTAAGCACATAATGGCATTAGAGTTTCTCAAACATGGGGAAAATGGCGTGAATATGGGTCGTAGGCCTCCATGACGCAACGCGGAAATACACCATGGAGCAATAAAGAGAATATATGTAAACAATAGGTTACATCAACAACAAATATGCCTCCTCTCAGCACGGGCAGTGATGCCTCGGACACGAATGGATGACAGCTAGAAAAGAAAATTGATGCTTCTAATGTAGACTTTACGTTTTGCTAGTTGTAGCTGCACTCAGGCCCGGTCTGACTCCATTGGTGGCTCTCGGCTCGATGCTGATTTGAGGGCCCCCCACCCGGGAAATAAAACGAGAACTATAGGGTCCTCTCAGTAGCGGATTAAGACTACTTGGTACCCTAAGCAATCCAAGCTTGTGGGCCCCCTATATAGGGTTCCATCTACGTAAGGGAGGCTGTTTACGATAGGCACAAAATTCCAGATTTTTTCAGAAAAATGCCTGTCTATAGTAATAAAACGGCCGCGCAGCGCGATTTTTAGCCAGTTTCATCGACTAATCTTGTACTCTTGTCTTTCCTGTTGTCTAAAGTAAAAAACCGGCCAAGTGCGAGTCGGACTCGCGCACGAAGGGTTCCGTACCAAAAACAGCAAAAAATCACGTTTGTTGTATGGGAGCCCCCTTAAATATTTATTTTATTCGGTTTTTATTAACTGTTGTTATAGCGGCAACAAAAATACATCATCTGTGAAAATTCCAACTGTCTACTTGTTGTCTTTATTAATATAAAGCAAAAAACGGCAAAAAAATCACGTTTGTTGTATGGGAGCCCCCCTTAAATATTTATTTTATTATATTTTTAGTATTTGTTGTTATAGCGGCAACATAAATACATCATCTGTGAAAATTTCAACTCTCTAGCTATGACGGTTCATGAGATACAGCCTGGTGACAGACAGACAGACAGACAGACAGACGGACAGCGGAGGCTTAGTAATAGGGTCCCGTTTTTACCCTTTGGGTACGGAACCCTAAAAAACGCCTGCGCAACGCGATTTTTTGTCAGTTTCATCCACTAATCTTGTAGTAAGTCGTTTTACATAGCCACGCAAATGAATTTGAAATAAAACATTTTTATTTTTTTTATTTCTTACAGAAAAAAATATTTTCTTTTTTTCGGTGCCGATTAAGGTGCCCCCAGACGGGATGCCCTAAGCAATTGCTTAATTTGTTTATGGGCTAATCCGGCACCGAGTCCTCTTACAGCAAAATTGCTAAACTACATTAATTATGTAGTCAGTCTTTTGGGGGCCCTTTGAGCCGGGGGCCCTCTGCGATTGCCGACCAGCCGCCCTGGCCAGACCGGGCCTGGCTGCACTTAACATTTGGATATGCCAAATTATCTTTTACTTGTAGTTCTCCAAAAGTTACGCAACTAAAACTTTAAAACAATCCAATTGTTTGCTGATATAAATCTTAAAAGCTTATGACGATAATAATGAAACTTATGTACCAAATTACGGTTAGAAATTGTTCGTTTTTTTATCATGTCACCATAAGCTTTTGCCTGCCACTTCGTGCATTTATTTTGAAAGTCGCAGATTACCAATACGCCTAGGTATTTATTAGAAGACCTTATTTTTTTGTTTCATGTTCTCTTATCCTCTGACATGATGGGTCAGTCTTTGTTCGCTTGGTTTTTTTTACACCAGATATACTTAAAAATTACAAATCTGGCAACCGTTTAGGCTAAAGGTACCTACGTGTAGGATTTGTCGTCTGTGAATCAGTTGCAGAATAGTTTTTTATACCTGCCTACGTACTTAAAGATTATTTGCTTAGCCCATAACATCACACATTTAAATTTTCCCATAAAAATATATACAAACTGGAACACACTGTAGCACTATGTATAATTTCGTATTTTATAATATTCGGGGGCTTACAGCCAACGTTACAAAGTAGATAGGTACAAAAGTATACTATTAGGAGCCAATAACAAGCCTCCACAGGGCTTTATGCTGTGGTAATTAATATATTTATCCAGGTCGTGTAATGGATCGGTATTTCCAATTATAACTTAGTTCCTTTGTGCTCGCTCCTTGGCAAGTGTCTGTAGCAGAAACGCTAACTGAAGTTTAAATTAAGGTACGTGGAAAACAATTTCTAAGGTTATATTCATACATACTGTTTGCAAAAAAGCCTAGTGTTAATCAGGTGTAAATTTACAGTTTATATTCTAATCACACTACTGGAAAAATATTCGTTTTCCTTTTACCATGACTCTGAAGCCCAAAATATACAACTTGTAACAGAATTAATAGCTAAACCAGAATTATGGTACATAGGGACCATCAAACTGAACATCTTTTACTATGGGACCAACTCTGAAATCGCCAAAAAGTTTCATAAAAAATAATAATGAAAATGGATGCTGATACTGATTTTTTTTTCGCGTTTTCAGAGTTGGTCACGAAGTAAAAGAATTTCAGTTTGATTGTCCCTAGGTATCTACAATATTCTTATTTATCTATTAATTCTGTTACACATTGTATAGTTATAAAGAGCTCGTCATAATGTGACAAACTTTATAGAAATAAAGTTTGGTCACATTATGACGAGCTATTTTTGTACTTTCATTATCCGGCAACGCTAACAAAAATAACTAAAACGTGACAAAAACGTCCGTTAAAAGGACTTTTAAGAGTTTATTTTTAAGCTGCACTAAACATCAACCAGATTTCGGGAAATAAATACCGAGTCACGAGTCCTCTCAGGAACTGCGACCTTTTGAATGCCTTTTCACATCAGTTAACAAAACTGCGGACTTTGACGATGTGCGATTAAGTAAAATTAAATTAGTGTGAATAAGTTTTTTTCAACATTTTTAATTCGTCATTTTCCTGTTATGCTAGGCATGTTACTAGAAGAGTAATGGATATGGATGTTGAGGGCTGGAAACTAAGAGGCAGACCGCAGAAAAGATGGATGGATTGTGTGCGAAATGATATGAATGTGAAGGGAGTGGATGAGGAGATGACGAGTGACAGGAAGGAATGGAAGAAAAAGACGCAATGCACCGACCCCAAATAAATTGGGATAAGGGTAGGGGGATGATGATGATTCTAAAGTAAACTCATTAATTGCAAAGTCCTCTGATAAACTGTGAACTGATTCGGAAATAGCAGACGGATAGCCAGTGGTATTTATTTATTTACATAACCGCTCACTGAAAATATGGTTTCTAAATATTTTTCAAGCTCTTTTAGCCAGCATTCTCCATCTTGCTTTTATAATGCTGAGGGCCTATTAGTACTTACATTGAGGGATTTTCAAAATGAGAAAAACTGTAGGCTCGATAGATGGCGTTGATAAATAAAAAAGTGTCAACTGTAGAAAACGTAGGAGAAATAAAATTTTCAAAGCCAATTTTGACAGTTTACCTGTCCATCAAAGCCATCGAGTGAGGCAAATAGTTACTATTTTTGTTTTTAAATGACTTTTGAAAAATCCCCCATTGCGATTATCGGACAATGCTCGTCGTTTGATGTGCATGATTGTGTAGTGGGACGAATATTGTTCGATGTTTTCCCCTTACATTACAGCATTAGTTTTATATTTCTATATACGTCTTATGGGGAGCTCAGTGGCGCAGTGGTTTAGCGCCTGGCTCAGCGATTGCGGAGGTTAAGCAATGTTTGCAAGGTCGGTCATGGGATGGGTGACCAAAAAATACTATCTAGAGCTCCTCCGTGCTTCGGAAGGCACGTTGAGCCGTTAGTCCCGGCTGCATTTGCAGTCGATAACACCCACCAATCTGCATTGGGCCCGCGTGGTGGGTTATGGACCATCCACTTTACCGCCCATAAGGAAGGCCTGTGCCCCAGCAGTGGGGACATTAAAAATGGCTGATGGATGATTGTCAACCCTATGCCCGTTCCTATTTTCACACTTATGTCCCGCGCCATATCAACTCGCGCGGTCTGGCGGTAACTGCATGCGCGTGAGTTGCGTCACACATAATCGGTCAATTCGCCGCGCACCATATCGAATTTTATGCTTTTGCGACAGCGCTTGGGGCGACGAAATCTCTATTATTTAATACATGAATAAAAGTATATTTGCTAAACTTTTGATAGGAAAACTTTTTCGGAAAGTTGTTTTTTTATTTTTTTTATTTATTTATTATAAAAATAGTATATTGTTATCAGAGAAAATAAATAGATATCATTGTGTTACATTGATTACGATTACATGAGATGTGTTAGGGTTAACGTTAAGTGAAGGTTAAACTTTCCTTATTTTAGCTTTCAGAAAACTAGGTTTTGAAAAAAGAAAAATAAAAAACCTATCCCTGCGCCGCCACCATTGGTTATCAACTTTAATTTTTATTATGTTTTACGTTACAAACATTAAGATTATATTCAGTCGTTAGTCAAGATTGTAGTGCCTAACAATTTCTATACAAATCTACTCGTGATTGTTTATGAGTAGTTCCAAACAGAACTACAATGAATGACGTAATTTAGCTGAGACGCGCAAACTGTATCAGGCAAAAAAAAAACAAAAAAATTGAGTACACATTGTTCGTGGAGAGTATCGATTTTACTTACTGCCTAGAACGATAATTCCCTACAAAGCGCGCTATCAAAAGTGAGGCAACTAAAACAGCAAAAATGGCGCCGTTTTCAGATTTTTATTGTCCATTATTACATAATCATACCTAATAGGTATGTACAAAACAGTTTCAAATTACTAGTGGCTCCGTGAGCTGTAGGTAGCTCAAGTTGTATGTTTTTAAAAAAATAATCTAAAAGATGTCACCACCACTTTTTCCCCATACTGTTCATGTGCTTTTCAAAGCACGTAGTAGGTACCTGCGTGCTGTTTGGTATTATTTGGTAGGTATATTCGCAGCTAGATGGCGCTTCTAATTTTAAACATTTTCCGAAATGGTGATTTTTGGTAAATATAGAAAAACTGGCTAAACTAAAAAAATCTATATAATCATCGAACCTGCTCACAAAACTTCACGAGAATCTGTTGAAAAATGCGACCTGTAGAGGAAAATGGACAGCTGGAAAGTCGGACTGAAATATGTTTTTTTTACATTTCTCCGTCATTATGAAAAATTTCAAAAAACTGGCGTGACAAAAAAATTCTATGTAATTTTCGAACCTGCTCACAAAATTTGACGAGAATCGGTTGAGATATGCGACCTGTAGAGGAGAACATCCAGCGCCAGAAAGCCGGACTGAAATACATTTTTCTTACATAACTCCGCCATTACGAAAAATTTAGAAAAACTGTCTTAATTTAAAAAAATCTATATGATTTTTGAACCTGCCCACAAAATTTCACGAAATTCGGGTGAGAAATGCGACCTGTAGAGGAGAAAAGACAGCTGGAAAGCTGGGCTGCAATTTGTTTTTTAACATATCTCCGCCATTTTTAAAAAAGTCGAAAAAGTGGTGTGACAAAAAAAATCTATATTATTTTCAAACCTGCTTACAAAATTTGACGAGAATCGGTTGAGAAATGCGACCTGGAGAGGAAAACATCCAGCGCCAGAAAGCCGGACTGAAATATATTTTTCTTACATATCTCCGCCATTACGAAAAATTTAGAAAAACTGTCTCAACTAAAAAAAATCTATATGATTTTTGAACCTGCCCACAAAATTTCACGAAATTCGGTTAAGAAATGCGACCTGTAGAGGAGAAAAGACAGAGCCGGAAAGCTGGACTGCAATATGTTTTTTTACATATCTCCGCCATTTTAAAAAAAATCGAAAAAGTGGCTTGATAAAAAATTCTATATTATTTTCAAACCTGCTCACAAAATTTCACGAGAATCGGTTGAGAAATGCGACCTGTAGAGGAGAACAGACAGCGCTGGAAAGCCGGAAAACCTGTTTTTTTAACATATTTCAGCCATTTTGAAAAATTAAAAAAATCTGGCAAAAAAAGCTATATAATTTTCGAACCTGCTCACAAATTTTCACGAGAATCGGTTGAGAAATGCGACCTGTAGAAGAGAACATACAGACATACGAAAGAATTTTTGCCCAAGCTGAAGCAGAGACGCTTCGCTCGCACTTCGTGCTCGCTCGGTCAATTATATTACCATATCCGGATCTATACCACAGGGTAGTGTACTCGGTTGTCTATTGTTTTTGTCCTATATAAATGACCTTCCATCTGTGGTACCACATAAAGTAATTCTTTTTGCAGATGACGCGACCCTTTTAGTTACATGTGGTCAAACTGATAAGGATAGTTTGGAGGACCTTCTGAATGATTGTCTAGGTAAAATAGTCACACATCTGGAGAAGATTGGCCTCGCATTAAATTTTGAAAAGACAAAGCTGATGCAATTTAGGCCATACCAGAGAGCTGAACTATGCTTAACCGTGTCCCAGCGGGGGCACCGTATTGAAGAAGTCACATCCTTTAAGCTGCTTGGAATTACAATGGACTCGACTCTGTCGTGGAAGCAGCACGTGGAGACTGTGGTAAAAAAACTGAGTAGCTTTGCATATGCTCTACGTGAACTACGCAAATGCACTAACGAAGAATGCGCCCTCATTGCTTATCACAGTCATGCCGCCGCCTGGATACGATACGGTATCATACTCTGGGGTAATTCGACTGATATACATGCAGTGCCAGTGTTACAAAAGCGATGTCTCAGAATAATAACATTAGCAGCACCGAGAGATTCATGTAGAATGCTATTTCCAAAACTTAATATACTTACAGTAACTTGCATGTATATATTTGAGTTGTGCCGATTTGTGAGAGCGCATGTTAAATACTTTTGTCGAATCGATGAAATGCCAAGACGTTACGTATCGCGTCGTGGGAACGATCTGGTTCTTCCTGCACCACACCTCGCCCTATTTAAAAGCGGTGCCTATTATATGGCTATCAAAATATATAATCATTTACCTAACTCCTTAAAGACCCTCCAGGGTAAAAAGTTAGAAAATGAACTAAAAAAATTCTTATTTTAATTTGATTCTTTTTACAATTTAAATGAATATTTTAATGAAATTTTTTAATTCTATATAGTATTATTGTAATCCTAATCTAAAATTCTATAATGCCATATTGAATATTCTATTGATTTTATTTTATTAAAAATTCACGAATGCCTCGGAAGAGGTCATAATGTTCTGTATTTCCAATTCTTAACTGTTGTAAATTGTAACATTATGAATGTGAATAAATGATTTATGATTTATGATTTATTATTGGATTTTAGTAACGATTAGGTAACGTATGAAGGATATAAATCTGAGAACTGAGCCATTTTGGCTCAGTGTAAGTTGCCTCACTTTGCATACGCGTACTCGGCTTCTAGGTGTAATTATTCTAAGCTTACTGTGTTCAGTAAGTAAAATCGATACGTTTTGCCTACAAGGTATTTAGTTTTACTCAAAAATGCTTGTAATATGGTCATTATTTTGACAACCTTCTGTGAACAAAGTCGAGGTTGCCGCGCTCATCCGATGGTGACGCAACAAAGTTGTATGGGATTTCATTATTGTCGAGTTTTAGCCACCAGCAATTTCCTTTGAAAATCCATTATTGTCGAGTTTTGTTTCAAACATAGTTTTTTATAATTTTAATCATTTTTAACATGTTTGTCATTTTGGACCAAGTCTTGTATAGTGCTTTACTCAAAAATGTCAAAAGTATTCGTTATCATTTTTGACATTTTTGTATTTTTTTTACATTTTTGACATTTTTTTTTACATTTTTGAGTAAAGCACTATACAAGACTTGGTCCACAATGACTGCACTGCTGGCCACGCTATGATGGCCTCAAGCTGAGCTTAACTACGCTCTCGGCCTTCAAGCTTGGTCATCATTGCAGTCCTTGCTGTCCGCGCTATAAAGGCCTCGACCTCCGGTCTCGGCCTTTATTCCAGCTTGGCCATCAAGGGCTGCAATGCTGACCGCGCTGTGACAGCCTGGACCTGCGCTAAGCTACGCTATCGGCCATCATCATCGCGCTGCAAGCAAAGCAGTCATTATTGACCGCGTCAGTAATGTACTATAATTTACCTTTTTGAAATTTAGTAATGCGTTGAAATCTATACATATAAAACTCTAAATTGATTGATTTATTGATTGACTGATTCACTGATTCATTCATTCATTGTTGGGATAAGCGTGGAGCCCTAACGGCTGAAGGTAGAGACACAATTTTTGGGATTTGTATGGGGCTGAACCATTTTTGCTGGTAGAGATACCATTTTTGGAGGGTAGATTCCTTTCATTGTGTAGGTGAGCACTAAGACAGGGTTTTGTAAAATTCCCGTTATAAAAGGGTGCAACAGGGTGTTCCAGTTTAAATAGGGATTTATATAGGGTTGAAGTAGAGACACCATTTTTGGAGGGTATACCTTTCATGGCGTAGGTGAGCACTAAGAAAGCATTTAGGAAAATTCCCGTTATACAGGGTGCTACAGGGTGTTCCAGTTTGTATGGGGCTGAACCATTTTTGCTGGTAGAGATACCATTTTTGGAGGGAAGATTCCTTTCATTGTGTAGGTGAGCACTAAGACAGGGTTTTGGAAAATTCCCGCTATACAGGGTGCTACAGAGTGTTCCAGTTTATACATGTTTATTTTATGGGAAAATTTAAATGTGTGAAATAAGGATTAATGATAAATACCTAGGTATATTGGTAATCCGTGACTTTCAAAATAAATGCACAACTATCTTAATCACGCGAACGAAGTCGCGGGCAAAATCAAGTATTTTATAAAAAATAACTTAAATATTATAAGATTCAAGTGGTGTGAATAAATAGTCTTTTAAATAGAATAATTAAAAAGTGGTGCCATCCCTAATTCCTTTTCCCTAATTATAACACCATGTCAAGGATAGATCAAATCATATCTATACCGTGGTATAATCTTCATCATATCCGGTTGAGGAAAAAATCTAAAGTTTTGCGGAATTGTATAATGCATTTTTTTTCTCCCTAATCTCGAAATCTCAGGCCATTGACCGCAGCGAGCTCGCAAACCGGACATCTTGAACAAAACACGTTCTTAACACTTGATAAAGTTGTTACATACATAATGGACAGTGACTTTGTTAATGTTTGCGACGAAAAAATGCCACTTATTACTGGACTTTCAAAGAAAAACTATTAGTACAAGTTTGTAAACCGGCAAATGCATTTTAAAATTAAAATTAAAAAATATCAAGTAAATAGTTATTTGTTATACAAGAGACCAAAGCCAATTTGTGCTGCGAGTGCTGATTTTAAATCACGAACTAGCTAAGTAGGTAATCTAGATTTGAATCACGAGCGCAGCGAGTGTCAATTTTTTCGTCAATACCATTGTTGCAGGAGTTGACAATCGCTTCAATTGCATGTATAAACGATCAATTTTCGCATCAATGAGCGTCACAGAGGTAAAGAATGACAATCGCAAATGATCGTAAAGCTAGGGTTTCCTAGGATGAGGGTGCCGTCATATTACGGCCGTAAGGCGTGAAATACATAGAAGAGATGCGGCGGAGATAAGGCGCAGATACGGCGGCGATACGTGTATTCCTTTGACGAAACCTTCGAGCAACAAAGGCTTCGTTTTTCACGAAGGGAGAAGCCTTAGCGATTAAACTCTATTCAAATTATTCTGGCATTTTTTGCGGGGGGGGGGAAAATGCACACAAGTGCAGTTCCGCATACCCACATACAAAAACAACACTGTAATGACGACACTCACACATAAAAAATAAAACAAAACAGCAAAAATTTGTGTACGGATGAGTCACACATCAAAATATGACACGTTTTTGACATAAAGGGCTGGGCTCAACTGTCGATGCAGCAATATCGATAAATTTTGAAAAAGGAATAAAGGTAAAAAACTCAAATTTACGTACTTATTAATCTTTATTATTTTAATTATCTTTATTTATCGGTTAAATCATTATTTACATCATTATCTCATCATCTCATCTTATTAACAACATTAGATATCTTGTGAAGTATTTCATTAATTTTAATATGTAAAAGACAATCAGTTAGGCGATTGCGTAAAGTCAATCGTATTAATTTGACAGTTCATATTGTATCATAACATATGTCATCCCATACAAATTACATCCGATGGAATACGATATGAACTGTCTGATCAAAAAAAAATGTGTTCCGGCAGTTAGAGGTAAAATAGCCAGTTCCTAAGCAATGAGGATTCCGGGTGTAGTGCGCTTCCACCTTCGGCCTTATCATCACTTAACATCAGGGGCCATACCGGCTAACGAATCGATTATCGAAAAGTCTGCTGGGTTTCAAATTAAAACAGATAAATCGAGCCCCAATTCATGATGTCACACGAACATCGAAATCTTCCAAATTGCGTCAACAGAAAGTACAAGACGAAATTCCTTACTTTGATTTTTTCTGTTTTAAGTTGAAACTCGACAGACTTTTCGATAATCGATTCGTTAGTCGGTACGGCCCCGGGTGACGTAAAGGCCAAGCACAGCCCGTTGTGCACTAAAAAAACTTTCTCCAAGGAACATAGTCGGTCAGTGCGCCAAAAATGATCGTTATCTAAATACATCAAATACCTACGCTGGATTTTGTAAAAAATCCTAAACTTTACTCGGACGATTGCAAAAATCTCAGATTCTAACTGTCCGGTTTTTGATAATCATATATACAAGGATATTAATTGTAAAGATCCTATTTGTACATTTATCCTACCTGGGGTATTAAGAAAGTAATTTCTGTTGTCTGTTAAAAAAACCGGCCAAGTGCGAGTTGGACTCGCGCACGAAGGGTTCCGTACCAAAAAAGGCAAAAAATCACGTTTGTTGTATGGGAATTGGGAGCCCCCCTTAAATATTTTCTGTTCTGTTCTGTTTCTGTTTTTAGTATTTGTTGTTATAGCGGCAACAGAAATACATCATCTGTGAAAATTTCAACTGTCTAGCTATCACGGTTCATGAGATACAGCCTGGTGACAGACAGATAGGCAGACAGACAGACGGACAGCGAAGTCTTAGTAATAGGGTCCCGTTTTTACCCTTAGGTTTAGCCGCACTTCGGGTATTAGCCGTAACATATACAACGAATAAGGAAGGAAATTTCGAAATTCAACTAAAAGGCTGAAAAGAGGGTTCAAATTTTATATGAAACATTAATACGGGAACGGGAACAGCAATGACAACAGGTATTGGCACGGTACGGGATATATGTATATCCTACTAATATTATCACGCAAGAACTTATTTATAGCCCGGGTTAAAACATAGGATACTTTTTATCCCGGTCAAAGGTTCCCTAAGGATTTTTCGAATATCCACGCGGACGAAGTCACGGGCAAAAGCTAGCTAGTGATCAAAAGAAGTTCATTGGTTTTTAAAATGAATTAATTTTGTGTAAATTTGGCGGATGCATTTATTTGGGTTCGATTTTTTCATTAGGATGAGCGCCGTGACTATTTCTCGACATTTATCTCGCGATATCTGTCGCGCTCACATGAATGCAGAGCAAATCATGCAAAAATCTTGCAATAAATTTGACGCAGAATCAGTGCCAGATTGACCAAAACTTTATCGACAAACATTATTTAACGGTAACATCACTAAGTTGCCCATCGGCGAGAACTCGGATTTATCTAGCGACAGATCTGAAATTTGTACGGACGAGCCATGGACTAGCAGATCCGATGTCACTGAACAAATTTGACAACTAATCAAGAAAAAAATATACGACTTTAATGTTTTAATGTAAACAAATAGCAATAATACGATAAAAAAATACTTTCATGTAAAATGTAACACCGTCTTTTTGTATACTTGATGTTCCAGACCTCTTTTAACAGCATAAAACTCATCAATTCGACATTTTAAACAGAGCAGCGTTCACATGCGCGACTGGACTCGGTCTAGAAAGAAATCCGGGCGCAACTGGTTTTACTAACGCGTATGCCCATTTGGGCTTGTACTTCGGCAGAGGGGAACGCTTCGTATGGCCTCTCTTTCTGTAAAGAAGCCCGTCTTACTCTAAGGACGAAACCATCCGAAAATCTCACATCTGTATCGCCGCCGTATCCAAGTCGCGTCGCTTCTGTGTATTTCAGGCCTAATATAGCGGCGTTGAATGTTGTCTATGTAAACAATATGGCGGCACCATAACCATTCAGGTGACTTTCCTGGTAAAAAGCTCAATTCAGCAAGAAACTTGTTCGCTAACTTTTTGGAGTTAGACCACGAGTTAGACAACAAACTTCATCATACCACAATGGAGTTTGCACGCCTAGTATCATACTGAAGATTGAAAAAGACTCTTTAGTGACGTCACGGCGTATTGCTATCTCTTTCTTTTCGTTTTACAATACGTTTTCGTTTCTCACGAACGAACGAACGACGAACAACGAACACGTATTGTAACACTAAAGAAAGAGGTTGCAATAAGCCGTCACGTCACTAAAGGAGCTTTTTTCAATCTTCACTATGACATATGGCCGTGCAATCTCCATTGGAGGGAGGTATAAGCTTCTTGTAGCTGGACGAACCGTACTATTTTTTTGTCAAAAAATAAGAATAAAAAAAACACAAAAAGTTCGATCAAACCTATGCTGAAAAAAGATTCTTAGAGTAATGGTTCGCGTTAGAGTATATATTCTGTGGTAAAGGGTAAAGTAGATTCCCGTCAATTTGTTATTTTTTTTTTATCTTTTATCCCGTCAATTTGTTATTATTTTTTTGTCTTATTTATTAATATCCCATCTATTTTTTTTATAAAACACTAATTTGTTATTATATTTCACAATTTTTTTTTATTTTATATTTATTTCATCTTGCGATCTCATTTCGCTTTATTTCGTATTATCAACCTTCTTTTTCAACAATCCTTGTTTTAAAATTCCTTGGTATAGGTATCCGTGATTTTTATTTTATACTTTTTAATCCATGTCCGACAACATAAAGCTATATCTATACTTTTCTCAAATAATCATTTTGCACGTCCTTATCCTTGTCACTCTATTTGTTTTTTCTATTTATTTTAAAAGGTGGTGTTAGAAATTAAAAAAAGCACTTCGCTCGCAGCATAAATCGAATTTGCAGTGAGTTTTTACGCGCCAAAAGCGGCCTTTTCGTGCTGGAGAGGTAAAAAAATATTGGAATAAAAAATACTTGAATACTTTTAACCTCCGTACTCATCTCTCATGCGTAAAGTTGTTGTCATTGGATTGGCGACCGATCGCATCAATACCAGTGTTTATTTCAACAGTTTCGCGATCAACGGAATGAGATAATTGCCTCATAGCTACTGATGTTTATGATCTTCGATGCTTACTAAAATTGCCGCCAGATAAGGCACGTGTAGTTATTACAACAATTAAGAAATATTATTGAAAATACCTTTTCTTTTCCTGCTATTTTGCAACATAATTATTGGAGACAGATGAAACTTGAATGTGAGAAAAGGTTCGAGTAAGAAATAACTATAGGAATATTGATAATTTATAATGTTTTATGTAGGTAGGTAATTAAAATAAATGTCAACTACTTACATTACTGTAGAACAAAGCATCAACAATAACATTGGGAAATTCATGATTTTACCAATACAGAGACAGACGTTGTTAGGAAACCTTTTAGTATATTTATTTATATAAGTAATTACTATTTTACCAATTACGAGTAGGTAGTGTAAAAAATGGAATCAGCCCCTCTACTCAGATGATCGAAAGTAAGTATATTCGTTCGCTAGCCTAAAGCTTAATTCATCAATGCTCGTGTGGACACCGGTGCCCGGACAACGATAGAAAATTTATGGTTGTAATGATTGATGCCTTACCAGAGTAAATGAGTACGACCCCTCGTTCACACAAAATGCTGGATTCGCAAAACTACCTAAATAATAGTCTACAATATAAAGTATATAAATACAAGTTGTAAGTACCTACTACTTTATTCGCTATGAATCCTGGTCACGGTATCAACGATGTAACGATCCCCCCCCCCTATTTAAATACTGATACAAATGATAACTACTATCTTGATTTCCTAATGATACCTGGCTTAACTACCTGGTGATGGTATTTTATTGGATTCTAGTTCTTACTGTTTTACTACATGGATTGGTGATATTCTAACCCTAGCATAGTTAACCTAACGCATACCTAACTACAAATCCCATTCATGTTGATTAGCCGCTAAACGGCTTCCGAACTAACTATCCCTACTTGTGATTCCATTAAATGTTTTATCTATGTTTTGCCTAATTTATTTTCCCTAACCCTATTTTATTGCATGCTAGAATAATCTAATATTAATGCTTTTGTAAGTGTGAAATGGGCGCGTAATGTCTAGTGATATTTCCCAAGTTGTAATCCGTAATTACCCTAAGTTCTCGAATATTGCTGGGTGGATATAAATATTAACTTTACATGACTAACTTTAATTATTTATGCTTCGATAGATAATGAACTAAGAACCTATTACTAAAAGAAGGAATTTACTTTGCCTGATTTTCCTACAGAATAGAAATTAAGATATTAATTGCTCATTCCAAATTGACCCAACTTCATACTAATCTGTTACTTTGTTTAATGCTTAGAAATAACTATGTTTATCAAATAAAATACCGATCTATTTTATTACGGAGGACCCTAATCCATTAGATTTCTACCTTATGATGTCATGGTCAAGCTATATCAACTTTATTGATAAATTTATTACTAGTTAGTTATAACTTCAACAATGAATTACTAGTGTCCGCCTGAAGTGTTAATGGAAAATTGAGAATTTACCTATTTTACTACTATACTATCAGTTATAAAGAATCTATTATCTATGTCAACAATGTTTCAATTCATATCTTTGGATTTATTTGACAAATTTTAATAATCATAGCCGGCCCGACTGCGGCTTTTAGAAAATCTCTAGAATTTGTTAATTTTCTAACTTTAAAAGGAATAATATTATATAAATATCTTGGAAAGTATCTTAGGGTTGCCTCTCACCTAGTTTTCTATGTTAATGCCAAAACCAATACTGAAATTATATTATGAAAATCTGAATGTTTTGCTTTTATGATTTATTTCTTTATTTCTATTCGTCTAATTTGATGTATAGATGTCCTAGCTCTGAACAAAGGATATGGAACCAACGCTTTGACTACAAGATGAGTTTAGTAAGTATGTTTTGTAACATTAAGTATGTGCTTAAACAAATGGGCTTCGCTCATCGCTATTGGATTGTATAGTTGGTCGTTGCCTATCTTCAGTTTAATGTGTTTATACCCAAAGAAGAATATGATCAGACGGTTTCCTAGTTAATGGTATTGATTCCTCATCTTACAACAAAGTACTCGCTTTTATCACTAGGTCTCAATCATTCCTGTTATTACAACTATTACTTAATAAAATTACCACTAAATAGATATTATTACTCTTTTGATACAACCAGGGAAACAGAATTTAAGTTTGTAATTTTCCTAAATAAGCCTACTCCAATCTCATACCAATTCTTAATATTTGTTACTATACCATGGAGATTTTAATAGTCCTCTAGCGATTAGAAATGGAGATACTATAGGAAAGAGATAAGCGTTTCCTCCTACATTCCGCTGAATGAAGCAAGTACGAACAATGTTGATAGAAATTGGTCAAAGTGAATTCATGAGTTAATTGGAGTATTGTTATAAATTAGTAGGGTATAAGAGGGTATATCGAGCCATAATAGACAATAGGGTAAAAAGAGGTAACTCGAGCTATAAAGAAAGTTAAGTTTGGGTAATTCTACTCCGCTACCAAATATTAGTTTATTTGTCATATACAACGTTATTCTAAGTAATGTAAATTATCCAATGTCGACTTAGTTTATCAAGATAAGAGAGGTAATTTGAAGCAAGTTAAAGAGTTATAGTCGCCTAAAATCAAGGTATGGATAAACCCGTCTTCGTCACTGATTTAGAATTTATTTGCTATCTTTAGTGTTACTCAAAATATACAATGTGGCTTTCCTGGCTAGATAAAGAGCCCCTCCTCCGCTCAATATGGTAAGCCTCGTCATCCGAACTGGGCAACTTTCCCCCAGGAATCCAGCCAATTACAATCTTTCTTTAAATTAAGTACTATAAAGTATATGATCAATAGTCTATGTTTGTCTGTAGTCTTTCCAACAACAAGAGGACAAGCAAACTGCTCCAAGCGATTTCCCAGTTTTTCACAACTGAAATATTCTTATTTCAGTGTGATGGCTGAATTCAAAATTAAATGTAATTTTTTTTTTCTTTTTTTTTCTAAATTCTGATTTATCTTATATCAACATAAATTCAATCTTACAATTTATGAACTTAAAAAAAGGGAATAAGTACTGGAAAATCTAGGGATTTCAGAAGGAAAGTTTATTAAATTTAGGGACATATAATAAATAAATATTTGCGTTAAACCTTTCCTACTTTTGAACAATAGCTTGGATTGCATTGTCAAAATGGCATTGAATAAATCTTCTTATGATTATTGTGTGATAAACTTGATATTGATTTCCTTTAAATTGAGTCGACTGTTAAAATTGATTTAGAATATTTAACTCAGAGAATACTTTGATTCCAGTAATCGTGAACTTAACATATTCACCAATTTAATTGATACTTTCATAGTATATAAATGTTGGTCAAAGTATTGTTTAGTGCTACACACCGAGCATTATTTTGTTAATTTGCGGAAGCTTACTCAATATTGTGTCTTGTGATATTAATGAGTTGGAATTGACATGGCTCAAATAATATCACGGGTCAACATTACACCCAGACTTTTATTTAGCATTCATCCACATTTATTACCAAAATATTTTATTTTATTTATAGTCAACAGATTGAAACATGGTCAAAATTAGTAAAGTCAGCCCAATTCAAAGATATTACTTCTATTATGATTTGATAATCTATTAGTTAATTAGATTGTGCGTCCAGCTAGCTTTAGCACAATGGTAGGTAGATATTTTTCATTTACTGAAATTTATTTACAATGCCACTTCACAACACCCATAGATGCCACTGAGAATTTAAGATAACAAATTCACTAACACATTCCCATTAAACCCTCCAACTTGCTCGCATTTACCTGCCTTGACACAACCTAAAAATTGTCATACATTTTAATTTACTTTGGTCATGATCCGCCATGTTGTTTATCAAAATTAGCTTGGATGAAATGCATCACTTAGAGAACCAATAGCGGCCATTTTGTAATGCACCTAGCAATTTTCCTATCGATAAATAATAATTCGGCCATTTTGTTGAATTATGCCTAACTTATCCTACAACAACTTCGAGTCTAGAATGCTAATTTTACAATGTGACGACCTACCTAACTAGATTTTTGCTCGTTCCACATGCCTGCCTAGCAGATTATGCGCCTATTCCGCTCTATTGACGACGATTCACAACACCAGTATCACAAACCCCCCCCCAGGTTTTGTGATACTCTACCTAATTTTCGCGCGATTAACCCTACAATTGACCTATGATTTTACCTGCCTAGTTCAGACTACATGAGAATTTCCTATGCCAATTTTTGTGGTTCTTACCAGCGCCACACGTCGCCCCATTCCTGTACAGTTTTGAGCGGCACTCACCTAGCATAACCTATCAACCTTTACGTGCCAGAATCGGAGGGGAAGGAGCCGATTCCGGGGCCCTAGCTCAAGGAATAATGAAAACCTGCCCTCGGGGCTTAAACGGAAAACAGAACTACGTTCTAACGGCAGCACTTGATGAAGCCTTTTTCCATATTAAGTCACGCAGGCTTACATTATGTGACTAACTAGGCAGACCAACGAATTGGCCGCCCGTTTATGACGCCACAATCATAAACTTCAATTTTACCTAGTACCCCCCTCGAAAGTCCATAGCGAATCGCCCCAGTACGACACAATCCTATTTTTAATTATTCAAGATAAAAACTCCCTTTCCCACATTCCATTTCATATGAAATTAGTTTTAGAAAATCTATTTTCACTAATTCTTGAATTTACTTGATACAGCTACGTTAATTTGATGTAAACTTTGCAACCAAACTATATATTTCAGTCAGGCCTTAATTTTACCATTTAAAGCTTGTCTGAAACATTACCCCAAAGGTTAGAAACTTGCCCGTGCAAGACCTATACACATAGACTTTCGTTTCTTTCACTTATTTGCTGACTATTTCGGTCTTGAGTTAAATAAAAACTTGTTCAGCAGCCATCTTACAGAGGGAAGTGTGCTTGCGTCTTCTTCGGAGGCAGTCAAGGAAAGAGAGCCGGCTCCCCCGCGCCCGGCCTTATATACATGCGGAAAAGTTACCTCTGCGAAAATCTTGATGACGCTTAATCTTATTGGTTCTTAATTTTTTAGAGAGCCCTGTCACTAATTTTTCTAATTTACCCAATAATGGGGTAATTTCTCCCTGAACTAATCTACCTATCTCGCGAATATAATAATAGGAACCCGTAATTACTTCGATACTCACGATAGTTATAATTATAAATATAATTAGTTTTGCTTATTCTAGAATTTACAAAACTCCTCACATACGCAAATATTGTTCTAACTTCCTAATGACACAATCGATTTAACCTTCCCTGTACGTTTGAAACATCTTTTGGTCTATCGCTATTCTAACCTCCCAAGAAAAATCTTATAATCAATAAATATGTTATCTGACCGCTTTTATTATTTCCAATCGACGCATAGCTTTATTTAATAATAGCAACGAATTGATAACAAGAACCCAATGATATTATGCTTAACCAACCAAACTTGGGGTATAATAACGCTAACAACGAAAATTACTCACATACGTAACCTACTGTTGTATGTGCCCTATTTTGTCGCCTCATCTTACAATTTGCCTCTTCAGTCACTGAATGAGTTTATCTACATACTATGGTATTTTAAAAATATTTCAAACCCTCTCTGTCTCTAACTTTTCTTTCTTGTGCAAAAGTAATGGCATCATTTTTATTTCTTCATCTATTCGCCGTTTCTATCGTTATTTTACTGAAAGAGTCACTTTTACTGAAAGGTAACCGTTGAATATCCTTCCACATAACATTTAACCTATTCATATACCTATTATTGTGGGTAAATGATTTGTAATCTCCAAGTATTATTCAGAAAATATAAAATCAATTAAAGTTTTTATTGTATTTGCAGGTTTACTATACTGAATATATGGATATCATATTTCTTACTGTAAGATAATCAACGTCGTTTATAAAATCTAAGCATATATTTTCATCTATTCAAAACAAAAGCACATTTGATCGCTTATTGATGAATCGAAAATACACCAAATCTCACAATTTCGAATATACTAGCCTTAAGATGAATCCCGGCCTTAACACCCTCGACTCATACATACATACATACGCGACCTCTTTTGCCGTTCCCCTGGCACGGAACCTTGCTCTCGAGTCCGACTTGCACTTGGCCGGTTTTTTTCCCATATTATATTACTAAGGGTACTTTATAGACTCTAACTGGTAACATTTAATTTTACACGTCACTATTGCGAATTATGATTGGTTACTTTAAAATCTGGCGCCATGTAGCTTAATCTTAGGAAAATCCACGCCCACACAGATTCCGAGCTCTCGATTGGCTACCACAACATTTTCCCTTCGTGTTTTGTTTATGAACAAAGGAAAGCCACGATCCATTCTACGGTAGATTGTTTTTATGTCTAGTTCCTTTTACAACTTTTTACTAGTTATCGTTTCTATTTAATGTTTATTTATTACAAATATAATCATTCGTATTCTTCCTTTACTTTTAATATTAAATGATTTTACTTTATTCATAATCCCAAGCTTAATTTACAAATAATGTTTTTTGATTTTTGCTGAAAACGAAACGCGATATGTGTTTACAAAGCATGTCACGTCACCAAACCTAAACATTATTTTACACATTTAGAATAACTAAATTATTATTTGTTTATTTTAATATTTTATAATCATTCGACTTCCTTTTACCTTATAAATTTTAAATGATATAATTTTACCAAGGATTATTTCGTTCTCTTTTTTTTTCTCTTTAAAATATAGAGTGATTTTTCTCTATGGATTATCACTTTAGTTCCAAAAACGGCCACCAAATGTCAAATGCATTTGTCTATGTAAATGTCAACCTATTGTTTATTATTGTCGAAACATATTTTCAGGTTAAAGAAATCCCGCAAAAGTATCCGTTTTTTATATAGAAATATGATATTTCGTGTATGTTGTATTTGCAAATCGCAGTCATAGCCTACAATTATCTGTGATCAAAGAGTTTGTGCTACGAGAATACTTTTGTAATTGCAGTAAATATCGTAAAGCCAGACAACATTTAAAGACATCCCAAATTGCATAAACAACCCCTTTTTTATTAAAATGAGAATAAACATCCCTTCAGGTAAGTTATTCAACGAGTTTATTTATTGATTCAATCACATAACTTTATTTATTTATTGTTTACAACTATTTTTTCCAACCCTGGACTTCTTTGTACCTCGCAGATTTACAAATTATCACTAAAATAGAAGTTAATTGAAAGAAATGGAGTCTCCAAGGCGATAGAAAAAGGTAATACATTGGAGGCGATGGGATTATTAAGGAGCAACAAAATATCTTTCCCAGTGCCGGTTCATAGGTCAGTAACCCCTCTTATTTTTATTTTTATTAAATATTTGAGACAAAGATAACATGTTCAATTTTGAACTGTTACATGGTGTCTCATTTTGCGGGACTTGATGGGTTAAAAATAAGAAATTAGGCGATCAAGTCACAAGTCGAAAGCTTGTGTAAATCATAAACATTGTTGTATTGTATGAAATTGATAAACCTACTACACGTAATTGTAGTTTATAGTTAAATTTTCATTTTTTAAGTTAGGGAACGAATAGAAAGTTGGCCATTTGAGATGGGGGGTTGAATAGGTTTTTTAATTAAAAGCTTAAAATCGTAAACAAATGCAGTAAATAAAGATCATACCACATCGATTCAGAATGTGAAAATGTGTTTTCGTGTCTTTACGATTATTAACGGTATTAAAATGCAATTTATTCTTGCATCGATTTATTTACCAACAGGAATGGATGTCTATATCCTCATTGTTCTACAAAATTAATTTAAATTGGCGGTGGTTTGTTCGTAACTTGGTAATAGTGTACTTGAACTTTATGGCTTTAATAATTCTTTATGAGTTTTATGTGCTGAATGCTTAATTATGGCAGACCACAGCTTAAAAGAGAGCAGTAGTTTCATTTCTTTGCCCACAATTTTCCTCCAACCCCGTCCTCTCAAATAATACTAAAACTAGGGTATCCTAGGATGATGGCATTGTCATCCTAGGAACCCTAACTTTAACGGAAGTGGTTTATGCCAAACCCTAATTAAGCGGAAGTGGTTTATGCCAAACCCTAACTTAAGTGGAAGTGGTTTATGCCACTCGAAAAATGACAGTTAAATGTACGTGGTGTCTGTATGATACATTTTATGCTACAAATAATTTACACCAAAAAATAAAGTTCTAATAAATGTGATAATATTCACAGATAAGGTAGTCTTCCTATAAGCATTGAAAAGAAGCAGAAATGTCAGGGAGAGCAAAAACGCAATTAAATAAATTATATTCGAAAAAGTTTTTTATTTCCTGCCACCTACATTATTTTTTTAGTTAAATCGAGAAAGTTTAGAGTCCTTCAAAACGGTTAAACAATTTTTTTTGTTGAAATCTTAGTGTGTCTTTTATTATGTGTTTTTCATTTCAAGTTACTTTATGCGTGGTGTGTACTGTGTGTAAATACGGCAAGGTCATGCATATGTGTTGCAGCAGGATGCGTGCGCAAATTATGCAGGCATTTCACTGGCCGCTGTCATCAACAGTAAAGGAACTACCTATCATAAAATAACTGGTAAACAAGAAGAGTGGGCGACGGAAATTTTGTTTTCGGATAACCATATATTATTATGTACCAATACATTACTATGGACGATGTTTTAATAAAAATCTGTCATAAACTGTTGGATAGACTAAAAGACAATCCTTATTACAATCATTGTCTCTTTTGACTGAGCGAGAGCGAAGCGCGAATTTAAGCTTGGGACAAAATGCTTTCGTTTGTATGTCCATCTATAGGTCATTCTTCTCAACCAATTCTAGTGTGTGAGCGTCGAGCAGGTTCGATAATTATAAACTTTCTTTTGTAATAAATAAAAAAAAAACTTTATGCTAAAAAACAATTTACAGTGCAGGTGTTACAAACAATAGATTTTGTCTAATCACACGATCAGTCGCCTACCCACTGGATGGTCTGTGCGCTCACCCAATCCAACGAACTAGGCACAAAAGACCTGTATCTCGTGGATCAGGAAGCGAATACAGTCTGATAGAGATTCTGTGTGTAAACTATTTTTTAATTTAGCATAAAATAAACATAAAAAGGTACACAAAAATAGTTTATAACAATTCGCAAACTAGAATTATTATTCTGTTTATTCGGGAATTCATGCTTCAAACGCGGCTACGACACTTATTCGAAATTTTTTGAAACAAATTCAATTTTTTTTTTCAAAAATGGCACAAGCGCGAGGTTTACAGCTCACTGAGCCACTAGTCAAATAATAAGGTTTGATAATGACAAAAGACCTAAAATCCATTTCTCAGATGCATCGTAGAGTAAACTATAAAAATAAGATTTCGCCATAGCCACAGGGATCGGTTAAATATTAGCTCTTCGGCAATGTTTGTTCTCCACAATAATCGTATGTCATCGTAAAAAATGTTGACATTAATATACTTTAGATTTCAATGATTCGCAATTCCTGATCTTTCGTTAAGTGGCAACTAGACGCAATGCTGGTGCAATGTTTATACGGCGTCATGTGTAAGTGGCACATGATATGTTGCACCATGTTTGCATTAAAATTTTATCAGTATCCACCACAATAATGTGTCAAAGTAGAAAGGGCATATTTTGGTTAGTTACATGGTACATTGATCCATTTTCATAGTGTGAAGATGGAGACACAATGTTCAGCGTCAGAACTAGGTTCATGAGCGCCCCTGGCAAGATTTAAATTTTGCGGCCCAAGACTTATATCTAGGATAATCAGCGCCCCTGGTATGATTTGAATTTTGCGCCCCAAGACATATAGATTTTTTTTCTAGCTATGGTTCAGCAAAGTGCACCCCCTGAGGGTTGCAACCCTGCCAGCCCCTGCCCCCTTGCCCAGCCCCTAGCTACGATGCTGACAATGTTTATCAACGTTAAAAGTTCTTCCTACCATTCTACTTCCTGGATGTTTGTTACTCAATCACGCGAAGACGGCTGAACGGATTTGAATGAAATTTGGCACACTCATAGTTTATAGCCTTGATTAAAACATAGGATACTTTTTATCCCGGTCAAAGCTAGGTTTCCTAGATATATTCTGAATGTTTACGCGGACGAAGTCGCTGGCGGAAGCTAGTTGTCAATAAAACAGTCGATGTTATGATGACTGATTGGAGTATCTAGAGATTCTTAAGCATACCAATCCAGTTATAGGATGCTGGTCACGAGGACCAATAAATTTTGAAAGTCTACGGAAAACGCCGCACCGCACGCAGTCCGACAAAATGCACAGGGACTTAAACTGGATTTGGTGTGTTACAGTCTTAATTTTTCAGTTTTGGTCAGTTTGGAGTGCTTTAGTTGTTCTATCTCATGAAGACAGTTTTGCTATGAATGTTGTTAGTCGTGCACATGTACATTATTTTAGTGTGCGTCTGCACATTCTCGTATTAAGCACGCCTAACACATTCATAGCAAAAAGGTCTTCGTGAGCAACAACAAAGTATATCTCAAAAGTTATGGAATAGGAGAGTAATTTTGTGACTCTCTACGCGTGGTATACAATCCTACTAATATTATAAATGTGAAAGTTTGTGGGTTTGGATGTTTAGATGTTTGTTCCTCAATCACGCAAAAACTACTTTACGGATTTGATTGGAATTTGGCACACAGATAGTAAATAGCCTACCTAGATTAAAACATAGAATACTTTTTATCCCGATATTCTCACGGGAACGGGAACCACGCGGGCGAAACCGCGGGCGGCCGCTAGTATGTAATAAAAACTCTGTCAAATACTGAAATAGGCGATAGTGTTGCCAAAACTGAACAAGAAACATAAACTTTTTCATTTCTCATATTCGGAAAGTGATGTATATTTAAACTAAGCAGCGGGTCTAAAACTCTTCGTTCCACCCTAGGGTTTAAAAGTAATTTACTCACTTATGCTCTGAAATGTTATCATTCCATTTAAAAAAAGAATGCGGGGTGTTCAACATTTCGGTGGGGGTCTGGTTCATCACATTCTAAATTTGAAATTCAGTGCGGAAATTAAATTCAATACTTACTTCCCGCACTGAGTGCGGGAAGTAAGTGTTCCAAATTCAAATCGGTAGAACTTATCAGCTAGCATTCTTTTTATGAAACTTTATGGTTGCATGACCGGTCAGTAAACATGGCCACGCAAACCTATTTAACTATCACATTTTTACAAAGAAAATTGTATTTCCTCGCATTTCGTGGGTAAAGTATTATACAAACCTTGTACTGGAAGCTACTTGCATTGCCTCGAATGATTAAAGCCCTCGCCTGCGGCTCGGGCTTCAAACCATCCTCGACAATGCAATCGCTAGCTTCCCGTTCTCGGATGTAATGTACTATTAAAGATAGAACTTCATTTGGTTACATAGTCAACCATAGAGTAACCTCATCGGCAATGAAAAAGTTTACAATAATTAGAAACAAATAGTTTGTAAAAAAGTTGCAGCCTAGTATTAGGGCGCATTCATGAACAACAACAAAACATTGTATAAACAGCCAGTGCAAAATTAAAAACATTTGGCGGAGCGGCCGGCAGACGCGGCCGGCGTGTTCCAAATTGAAAATAAGAAATACTATAAAATATTGGAGGTATACCTAACTCTGTGACTTTGAGCTGTCTGTGCCGTATTAAAGTTTGGTTTGTGTTTTTACTAAAATGAGTTTATACTAAAACAAAAAGTTCAAACAAAATAAAAGAAACAATAAAACTACGCTCTAATTCGCCTCAAACAACTACTTCAGGAGAGTCTCTGCCATGGACTTACCGTCTAATCAAAGACCAAAGAATATCTACAACTTTTACAGACATCCAACATAGCCAAATCTGTCATCATAATATATCAGACTGTAAATATTCCAAGCAAGAATTTAACTTTGAATTTCACAAATTGTTCTAATTTTCAATTAAATTTAAATAGGTAAGGTAGGTAAGTTAGTCAAATAATTATAAGGTCTATCAATGTAGTTACTAAGTACATGTTTTTATTAATAAACATTTTGGAAAAACTAAGACTTTTTTACTTTCCTTATATTCGAAATGAAAAGTAGAGTGTTTAACTCGGGTAAAAGTCATCAATTCCATCCTCGAACTATAGCCGCCCTCGCTATGCTCGGGCGTCTAAATATCTCGTATGGGAATTGCTTCCTTTTGCCCCACGTATAACAATCTACTATTTTTTTCGCCTTTCCATAGTAAGTCGGTCAGCTGTCCAATACTTTTTGTACGAAGAATATTGTTCAGTTTTAGCAACCCTATAACCTGTTTCAGTATCTGACCGGTTTTTTTTTACATATTGTATGCCCTTGTTTGTATTAAGTGGTGTGCAATCATATTTTATAAAATTGCTTCACAGCGTTTTTGTGTGAAACATGGCTTGGTTGTTGTCACAGGTGATATTTAAGCTGAATAACCAAAGGGTTGTTAATGCTAGTTCGTGGTGTAAAGCAATTTATCAATCATTCGTTGTTTTACATGAAACTATTATTGCTGACATTAGTTTAATTACAATGCTTTTGTTATTATTTATTTATTCTTCTATAGTTCATCATATCAGCCGCACGACACCCACTGCTGGGTATAAGCCTCCCCTAAGGATCTCCACGACGATCGGTCCTGCGCTGCCTGCATCCACTGGCTTCCCGCGACCTTCACCAGATCGTCGGTCCACCTTGTCGGGGGCCTACCCACGGAGCGTAGTCCGGTGCGCGGTCGCCATTCCAGAACCTTTCCGCCCTATAAATATATAGTTAAAACAAGTTTATTCCTAGTGAAAGATATTTTTAAGGGTTCCGTACCTAAAGGGTAAAAACGGGACCCAATTATTAAGACTCCACTGTCCGTCTGTCTGTCTATCTGTCACCAGGCAGTATCTATCTGTTGCTAGGCAGTTGAAATTTTCACAGACGATGTATTTCTGTTGCCGCTATAACAACAAATACTAAAAACAGAATAAAATAAATATTTAAGTTAGGCTCCCATATAACAAACGTGTTTTTTTGACGGAACCCTTCGTGCGAGAGTCCGACTCGCACTTGGCCGGTTTTTGTTCTTAGTATTGAGCGTCAACATTTCAATTAGGCAAATTCTTATAAGATTGCTTTTGAAATATCTAAGTTCTCATAACTTTTGTTGTAAAAAGCTTTTCTCTTAATGGCATATGGATGCTCTAATTCTAAAAATCACTAAGTCAAATTTTGTAGTATTTAAACTTTTCTTTTTTTAAAAGAAACTGTTTTTTTTTTGTATGAATTAATTAAATAGCATTAATAAAGAATTTTTGTTCAATCTATTCTATCAATTTCAAACACTTTAACACATTAATGAGGAGCTCGGTAGTGCAGTGGTTTAACGCCTGGCCCAGCGATTGCGGAGGTTAAGCAACGATCGCAAGGGTCGGTCATGGGATGGGTGACCAAAAATTTATCACATCAAGCTCCTCCGTGCTTCGGAAGGCACGCTAAGCCGTTGGTCCCGGCTGCATTTGCAGTCGTTAACACCCACCAATCCACATTGGGCCCGCGTGGTGGGTTTAGGCCCATCCTCCTTACCTTCCCCATAAGGAAGGCCTGTGCCCCAGCAGTAGGGACATTAAAAATGGCTGATGGACTATGCATTTAAATAAATTTTTGAAAGCGTTTTTTACGGTTTACGCAAAAGTGCCAGAATGGACTTAGTGATTTATAGAATTCGAGCGTCCATATGGAGTCTCGTGGGCATCTTGACAAGTTTAATTCGATTATCGGTGCCAAATCGGGTGGCAGGGGGGCGGGGTGGGCGGGGGCGGGGGCTGCAGGGGGCAGTGGGCGTGCCCGGTCGATACTCCGACGCTGAAGATCGGACGCTGTTATGTAACCACGCCGCGCTAAAATAACCCTTGTGGCTACAGGAGACAGACTAATTTTAAATTAATTTATAGGTTTGATGGATAAAAAGGATGACTGCTAATGCAAGAATCATTTATTTTGTTTTATTGTACAGTGAATGAAAATACACTGTACTAGCTACTTACCAATGCAGAACTTTTCAGTATTGTGGTATTTACATGGTGACTAAAGCCGCACACCTTTCGCCGTACTTTGCGTATCTGGCACTATGCGTATAAATTAAATACTGGTCGTTTGCGGAAAAAAATCTGGTCATTTGCATATCTGGTAGTTTGCTGTTAAAAATATGGTCGTTAGCGTCTACGGTAATTTACGTTTCTGGCACTATGCGTCGAAAGGATTACACATTGTTACGTAGGTTACGCCATCAACCACATAGATGATCAACGCCATCACCTAGGCTGGCGATTCAATTTTGGCAGCGACTTGCTAGGTAGCTAAAGTTGACCGTCACAGGTGACTAAACCGACCCATGTAAATAGCCCATAAGAGACACTCCTTCAAGTTGTATTTACATGGGTCGACTTAACTGGCAACTTGCTGGTCGATTTTAGTCAATTAGATCTTTTTATAGATAATCGCTTGTAAAATTTAATCTCAAACCTAATTTTAAAATATGGCGATTAAATTTTACAAACAACTGTTGATAATAAGCGCAACTTGACTAAAACCAGCAAATCGCACGCCAAGTGGACCCGTGTAAATACCACATTAGTTTTGGAAGTTGACGTAGTTACTATCACTCATTATTAATTTACGAAATCCAACAAAAAGATAAAAAAATATATATTAAGTTTGACCGCTGAGCTACCGAGTCAAAAGTGCAGCGGTCAAAGCATTGGACCGGATATCCAAAGGTCGCGGGTTTGATTCCCGTCCGCGAATTGATCTGGTGCGAGTCGAATTTTTTCTAATATATTATTTAGTATTGTATAAAAATAGCATAGTGAATGCAAAAATCTCAAATTTTAAAATATTAAGTTTACATAATCATTGCTATATTAATTGAATTTGTCAGAATAACATGCATAACATTAGCAAATACCTACTTAAATAATGTTTTCATAAATTTAATGTAAATCAGGACTAATTCTAGTATTCCATTAAAAAAAGAAAAACAGATTTAAGTATCACTGATTTAAAATATTTTAACCGTTTTCGACTAACGCGGCAAAAAACTTCAGATAATAAATTATTAAAAAAACATCTAAAAGGTAATCAAAGTTCTTCTCCTACATTATTTACTTACGAGCCGCTTTGAATTTGAAGAGTAGGGTTGTCATATTTATATGTTAACATGGACGAAAATCATCACCATATCAGCCGCACGACACCCACTGCTGGGTATAGGCCTCCCCTAAGGATCTCCACGACGATCGGTCCTACGCTGCCAGCATCCACTGGCTTCCGGCAATCTTCACCAGATCGTCGGTCCACCTTGTCGCCGCCGACAACTTTCCGCCCCAACGGCCATCGGTTCTTCTCGCTATGTGTCCCGCCCATTGCCACTTCAGCTGAGCAATCCTTCGAGCGATGTCGGTTACTTTAGTTCTCCTGCAGATCTCCTCGTTTCTGATTCAATCATGCAGGGAAACGCTGAGCCGAATACTAAATAATATAGGTACTAGAAAAAAATCGACTCGCAACAGATCATATTAAATCAGTCAATCATTTATTTATTTGCCAAGACATGGTGAATACAGGTTTTACACAATTATTTAAAGTACAGCATGACCTGTCGAGTTTATCGACGTGCAAATCTTTTATATTTTTTTTAATAAACTTATTAATATTATTCTCAGGCGGGAATCGAAACACGACCTTTGGAAGTCCGGTCCAATTCTCTTACAACTCGGTAGCTCAGTCGGAAGAACATTGGACCGGACTTCCAAAAACCGCGGGTTCGATTCCCATTTGAGAATATGATTAGAGAGGTGCGAGTAGATTATTTTCTAGTAACTTATTTAGCATTGTATAAAAATAGCATTGTGAATGCTAAAATTTAAAAAAATAAAATGGATGAATGTGTTAATTATATTGTGCAAACTTTAAACCTAAACCTGCATATCCATTTATTGAGTACTGCATTAACATTTACAAAAGTATGCCATTCACACTTCACACTACTTGACTAATAGCGTGTTTGAGAAAAAACTGGTGATTGGATGGTATTCACTTAGAATAATTACACCTAGAAGCCGTGTCCTTGTATGCAAAGTGAGGCAACTTATACTGAGCCAAAATGGCTCAGTTCTCAGATTTATATCCTTCATACGTAACCTAATCGTAACTAAAATCCAATAATATAATAATTAATCTCTTTAAGGTAGGGAAATTGAAACTGTTTTGTACTTATTAGGTATGATTATTTAATAATGGACAATACAAATCTGAAAACGGCACCATTTTGGCTGTTTTTGTTGCCTCACTTTTGACAGCGCAGCTTTGTAGGGAATTATCGTTCTAGGTGTAATTATTCTAAGGGTAGGGTAAGATGAATAAATAATGAAAAATATTAGAAAAAATCGGCTCACCCGTAGCAACTTAGACGGGATCCCGTCTAAGTTGCTACGGGTGAGCCGATTTTTAGACGGGATCCCGTCTAAGTTGCTACGGGTGAGCCGATTTTTAGACGGGATCCCGTCTAAGTTGCTACGGGTGAGCCGATTTTTTCTAATATTTTTCATTATTTATTCATCTTAATATAAAAATAGCATTGTGAATGCAAAAATCTAAAAGTTTTATTCTAAGGGTATTCATAACTCACTAATATGCCATAAAATAAATTTTAACCGGTATTGTACTTTTATGATAATAAAATGGTTAAATTATGAGCAAAAGAAAAATTTGATATCGAAGAATAAAAAAAATACTCGTAGTAGTAAGGTACATATTTTTAAATCGCGATTTTTATTTCCACTTATTGTTTGCAGTTTAAAAAGTACAACGATATGAGTTTTCTGGTGATTAAAATTTAACTCATAACAATTAATGAAAAAACAGTTCTTTTACCACAATGTAGGTAGTTGACAACCCTGTCCGGGCCGCGATATTAGAAATGCCTGTGGGGTACAGACACTACCTGCTCTGTACCGCTCTGGGTTTTTCTAACTAATAACGTTAGAAAAAGCCTGTGTGTTTCAGAGCATCGCTTGCTCTGGAGCGCGCGGGGTTTTTCGACTAAAAATTTAATAATATCACCGTAAAAAGCCTGTGGAACACAGACAATTCAGAAAATTACAATTGTGGTTAAAGTATTCCTTCTTCATGTTTCGGTAAATTATGTAGAATATTAAAATAGTGATTTATAGTCATACTAGCGATATTTTTTTTGAAGTGGTATATTTTTTTAGTTTCCTACTATTAATATTAATTTATTGTGTATGTTAAAATATTTTTTCTTTTAAACCCATAAAAATGGCAGGCTATGCTAAATGGGATGGATTGGGATGAAAGGCACACAGATACACTGGCCTGCAAAACTAACTACAGAGGTCTATTTTCATACAAACGAGGTTACTTTGAAGCATTGGTTCTCCGCCCAGGATTAATCGTGGTGTGATCTGATGATAGCCATCCAAGGAGTGAATGCAGAAGATTCAGATCCCCATACACACCCAATTGATCTGATCAGCATTCTAACACTCACACCTGTGATTTTCTAAATATAAATACCCCGAGCGGTACAGACACGTTACGTACTAAGCTGTGAATATAATGTTCCTTGGTACTAAGTATCGTGAAACTTGGATAATTAAAAAAATGTGAAATTTAAACTAAATTACTTACCAAAAGAACTTTTAACTCGTTAAAAAAGTATGGGAAGAAATTTTATTTTTGGTAACCCCCTTTTAGAAAGAAATCCCCAAACGACAGCTGTTGGTATCATAATTTGCAAAATTTCTCGAAAACAGCATAAGCTTTTCATTAAGTTTTTACCTTTTTTCACATTTGTATGACAGTAAAAGAAAGGACTTGAAAGTACAGTCAACCCAATTGAATCATGACCCACCTTAAGGTAATTTTCTTACAGTCATTCAAATACAATTAGGTTGAAATTAGCTTGAACATTCATTACCTTGGTAACGAACCTGTTATCATTTTATTAGACACTGACAGTACTGACAGTCACTGGCTAGGCTATGGTGAATAGATCGGACTGACTCGACTAAACTCACTCGTGACAACAACAGAGAAATCCTACTACTGTCTCTGTCATTCATAAAATATATTTTTTCTCATGACTCTACTTGACATCTGACACAATGTCATTTTGTCTTCTTTTTCTTTTTGGTTTGGCAATCTACTTTCCTCTTTAGGCAGTTATTTTTGCCAGTGTCAAGCGTTGAATAGTGTCATTTTATTTTTAAATTTATATTTTTTTCTACAGTAAAAAGAGTTCTAACTCTTTTTACTGTAGAAAAAAATATAATTTTAAATATATAAAATAGATTATGAACCATATCTTATTTTTTTTATTCAAATCATGAACCCTTTATTTAAAAACATAATCTAGTGTACTGATAATAAAGGTTGAAATTGCATAGATTTCTCACTCGTGATGATGCATTTTTATTCATATTCAAAACGTACTAAGTGCAACGTACATGATAAAAAAGAAAACCTAGCTATTTTTATGGTTTCAAAGGAATTATTGGCAAAGTGGGTCATGATTCAGTTGGGTCGACTGTACCTATAAATAATTTTAATTCAGAGTTTTACAAAATTATTTTCCTAAAAAACTTAGTTTTTAGAGTTTTTCGCAATTTTAGAGCGCAACGACTGATTGTAACTAACAACCGAACGTAACGTTATTTCGCTTTTTTTGGTAATAATTTTACCTATACTTAAAGGTACATCAGATTTAGGCTAAACTTGACCCTGTGACCGCCTTTATGCCACCGTAATAAAAACTGTTTTCGCAGTTCAAATGTTTAACTTAACTTACTATCTTGTATATGTACCTACATCAAAGAGTACTTTTGTAATATAACGGGTGGCGCAAAAGTAAAGACCCTATTTGGTTCAGCTATAACATTTTTTCTAAATTAGAAAACTAGATTTAAGTTTTTTTAAATGTATATTTGTGCCATTAAATTTCGTACCATTAGGATTTAAAGATGATGTCTTTTAAATGGTGACCTCCAGAGTTGATACACATTTGAGCCCTATTTATGACATTTTGCATAACTTGCCGTAACACTTCCTGCGATATGTTCGTTATTTCTTGACGAATGTTTTCTTTTAGAGCTGCGAGAGTCTGTGGCTTGTTCACATACACCCGAGATTTCAAAAAACCCCAAAGAAAGAAGTCTGGACTGGTCAGATCGGGTGATCTTGCAGGCCAAGGCAAATCGCCAAAACGAGAGATAACTCGGCCTGGAAAAGCGTCCCTCACTAAATCCATATTTATTCCACGTTCTTCGGGAGTAAAACGGTCCATGTTTATTTTCAGTGTATTTTATATTTGTTCACTACACAATTTTCAACAACAGAATGACAGAAAATGTCATATAAAAAAAATAAAAGTATTTTCTTTAGTGCCAGTACTTTTGCGCCACCCGTTAAAAAAAAACAAAAAACCGACTTCAACAACCTACCTCTAAAAAACAAGAAATAATATTCGTAATAATAAAAACACGTCTATTGAAGTCGGGTGGGGCTATTATTACGAATATTATTTCTTGCTTTTAAGAGGTAGGTTTTTGAAGTCGGTTTTTTTTAAAACAATTTTTATTTTTTTATTTTAAGTGTAGGTGCCTTGTAGGTATATTATTTAGATAGTAAAATCGGCTCAGCCATACGTGAGATAATTGCGAAGAAACATACATACATACGGGTCAAACTGAGAACCTCCTTTTTTAAGTCGGTTAAAGAACTACACAGATATCCCTCTTCCAACAAAAAAATAATTATCTTATTCAGTTTATAAACAAAGAAGTAATACGACCATTATCATCGAGGTAATTCACACAAAATCATACTATTTTAGTGCTTTTTTCAAGATTACTTGAAAAGAACTGAACCGATTTCCAAATTTAAAAAATGGGACCAACTTGGGAGTTTACCTAATGTAATAAAACGTTTGAATCATTTCAATCGGTCCAGCCGTTTTCGAGTAATCGGTGGACATACACAAAAAAAAAACAAATATACATACGAACAGAGAACCTCCTTCTTTTTGGAAGTCGGCTAAAAATTAATAATCTTGCTGGCTTTTTCTCTTAATAAGTTACTAGGTCCATTTAACCAGAATTATAATCGCTTATCTGCTTGCCAGACTTTAAACTTTAGTTTTGTTTCTTAAATATATATGTTTTGTCTTTTTTCGTAATATTTTATTTTTAACACAAAGAAGTTGATGAAAAAAAATCGAAATAAAAAACTCAAACTAATTTTAAAATATTGGTACTTATCATATTTGTATTATTACTATGTTAGATTAGTGATACAATAAAATTTAAGTAGGGATTGTTTATTAATTATCCATGAAAATTAAAAATGTGCACTATCAATATTATAGCCACTAGCATCCGCCCGCAACGATCTTAGGAACCAAAGTCTGCTATCTTATAGTCCAAGTTAAAAAAAAACTATATGTGTGCCAAATTTCATTGCAATCTATCCCATCTAGCATAGCCTGCGATTTTTATGTGATTGATAAAAAAAAACGTTCCCATTTACAATAAATCAATATTAATAGTAGGATAAACTCAAAAAATGACACCACTTCAGTAAAAAAATATGACTAGTATAACAAGGTCAAACCAATAGTCTAAATAATATAATGAAACACAAAGAAGGAATACTTTAATTACTAATGAACTATAATTTTCTGGATTGTCTGTGTTCCACAGGCTTTTTAGGGTGATATTATTAAATTTTTAGTCGAAAAACCCCGCGCGCTACAGAACAAGCGATGCTCTGAAACACACAGGCTTTTTCTAGTTATTTTATCAGAAAAACCCAGAGTGGTACAGAACAGGTTGTGTCTGTACCCCACAGGCATTTCTAATGTCGCGTCCGGGCCGACGAAGCCTTAAAGGGAGGACTTTCAAAACATTTACTTAGAGAAACTTAATTTGCTTGCTAGGATCAACGAACCTTTTAGTTACAATTTAATTCAGGTCTGTAAAGGGCCTGGATTAAGCATACACCGTTAATTTTTAAGTAGGTATATCTAAAAATGAAAAGGGGATTTCAGACCACGTGAATGAACAACTTTTACAATGGGCCAACCACGAAATCGCGAAAAAAAAATCTGCTGATCCTTACATTATAGTCGAGTCGATGTTGTAATTTTGCTATGGAACAGCAAATTTTTTTTTCAAGATTCCGTGGTTGGCCATGGGGCCAACTATGGAGTAAAAGTTGTTCATTCACGTGGTCTAAAATCCCCATTTAATTTTTAGATATACATACTTAAAAATTAACGGTGTATTCTGGTAGTCTTTGGTAGTAAGAATACCTATATTAAAGAACTCAGAAAGAGATAGGCAGTTCTTTGATTTTAGTAATTTGTTAATTATTAATGAATAATTAAATGGATTCTTAAGGTCACAGTTATAACAACTTCATCTTCACAAGCATTTGATTGCTGTTATTGGAAATATATAAATTGTTTAGTCTATTTTCTTTTAAAAATGTAAGTATGAAAAAGCTCCTGACACAGTAGCACGAGACATAACGTTAATGATACCGAAGACTTTGCTATCACTTTCTCAAGGAGTTTAACTGGTATTAGTTATTTTAAAAATTGAATATAATTAATAATAATAATAATAATAATAAAATTCTTTATTACAGACACGAGATCCATATAGTTACATACAAACACAATTACAATTAAAAATTAAAATTAAATAAAGTAAAATTATAAAATTATAAAAAGCATTAATGGGTAATTTTTACCCAATGTCGATACATATCAGTCGTCATTAATCTTTCCGCCAAACTCGTGATGATTTTGTTTCCACACTTGACAATTCTGGACATAAAAGAAGCTATTCGCTTTCTTTGTATGGAATTAAATGAGTCTACACGCGCTTGCGCATACATTTCTGAAGCACTGCAATATCTCGTGAGACCCATTAGCTGCCTAAAGATGTTGTTATAGGCAACCCTAATTCCATCATGCGATTTGTTGGTGTAATTTGTCCAGAGTTGACAAGTGTAAAAACACTGGCAGAAGGATTTAAACAGTGTAATCCTCACGTCAGGTGCTGCTTTCGCGAATTTTCTAATAATCATGTTTCCAACTATACATAACGACCTACGCTGTCGCTCTATGTCGGCGTCATCTTTAAGGCCAGATGTTACTATGTGACCGAGGTACCTGAAACTTTTGACAATATTTACTTTTTGTCCGTTTAAAAATACTTCAGGGATGTTTTCTGGACCCGACCCGGCTCTAAACACCAACATCTCGGTCTTTTTGGTATTGTAGGTTAAGTTGTGTGTTATGGCAAACCTCTCACAGATCCCCAGTAACTTCCTTAGGCCTTTGATCGAGGGGCTGAGCAGCACCATATCGTCAGCGTAGCTCAGATTGTTGACATATCTGTCATCCAATCTGAGCCCGACCGAAGCGCCACTCAACTCCACGATCAAATCATTAACGTACGCGTTAAAGAGATCTGGAGAGGTAAGACCACCCTGTCTGACACCACAGGACAGATGGTAAGAGTCTGATATTTCTGATCCCCACCTGACGTTATTGGTTTGGTGCTGATACCAGTACTCAAGAAGGTTAGTAACTTCAGAAGGAATGCACGATTTACGCATTTTTTTCCACAGCAAATCATGGTTAAGTGTGTCAAAGGCACGACTCAGGTCCAGAAAACACGCATATACCGTGGTATTGCGCTGATTATAGTAGCCGACAACCTGTTTTAAGGCAAATATTGCCGTATCAGTCGAGACCTGCGGGCGGAAACCGAACTGCCCGTCGTCATAGTCAATTACAGAAAAGTTTGCATGTACAAGTCTTTCGAGCACCTTGGCCACCACAGTTGCTAACGAAATAGGCCGGTAATTAGCGGCGCTCGAGATGTCCCCTGTCTTATTTTTCATAATAGGTACCACAACGGTTCGAATTAGTTCATCGGGTAAATAACAGTGTCTGACACAGAAGGTGAAAAGCCAAGCCAGTAAAATGCAGATATACTGACCTGCATAAAGCAAGTGCTCGATGCTGAGGGCGTCGTGTCCCGGAGACTTGCCCCGCTTCATATTTTTCAAAACATCCGCTATCTGCCTCGGTAAGATTGTAGCAGAGCAAGTCTCCGAGCCACGACTAACATCTTGCGTACCTAATTTGCTTACATCAAACTGTTTATCAATATTAAAATGGCTCCGAAATAGGTTGGCAATACTTTTCTTATCATTTTGACCTTCAACAATACTTGGCAAAGAACTTTTATAATCTAACTTTTTTGTCTCTTTCCAGAAATCAATAAAATTTCTGTTGGAATGATGTCGCGCCAGTATATCCATTTTTATCTTATTCTGATTATTTTGCACATATTTCAGTGCAGATTTAAATTCCCTCCGCGAAGTAACCATTTTTTCATAGTAAAAACCCGAGCGCGGCCTACCGTAATGAATCCATAACAACAAACATTCCCTAGCCTTAGTATGAGCACTACTGACATGAAAATTCCACCCAATAATTTTACGTCTTTTTCTTAAGCTAACCTTACTACTATAATTAGCCGCTGCACGCAATGTGCTCGTAATATCACAGTACAAATTATCTATATATTTATTATCAATATTTTCTTTACAATAAATACTATTTATATTCTCAAAACAAATATTGTATTTACTTATTAAAAAAAATAAATTTTCATTACAGTATTTAGTATATTCTTGTATTTGTTCAGGTTCCCTATTTCCCCATAGTATGCATTTGATGTCACTATTAGTATTATCACAAAATGTTTGTTTACGTCTTATTAAATTAATTAAATTAAAGTCATGTTAATTCTCTCGTTCAAATAAATGTGAATTTTCAATCCGAGTTGTGCATGCCTAACTTCTCACTCTTCTGCAGAGAAGAATGTTACAAATTAATAAAGTAACAGTAAACAGTTAGAAATAATAAAGTTTATTCTGATTGAATTTTCTACTTTAACAAAAATACGGAATAAAACATTTGCGATTTCCTAAGCTCGAGCAGTTTTAAAGGTAGGTAAGCCCGCTGTAAATAGAATAACGTATACCAAAAATACTTATCAACCTACTTACTGAATGGGGTTGGCAACGCAAAGCTAATTGTAGATGTCGCTGCGTACGCTTGTTCCTAAGACAGGTAGACGTTCAGAACAAAATGTATGGGAAAATAGGTATTTATTTTGTGGTATTTTTTACTGAAAAAGATCCATTGAGCCAAAATGGATATAAAAGACTATTCTACAATGCAAATGCCAGAATTTAAAGCCAAATTAAGACTTTTCATTCTTACAGAATTTATTTAAAATTCAGTACATTTATAGGCTTACAACCTTATTAAAACTCATACCTATGAGTACCTAAGTTTCATTTTTTGAATCGATATGCAAAATCCTAAAAAAACATCTTGTAAGCTCGCAAATGGCTTTGTATCCCTCTTCATCCATCTTAGAGCTTTATTAAATTCTGCCATCGTAATTTAACCTTTATTTCTTTCGTTACAAGAATTACTTTCCGACGAAGTTGTTCATTTTCACTAACTACAAACGGAACTATCAAAGGAATATAAACTTTATCACAAAGCTTTGTAATTCAATTTTCCAATACTTTGGCTGGATTTACGAGATGAGGTTCTTATGGAAGATTCTAGGTCTTCAACTTAATTTTATGCGAAGAAAAATGGCGAGCTGAATCAGGGATAATGTTCAACGCTACATTTATCAAAGGCATTGAATAAGAAAATGCGACTCAAAGAGAAAAAGCAAATAATAATGAGCCAAAAGCGTTCATGCTTGGTATTACCGTTGGCAGGCACGTATCCAGACTTTTATTTCGGGGGGGACAACTGCATCCCGCAAACCGGAGAGTGCCTCGCCCGCTAAATTTGAATTTAGTCCTGTCACAGAATACATGTCCTGTACTGTGTGTTCTGAATTTCGGGGGGGGGGGATAAATCCCAACTATCCCCCCCCTTGAATACGTGCCTGACCGTTGGTACTTATTTATTATGTAGTAATACCACAGAATACCATAAGTAATACGTCTTACTTATTTAGCTCCATAATGAAATAGTGAGTAAGCATGAATGAATAGTACATTCATTCGTAAAAATAAATGTATGATCTTCCTTTTTTCCAAAATACACTTCAATTGATTAGTATACCGTGGGACTGTGGGACGTAATGACACTTCAGTTTTGTTATGGAAGTAATGTATATGTAATTATCCTAACTATGTGTTGTTTATTCTCATGCTATGTGCTTATATAAGTAAGAAGTACTATAATATAACATGCCTTATCGCATAACGATCATTATCGGCCGTACAGCCTTTATCTCATTTCCTATTAGGTTCGTGCACTAGATAAGTATGTGCTGATCCGGCACAATTAGCATACAAAACTTTAATAAACAGTTTAACTACTTATTTTTATCAGCATCAGAATTATTTCATAGCATTAATACGGGGTGGATTTTTTTAAGTGAACTTTGAGGAAAAGTACTCTAACCACCATTTCACATAAATGGGAGGCCCCTCCAAGAAAGAAATAGTGAAAGAAAACTTAGAGGAAAGCCGACCTCCGTCTTTTATATTTATTAACTAGCTGATGCCCGCGACTTCGTACGCGTAGACTTTATGACTTCGGCGTATGCATATAAATGAACTAATGTAGTTTTTACATAAGAAAATACTTGTAGCAGTGTAATGGTTCTGCATCGAGTGTTCCAGATCTTAAATTTTTATACCTCAACAAAAAATGCTCATCAGGCTGAACAACTTTTGCAAAGATGTCATTTTTATATTTTGTATAGTTTAGCTGGACCATTATGGTTCTGCATCAGGTGTTCCAGATCTTCGATTTTTGTACCTTAACCAAAAATGCTCATCAGGCTGAACAACTTTTGCAAAGGTGTGATTTTTTTCTCATTATGGTTCTGCATCGGGTATTCCAGATCTTCGATTTTCATACCTTAACAAAAATGCTCATCAGGCAAGTTTGCAAAGATGTCATTTTAATACTTTGTTTAGTTTAGCTGGACCATAACAGTTCTACATCAGGTGTTCCAGATCTGCGATTTTTGTACCTCAACAAAAAATGCTCATCAGGCTTAATAACTTTTGCTAGGGTAACATTTTTATATTTTGTATAGTTTAGCTGAATCATTAATGGTTCTGCATCGGGTGTTCCAGATCTTCGATGTTTATACCTTAACAAAAAATGCTCATCAGGCTGAACAACTTTTGCTAGGGTGTCACTTTTATATTTTGTATAGTTTAGCTGGATATTTATGGTTCTGCATCGGGTGTTCCAGATCTTCGATTTTTGTACCTCAACAAAAAATGCTCATCAGGCTGAACAACTTTTGCTAGGGTGTCATTTTTATATTTTGTATAGTTTAGCTGTTTCATTATGCTTCTGGATCGGGTGTTCCAGATCTTCGATATTTATACCTCAACAAAAAATGCTCATCAGGCTGAACAACTTTTGCTAGGGTGTCATTTTTATATTTTGTATAGTTTAGCTGGATCATTATGGTTCTGCATCAGGTGTTCCAGATCTTCGATTTTTGTACCTCAACAAAAAATGCTCATCAGGCTGAACAACTTTTGCTAGGGTGTCATTTTTATATTTTGTATAGTTTAGCTGTTTCATTATGCTTCTGGATCGGGTGTTCCGGATCTTCGATATTTATACCTCAACAAAAAATGCTCATCAGGCTGAACAACTTTTGCAAATATGTCATTTTTATATTTTGTAAAGTTTAGCTCGACCATTATGGTTCTGCATCAGGTGTTCCAGATATTCGATTTTTATACCTCAAAAAAAATGCTCATCAGGCTGAACAACTTTTGCTAGGGTGTCATTTTTATATTCCTTATAGTTAAGTTGGACCATTATGGTTCTGCATCAGGTGTTCCATTTTCAAAAATCAATTATACCCTATGTTATTCCCAGGCCCTACAGCTATATAACAAAAAACGTTTCATTCGAATCCGTTCAGTATTTCCGGAAATTAGCGTGTTCAAACAGACAAACAGACACTCTTTTTTTTCAAATTCTTACTCTATTACTATGTCTCCATCTCCCCAGATATATATTTTTTAAATATATGTAATGTACAGACACACTTTTTCTACTGTTTTATTATAATATGTAAGGATATATGTAAGGATTTATTTGCAAAAGGAACTAACCGCATCATTAGATCTTGCAGTGTGCGTTTGGCGCTTTAGCTTTTGAATGATGGGGTCCCAAGCTGGTGTAATTTTCCAGCCATCATCTCTATTGAAACTTTGATATTTATTTATTTCGATAGCCTCGCGGAGCATTCTAGGAATCAATCTACGTTTCCTTGCAAGGATTTGGGGTTTTTCAAATCTAATATAATGGTTGGGCCCCTTAAAAACCACCCTGTATTTCGAACTGCTCACTCTGTAGAATATCTATTAATTTAATAGTAGATTGAACCAAAATTAATTGAACTCCAAGCATAGGCTTTGCAGACTAGATCGGGGTCCATAGGGATAGGTAGAGCATCTCGTTAATATCCGGGCACCCGTATGGCTTCCCAGGATTACAAGTTCCAGGGATGAGGGATCAAGGAATCTTCCCGGAAGGTTATCAAACTCATTACTTGGATAATGCCGTGGGTATTGGCCTATAGCTAATTAAATAAATAATTAAAAAAAATATAGGTTAATGTAGGCGTCATGTAAAAAAAGCGCTAATAAGTGCCTCAAAGGTAAGCTAAAATATATCTTATGTCTTTGGAATACGTATAGATCCTTCATCATTTATTTGTTTATCAGCGAGCGCTGATCTTTCTTGCATATACATTTTGGTTGGTGCTAGGGCTAATTTCAAGTCCGCCTGGCTAGCTACCACCATCTTACCTAAGTCTGACGCCATAACAACAATTTAAAAATTGTTGTGTTCCCGCAGTTAGAAGTAAGATAGCCAGTTCCTCAGTGATGATGATTCCGGGAGTAGTGCGCTTCCACCTTTGGTCTTATCGTCATTTAACATCAAGTGAGGTGAAAGCCAATCGTTATCCCGTTGTGTATAAAAAAACGGTGGACGAGTATCTTACTGGTTCTTTTAAAAGGATGGCGTAGCTTCTTTGACATTTAAAAATGTGTCTTAAAGATTGCTAGACTGAATAAATTTAAAATCAACAGTGAGTTCATCTCTTTGTTTTAGAATATCAAATAATTGAAAGATAAAACTTAGAGAGAAAGATGTTGAAAATCTTTAACTTTTACTTAATTAATTTTGTTACGGTAAATTATAATTGATTTAGCAAAAGTAATTATAGGATGCTCGTAGGTCTTCAATCTTTGAGTGAAACTTAATATAGCAAGCTAATTACATTTGATTTAAAGAGTGAATATACCTACTCACAAGTATACCACGCAAATATCTAAAAGGCCCTTTTTCACAGGTTTCAGTTAAATTACAATTAATTTATTTGCTAAATACTTTCATATATGATTTTTCCTTCGGAACTCAAAGCATAATAATGAAAGAGACAAAGAAATCGACTTGAAGTTTCATGAGAACGACTCATTCATATTTTTTTGTTCTAAACAGTATTCTTAGAACACCCTTACGGACCCAGTAATAAGGTTCTCTTTCTTAGTTCCCTCAGTTTTTATGGTGGCCAGTACTAATCAGCTCGAAGGGCGGTTTTTCCACCGAGGGCGCGCCGCTAATGTGTCGAGAGAGATCTGTCTTAGCTGATAGTTGATAGCTACTCTCGTATTTTTGTGATTATACTAAGCTTTCGTGTAGATGATGGCATCGAAGTTTGACCAGAGATTAGCCAAAATTCGTCTGGAGCTGGGTTCACCACGTCTTTGTTACTATGGGATACGGGTAATTTTCTTTTTACTATGGAAAAGGGGACACCCAATGTAAGCGCGTTGTGTTGGTTTTTTTGCTCCGATCGAGCACTCAAGCACTTTCAATTCCGGTCTGGCTCTGCCCCGTACAGCGTAAGACCATTGTTATTATGAAGTTAATTTAAATATATTTTTATATTTATTTTTATTTTTTTGTTCTTTTTAACGACGTCCGTAATAACGAGACCAGCTTCGTTGCAAAAAAACAATCAATTTAACAAAAAACTATAAAAATAGGGACTTTAAGCATAAGAATAAACAACTTTAAGTGTCAACATTTGACGACCTCCGTGGTCGAGTGGTTTGCACGCCGGTTATCAAGGAGTCACCATCTCTTGAGGTCCCGGGTTCGATCCCCGGCTGGGTCAATCTAGAGAATGAACTTTTCAATATTGTCTCAGGTCTGGGTGTTTGTCATACCACCCACCGTTGTTTCTGATTTCCTTAACACAATTAGGATTGGAGCGATGTATGTGATGTTGTCAAATATAAATAAAAAAAATATATATGAATGAACTTCATATCAATATAGTTACGCGTTACAGCCCTGGTCAAGTTTCGGTTGATCTCCGGTCGAATCCTGCCCCTGGTGCTATCTACACGAAACCGGCATCATTTGATATCGACTAAGTAGGTACTCCTTATAAGTATAAAGCCTTTTATAAGTTAGAAAATGTTTTATTCCACGAAGGATCCCACGCTAAGTATCTGCATATCTTTCGGTCTAATGGAATCATTTTCATATATAAAATATGGAAATGAGATTTGAACAGCATTTTCAGTTTTATTTTATATGAAGAGTGTTTCATTTCGGTGAGATATTTCTGTTCCTTTAGCTTTTATTTTTTTCTTATAATGACGACGAACTTATATAGATCAAGGTCTAGTTTACTTGTGAAAAAATAACACGAAAATGTGTTATCCGTTTAAAAAATAATTAAAGACACGAATAATTCATTATCGTTGCAGTTTTTCACAATACTCCATGATAACAAAATGCTTTTTACTAACAATTTCACGTTACGTTAAACATCTAACCTAGATATATTTTCCTAATAATATGGACGTACCTTGAAAATTTGAGTATAATTTTTAATTTTATCGAAATTTTTATTACTTATTATCAGAATTTTATTGACATTTTACTTACTTATATTAATTATTGTATTAAATGAACCCGGAAATGCATGGAAAATATTTAAATTATATTTAGTGGTTTTCATTTATTTAATGTAATGATGGTTTTATGATTTGAATAATGGTGTTTTAACTTTTTATATACTGAAATATTCAGGGAAACATGTTGAAATTTTTATTTTATAACATCGACAGTATCATACAGTGTTTCTAGCAAATTAACTTTTATGATTATGATGACCTACTTATAAGTTACTATTACATGCGCTGCACTTTATAACCAACGTGACGAAAGTCAATATAATTTTGGGAACAATAATGGTATTCATGGAATATGTAAAGCGCGCATACCCCCGGGCGCGGGGTACGATCCCGCTACCAGACGCCCCGCGGGATGCAACCAAAGTGGCTGCTGTCCCTTTTGGGGAACTAAGTGACGTGTCGCGTGATGGTTGCTTGATGTTCGTTTTATCTATATGTTGTTCTGAAAAAATACACAATTTGTAAAAAAATAGCAATCGTAAACATGGCGCTTTCCTGACCGAAAGTGGCGCAGCGGTGAATTTAATTTAATATTGTAATTCTAATACATAACTTTAATACCTAAATCTTCTCGTGGAATTTTTAGGGGCCGTTGTCTAGTATTTTTAGTCGATATTATTACATTCCCTCGTAGTCCCCGCTAGAAGTAGATGTATAAACTGCTAAAAGTGGCCGTTTTTGATACATTTGCTATCTACTTTTACGAATGACTAGTGTCCGGACACGAAAGTGGCGGCGGCCGAGCGGTGGCGGGGCGGCGCGGCAGCGGAGCGGCGGCGGGGCGGGGCGATGAGAACGTGGGCACGAAACTTAGCGGTCGGTCAGCCGCGCTAGTAGTGTTGTGACAGATGGGCTAAATACCATTAAGGGCCCGTGGACCTACCGATTTGACCTACTGGTAGGACCACGGTATACCACTAAAGTAACTTCTTATTTTTTTTTATTTCTATTGATGTGTCAAATGTGATGTTGCTATGGAAACAATTTCTTGTTAAATCAATACCGAAAAATATTCGAAGGACGAAATATATCCTATGTCTAAAAATTTTATTTAGTTCAAAAAAATGGTCTAAGTATAGGCGTTAACTAGTTTCAAAACCGGATTCTTTGCTCATCTTGTGTTTTTTAAATGATGTCCAAGATGCCGACATCCATACTGAATAAATAGGTACTACCTAGTAATCAAACAGACACTATTATATTATTCAACACAACACTACTGTAATCGCGGGCTACCAAATCCAACTAGTTTGTTCATTTGTTTTCGTCGCTCTCCTCCCGCCCGTGCATCGCTCGTCGCCCCGCGCCGCCACCGCCCGTTTCGTGCGCGTCTCCATACTGTGCCATACTGTTGAATGCATCGCCGCCGCTCCGCTGTCGCGCCGCCCCGCTGCCGCTCCGCCGTCGCAGTTTTCGTGCCCGGACACATATAGTGATACCTTCTAAAAATACTAGATTATGAGCCCTAAAAATTCCACGAAAAGTTTTATTAAAATCCTTTTCTATTAACAACTTATTAAAGAAAACCTCTGAGGGTCAGGGAAACGCCCTCAACACTTTCGGTCAGGGAATCACCTTAAAACTAAGAAAAAATAGTTTTATTGTCATAATAGGTCTTTAGAAATGACATAATACCTTACTGTCATTTCTAAAGACCTATCTAAAGACACCCGCGAAAGTTACCATTTGCAAAAATGACATTCTACGAAAATGACTAAATTTTTCGCGATGACCATTTGCGAAAATGACATTCTGCGTCAAAACCCCCGCACGTATAGGTTTGATAAAAAAAAATTAGTTTCATGTATGGGGAGCCCCCCTTAATCTTTTATTTTTTTATTTTTGTGTTAAAATCGTAAAGTGGTTTAAAGAATACCTACCAAGATTCAACTCTGTAATCCTAATAGTTTCGGAATAAAGTGGCTGTGACATATAGACCTACAGACAGACAGGGACATGACAAATCTATAAGGGTTCCGTTTTTGGCCATTAGGCTATGGAACCCTAAATCTACATAATTATTATGATTCCCACACCGACCACAGCGTGATGCAATTCTTCATTGTAGTAAACCGCGCTGTGTACATCTCCCATGAGCGCATAGAACGTTGCAACATGAATATTGTCACTGATGAACGATGGATACAGGGACACCAGTGAGCATGCGCGTGGCCATCGACCTCCGCCAGTACTGCACTGAGGGAGGGCCGGGGCGAACGCGTCACGGAACTTTCCCCAACTTTTTTACAAGTTCTTCAAAAGATGACCCTACTTATGCTGTTAGCAAAGCCTATGGCCACTTAACTATCTAAAGTTTGCAGCGTCCAATTCGTCGCAGCAGCAGCGTTGTCTGGCAGGTGTCATATTCCCATTACTGGTTAAACTCTTTCGTAACTAGGGCATTTTGCCTAGTGAATCAGTAATGGGCATATGACATATGTCAGAAACTCGACGAAACGATCACTGACAGTGAAGTTGCATGTTAGAGAATAGGCTTCCTCTACTGCGGTGCTAACACTGATCCTAGTCGTATCATATTTTTATACAAAATAGGTGGTGAACATGATAGACATGGTATAACCAGTTGCTTTATCCTTCAAGTGAAGACGAGCCACCATAAAATCTTTTAGATCTGGCACTCTTCATTTCGCTGATACAATATATCAAAGAAGCTTGAAGGGCCATAAATGTATTTCTCGACCATATACTTTGCTAATACTGTTTTCAATATATGTAATTAATGAATCTCAGAAGTGATTTATGTTTTCAAAATAATGGACCCATTTTAAATCCTCCCTCAAGGATGTCCACGACGATCGGTCCTACGCTGCCCGAATCCAGCGGCTCATCCCGACCTTCACCAGATCTTCGGTCCAATAACCAGTGATCGGATCTTAGGTTATGGTACTAATCATTAATTACTTGTGTGCAATTATTATTTGCTTTACGCAGGTAAAGTTTTCGACACATTGACAATGCTATAAATGAACCGCTTATTTCTCAAAAAAGACGCAGTATTTTTATTTTATAGATAAGTAACTACAGAAATTTTATGAAAAGTTATTAAGTTTCAGGTTAGAGTTTTAAAAGTCAGTTTTATTAGTTCTTGTAAAAGTTACTTTATACACGTCATAAAGTGGAAATAAACTTAGTACACGCGCAGCGCAGTGGAAATTGCACATTCGTTTGAAACTAGGTTTTACAAGTTATGCTCAGTATTACAAGTTTTATGCTAGCGGTAACATTGACCTATCAATGCCCAGCCCAAACCAAAGCTGAAAATTAGCACAAGCGTTCCATTTGTGATGATATAATACAATGACTAAGGACGGATATGTCGAAATTCAACCCCTAAAGTGGTGAAATAGGGGTTCAAAATTTGTATGGAAAAAAAGAATTAAGCAGACATTTCGACTTGAAACTTCGTAGAAGTACTCCTAATACAAATAAACGAACACGAACACATATTTCATGGTTTCCCGAAACTCAACCTCGGGATAAATGGAGTAAGTACCGAAAAAATGTATATGGATGTCGTTATTGAGGTTTTATGGATGTTTGAAAAATCCAACATTGGACATGATTCAACCCCTGAATTTCGTATGGAATAATAATACGGGAATGAAAACGGGTACGAAAACGGGAACGAGGTAACGAAAAGGAATGGAATATGGATGTCCTACTAATCTTATAAATAAGTTTGGAGATTTAGATGTTTGGTTGTTTATTACTCAATCAAACCAATCAAAAGGCCCAATGGTCAATGGCCAATGGCCCAATTTGGGGATTGGCACACAGATATTTTATTTATCCTTACATTACATACATAATTATAAATGCGAAAGTCCGTTTGTTTGTTTGTTTGTTCGTTTGTTACGCCTTCACGTCTTAATTACTGAACAGATCCTCATGAAGTTTTGCATACTCGTTGTCAGGGGTACAGAGAAGGACAAAGGGTATCTTTCATCCCGAAAAAAAAGTATTGTTCCCGAGGAATAGCAAAAAACCTTTCCACGCAGACGAAGTCGCGGGCGGCCGCTAGTTTATTTATAAATCTTTATTGTACAAATAAATAGAGTAAGGTACAAATTGCGAACTTATTGCTTATAGCATTCTCTACCAGTCAACCAACAGTAAACAGTTTAAATTCTGGATTAAACATGGGATTCTTTTTATCCTAGTCAAAGTTTATTAACCAAATGGCCACGCGGACGAAGTCCGGGCGCAAGTTAGTAAAGAATAAAGGTGTAGTGATTGGTTATTGTTGCTCTTTGTTAATCTTTGCATCCCGCCAGTGGTAAATTTATGTGCTACATTTAACCGAGTTATGTTTTTATTTTGTATAACTCCTTTAAGTACAATTGTAGTACTCTGAAATAAATCATTTAAACTTATATAAACACGTTTTAATAGAAGCTAATTCAATTTAACGACGACTTTTATGTAATAAAAAAACTGTGAAACTATCTTTTGACCTCGGTGTGTCTCTTTACGTTCCCTCAAATATGGTTGAGCGAAGAGATGGCTGGTTCATGCGTCATGTTCGGGAACTGGTGCTGCCAGTGGGAATGGGTCTGCTTCTGACTACCTATCTTAATGCATATTGAATTGTATGTTTTTCTTTTATTTTTATTTATTGTAACAGCCTAGACTGAATAACAAGTTCAAACTTTGAATTTAGCTTAAAATCTGTAAATTGATTAAGAAATTTGAAACTCATTAAGAAATGAGCTAATTCAATAATGTTATTTATTTGTTAATCTTTGTTAATATAAAGTCTGGAAACGATATACATATTTGTAAATATCGTTCCATCTGATTGATAAAGCTGACAAGTTTTTTGCGCCAATTTTTCTTGTCAGTTAAAAGACGTCATAATGGGTGGTAGGGTAAAAGAATTGACGATTTAAAAATGCTTATTATGTGAGCTTATTTAAATAAAATATATTTCACTTCACTTCACTTCACTTCACTTCAAACAAATACTTAAACGTTTTTTTTAGTTAGATTTGAATTACAGGTATTAGACCCATATTATGTCAAGCACGCTCTTTTATAGTTCTGTGTAACTGTAAAAGTAGGTGCTCACTCGAATTTTAAAGTTTGCCTTCCAAAAGCAATCAAATCGAAAGGAAAGTTTCCATAAAGTTGATTGATCTGAATAATTCGGCACTCGCACGCCGATATTTTGTCGTAATGCTCGACTCGGGCCGGCTCCAACTTCTGAAATTTGCAATTCTAATATAAGCCGATGGCAACGGTAACATTGATTTAGCGCTCGTTCTTTATTTCACTGTAAAATTATATTTAACTTAACTGTTTATAAGGTTTTTAAATTTGAGGTTTTAGCATTTACAATGATATTTTATCCTGGTGACGAGTCGAACTTTTTTACATATTATTTAGTAATAAAATTCAAAGTCCTGACTAACTGACTGAGATATCAACGCACAGCCCAAACCGCTGAACCTAGAGACTTGAAAGACAGAACGCCGTCGATCCGTTTCAGAGGGCATAGTAGAGCGTATCGTGTCTGAAACGTTCCTAGCACGATCATGGTATGGCGCGGTGTGGTGGGTAGAGACCGTTAGTCATAATAAGCTTTTGGTACCTTCTTCATCTTCTTTTTTTAACCTTTTTCAAGAAACTATGGGCTCTATTTGACATAATTTACTTATGAATATTCTTGGACTTCATTCCCGGCAAAGAATGCCTTGCCAAATTCAGGGTCGTTATGGAACAAGTCAGCTTTTTCCATTGAGTCAATGGGTAAAAATAGTAGATGTGATACAACACGCTAAAATGAGCCATTGCATACTTAGCGAGTGAATAAATACGAACCGAGTTACAATGGGTTTTTAGCGTCGCGCGTCATGTTACACTCTACTTTTCACTACGATTGCGAGAAAATAAAATACTATATTAAAAAGTTTATACTTCCGTAAACGAATCCACTCGATTTTCTATCGTCCACTTCATAAAATTTTCGTGCAGTATTTAAATAAATGATTTGGGCTTGACGGCAAAATATTAAAATTATTTCTTTCCTATTACAGTCACACAATTTAATCAGTTTGTAATTAGAGAAAAAATCTAAAGATTTCATGCCAGTGCATTTTTTTAATAGTAGATTGACATGTTATGCTAAACAAATGCAAAATTAACACACCATGAATAAATAGAAAACTAATTAAATAGCATTTGATATCTTCTCCACGTTTGTTTTGTTTTTATCTTTAAAAAACCGGAGCAGCACGCATGTTTCTCTGTGACGCCATACAAAATGGCCGATCTCCGGGAGTTGGCTTGTCAAAATCGTGACGTTTCATTACGCGTGGAGTTAGCGTTGTCGCATAGCAATTTATTAAAAAAGGAGGGATAAAATTGGAATTGTTGCTTTTTCAAATCATCCGTCAGGTATATAGGCCGAAGACTGCATCAAAAAAGTATTTTGCATAAAAAGTTGAGTTGGCTGGTTTGCAGATTAAGGTATCGTTATGCTATTTTATCACAGCTCTTATACGTTACAATGATGGACTTTTTGAGCAAGAGGAGTGAAAACAATATTCCTCTTCATCAATGAATCTATCAAGTTAATCAATATTGATCATAGTTTTATAGTTCATTATTTAGTTTACGATCTAATCTTCTGATAAACTTGGCGTATTAAATGGTAGAAACCTCATTAGTGGAAGAAAACTCATTACTTTTAATTTGAAATAAAACACTTATCTACATTCAGAACGTAATGTTCCAAATATTAATTCAAAGAATGTTGTATAAACACGTACTTTATTTTCGTTGATAGGTAAAATATAATAAAAATTAACCCCGAAAATAAACCACGCTCTCTTCCGGATTTACTTAAAAAAAAATGCTATTCTGCTCTAAACAATTTTATAAGAAGCACAATAGACGACATAAGAATGAAAACTTGAAAACAAGCTGTACAAATATTTTGAAAACAAACTCTGAAGTCATGGCTGTATGGCGTAAATGAGCCTTTGCCTTTTCTGCTCGAAGCGGAAAAAAATAACAAAAAAATAGTAGTTTGTTACACAAGGGACGTAAGTGAGCTATTACAGAACAAGATCCAATTTGGCGCCCGTGAGAGCGCAGCTCGCAAAGGGCGCTAATGGAACGTTCGATCTAAACAATGCACTGTGTTGCACATATGCCAATTTACACGGTCTCTTACTATACTAGTAAATCCTAGTTGCCGAGCAGTATGATGTAAAACTCATTACGATGCAGTCAAATGAATCATGAAAAACTTTTTAATTTATTGGCGCGTATGGGCTCATTGTAGTATCTATGGTCTGTGGTGCGGGGCGCTTCATTTTTAACGGAATAAAAAAAATGTTTTCAATCACTTTTTGCTGTACTAAATTTCGTATATATTTTTTTATTCTTGCTTAAAAATGTCTGATAGCAGTCTATCACAGAGAAAGCAATAACTGGAAATGACTTATATCAAGGTAATATGGAAATCCAGCAAAGAATCTCTCTTTTTTAACTTTGGCCTTTTATTTAGTATGTTCAATTCCAAGTGTATATAAAGTAGTGTATGAAATTGCACATAACTAGGTTAAAACACTCGTGTGATAAACTTGTGTTTAATGATTATGCATCAGTTTCATAAACTACTATTTCACATTTTAGAATTATTTAGTTTTGATTTATTGTTTTTTTGATTTCCCGACGTTTCGACACTTTTCCAGGGATCGTGGTCACGGGATGACTGACTCATTCTTTTTTGTTTCCAGTAAGTAGTTGAACGTTGTCAGACATTCACAAACAAAAAAGAACTTTACGAAAGAAGTAGTATTTTTAGAAAATAAAGACGATATTCATTTAATTTTCAATACTTATTATTCAAAGGGTTCGTACCTACTAAAGCTCTTGTAATATAAATGGTTATCGGTCGTCCCAAATTTCTTTATAAGTAGGTGCAACTAATTCGCGTAAAAAATGGTCGAATATATTTAGATGAATGTTTGATAAGGCAGTATCGACCATACAAAACCCAGAGGGCCTATTTTTAGTAATCGACCGCTCTGCCTCTCATACCTACGTGAAATTTCAGCGGCAGCGGATTGGCTCCCGCCCCGTGACGTCACGAGCTACCCTCCGCCAATAAAAGCACGGGCTTTCGCGCAAGGCATCGAAGCCTTTTCAGGCTCACTGGCAGGGAATGCCAGTCTGGGTGAGGTGTCCCAGGTGTGCCAAGCTTGCGCCAAATATCAAAAAAGGTCAATATTCAATACCAGTTATATCCGCCATTTTTGTTTTTTCGAAATTCGAACGCATTGTAACGTATTTCGGCCGGTAATAGTGTGTGCTTGAAAACTTTTTGTTTGCCTTAGCGATTATGTGTATTGTTGTGTGCATGTTTTTAGAAAAAGTGTGTAGTGCACCAAATTACTGCTTAAAATCTAAATTTAGGTGAAAACACGTGTTATTAGTATTTAATCAAGTGTCGGTTACGTAACCGCGAGCCTGCGGCTATTCGTGGGTGCGTGTGTTGGTGTGTATATAGAGGGGCATGTGTGTGTGAGTGAGAAGGAGGGGTGGTTGCAAAGTAGTGATTTTTCAGTGAAGGTCATTCTGGTGAAATGGGTGATTATATAAGTAACACTTAAACCAAAGTTCTCTAATCTGTAATCTCATTTCAAGTTATTTTCAACCATTAAGTACCTCATAATGTGAAAATATTTTGTTAGAATGAATATTAGGTACGTAGAGCGAATACGCAATATGTGTTGATGACTGAACAAGTACTCTTATCGAAAACATGCACTTTACATTACGATTAAATTAACTTTGCATGTGCTCTGAATTTGGACACTTCTGCAAAATTTACTCTTTGCCTTACATTCTGCTGAAGTTGCTGCTTCTGTTGTACTTACATAGTTAAATTAATCGCATTTTATACAATATGATTGTATGGCGCTCACTCTTAAAAAAATATCAACTAATTCCAAAAAAAGTAAAATGACAACGATGTTATTGCGACATACACAACATGCAAAATGTACATACTCACATTAAATTATAAAAGACGTGCGAAAAGCGAGGATTTTCGATATCATAAAACTTAAAATGTTTCTTCGCTTCGCCTCTTAAGTGAAGGCTATATTAAATGCTGACAGAAATACCAAAATACCAAGCCAATAGAGGAGAAAATACCCATTCTAGTGATGAACTTTCCCTATGGAACCGATTCTGAATTAGCAGAAAAAACTGGCTGCTCCATATAAAATTATAGTTTAGCTTGTATGCACTTTCTATTACCTTCTATACTTTGTTGCAAACATTTTGGATAATCCAGATAATAAAAAAACGAGCGTTTACAATTTCAGAGAGTTTGACTTGTATGCCCATAGCATATTATAAATTTTTATTTTTATTAAGCTTTCAACCTGATGTGATGGCGTAACTAACGCGTGAAAGCACTAAACTTAAGAATCGCCTGTCTTTTCTTATCTACAACTCGACCAAGTTAACTTAGCGAATGACAGCTACATGACGGCTAAGTTTATGACACCGTTTTAATTTGGGCGTGTTGTATTTAGGAAAAGACTTGGGCGATTCTTAAGTTTAGTGCAATCGGCCATAAGTCTTTTAAGTATTTAAGTCAGAAGTTATAAATGACTCACAGAAAATACATAAGTACCTATTTTTATTTTTTTTTATTTTGGCTTTTTTGGAAATGAAGATTGTGTAGCCAAAATAATGAAAGTGATGAGTATTTTGATTTTTAATCATTTTCCTATAAAAACTGCGTTCAATCTGTGTTTAAGCGAAAAGAAGTAAACTAATAATCCAAAATTTAACATTTTGAACATGTTTTAAAACACAAATTTACTGTACCAACTTAAAGTTAATCTCGATATCATCTCGCATCTCACCCTCCCCCCAAAAACATTGTTCGGTAACGACTCTCCCGGAGATAAGAAAGACATGAATGTTGTAATTCAGGAGTTACATTTGCCGTTCCGGGTGGCGGGAAGTCATAAACTGTACCCGCTTCCGGACCAAGATGGCCGCCGGAAGTAGCTCGAGTGGCAGCATCCGGCTATACACATCCGTTATGAATCTCTCCGTATAGAGGGAATATTTTGGGAACCGCATGTTTTTTCTTTTGAATAATTCTGTATGGTTTATGTTTATTCATAGGTGAGGGATATAGTTATTATTCATAGTTATTCGTTTGCATGTAAATGTTTGTAATCGCTTTAGTTAGAGTGAGCGCCTATTTCATAAGTTCCGCTTAAGTTCCAATTAACTTACTTGACACAAAGGTACTTTATAACAGAGGTTTCCTAGCTTATTTGAGACGCGCCCACTTTCTACCAAAAATCAAACTGCGCCCCCCTTTACTCAGACAATTTTAGGTTAATAGCAGGTTTTTTGGTTTTCTCTAACTAATGCCCTTATGACTTACGGCTGTGAAACGTGGTCGCTAACTATGGGACTCATAAGGAGGCTCAAGGTCACCCAACGTGCAATGGAGAGAGCTATGCTCGGCGTTTCCCTGCGTGATCGAATCAGAAACGAGGAGATCCGCAGGAGAACTAAGGTAACCGACATCGCTCGAAGGATTGCTCAGCTGAAGTGGCAATGGGCGGGACACATAGCGAAAAGAACCGATGGCCGTTGGGACGGAAAGGTTCTGGAATGGCGACCGCGCACCGGACGACGCTCCGTGGGTAGGCCCCCGACGAGGTGGACCGACGATTTGGTGAAGGTCGCGGGAAGCCAGTGGATGCGGGCAGCGCAGGACCGATCGTCGTGGAGATCCTTAGGGAGGCCTATACCCAGCAGTGGGTGTCGTGCGGCTGATATGATGATGATGAACGTCCTTAACTACACAGGTGGCCCCCACTTTAAAAACTCCTGCTTTAATAGAAAACCTCTTTAATTTTTAATTGAATTCCTAGTAGTTGGCCGTTGATTAATTTGTTGTGATTGTATCTAGTAATGACTACCGAGGAACACAGTACGCTGTGTAACGTTACTTTGAAACAAGTACTCGTAGTTTGTTACATTTTTTATTTATTCTTAGGTCTGCCAAAATTTTGACATCAACAGATAGGTAAAATAGATCTTTTTATATAATAAGCAGAAAAAAACAATCACAGGCAAATACACCATGTTTTTTAATAAAGTAAACAATATCGAAGCCAACTAACTTTATAAATAGTTGATTAATTCACCTCAAATAGTCAGAAAAATCTACACATTTACAAAGTTAAATAAAAACACGATAGTAAGTAAACATACACTCAGCTTATGAAGCAAAGACATGTTACTGAAAAAAATGTGGCTAATTAACAATGTAATAGTTAAATTAGACACATTTTTTTCAGTAGCATGTCTTTGCTTCATAAGCTGACTGTTTACTTACTATTGTGTTTTTCTTATTGCCATTAATTGAGTTGAGGGCAATGAGTGGTCATATAAATTATTTTTAAAATCTTGTGTAACTCTACCATTTTTTTGTTACAGATCAACACAAACCGGCGCACCATGGTCGAACACTGAAGCCCTAAAAACCAATACATATCAAAAAATGCACTGAAAAACGACTACTAGCATAAATTAGGTATATAGAAATCACCAAAAAGGTTTTAAAACTTTAGTCTATTTTTAAATTCATAATCTTTTTACAAAGTGACACGCGTTCTAAGTTTAAAATATTGAAGTCGCGCGTTCCGCGAGTGGATTTTGGGGGGCGATCGCCCCCGGGGACGGTGGAGGAAGAAGGGGCCCTGCTCGGGCGGCTACAGGGCGCGCTTCGGGGGCGCGCCGGAGCCGCCTCGCCTTCGCGCGTCGCCAGCTCCATCAGGGGCTACATCACTAACAAAGTCGGGTCTCTGCAGCTTAGAGACACAGGTCAGTACATTTTTACAAGCTTTTATTTAACTTGCATAACATGTATGTTTGTTCGGGTGGAATCTTGGAACTCCATTTTGAATCAGATATCTTCAACCGATTGATTTGAAATTTCGTATACATTTTAGTTTGGATAACAGTTCATGGTTAGCTGTGTGACGTCATTATAAATCCCAGATTCCTTATACAATATGGGTATCGAATAAAATAATTTGAAAAATACAATGAATCAGTCTAAGTCCAATATGGCGGACAAAAGTGTAGTCGGCAGTAAAAGCTTGTACCAAAAATTTGAATTTTGACCGAAACTTATTTGTGTTCATAGTTCATCATCTGAAACGGAACCAGGTTGAAGTATCTGCACTACGAACATGAATGTCGTGAACTAAGAAAATATCCGAAACTGACCGTCGACACTCGCGTGCTTAAATGAAAGATTGATTAGAAGTAAAACTTCTCGAAATGTTTACGAAACTTTGAAATATATCAGGAATACTTCCGGAAATATTCTTAATAACTTCCAAAATTACCAGCAACTTTGGAAGTTTGCCAAATAGATTTATTGACTTAGAAAACCTGGGGATACTTTGAACATTACTACAGAATTATAAGCAGTGGCAAATATTGCCAGGAAAATGAGGTAACTTTGTTCGACTATAAAAATATTTTTATTGGTAATTAAAACTTATTAGCAATTTTTGAGTCTTATCATCAAGAGTTGAAGTTGAACTTGGTTTAAAAATCTAAAAAACTAGTCCTTGTTTTACATTTTGTCGGAGTTATAACCGATTATGTGCAAAAAGCTGCCAAAGTTGGTGGGTTTCACGGTATCTAATTATTTGTCTCAATATTACGAAATTAATGTACAGTAGTAAGCAGAAAAATATTTTTTTTAAACTTCCAAAGTTGCCGGAAGTTTTAGAAGTTTTCAGTAATAATTCCTTAGAAGTTAAATCTTTCCTGGAAGTTTTCGTCTCTAATTGTGATACCATCGTGGTTGCTGATTTTGCCAAAACAAACCCAATTCACATTTTCAAAAACTGAGATACCTAGGTATATACAATACAGTAAATATCAATTTACTGCTACTAATTATTTAAGGAAATAATAGAACAAAAGCAAATCTTGTACCAAGGCGTCTTCTACAAACATTAATAATAATAACTTAGTTACTTTAGAAATTCAACCTTAATGTCTGTGCGTTTAAAGATGTTTTCCAAGGTATCTCTTTTTGTTTGAACAGAGGTCGCGGCTAACGAAGGGCAAATGTTTGCGAAACAATGCCATCATTAAATAAAGAGGGTCTGACGTCATAGCTATACGGGAAAATAAGGAAATTGTACATTTTAGGGAAAACATTTCTTATTTGAGAAAAAAATATATATCCAAAGAATTTCGTAGTTTGTTCACATAATTTTACCCTTATTTTACCATATTAATTATTTAAAGTGTAAAAAAACTCACTTCTGTTACTTATGGCAAAATTGTCTCAAATCCTACCTGCTTCCATTGCGAACGGACAATTTGTTTGATTTGTAACCATCCCATTTATATAGCTTTACATATTCCGTAGCTAATGTTGAAATAGTTACTACTTACAGAGAAGAAAATGTTACGTCTACAGAATATTTTATTATCCTTAGATATTTTGTCTTAAACTATTCTCTATAAATGTGATAAGCTCTCCCCTCTGAAATATCAAAGGCAGAATTCGTAATCGAGTTTGTTCCGGTGTCGCGCGACACCGCAGCGATGTTGCGGCGACAAGCAACGTACTAATTACGTCGTTGTCAGAAATTGGTCGACAAACGATTATAACTTAGTTGCGCAAACGACCAACTTTGAGTCAGGGTTCAATAGAAAGTTGATGTAACGAGTTGATGGAAATTGTTTCAAGTTCGTAGATGGGTAGTTAAAAGTTGATATAAGCAATTTGGATACTGTGAGAGAGTTTAACAATACAATTTCTGGTATCATTGAATTGACTGTACAACATCAAAAACGATGCGTTTGGAGTGGTTTTCCCGCTAAAGAACGAATTTTCTTTGTTTATGAAAGAGAACGGAAAAGTGCGGTTCAGTGTCTAATTTCAAAATCCATCGCAATCGCTTTCATTTGACAGATGAATGTGACACATTGCTGCATTTCTTTGGTAAGTTTTTATTTGTGGCAAATAGAAGTATCGATGTGTCACATCTTGAAAGTGATTTTCAAATTTGACAATAAGTAGGCAGGTCGTCTAGTTGTCAATACTCTCTCTCTACAGTATTAGAATGTACCTAAGTCAATTTAAAAATTTCAGTTTCAGTAGCTGAAATTCAAGAGAATAACACAAACACAAAAATATGAAAATTACGTAGAAAAGAGTACAACATCTTGGAATGTTCCAAATTAGCCGAGCTTGTCGTTTCAATTAATTATCTGATGTAGCGAGCGACGGACCTCAAGGGACCGGCAATAACTTCATTACAGGCTCCTATTAATAGTTCCTCCCTCGGTCACGGTGGGACTCCGTAAACCATTGATTGGGTAACGAAGAAAAGTTACAGAATTGCGCATGAGTCACACACGTTTCTGTGACACGTAGAACTTTAGGATTTTCTATTCTGAACACCAAATAAGGAGTCTGTTACAATGTAATAACCAATTTAATTTTCATTATTCTTTCCTTTTTTTGTCATGCATTTTATTTAGTAATTATCCTGGAGAACTAATTGTGTACCATATTCGTTATGGAGGAGCGGGATTCCTAACACAAGTGCTCTGCACTTAACGGGCGATCCCATTATTCATTTTAAGTTTGTAATCTCCTGTTACTGAATAAATAATTTTGTAATTTGTTGTAATGTTGCTCAATGCAAATTTTCTCGTTAAAACTCAACGCAATTAAGGCTCCCTAAAGATAGTTTTCAGGTACACAAGATTGTTTTTTTATCGTGAGAACCTATTATTTATGACTTTAGACTGATTTGTTTGGGATCGCAAAGCGATGCCCAACGTAATTTACTAAAATGCCTAATATTATTTATATAAAAATAGTAGGTCTGATTATGATAGGTCTGAAACAGTATACCTTAATTATGTAAAAGTAGAATAGAGATAACAAATGAAAATTTCTAATTCCTAAATTGATCTTCAAATGTCGCAGTTTTGCGATAATTACTTCAATTACCGATCCCCCCGTGCTGCGCTCCGAGTCTTGATGTCTGTAATCCGATAAAGTGTAACTGTCGACGACGGTTAGCGGCTTGTTTCGGGCCTTCATTACTATAATTTGAGGTTAATGAAGTCTATTGCCATCATTTACGTTTCAGCGAATAACCAATTATAATTAAAAGAAAATTACAGAGGCATAGCATATTTTGTTTCTAATCGCAAATAGCTTAGTGCTTATCATGATGTTGTCACTGAAATATTGTTGGTCATTGCTTATTCCCTTTCTGAACCGTGGAACACTTGCGTGGTTCGCCTAGGTGTTCCGCGGGTACCTTTTTGTAACCGTGGTACCCAATAGGTGAACCATGGGTAAATACCTCCATAAAAAGTAGTGCCCATGGAATACACAATAGGTGAACCACTGATATGTTAATCGTGGAACACCTGGGTGAACCAGGAGTACAGACAGTTAAACATCTAAGTGAACCACGGGTACAGAAAGTTAACCGTAGAACACCTAGGTGAACTACTTTGGTGTTTCATGGGTCAGAAAGGCTTATTTCTAATGTTTCATGTGTTTCTTATTGTTCGTACAAGTGTTACTAACATAAACTTTTCCAGAAAAATCTAATACACAGACAAAAAACCTACATTTGCAGAAGTAGGTCTCGCATTCAGTTCCTTCATACATTTTTAAGAGTAGAACTTCGTGAAATAAAATCCAATTACTATTCCATGAAATATACATCATTTCATTTGTATTTATAGTAGCTCTGTATAATCCGAAATTGTCTCCGGATCGGATTGCGCGATCTTCTTATAAATTTATAGTGAGTTGTGATCCCGGCAGATACACAACACACCGACAGCAGCTGCCTCTGGCACACGGTACAGTGTACACACACCAACTACGTGATTGGAAATCGATCGAGACGTAAGAGGAACGGAAATTAGAACTTTGAACTCAATTCTATTAACGGGTGGTAAAGGTCATACTCATAAGACTTTGATTTGTTATAGCGCGGGTAGTTTATGATTTATGAATTAGTTATCGGATAATCGCTATGATATTACGCCTTCGAAAACCAGGTCAAAATGTATTAATTATTTTCTATGTTAAATTTGTGACACACGTCCTTTTCAGGCTATTAAAATCAACACTTTCATTATAAAATAGATATTAAATACTCTGAGACCTACGCATCAATTGCTAAAGATCTAAGCTTCAACCAGAGGAAAGCTAGGGTTTCCTAGGATGACGGTGCCATCATATTACTGCCGTAATTTAGTGGCGTAGAACGTTATCTATGCAAACAATACAGCGCGGTTTCTGTCGTTACAGTGTCGCCGTATTGTTTACATAGACAACATTCAACGCCGTTATATTACGGCCGTAATAAGACGGCCACAGCTATCCTAGGAAACCCTAGCTTAACAGATATGTTTGCTCACCATTACTTGAGCTCAGAGTCGAAACAACGCGCTAAGCCGTCGCGTGTCGCCGGCAGGTACGAGGGGCAGGGGAGCGCGGGCGAATGGGGACCACTCCCTCCTGCATACTTGATGCCGGGAAATTATAATGTTGCAGCTGACAGACACCACCAGTCAAATGTAGGGTGGAAATTCGTATATTTGCCATTTGGCACATTTCGCTCAGCTGAAATTTCTGTCTTTCATTCAGTTTGCAAATTTCTGATTATACTTACTGTTAACTATTTTTAACACACATTTACAGTCACATTCTTTCGACTCAGCATTGCTTTACAACTATAAGTAGGTGTAACATGACTGCTTTAATACTATTTTACCATTTAAAACAGAATGTAAGTAATTCCATTCATTAACCTAATATTTTCGTTTCAAGTATTGATTAGCTGATAAAACCTAATAGGTACCTCATAAAAGCAAGCAATCGTAATAACAACTATTAATAATCGATTACCATCGGCACTCGTGTATGATTTTCACGCTACGATTGTTCGATTGTTGCGCTATCGATTGTCGGAGCGGCACGCGCCCCCACTTGCTGTGACAACGCGTGACAAATGCGGTTCACGCGATAACCCGTGGGATAGCCGGGGCTGTGGTTGGGGCTGCTTAGTAAGGATGAGGTTTTTTAATGACGGGGTATAGGGCTTTATTACGTTTTAAGATTTTTTACAAAACTTATACATATACCTATTAAAGATTTTTTTGGTGAATAACAAAATTACAAGGATAGTAAACATCTAATGAAACGAATCATCAATCGAAACATCTAGTAAGAAAAATTATGGGTTCGTTGTAAAGACAATAATCTAGGTAATTAATGGTTGCGTTTGTCGCGATTTTATTGAACTATACATTTTTTGTGTGACTCCAAGTTTAGATTTATATTTTATATTATACTTTGTTTGTTTATATGTCAGATTGCTTAAAATATTTTGAAATCTACTTATTTGTGCAGGTTTATTATGAGTAAATTATTTGCAATTGCAATATAGTGTACTAAATATTTGAAATTTAAATTATTAACATATGACATCACATATATTGCTCTGATTCCAAAGTAAGTAGCTAATCAAAATACTTGTGTTATGGAAATCAGAGACAACGGTGGTATCACAAACACCCAGACCTGAGCCAATATAGATGTAGTTAATTTTCTACATTGATGCAGTCGGGGATCGAACCCGGGACCTCAAGAGTTGGTGACACCTTAAAAACCGGCGTGCAAACCCCTCGACCACAGAGGCCGACAAATATTGTATATTATGTTCTGTCCGCCTTAAACACAATAAAAGCTACACATGTATGAAATACAGAAACCAGTTCCTGATTGTTCCAGAACCGCGTTCCGAATTGGAATTAATTTGTATTCGTCCGGCGTGCGCGGTATTATGGGTTGCAATCAGCGCCCCCTACGCTGCAGCCATCTATTTTGCCGTAACTAACAGTTTCCGACCGGCCCACTCTCCCCTATTACAAGTATTTTTTGTGCGGACGTGATTGTGAATACAGAACGTTGAATTTGTTAGTGGAGCGGAAAAATAAGTTTTAAATTGTTTTTAATGGTGTGTTGATGGATGAAAGGAAGTGTAAAAAAGGGCTGTTTAAAGGTTGTGAGGTTTATTTTGTTTTTTATAGTATAACTAGGGGTGGGTTTACATAATTTTTACAATGCCTGAGCGGAGCTTTGAGTGGGTATAACTTGCGAGGCGAATGATTTAGTTATTTGATATACCGATTGTTTTGCATCGAAAGTCAGTCAGTTGTCGCATTCAATACCTATTTATTTACGTAACTTAGTACCAAAATCCGGATTCTTATTCAGAATCTTCTTTAAAGAAAATGCATTGACCAAAATCTTAAAGGTTTTATGACACATCTTAGCAAACAGTACATTTTCCCCTTTGAATTCGAACAGGCTTGTTGTACAAAGCGCCATTATTCTATATTACCTCTGCCCTCGACCTGCGGCGGGCAATTAAACCCTCCCTACTTCCGGCTCTGTTCATTGTCAGAGTGAATGCAATGGAGGGAGAGTACTTTGAAAACATCGCACGAATTTATTAATAATCATCATCGTTTCCCGTCAACATTAAATAATTATTAGGTTATAACTAAACAGGACTCGTAGCGCGAACATCTATCCCGAAAAACACACGTAAATTATAGAGTAATTGGCGTACAGCACCATTTACCGCCGAAAAGTGAAATGAAATTTCCCATAGATAATTACGATATCGAGCGGATCAAAGGTCCCAGTGGATCACGGGGAAACGATGCAGCCGACGAACTGGCTAGGCGCGTATCAGGGGGGCTACTCAAATGGCCACTTTTCTATTCGTTCGCTAACTTAAAGCTTAAAAATAAGCAATTAAACGATCAAGTCACACGTCGCAAGTTTATGTAAATCACAGACGTTGTTGTATTGTATGGGATTGACAAGCCTACGACACGTAATTTTGGAGTTTATGGCTTATTTTTAATTTTTAAGTTAGCGAACGAATAGAAAAGTGGCCATTTGAGTAGCCCCGCTGGTTCGACGCCTGTTCGCCCAGAGCCGATCGCGCCTATCCCGACAAGCTGGTTTGCAAGTAAGATTCGTGAACGCACTATAGAATTACACCAACAAAACTAGAGCTCGCTGGACTCGTGCAGACAGGCGAAACTCGCACTACCGCGTGTGGACGCTATCGTCTATCCAGGGCCCTAATACAACTGTGCAGACCGCAACTTCGCCTGGTAACAGGTGCTATTACTGGTAATGGACAATTTAACAGACATCTTTTTAACTTAGGTGTCACGGATATGTAGAGGATCCATGGAGGAAGAAGAAACAGCCTCCCACGTACTACTGGAATGCAGAGGGGTGGCCCTTTACCGGGCGAGATACCTCGGCTCGCCGGGCAGCGTCCAGGAAGCGATCACGAATGTGAAAGCCCTTGGAGCGTTCCTGGCTGAGCTGGGCTGGCTGGAGTGATCCGGCCGCACATTCTCCACACGCAAAATAGGCGCAATAGACGTCGAATTACGGAAACCTCCTCCATCGACAAGAAGAAGAAGACGACTATATCGAGCACTTTTACGTGCATTTCTTTCTCGATAGATGTTCTATTACTAAGGGTACTGAGCTGATATGTGTAAATGGATAAAACTGAAAAAAAGTAAAGTAGGTACTTATGTTATCAAAATCAAAGCTATAATCTCTAATCATCGCAAAATGAACAGGGAAACCATCCACAACCGCCCAGTTGTAAAATGAACAATCATAAATGAGTTTGTGAGAATTTTCATTTAAAATGATCTACGTAGTACGACGGATATACGTACGTCGTACGTTTCTTATGAAACGTAAGTGACATACCTAAATTAAAATAAGGGAAGACTGAACAAATAAGTATTCATTTTGTGTGTGGTGCCATAATAGGGCTGTCTGTCACTCGTGTCTCTTTGTTTGATGTGAAAGCAAAAAAAGTTGATTACGTTTTATAATAAGGCATAATATCACAGCTTAGGGCGGTGTTATTTTTCTTCATGTTCCTATGTCTGTCTTGGGAGAGGAAGTCATCATTAAAATATATCTTCAAACATTGCTTTTCTTGTGATAACCATGTTTCTTGCATGCAAGTATAATTTACTAGCTTCTGCCCGCGACTTCGTCCGCGTGGATATTAGACGAAATCCTTTTAAAGAACCTTCAACCAGGATCCGGCCAGCCATTTTTACGCGATTAGGCGAGTCCCCATCAAGCGCGCTGCCTCGCGAGGCAAGACATTTGCCGCGTGTGGCGGGCCTCGCACAAGGCTTCCAGTTCCCGTTTCCGTTCCCGCTCCCGCTCCCGTTCCCGTTCCCCGTTCCCGTTCCGTTCCCGTCCCGTTTGCGTTCCCGTCCCGTAAACGTCCCGTAACCGTCCCGTACCCCTTCCGTTTCCGTTCCCGTTCCCATCCCGTTCCTGTCCCGTTCCCATCCTGTTCTCGTTCCCGTTCCCGTCCCGTTATATTCCCGTTCCGTTTCCGTTCCGTTCCCGTTCCGTTCACGTTTCTTTCCCGTTCCCATTCCCGTTCCGTTCCCGCTGCGTTCCCGTCCCGTAAACGTCCCCTAACCGTCCCGTACGCCTTACGTTCCCGTTCTTGTTCCCGTTCCGTTCCCGTCCGGTTCTTGTTCCCGTTCCCATCCTGTTCTATTCCCGTTCCGTTCCCGTTTCATTCCAGTTTCGTTCCTGTTTCGTTCCTGTTTCGTTCCTGTTCCGTTCCCGTTACGTTCCTGTTTCATTCCCGTTTCGTTCCGTTTCTGTTCCGTTCCCATCCGATCCCGTCCCGTACTCGTCCCGTACCCCTTCCGTTCCCGTTCCCGTACCCGTCCCGTTCTAGTTCCCGTTACCGTCTCGTTCCCGTTCCGTTCCGTTCCGTTCCGCTCCGTTCCGTTCCGTTCCGTTCCGTTCCGTTCCGTTCCGTTCCGTTCCGTTCCGGTCCGTTCCGTTTCGTTCTGTTCCGTTCCGTTCCGTTCCGTTCCGTTCCGTTCCGTTCCGTTCCATTCCCGTTCCCGTTCCCGTGCCCATGCCCGTGCCCGTTCCGGTTCCCGTTCCCGTTCCCTGGATGTGCATGTCCAGGTCCAGGTCCATATGTGTCATGTCCACCGCGTTGGACTTCAAAATAAATCTAATTTTCGCAATCACCATCCCATAAAACCTCAAAAACGACATCCATATCGATTTTTATGTTACTCACCCCACTTACCCTCTAAGGGGTTGATTTTCAAAATCCCAAAATATATATTTAGACGTGCTCCTACGAATTTTAAAGTTGTAATTTCGATTTTGTATTCTTTTTCCATACAAAATTTGAACCCCATTTTTACCCCTTTAGGGGTTAAATCATGTCCACCGTGTTGGACTTCAAAATAAATGTCATTTTTGCAATCGTCATCCCAGAAAACCCCAATAACGACATCTATATCGATTTTTATGTTTACTCACCCCATTTACCCCCTAAGGGGTTGATTTTCAAAATAACAAAATATATATTTGCCTATTTATTTTTAGATGTGCTCCTACGAAGTTTAAAGTTGTAATGTCTATTTTATATTATTTTTCCATACAAAATTTGGACCCCATTTTCACCCCTTTAGGGGTTAAATCATGTCCACCGTGGTTGGACTTCAAAATAAATGTCATTTTTGCATTCATCATCCCACAAAACCCCGATAACGACATCCATATCTATTTTTAGGTTTTTTTTAACCCTTTTCACCCCCATTTCATCCCCTTTGGAGTTGAAATCCTAACAAAAACAATATACGTTGCTTTAGATTTCTATCCATAAGCCTAAATTATAAATTTAGCGATTTTTACTTCGAAAATAAAGGATTTTCTTTAATACACAACTTCATCCCCCTTTTGACCCCTTCGGGGGTAGAATTTTGAAAAACGCTGAGACCCGTATTTATTAATTTTCAATCGTCAGCCTGAACACAAAATTTAAAGATTCTAGCTTCAAAACTGAGGGACTTTCATACAAACTTTCATCCCTTATTTCATCCCCTTAGGGATGGAATTTTCAAAAATCCTTCCTTAGTGGATGCCTACACTGTATAAAGTATCTGTGTGCAAAATTTCAAGTCTCTAGGTCCAGCGGTTTGGGCTGTGCGTTGATAGATCAGTCAGTCAGTCAGTCAGTCAGTCAGTCAGTCAGTCAGTCAGTCAGTCAGTCAGTCATTCAGTTTACGATTTTATATATTAAGATATCTTTACTATTTGCTAGTACAATTTCATCAGTAAAATAATTAGTAAGTATGTTTGTTGTTCTAAAATGGAGATTAAGATATTTTTCCTTTTTTGAAATTTTGTTAGTGTTTCCGTGTAGTAATCAGCTGGCAACCCTATCAATCCTGCTTTCGAGGGGTGCCACAATGCGGGGAGCTGTTAATACAGGGATTAGGCGTGTTCGGGGCCGCAGACAAGGTCATAAGCTCCACAGATTCTAATAAACGTCAACACAAAGTGTCCGGCCCGATGAAGACACATGAAAATGAGGACGTGGGTCATTAATAATAAATTTTTAATGAAAAAAACTTCTAACTGGATGTAAAAAAGGTTTATCAAAATGTTTGGTGCCTAGTCTCGGTGTCTAGTTTGTGGGCACTTTTGTTCTATTTACTTTAGCAAGTTATCTTCAGATCAGTGGATTATGTCATTTTACAAAATCATACTATCTTTTATCACAGAATAAATAATTGCTTTTATAAGGTTATTTGTAAAAACCCGCAACCTCGCAGGAGTAGACTACTAACATCATAAAGTGAACAACAAGATCATTATTTCGTTCTATGACTTTTCCGAAAACAGACAAAAATATCGCCTTTTCATTCGAAACTCGATCATCGATTCGGACATTTGTATGGAGAGTCGATTTTTTTGTCTGTTTTCGAAGAAGTCGCAGAACAAAGTTGTTGTTTATGATATTAGTAAATACTTATGCGAGGTTGTTGGAGCTACAAATAACTCCCCAGAAAAAATAACATTTTTTCCCATCACATTCTTTAAATAATTCAAAGTAACATTGGAGACTCATAAATGGCTCGTTCACCCAAAATATTCTCATCCCGTCCTCAAAGCAGGCTGTAATTCTTCCTGGCGCGCTCCAGAGAAATGAGCCGTGGGGAATAACGGGCGCAATTTGGGAATGTGTTGCTATTATGATACAATAATATTTGCAAGATGGCTGCCAGATGCTTCGGAGGGGATGATTTAGAAATAAGGCATATCGTGAACGAGCGATTTGATATGAGTAGCCAAATTTGAAGTCATTTTACTTTATAGACTAAAGCGATATATTTATTACTAGCAGCCGCCCGCGGTTTCACCTGCGTGGTTCCCGTTCCCTTAAGAATATCGAGATAAAAAGTATCCTATGTTTTAATCTAGTCTATCTACTATCTGTGTGCTAAATTTCAAGCAAATCCGTTCAGTAGTTTTTGCGTGATTGAGGAACAAACATCCAAACCCACAAACTTTCACATTTATAATATTAGTAGGATAGGATGACTGGTTTTTGTGGCCGATAAAGCTGTCATAATTTTCAGAGTAGGTTGTTGTTTCAAAAAATGCTTTATAATAATCAACTTTAAGTTGTGTCAACTTCAAAAAGACGATGATAAAATAATAATTAAACTGTGATAGTATATCTGATTATGGGTGATGAAAGTATACCTACTTCTTTATAAGCCCATTTCCGGCTGCAAGTATACAGACAGCCTTAATACCACCCCCTCTAGGCAAGCAAATTGAGCGTCAGTAACGCGCGTCCGCGTTGCGATCGGTCGCGATAACCACCCGCTAATGCGGACCATGTCGTCGGGAAAATTGGTGCCGGTACCGTGAAACTGGGAGACAGTACGATTGAGACGTAGATTAGTTAGCCGATATGTAGACCTATTCACATCTCAACCTTACGCGCTCAATAGACATGCAATTAAACACTTTTTAACGGATACTAGCGCCGTTTTATTGAAAGTACTTCGGTAATTAGTTGGTATTTGGTTAGATTTTTTATTTTGAGTCCCCCGTGACCACGGCAGCTGCAAAGGTGCCGAAATGTCGGGAAAATCAAAAATCAAACCAACTAATTACCAAAGTACTTTCAATAAAACCATTCTAGTATCTGTTAAAAAGTGTTTTATTTCACGATTTGTAGACCATTTAGTAGGATATTAGTTAAAAGTACATTTAGTATGCCACTTGCATGGCATATTACTGAAGGGCACTAAAAAAATAAGTTTCGTTGTTAGGGTGCCCGCATAACAAAGCAGGTTACAGATCGGTACTGGTTGGTACAGGTCAGTACCGATCGGTAAGGGTAAAGTAGCCCCATACTTTTCTATTGGAGGCTGCATAAAGAAAACAGGCGAAAACTTGTATGTCGATACGGTTTGCACACGCATTTGCGGCGCAAACCAGTAGCGACATTATCAGGACCGGAAAACCTGTATATATCCTTTATGTTTGCACCCATATAGAGGATATTTTCCACTCGAATGAGCCTTCTGAACTTATTAGGTATCTACAAAGGAAAATCAGTCAACTGACTGGTATCGTTTCTTGTTTTTTCATCGTTGAAGATGGTTACAAAATACCAATGTAAGACGTCGTGAGACGTACCAATGAAATACTTGTAAGGCGTTATGAGGGATGAGTAAACGATAAAAAACGATGACACATGAAATACAGATTACAAAAGTACTAGTGGCTCTGTAGAGCTGTAAAACTCGCGTTTGCGACTTTTTTCGAAAAGGCTGAAATATGATTTTCCCCTTCAAGAAATGTTCTTAAATTTTACGTTTTCTTTCGCCAAAACTTCGCACCGCGATACGTATAGCCCTAAGCTTCTCTCTGCCCTTTGCTGCATAAACGGCCCAAGGCGGCTTCCTTTGTGTCCCTCATCGCCCATTTGTCTTCCAGCCACTTTCCGTTACGTACTTGCCCTTTCAAATTTATGCCTTTCTTTCTGATGTTTCATAGTTATATGTTACTATTGTGTGAAACGGGAACTTCAGCTTTTCTTAACTAAAACTAAAAACAAGGGCTGTTGATACCTACCTGTTTTTAGCTTACGTTTGCAAATTGGCGGAGTGATATTATTTTTCGGGTTTTATCATTCATACATTCGTCCTGTCCAAATCCGATTCATCGCGTCAATTGATGAACAGTTGGATTTTGTTTTTAGATCAAATATTAATTTAGTTTCTTTTGTACAAATGTTCATTTAATCAACGAGATGAATATAGAGGGTAAAATGGATAAACCTTATACTTTTACTTAATATTTAAATGAACATTGCTATGTATTTACAAAGGTATTCAAGTATTTGATTAAATAATAAGAAAAAGTAATATTTGTTCACTATTTTACCTTTTCAGTTCCCCGCCTTGAATTAAAATAGTTTAAAAACCATGAGTGCCCAATTTTATTTCATTGATTGATTGAAATAGTTGGAATTCATTCCAGTTATGATCAGAAATGATCAGATTTCAGAACTAGGTATTCGTTCTTAACTTCGGCTCATTGACATTTGGTCCCCGGAATTGGGCTCGACCCTGCATCCCCGGCTGGGGGCTGATTCCCCGTGCCCCGTGCCCGGCCAATCTCCGCAGCGTCGCCGATAACGACTTTATTGCCCGCGGTGACAACGCTGACGCATCTTATCTTGCGAGGGGGATCCGCTTATTACAGGACCTTCAAATTTATCGTGTCTTGGAAACAATGCTCGTTAAATAATTAGTCGTGTTTTTTGCAAAGATGTGTCTTAATTTGTTTTAATGATGCATGTTGTTTAGTATCTCTACCTTTAGAAACTTTTGGCTTTCGCAAACTTTGTGCTATCCTTGTGCTACCCCTGAGAGCCCTTTTCACCTGTCCCATAAGATTCATGCTACAAAGTTGTAATCATGTAACAAAATAACCCTCACGTAAGCCAATTAATCTGGGCTAACAATTTTATGGACCTGGCACTCTCCAGCACTTCGGTCATCCGATGCCGAGCCCTAGGCGATTTACGATGCCATCTGCAACGTCTCGGCTCAGCTTTATGTTTCGGAGTAAAGTTTTTATATCCTTGATGGCACTTTACAATGTCTAAACTAAACTCTATAGATCACGTAGCGTAGACTACGTGATATTTACCATCTCACGTATAGTATTGCCCGAGCTTCGGAAAGCTCGTGATTTCTTATTGCACATATACAATTTTCCTACCCTATGAATGTATGTAAAAATACTCCACTAAATTGTTCTCTTCCTCCGAAACGGGAAACCCAAGTGCTTCTACTAACCGAATCTCCCCAACGCAAAGCGAAGTATTGTTTTACACACGGAGTCATTATTTACAACAAACTACACACGCCCGTTAGTAACGAGACCCTCGTGATCCTACATCTTATTTTGTAGAACAACATCAAAACCAACCGATAAAACTCTATTTCTAAAGCATTACAACTGAAAATCCCTTGTCACAACCACCCAAGTTCCTTTTATCTAGAAGCAAAAAATGTGACAGTTATTTTCGCCTCTGTACGCAAATGTCATAGAGCTCAGATTTGTATAGCAGAGTGAAATAGTTCTAAATTTATTTCTAGACGTCAGAATGGCTTCATTTGTTCCCGCTGCTCTCGCAACGGAGCAATTACTGTGCGGTTGTGTTGCAGACCGTACCGATTTAATGAGACTGCAGGTGGATTTTTATCTTAGTTGTCTTGTGTTACGGACCTTTTCTAATTGAAAGTCTTGGAGCGTTCCAATATCTTAAATAAAAATATTTTTCTTTTTAAGTTATTATTATTATTTATTAATACATCACACGCTAGTTCACAGAAGTACACTTCCAACACACCAGCAAGTCATTACATAGTTTAGAAATAACAAATATTAATTACTTAATTAGAATTCACTCTTATTATGATGTGATATGTCAATATAAATCTAAAGAATGTCAAATACTTGGTTAGGTAAAATTAATTAAATTAAGTCAATTCGTTAAATTATGAACCTTAAATAAAAAATGCATTGACGAGTAGGTAATTAACACAGATACAATAACTTAAAAATTATAAACACATGCGATTTTCTTAAGACTTTCTAATTCTAAATATTTACTAGCTTCTCTACATATATGGTCAATTTTATCAGCAAATAAATCAATGTCTGGGCACTGAGTTAGTATGTCCCCAATCAGGCGCAACGCGCGAACAGTAGGTGCGTTAGCGGCATATACAGTGCGTGTGGGGGGTTTGCGTAAAAGCCGCGGTCGGCGGCGCGGGGCCAAAGCCCCAGCCTCAGTCTGGGGAATACGTGTGGGTACAAGGAGATCTACCCTAGACACTACATCTGTGGCTACCTTATTATGGATTGCCAAGATGAAATGACGCAATAGCAGTAACTTTCGCCTGTGAGAGAGCGAGTCGAGTTCCACCATACCAGCCACAAAAGGAGAAGGGTACAGGTAAGGGTAATACCCATAACACCGTTTGTAGAGCCAACGCCCAAACTTGCGCTGTGTCGCTCAAGCATAAGAGCATATTTGTCTTCGTGGGGGTCCCAAACTATGGACGCGTATTCTAATTTGCTGCGTACGTAAGCATTGTACAACACCTTCGCCACCGTCAAGTTATTGAATTCAGATGATATCCGCAAAATAAAACCTAGGATCTTATTCGCCTGCTTGCAAGTTTCCGTCACATGGTTATGAAAGTCAAATTTACTGTCTAATCTTACTCCTAAATCACGAATGTCATTAACTCTATCTATACAGGCGTCAAATAATTTGTAATTTGCGAAAATGGGACAACGCTTACGAGTGTAAGTAATTGATTTGCATTTGGAGTTGTTAAAAGGTAAACGATTGTCAACGCTCCACTCAGATACTGCATCAATATCTGCCTGAAGAGCCTCCGTATCAGCGTTATTGTTCACCCCCAGAAAGAGCTTGAAGTCATCTGCAAAGAGGAGACATTAGGAAGGACGTATAGTTTGCGGTAAGTCGTTGATCATCAGCAGAAATAGAGTCGGACCTAATGTACTTCCCTGGCTTACGCCAGATCTTGTGTAGTATTCGGCTGAGTCAAATCCCTGTACTCTCACAAACTGACGTCTATTCTCCAGATAACTAGCGAAAAATGCAATTAGTTTTGGTGTACAACCTATAAATGCTATTTTTTGTAACAGAATGTCATTGTCGACTAGGTCGAAGGCTTTCTTGAAGTCAAAATAAGCAGCGTCGACCTGTCCAGCATCCAGCTCCGCTGATACATAGTCTGTCAGCGCTATAAGATTAGTAGTGGTTGAACGAGCCCTACGAAATCCGTGCTGGCGGTTGTCCAACAGACTATCAACCTGCTGTGTAAAGTACTTATTTAGGATTGCCTCGAATATTTTAGCAAACACCGACAGAATTGCAATGGGTCTGTGTTGCCTCACATCGCTTTTAGCATCAGATTTCGGTACTGGCGTTACACGTGACAGTTTCCAGTCAGATGGGTATTTAGAAAAATCGAGACTGAGATTAAAAATGTAAAGCAAAGGCATCTGTAAAACTGACACGCAATCTCTTGCAACAAATACTGGCACACCGTCCGGTCCCGCAGCCGAATTTGGTTTTAGATGTCTGACTGCAGTTTTAAGATCGGTACTGGTCACATCTGAAATGGCAATATTTCTGGAATCGAATTGGGAATGAGCAGCTCACTAGGAAAAGTTTTGTTCTCGCAACGAAAACTTAGCTCTTTAACTAATCTTGTAATTCGAAGAAAAGTCGAAGAATATTTTAAGTTTGCCTAGTTTTTATTGACCAAGCTGCAAAATTAACAAAAGCATCGGCATGCGGTAAACTCGCATTTCTCAACCGATTGTCGTGGTGAGCAGGTACGCTAACTAATTGATTTTTTTTGAGCCAGTTATTCAAGGTCTCCTAGTTTGACGCGATTTAAGAAAAATTGCGAACGAGGTCTATGTCAGACATTTTCAAATCCCTTTTCGAAAAAAAAACAAACACATTTCAGCCATTTCGAATAATTTCAAAAATGTCACAAACGCGACGTCTACAGCCAGATACTATAAGCACTTAGTCATTTTATTTCATAACATTGTTTGCAGACTCAAGAGAATCCAAGCATTTTATGGTTGTAATCACAAGACTTGTGTAAACAATTTTAATTAGTACAACTCTTTCCAAGCTCGCTCTACTTCGATCCCCAAGGAACTCTATTTGCATAATACATAAAACATGCACACGAGATATGAGCGTTGTATTTGTATAGGCCACGGAACCCTAACAATATTACACATTCTGGTCGCAGCCTGAAAGCCCCAGGGCTTAGCTACCCACCGCGAGGGGGTAGGGGTTCACGGGCAGGTACATACATGGAGTCACAAATGAAGGAAATGAAAGTCATTTTATGATGTTTCTGTTGATTTAAGGCTGTATCGATAGCAAAGCTTGGATACATTGTTTTCGGCAGCTAAAATGTTAAAATTAGGTAATCTTCATTTTTCAATGCATGCTAATATTTAAATTTTTGAACCATCTGTAAGTAAAAGATTTTTCAACACACTATGAGCTCTTGCTTATTACACACTTGGCTGAATTACGCCCTCGCATACGGCTCAGGCTGCAACCCACAGCCTCGTGTGCAATGATCAACTTACGCTAACTTGTCTTATAATGTACTATTATAATGATTTTTTTTAGTTATTGAGAAAATATTTAGGTTTTGTGGATAGCGTTTTCATTTTACAGGTTGATAATTAAAAACCGCGATATTCAACAAGAATTCATATAGACCGAAAATCCATTTTGCTATCTCAACTAAATCTTGTACACCATTCGCTTGCCATACTAACCCAATACCCAAACGAGATTACACTCAAGTTATGTCAACTTTCCCGCGTCGCCCCACTCCTGCAGACAAAGCCGACTCTCCGGGGACGCCTTCGATATAATCCAGTTTCGCCCGTTCTCCCCTCTAAATGGATGCCTAGGAAAAATAGGCTGCAACCAAACGAATGTTAATCTTAAACGAAAAACTTTTAAGTCCAAATTAGTTTTTTAAAAATAATCTTTTCTGTCGAAAGTGTTGCTTGCTCATGAAAAGATAGCAATCGACATGTTTTCTTTTCTCGTTTCATTTATAAAATTAGATTAGTATCTCATTTATTTTGTTTGAAATTAAGCCTGCGTCGACGAGCATGATAAGCAATAGAAGCTTATTTATAATTAAGGCTTCTTTGTGGAGTTTAATCGTATCGCTGAAACAATTAGGTCTAATTTGAGTTCAAAATTTTGAAAGAGGCAATTTGTGTTGTAAATGTTTGCCTTTGAAGCCATTACTCATGTTGAAGATAACAACACTTTATAAATTAAACAATATAACATTGGGCACGCCCAAACGAGAAAATAGCTTATTACCACTTTAATTAATGTATTTCGTAATGTTATCAATTTTGACATGTCTTTTAGAGGGGGTTCTGCCGTTTGGCCAAATTATTTTTGGTCAAATTTCACTTCCCAAAAAACGTATCGCACTAGTTTCGTTTCCCAAATGAATCTTTGGCAAATTTACATTTCGCATTTTATTCACTTGGTCAAATTATCATTTAGCATATTTTTACTTTGTCAAGTTTTATTAGGTCAAATGTTTATTTCGCAAACGTTTTATTTTGCCAAATATTATATTCCAAAAAAATTTTTGGTAAAATTGACACTTCACACACTTAACTTATTAATAGCGTAAGTTTGGCAAATGATAATTTATTTTTACTGATACAGGAATGCAGGACAGGAGTATATAGGAATTCGAAGTATAAAGGGAACAAATGGCAGAAATAAATATTATTGATATAATCGTAACAGGATAATGGTAAAATTATATTTATTTTCATAAATTAAGAAACTATAAAAACGATTTAGGTGCAATGTTTTTTTTTTAAACCAAATAAGTAAGTATTTTATAATCTTATTTTTTAAATAAGTTGCGATACACTTTAGTAATTTAATGCCTGAATAAAATTTTAGAAATTGGGAGGATTATAGCACGTATTAATAATTATGAAATAGTGTAATATTCAAGGCTTATTAAATTACTTTATTTCCAGTAATTAAAGCTAAAAAACATTTTCTCATTTTTTGGCAATGTTTTTGTAATTTTTGGAGTACCTAGATAGGAGGTTTTCTAACATATTTTTTTAAAGATAGGTAATTATATAGAAGCTATTCCCTATAAAGTTAGGGTGAAATTGGTGTCGATTAAATAGTACAATATTGCGTTAGGAGATTTTGGCCGTGACATGTGAAATTGTATTTTATGTCGCATAAAAACTGACTAAAAAAATAGCTAAAAACGAAGGTAGGAGGTATTGGTACTTCATCGTCAATTTGTATCTTATGCACTACTCAAATTAATATGTAAATCGTATGCCATGCAATATTTTGGGAAGAGTATGTTTTGGCAAACGATACATTTGACTAAATAATATTTACTTAATATTACTAATGTTTGGGCAAAAAACGTTTCCCAAAATATCACATCGCAAACTATTTTACGCAAATTTTCATTTGGCAAAAAAACATTTGGCAAAACAACTTATCGCAATTTTTCAGTTAGCAAAACTCTTTGTGGCAAATTATTGTTTAGCAAATAATTACTTGGTCAAAGTTTCATTTTACCAAATATTATTTTGGTAAAATGAACTTGACTCCTATTTACGAAGCCTCTGATGCGAATATTGCCACATCTTTGTTAATCACTCAGTTATCAGAAAAAATAGATTCTTACACAAAAATTATCAAGATACCAAATCGTAAGAGGGTAATTAAGCCTTGGATTACAGTTGGTTTACTCAGATGCATAAAAAATAGAGATAAACTTCATCAAAAACTGAAAAGAAACCCAAATAATGAAATTATCAAAACCACCTATAAACGGTATAGAAATTTTTGCAACTCGCTGCTGAAACGTCTTAAAAGAGACTATGAAAAAACCCAAATCCAAACGGCGGCCAAGACTAACACCAAATCTCTTTGGGATGCTTTAAAACAAGTGACACACCTAAGAAGTAATAACAACCCTGCCTATGACTTAATCTCACATTCTGATCCGCAGAGCTCTGTCAATAACATTAATGATTTTTTTGCTTCTATCGGAAGAAACCTAGCTGAGAAAATACATAATGTACATACTAACAAATCGTTATCCTTGTCGTCTCAGCCTTTCTCGTTTTTTATGTCATCCACCAGTGAATCTGAAGTTAGAAGCACTATCTTAGGCCTTAAAAAGGGTAATACCTGCGGACGCGATAATATCTCTGGCAACTTTCTTAAAAGGTATCATCTTGTTTTAGTCCCGCCTTTGACCCACATTTTTAATCTAATGTTTTCAACCGGAGTCTTTCCAAACCCATTGAAATTAGCTGAAGTAATTCCTATTTATAAGAGTGGTGACAGGGGCTGTGTTAATAATTACAGACCGATATCCGTACTTCCAACACTGTCAAAAATAGCAGAAAAGCTTTTAAACAAACGTCTAATTGAATATTTTGAAACCAAAAACCTTTTATCCACATCACAGTTTGGTTTTAGAGCTCACACTTCGACAAGCGATGCTGTTCATAAGTTGACTGATCATATTGTTTCTAATCTTGATAACAAAAAAAAGTAGTCGCAATATTTTTGGATTTAACCAAAGCTTTCGACACAGTCTCTGCACCACTCTTGTTGGAAAAACTTGAAAGAATGGGTATCCGTGATAAACAGTTACTATTATTTCAGGACTATTTAACAAATAGACTACAAAGAGTGAAGGTTGGTGAACACACAAGTACTGATACACCCATAACCTACGGGGTACCGCAAGGTAGTGTACTGGGTCCCACGCTTTTTCTTGCTTTCATTAATGACTTGTGTAATCTCCAAATGACAAATGGCAAGATTGTAGCCTACGCCGATGATACCGCACTAATTTTTCACGGCGACACCTGGCAAGAGGCTTACGACTTTGCACAAACTGGCTTTAATAAGGTCTACTCCTGGCTTGCTGATAATGCCCTGACACTTAATGTTGAAAAAACAAAATACACAGGTTGGTCAAAAGTTCTGTTACTGAGTTTCTTTATCGATTACTGGCCATTAAAACAAATGAAAAGAAAAAATAAAAATGACATATTATTGACAGTTTTATAAGCTATAATTCCATACCACACGTATATCATATTTTGTTTATTTCACCATGGAATGGGGGTTGAAGGAGAATCGTGTCGCTGTAATTGCTCTGCACAAATGTGGGCAGCCACCGAATATGATTTTCAAGTTACTACAAAAGTTGAAAATCAACAAGCAATTTATTTATCGCACTATCCATAGGTACAGTAATACCTTGACCGTCGATGACCGAAAAAGATCAGGAAGACCACGCACCGTTCGGACACCAGCTGTGATCAAGGCAGTGAAGGCGAGAATCACGAGAAATCCCATCCGGAAGCAAAGTTATTGGCAATACAGATGACTGTGAAGAGAAGTTCCCCTAAAAAAATTATCAATGATGACCTTGGGCTTCACGCTTACCGTAGACGAAAGGGCCATCTGCTAAACGCACGATTGAAGGCTATGAGGTTAGCACGAAGTCGCGCTCTACTAAAGCGGTACGCACAAAACGGCCATCGAAAAATCTTGTTTACTGATGAAAAAATCTTCACAGTCGAAGAAAATTTTAACCGTCAAAATGATAGAGTATACGCTAAGAATAGTAAAGAAGCCAGCATGATTGCTCCGAGGGTCCAACGAGGTCACCACCCCTCATCAGTTATGATTTGGCTGGGGGTGTCCTATTCAGGGCTAAGTAAGGTTCATTTCTGTGAAAAAGGTGTGAAAACTGGCGCTAGAGTCTATCAAGATACCGTTCTGGAACCTGTTGTCAAACCCTTAAGCCACACTTTATTTCAAAACCAGCCATGGGTCTTCCAGCAAGACTCTGCCCCTGCGCACAAAGCAAAATCTACACAAGCATGGTTTCGGGCTAACAAAATTGATTTTATCGCGCAGGAAGAATGGCCATCCTCCAGCCCAGACTTAAATCCTCTGGATTATGCCATATGGCAACTTATTGAGGAGAAAGCATGTGCTAAGCCCCACATGAATCTCGACTCCCTTAAGCGCACTATTCTCAAGGCAGTCGCAGAATTGGATATGGTGGTAGTTCGTGCTGCCATCGATGACTGGCCTCGTCGTCTAAAGGCGTGTATTCATGCCAGAGGCGGTCATTTCGAATAATTTTAATACATGATAATCTTAAATATTTGTGCTTTCATTTGGTATATAATTCATTGTAGCATTATTTGTAAATTTAGTATTATTCATGTTTTCCATAGTTACAGAACTTAGTAACCAACTAGGTACATACCATTTTCCATCAATAATACCCAGATATCTGTTCACGATCACTAGTCTATAGTAGCACACTCCTGTACAGTCCAACCTTGTTTCTGTAATAAAATTACTCGGGCTTTCAACATTAAGTACCTAGGCATCGTAATTGACAATAATCTAAGCTTTGACAACCATCTTGACCTCCTGTCATCCAGGACCCGTAAATTATTATTTATTTTTAAGAACTTGCGTCATGTTGCCGACAAGAATGTCATTAAAATGGTGTATCTTGCTTTAAGCCAATCCATTATAAGTTATTGCATTACATTGTGGGGTGGTACGACTAAAGGCTCCAGCACACCGGATGCGTAAGCGTATGCGTAAGCGTGCACGTAGACGTACCATGACGTTGTAATCTCTGAAACCTTATGAGACATGGCACACCGCTTGCGTAACGTACGCGTGCACGTAGACCGATGCGTAACCCTACGCATTGCAGCTCTCATGAGACAACCAGGCTGCGTACTTACGCAGAGCGGAACGCATTGATGACGTTGTACTCAATGGCATTCCCTATTGGAGGTCACACCGAACAAATACGAACACGCACGTATCTTTCCTGCGCGTCACTACGCGCGTAACCACGCGCGTGACTACGCATTCATTAGTATTTGTTTACAAATAGTACCGGTACTACCGGTAGTAAGTGGTGTTTTATTTTGTTTTTAAGTAATGAATAACGATATTAAAGAAAAACTAACTGAATTAGTGCGAAAAAATTAGTCCATTTACTCAATCTTCGTCTGACATCGCGCACTAGAGTCGCAAACATGGCTGCCGCAGCGGCTGGGTACGCAAGGGACAGGTTGCGTTGCGTGCCGCGTAGACGTACGCGTAACCCGGTGTGTCAGGGGGTTACGTGCGTAACTACGCGCGTGTACACGCACGCGTAACCACGCGCGTGTCTACGCATCCGGTGTGCCCAGGCCTTAAAACTAAACTTTTGAAACTCGAAAGAGCCCAAAGAGCTGTCCTCAAAGTTAGCAACTTCTTACCCTTTCGTTTTCCATCAAATGAACTTTATTGTTTGTCTGATGTTTTGACCGTTAGGCAGCTTTTTGTTTTAAACACTATTCTAAAACAACATTCCCTGACTAAATTTGACCCCTCGCTAAACTCTGCTAAGCGATTGAAACATAAAGTTTGCCATTATAGTGATTCCTGGTCTACAACAATTTCTCGAAGATTTTTTGGCTTCCTTGGAAAATATTTGTATAATAAATTAAATGCTAAGGTTACTGTTTACCCGCTGACTAAATACAAATGTAAAAGGGTTACTACTACCTTTTTAAAAAGTTTAAGTTATGATGACACAGAAAATCTACTTATTGTCCCATCATAATTATTTATTTCTCGTAATGGGGAATGTCCGAAAAAAATCAAATTGGCTGAATATTTTTCTATAGGTAGGAATAAGGTCCCTTAGTAATAGAAAAAAGTTTCATAATTTTCGGATGCATGAAACAATTTTTAAAAATCAAAGTCTCTTCGACTTCACAAATGTATGAAAGTAACAGCAGAATGGAGATTATACCTTTGCCACCACCTGCCACAACCACAACATGGTATTAAAAAAAAAGATTCAAGACAAAATGTCAAAACTTTTTTTTTTAAATACGTGTAGTGGTTGTGGCAGTTAGCGGCAAAGGTATAACCTCGATTCTGCTGTTACTTTCATACATTTGTGAAGTCGAAGAGACTTTGATTTTTTTAATTTTTTTTTACGGAACCGAAAATTCTGAAACTTTATTCTATTACTAAGGGACCTTATTCCTACCTATAGAAAAATATTCAGCCAATTTGTTTTTTTTCGGACATTCCCTATTGTCCAAACATACATTAATACCAAAAACACACTCACACACACACACACACACACACACACACACACACCGACACACATTCTCTCTCTCACTGTTTGTCTTAATTTTGCTCAGTAAGAGGTACTTCATGGTACTTAATGCACCCGTTGGTCCACAGTTGGAGAGGCTGGTTATCTGTCATACACCAATTTCACCCTAACTTTATAGGGAATAGCTTCTATATAATTACCTATCTTTAAAAAAATATGTTAGAAAACCTCCTATCTAGGTACTCCAAAAAATTACAAAAACATTGCCAAAAAATGAGAAAATGTTTTTTAACTTTAATTACTGGAAATAAAGTAATTGAATAAGCCTTGAATATTACACTATTTCATAATTATTAATACGTGCTACAATCCTCCCAATTTTCTAAAATTTTATTCAGGCATTAAATTACTAAAGTGTATCGCAACTTATTTAAAAAAATAAGATTATAAAATACTTACTTATTTGGTTTAAAAAAAAACATTGCACCTAAATCGTTTTTATAGTTTCTTAATTTATGAAAATAAATATAATTTTACCATTATCCTGTTACGATTATATCAATAATATTTATTTCTGCCATTTGTTCCCTTTATACTTCGAATTCCTATATACTCCTGTCCTGCATTCCTGTATCAGTAAAAATAAATTATCATTTGCCAAACTTACGCTATCAATAAGTTAAGTGTGTGAAGTGTCAATTTTACCAAACATTTTTTTGGAATATAATATTTGGCAAAATAAAACGTTTGCGAAATAAACATTTGACCTAATAAAACTTGACAAAGTAAAAATATGCTAAATGATAATTTGACCAAGTGAATAAAATGCGAAATGTAAATTTGCCAAAGATTCATTTGGGAAATGAAACTAGTGCGATACGTTTTTTGGGAAGTGAAATTTGACCAAAAATAATTTGGCTAAACGGCAGAACCCCTAGTCAGAGTCATTGATATTTTCCGGATTAAATCCAAACCCACAGTGAATTTAATAATTATAATCGTTCGCTGCGTGTTCAAGTTCCATATTACTACCCCTCATCTGATAGGCTGTAGTGCGTTCTCAACTCGCGGCTATTGTAGCAAGTAGAGTGGGGTTAAAGTGGGGGGAGGAGGGTGATAGAGCACGACCACTTCAAGCCTCTCGTGCGACCTTTGCCTTTGTTCTTCGGGCTCGTGACTCGTGGTATGGTTTTCATGTAAAACTACATACAACACACACTACATAATTATACAAAACAACTTTCCACAAAAACTATATTTTATGTTCCGTTTCTCAAAAGAAATAATCACTCAGTTCCCTCGATTGACAGTTTTTGGGTTCCGTACCAAAAGGGGCCAAACGGAGCCCCATATTGCTGTCACTCATGTGTCCGTCTGTCCATCCGTTCGTCGTCTGTCATAAAAATCTAGTTTATTTTATTGCTAACCAAAGCAAATAATGTAACTCTCTTATCAAAATAAATCTCAGGACTAAAGGCTATGATGCTAATAAGGACTAGATCGTTAGTAGTCCTACTAAATTTAACACCAAAGCTCTTGGAATATTTTATTCAATATGGAAACTATGACTCATGATATTTCTGATGGTTAGAGCTTTGCATTCTAAAGGACATAGTTTCAGGATCCTAGCCATAATTTTATTTTGTTATTCTTTCTGAAATCAGAGATAACCTTATATTTCTTTAAGGTTTCTTTCTTCTATTTCTGAACCCTGTCGGCTCCAACGCGGGCGCCCCGCGGCGCTGCTTTGATCGTGCGATTGTTCTGCTAAATTACCGCCGCCGCCCACCGCCCGCCGCGCTCCTCCGCCCGCCCAGACATCAATGGAAGCCGCAACGTTATTGTGGCTAACTCCTATTGACATCGGGCGCAGGGTAGTGCAGTGGTTTGAAATGAAACAATTAGTGTCTTAGTGATTGAAAGCTGCAGAATGAAATAGGTAATTTAATTAAATGATGAGACCCCTAAAATGATAGATAAGTATAATTTTAATTCTATAGAAAACGTCTTTATTGCGCAGAAATGCAGTGTTTTCGACACCGCTATTCGTTATCATTAATTTTGGAAAGCCTTTATCATTCTACATGATTCTTGTAGATAATAATAATATAATTGTCTCCGTCAAACATTTATATAATACCTCAAGTTTCCCAACGAAATACTTTTTATAGACAGGTAGGTAAGTGTAATAATTTTACACCTTAATACAGTTTCCAAACAAATACCTGATATAATAAGCACAAGTTCTATAAACATACACACTCAGCACTCTTACGCAGACAAAGCATTCGCAAAAAGCTTTTTGGAACTCGTAAAGAATTCAGTACAAGCTCGCGTGTAGCGACCCCAGTCTGACGGCGTTATTTTGCGAAACCGAACCTTATTTCGTATGCATTGGGGTAGAAAGTGCAAGTGAGGAGGCGCGGGTCAGTCGCCCCAGTCTCTGGGGTACTCCCTCAGTAAAATTAACTCGCCCTCGCTCACCTGCCCTTTGAAGACGCCGCCTGTACACCCGCACGACACTATGGATTAGTAGTTTTACGTATGTCTTTAGCGGAAATCCGTGATTAAAGGTATACAAAGATTAATCGAACATAAGATAATTATTAACTAATATTCAAACAATAATGAATAATTGAAAAATATTAGAAAAAATCGACTCACCCGTAGCAGCTAAGACGGGACTGGAACCCGCACCCTTAGGATTCCGGCCCAATGCCAAACCAATTATGCTACTGAGTCGCTAGCGAGATTGGCGAAATTTTCTAATACTTTTCACGTTTCCGCTGTAGGCCAGCGCCATCTCATCAATGTGAAGAGAATTAACTTCGACATTCGTAAGCAACACCTTTACAGGTGCTAGACAAATCGATTAAGATGAAATAGCCATATAATTTTAAACTGTTAAAAGACGTCATAATGGGTGGTAGGGTAAAAGAATCGACGATTTAAAAATGCTTATTATGTGAGCTTATTTAAATAAAATATATTTCACTTTCACTTTCGAGTCCCATCTGAGCTGCTACGGGTGAGTCGATTTTTTCTAATATTTTTCAATTATTAATTATCTTAATAATATAAAAATAGCATTGTGAATGCATAAAAATCTAAAAGTTTAAAATTATATGGCTATTTCATCTTAATCGATTTGTCTAGCACCTGTAAAGGTGTTGCTTTCGAATGTCGAAGTTAATTCTCTTCACATTGATGAGATGGCGCTAGCCTACAGCGGAAACGTGAAAAGTATAAAAATAGCATTGTGAACGCATAAAAATCTAAAAGTTTAAAATAATGTTCAAACACCAATTACTTTTTTGTAAAAAAGATAACAAAACCATTCGTATTGATATTGCATTATTGATCCTTAAATATAATTTGACGTTCATAATTTACTAATACCTACCTGTAAATACCAATTCTAGAGCGGTTTTTAAATGATTTTTTATTATTTTGATTTATTATTCCTGTTCATATAAAAACAGCAGTCAGTTTCTCCAGCGGGTGTACCCACAGAAATAGCAATTTCATTTAATTTTAATGCGTCTGTTTGCCGCGGGGCGCGGGGCACAGTGGGGCGCGCCCTGCCAACTGTTTACTTTTAACCAGGGCTCAACCAGAGCTAAGCCTTTCATAAACAAACCTAGCCTCTGGTCCTGGTTAGTACTAACTGAGGGACTATACAGAAAATTTTCACTTGTAGATTTTAGGTATCTATTTGAACTTAACTAATTTTAATGAACTTAGCTTAGAAGGCGTTGTTGTAAGCACAAGAAGTAAGCGAAAACGCACTTTCAACGTGCGCTATTGAATGCGTCTTGATGAAAGTGAAAGGGAACGGGACAGCGCTCGAAAAATCGGTCGTATGAAAACACACCTACAACGTTCACCTCTCGAGCTTACGCGCTCACTAGACGTAGGCATGAAATAAAACTTTTAACGGATACTAGCTCGGTTTTATTGACCCAGTCCTCCGTGACCGCATTATAAAAGTACTTTTAATAAAACATGCGCTAAATTAAAAAGTTCGTAGTATTTTATTTGACACCTACGTTTTGTAGCAAATGCTACGAGAAATCGTAGCATCTACGGTCGTAGTGGCTACGTTGAATTGTCGTCGTAGCATTTGCTAATGTTTTATATTGCATCATTTTTATTTCAATTATTTATTATTCATAGACTTAATGTCATTAGGCATTCGCCAACAGCCAACCGGTAAGGGTGTTAAAACTTGGCAGTATAGCAGAATTTTATAAAATAAGAGTAAAATAATGTTATAGATCTGACTATTACGTACGTAATAAAGTATTGTACTTACTTAACAGCGTCGCACTTTGTGTGATAAATAAGGCACTATGAGCTTCAGGTACTTCTGAAGCCGTCTTTACGTGTGTTAACGTTAACCATTCTGGTATAACTTATTAATGCCTACAAGGAAAATGTGTAGTCAGCTCTCGTAAGCTGCTTTATCTGTTTTTCGAGAGTGGTTATAAATAACGTTATCCTTTAGGGATTACTTGAAACCCTTTGGGAAGTTTTTATGTAGCCCATTTATGCGTACAAAAGCATATTTGATAGAGTCTTAAATAAAATAATCTAGGTGCTTTTTGTTTTTTATGGTAACGATGGTTATTTCATTTTTTTCAAATATACCACAAATTTATATCCGTTTAACTGGGAAAATAGTTATAAGTATGCTTTTTAGAAAAGTGTCAGTTGAATCAGTCATCAGAACTAATTAGAAAATCTCTAATCTGGTTTTTATTGAATAAAACAACCGGTCAAGAGCGAGTCGGACCGCGCACCAAGGGTATAGTTCATACCATCATATTAAATAAATACACTGCGATGTAGATTATTGCATTATTAAATCCAAATTTCAAGTTGATGGCATTAGCAGTTCTTGAGATATCCAGCTATGAGAGAAAGACAGACAGACTGAGTCACACCATAAGGGTTCCTTTTTACCATTTTGGTACGGAACCTTAAAAAGATCTTTATTCAGGACAAGCTGTTGCAGATCGAAGACTAAGTCTCTGAAATTTTCTAACAGTCAAAGGTTTTAATTTTCGTTTATTACGGAATATGGCGTTCCCAGAAGTATATTTTTCAGCGTTTTGCTGTTAATTTATAAAAAGGCACTATAAGTAACCCCTTTTGGAGACATTCGTGTCTAGCGACAAGTAAGCTTGTGATGGTTGCGAGTGCCTTGGATTTGTGTTATATAAGTAAAGTAAGGCAACTGCGGGTAAAATGCGGAACCTTTACCTTGAAGGACATTGCAGGTGTTTCCTATTATAGTTTAGGTATGCTTAATGATATAAACCAGCGGTTCCCGAATGGTGTTCTGCGCAACCCTAGGGTTCCGTAAGAGGCTCTCAGGGGTTCTGCGAAAATTAAAAAGAAAATATCTTCTTAAAAAGTTCTTCTTCCAAAATCAAACTATGCTTACAAGATGTGTACACCAAGCCAAAAAGCCGCAATATGGTGTGATTTCATGTAAAAAAAAACAATCTTACAGTTAGTTTACTTCTTACTTGAGCTATGGTTCCGCCCAAAAACGATAAACCAAAAAGGGTTCCGTAACCAAAAGAATTCGGGATCCGCTATAAACTTTACTAACGTCAATCAAATAATGCATATTTTCCTTACTTCTCTTAAGTTTTCTGGGTACATTAATGAAGAATGTTAACAAAACAGTGTTGTTTACTTCTAAGTAAGAGTCGTAACTTAGTTATTTTGTAGACATCTTGAGCAAGTAGTTATATACTTTTGAAAAAATAAGGTGATTCGCTCTTCCAATTTTCATTTCAATTTCAGCACTTAAATCTAAATAAATCCAAAAATTTTTAGCGTTTGAAACATGTTATTTTTAAATATTTGCTGAAAACTCTTCTGTTTAAAAACAGTGTTGCCAGTAGGTAGTCGTTTCAGGCTCCTGAAATAATATAATAGCGACAAAAAAATAAATCTGTTATTCTGTAAAAAAACCGTGTTTTTACTGTGTTTCGAGCAACATACTATCTCGATACTACCTATTTTTTGCATTTTGGAGTTCAATTATTAAAAAGTACGAAATAATACGATGTGAACCATGGTACGACATACCGCAAAGGTAAACCGTACCAAAGGTACGATCTGGCCTGAGCTTTATTTTATTTAACCGTCTCTAATTCCGTAATTGGTGTATAATTATCGGCTAATTGGCTGTCTATTGTTCAACATCAACCTTTAATAGGTAGTTAACCCAGGTGGATTAACAAAACATTGACTTGGGTCGGTTAACCCAGTCGGTTCACCGTTCGAGTATCGATCCAGCCGAGCAATAATTGCTCGCACAAACATTCGAGTGCTCACACGATTGCTCACTTCGCTCTGTAAGGGTTGTTAGGGTCTAGTTGCTCTTAATATTGAAATAAGAGGTCTGTTGTTTGTCTGTTAATTATCATTTCGTATTCAGTTTAAAATCCTTTTAGCTTTTAAGAATACGGTGGAATTGTAGATGAATTGATAAATCGTAATAAATATGAAAACTTATTTCGAAATAAAAGTAAATCTAAAATTTAAAAGAATTGAGATATGAATTCATTTACTATGGAAAAAATTGAAGTTTAAATAGAAAAATGTTTTTTTTTTTAAATACGTTTAGAAATGGTTGAGGTATAAGGGGTTTGAAGAAATGCCAAGTTCAATGCAATATGTGTTATATCACATACGAAGTAAGGTTCGCGTACGTCTCGATGACGTCATAAGGACCCCCCCCCAAAATAACAGTGTTTTAGCTCGTATAACGCAAAAGTACTGGCACTAAAGAAAATACTTTTATTTTTTTTATATGACATTTTCTGTCATTCTGTTGTTGAAAATTGTGTAGTGAACAAATATAAAATACACTGAAAATAAACATGGACCGTTTTACTCCCCAAGAACGTGGAATAAATATGGATTTAGTGAGGGACGCTTTTCCAGGCCGAGTTATCTCTCGTTTTGGCGATTTGCCTTGGCCTGCAAGATCACCCGATCTGACCAGTCCAGACTTCTTTCTTTGGGGTTTTTTGAAATCTCGGGTGTATGTGAACAAGCCACAGACTCTCGCAGCTCTAAAAGAAAACATTCGTCAAGAAATAACGAACATATCGCAACGTTACGGCAAGTTATGCAAAATGTCATAAATAGGGCTCAAATGTGTATCAACTCTGGAGGTCACCATTTAAAAGACATCATCTTTAAATCCTAATGGTACGAAATTTAATGGCACAAATATACATTTAAAAAAACCTAAATCTAGTTTTCTAATTTAGAAAAAATGTTATAGCTGAACCAAATAGGGTCTTTACTTTTGCGCCACCCGATATTTCTTCACAGTTAATCATGTGGTGGCATTTAAGCTTTCTGATAAGCCACTAAACAAAAATATTTACCGATCCTCATTGTATAATGCATTTAATGGATTGGGAATTAAACGTAACTAATTTGGTAACCGGCGTCCATTATTGTTAATCATGCAATATTTTAATATGGAAATATCTTTTGCAACTGACCAGTGGCTGCACGCAGTTTCATCCGAAAATAAATTGCTGGATCAAATTATTATCATCTGCTTTGTTTGCGAATTTTAATGAACATTGATTAAAATTACAGAAATGTATCATCAGACGGATTTAGACGAATTGGTAGAAAAAAAAAGAAGGGGTTTTTTATTTCAATAGGCGTGTAGCATTTTATACACAGAACAAAGAATTTTTTAGTTGAAAACTGACCTTACAAGTTTTAAAAAATACGCCAAATACATAATTCTTTATTAAAGGTACTTTACTCGAAAAATTGCAGAAAATCCTCGGTAAAGAGGCCGTTGTGAGCGGAATTTGAATGAACCGTTGAAATGAGCAGTGTACCGAGTAACCGGCCCTGTGGAGAGGCTAATAAAGTGAAATAAATTGGGGTACGCAGTTGAGAGCGACTCACGGAACTTTTTTGTTCTTTCAACTTCCTACGAGTCGGATGAGATGGAACCAAATTATGTAACAATACCGAAACAGGTGGATAGTGTTGCTTAAACTGAACATCTTTTTCCAAGGAACATAGGTCGACAAATATTTTTTTCGCTTTTCCATTTTTCGACCTATGTTCCTTGGAAAAAGTTGTTCAGTTTAAGCCACACTATCACCAGTTTCAGTATTGTTATGTTACCTAATTTGGTTCCACCTTATACTTTTGATTGCTTGAAAATATTCTAACCCCATAACAAGTATACGATATTATTAACGAAGTTTAGTTATGGTGTAACAAAAAGACATGAAATAACTAACATAATCAAGATTAAGGGATCCTTAAATATTATAAATCAAAATTTACTTAAGTATGTTAGGTTTTTCTTAATATATTGAGGTTCACCAATACTACAAGTATCGTGCGATAAGTGAAAATGGTTCTGTGAAACTTATGAAGCTAAATAATCTGTATTCGCGTTAAACCTTGACTTTTATAGAACAACATTTTCAAGCATAATATATTTCCAATTACGTGTTGGCACGTATTTGAACGTAGTACTTCCATTAGCTTGACCGACCTGAAACGGCCTTGTCCTAGTTTGTAACTGAGCTTTGTTTTAGGTCTATAGATTAAGGTAAATATATCAACTAGCATTATAAGGAATACGTATTTATTAATTTAATTAGTTTCAAAGTTTTTACTCCTTCCGTAGGTACCTGCCGGTTTCTTTTTACTTTCGAAATTCATTGTGTAGATTTGATTGCATACGTACAGATGATTTCAGATTAAAATTAACTTAATAAGCTCTGCAAACAGTAACAGTGTTTTATTGTGGACAGGTAAAAAATAAATCGCATTTAAAACATGCTACAATTATTAAGATGAATAAATAATGAAAAATATTAGAAAAAATCGGCTCACCCGTAGCAACTTAGACGGGATTCAAACCCGCACCCTTAGGATTCCGGCCCAATGCACTACCAATTATGCTACCAAGCCGCTGAGGGATGTGGCGAAATTTTCTAATACTTTCCACGCTTCCGCTGAAGATCAGCGCCATCTCACCAATGTGAAGAGAACTACTTCGACATTCGGTTGTAGCACCCTTGCAGGTGCCAGACAATCAATTAAGGTGAAACAGTACAATTTTAAACTTTTTTTTAGATTTTTGCATTCACAATGCTATTTTTATATTAAGATGAATAAATAATGAAAAATATTAGAAAAAATCGGCTCACCCGTAGCAACTTAGACGGGATTCGAACCCGCACCCTTAGGATTCCGGCCCAATGCACTACCAATTATGCTACCAAGCCGCTGAGGGATGTGGCGAAATTTTCTAATACTTTCCACGCTTTCCACTTCCTAAGGGTGCGGGTTCGAATCCCGTCTAAGTTGCTACGGGTGAGCCGATTTTTTCTAATATTTTTCATTATTTATTCATTTTAATATAAAAATAGCATTGTGAATGCAAAAATCTAAAAAAAAAGTTTAAAATGCTACAATTATAATTTGTTTAAAACTATATTTGTTCGAAGGAAACAGTATTTTACTGGAAAGCCTTAAAAATAGAAAAGCGAATCGACAACTTAATCCAGTTCCATAGAACTTTATAATGGCAGTTTAACAGCTTCCTGCGAAGCTCTATTCGATTAGTAGGTACCGTAAGTTTTATGTAATCGGTTTGCCGTTATCTACGTTTCTTTTTTAAAACGTTTGAGCGTCAATGGAACGCAATCAAGATATCGCTTGCTTGATTTTTAGTTAAAAGTATATGTACAATTGTACATGTCACAAGCAATACGTAAAAAACATTGAACAATGTGAAATTCGATATCTACTTGTGTATGATAGTCATAAAAGTAATACATTTTTGTGTACCTAATTAATCTGTTCAAAATCAAAAACAAAATCTCAAGCAAATCACTTATCAAATGTATAATGTTTAGTACCTATTTACGATTTTATTAACATAATTTATGCAGCTTTTTTTAAAAGGTTTAATTAAAAATTTGCTGTTGATTCAGGTATTCCGAGGTCATAAATATTCTGATTTCCTTACATATTTTGGTCGATACTTTCCTACTATTTTATTTATAAAGTGAAATGAATATTAGCCCCAGTTTTACTGTCGCAATTCCGTCCACTAATTTAACCCGTTTGGCCCTAAGTAATTAACTCCTGCCCGCGATGTTCTGAGAAAACCTTCGGAAAATCTACACTACAATCAAATAAGCCATTAGCACTCGGAAGTGTCGCGTGACTAGATTTTTGCTCATTTTTCAAGTAGGTTAAGTTCGTATAAACGTAATTATGTACATCCATAGCCGTACGCTTGTGTACTAATAGCGTTTGCAGAGATCATAGTATAGTATTTTTTACACTTGCTGTGATTGTAATTTACACTTATCCTTTATCACTAAAAAAAATATTATTTTAAATATTAATTTAAATATTTATTTTTTTTATATATTAACCCTGACCTAAATAAAAAAAGTGAATCAATTAATCATTTTTTGGCGAGATTCTATTTCATATTGGTCATCCTATTTAGATTTTTTTTAATTTCACAAAATTTTGTGGAATGGAAATGGAACAAGCAAACAAAATATATCAAAGAACTAGCTTTTGCCCGCGACTTCGTTCGCGTGATTAAGATAGTTTTGCATTTATTTTGATAGTCACGGATTGCCAATAATATACCTAGGTATTTATCTGTAGACCTCATTTCACACATTTAAATTTTCTCATAAAAATTCATGTAGGTACAAACTGGAACACTCTGTAGCACCCTGTATGATGGGAATTTTCCAAAACCCTTTCTTAGTGCTCACCTACACCATGAAAGGTATTTACCCTCCAAAAATGGTGTCTCTACCTTCATACAAACTTCAACACCCTGTAGCACTCTGTATAACGGGAATTTTCCAAAACCCTTTTCGTAGTGCTCACGTACATTATAAAAGGAATCTACCCTCGAAAAATGGTGCTTCTACCTTCAGCCCTATACAAATTCCCATACAAACTGGAACAACCTGTAGCACCCTGAATAACGGAAATTTCACAAAACTCTTTCTTAGTGCTTACCTACACCATGAAAGGTATTTACCCTCCAAAAATGGTGTCTCAACTTCAGCCCTATACAAATTCCCATACAAACTGGAATACCCCGTAGCACCCTGTAAACGAAAATTTTACAAAACCCTTTCTTAGTGCTTACCTACACCATGAAAGGTATCTACCCTCCAAAAATGGTGCTTCTACCTTCAGCCCTATACAAATTCCCATACAAACTGGAACACCCTGTAGCACCCTGAATAACGGAAATTTCACAAAACCCTTTCTTAGTGCTTACCTACACCATGAAAGGTATTTACCCTCCAAAAATGGTGTCTCAACTTCAGCCCTATACAAATTCCCATACAAACTGGAATACCCTGTAGCACCCTGTATAACGAAAGTTTTACAAAACCCTTTGTTAGTGCTTACCTACACCGCGAAAGGTATCTACCCTCCAAAAATGGTGTCTCTACCTTTAACCCTATACAAATTTTCATACAAACTTGAACAACCTGTAGCACCCTGTATAACGGGAATTTTCTAAAATCCTTTCTTAGTGCTCATCTACATCATGAAAGGTATCTACCCTCCAAAAATTGTGTCTCTACCTTCAGCCGTTAGGGCTCCACGCCTATCCCAACAATCAATCAATTTAGAATTTTATATGTATAGATTTAGATCTGTTATCATAATTCAACAGTTACCTAAGTGTAAAAAAATTTAGGCAAACTAAAAATGATTTTTAACCAACTCAATTTATTGTTTGTTTTCTTTGTACAACTTAGAGCAGTATGTACCTAGTTAAAAAGTGATAATAAGGAATATACGTCAATTATAAAGTTAACCTATAAAACGTACTACTTGCTACACACTTATTGAAATTAAAAATCACTGTGCTGTTGTTTTTCCTGCAAATCATTTAAACTGATTTTTACAAGGTCTTATGAGGTTTGTGAACCGATGGCTTCTTTGACATTCACAAGTGCTGCTACCAGCCTAGACTGAAGAAATAAATGACTTTCAGTTTGAGTTTTGAGTTTGACATATTTCTGTAATCTTAATCAATGTTCATAAAAACTTCGCCGTTTTGGAAGATTCGAAGGTTTGTTAGAAAGATAAATAAAACCTATTCCTCTTGTTCGGTACTACAATCAATAAAGTACGAGGACGTTGGTAGTTAGGCCGTCTCTTAAATAAAAAAAAACAAACCTATAACCATAATAATTGTAGCCTATGTGGGATTTACTCGGATCAACTTATCAGGGACTTGCTGGTCGATTTTAGTCAATTAGTGTTTTTATCGACAATCACTTGTAAAATCTAGTCGCAAATCTAATTTCAATGAGATGGCGATTCGATTTTACAAGCAATTGTCGATAAAAAGCAGTTGACTAAAATCGACCAGCAAGTCACCGGCCAAGTCAACCCGTTTAAATACTACAAAAAATACCTACTAATCTACTTTTTATAAATGAAATATCTCATAGGAAAAATAATACGTCTGTCATTTAAAATTCTAGACGATGACTCAAAGAATTTACCCTAACTTACGTCAATCAGTAATGTTTTATGTAGATTTGATAACAACAGCGAGATCAAAAAGCCAGGATAAGATTGAATTTACTGGATGAAACATCACTCGTCTCGATTTCGAGGAAAAAACCCCAAGTAAAGTCCCCGTAATGACGCCGCGACGTTGCCGGGAACAAATTGGATTTCGGCTAAACAAGCTGTTAGGATTACTCATTCACCGTAGTATTTTTAACGACGACATTCATCGGATGAAAAACCCTTTTGGGTACAGTAATTGCGTTGAAGTATTTATCTAGCTAGATGTTATATTTTTATATTATGCCCTGCCCTTTTAACTATATAATTTTTGCTTTGTTCAAAAGGACTCTGAATCGTCTTTGGATATCGAAGAACTATTTTTCGGGACGGAGGAACCATGTCAACTAACAGAAACAAAGATCGACTCAAAATCCTTTTGAAACAGTTCTCACTCCCGCAACCGGTCTCGTATTAGAAGGAAATGATACTAATGATCATTTCTGTTTGTTGTCAGGTTCCGAAGTTCCGATCGGGGGTCGCGCCGTGGGACATCGCTTAGCAAATGAACAGTGAACGAGGGTCCGACCAGCAGAGCACAACCACACTACCCGTGAACATGATTACGAGCCGACACAAAAGATAGGTATTTCTGAAGTGCAATAAATAAAAAGTCAAGATGGCAGAGGGACCTCAGACGATATGGCAGAAAATCGACGGCACCACCATCCCTGTGGTAAATCTCGAGGTCCGGGAGATCCGAGAGGTTCTATGGGAAAAAATAAAGGAGCCCAGGTCTCAAAGGAAAATCATCCTGGTCATAGTATCTATAGCTCTGCTCCTGGACAACATGTTATACATGGTCATTGTGCCGATTATTCCGGACTACTTGAGGTACATTGGCGCATGGGGAGAGGAAGCGTACGACCATGTCGTCACCTTAGAACCCATCAGGGAAGGCAATAGAACTATCATACCGACTAAAATCATCCCAGCCACGCATGAAGGTCAGGAGTCAGCAACGGGGCTGCTGTTTGCGTCAAAAGCTATTGTGCAGCTCATGATCAACCCTTTTTCTGGTGCCTTAATTGATCGCATCGGGTACGACTTACCCATGATGTTCGGACTCGTCATAATGTTCCTCTCTACTTCTGTATTCGCGTGCGGTCGCAGTTATGGTATGCTGTTTTTTGCAAGAAGTTTACAAGGCGTAGGCTCCGCTTTCGCTGACACCTCCGGCCTGGCCATGATAGCTGACAGATTTACCGAGGAGTCTGAGAGATCTAAGGCCCTTGGAATTGCCCTCGCATTTATTAGCTTCGGCTGCCTCGTGGCGCCACCTTTTGGTGGTGCTCTTTATCAGTTCGCTGGCAAAGAAGTACCATTTTTGATCCTCGCTTTAATATCTTTGATAGACGGGTTTATGTTGCTACTGGTAATGAAGCCTTTAAAAACCCAAATGATGGAATTTAATCAACCAAAACCTGCTGGTACGCCAATTTGGAGACTACTCATAGATCCTTACATCGCAGTGTGTGCCGGAGCGCTGATGATGTCGAACGTCGCTTTAGCTTTTCTCGAACCAACAATTTCGTTGTGGATGGAAGATAACTTGACTAAAGATAATTGGAAAATTGGTATGATATGGCTGCCAGCATTCTTCCCGCACGTGCTTGGTGTGATAATAACAGTAAAGATGGCTAAAAAGTACCCTCAACATCAGTGGTTGATGGCAGCTGGGGGGCTTGCTTTGGAAGGTCTCTGTTGTTTCATCATACCATTCGCAAATTCATACAAGATGCTGATGATTCCAATATGTGGGATATGTTTCGGGATAGCTTTAATTGACACAGCGCTATTACCGACGCTCGGCTATCTAGTCGATGTACGGTACGTCTCAGTATACGGAAGCATTTATGCCATTGCTGACATATCATACTCATTCGCATATGCGGTGGGTCCCATCATCGCCGGAGAAGTGGTAGAAGCCATAGGATTTACAGCCTTGAACTTTCTCATCGCTTTTAGCAACTTGCTTTACGCACCAATGCTTATGTACTTAAGACATATCTACGATTTCAAGCCTTTCGAAAACGAAGCTAACATTTTGATGGGTGACCCACCAGATAAAGAATATCAGACATACAGTCTGCAAGAACAGAGGCCCGTAAACGGGGAATTTAAGAACCATTTAGAGTACACTAACGTTTCTGGGCAAGTGGGTACTGAAGAGTCGAATGTTGACGTTAACACGGGTTACTCTTACGACCAGTCATATCAAGGAGGGTATCAGAATTATGGGCAGGGGTACGATCAGCAGCAGCAGCAGCAGCAACCACAGCAAGGTTACCAGCAAGAGTACCAACCACAGCCACAGCCACAGCAAGGCTACAGCCAGCCACGGCAGCTGCCCGCCCAGCCGCAGCCGCCGGCGAGCAATCCCTTCAGGGCAGCGGCGGCCGCCCCCGCCCCCGCCCCCGCCCCGGCCCCCGCACCCCCCGGCCCCGCCATTAAGAACCCTTTCCGGCAAGGCTTCTAGAGCGCTCCTATTTCAGTGTTGTTGTCTATATTTTTGAATTTACTTGTTGTGTAATTATAAATATCTTATATTTGGATACTACTTCGATCACTGAGCTGCATCACATCGGCGGCGAGTTATTTAGTGTCTCATAGATGTCTAATACCTAGCTGTGCTTGTAATTACGGTATTGTAGAATATCTCAATGGCTGTTCTTAAAATGTCGTCGTTGTTAAAGTTGAACCAATCATATCACGCACGGACGCCATTTTAAAAGTGGCCATGATGTTTTTCTTGTTGATATTGTATTGTTCAGATGTAACTTGATACAACTGTTGATTATGACTTCTTAAAGTATAAACGACTTCTCCAAACTAAGAAGAACCAACACGTCGTCGCATGACCAAAGAAATATGGGAGTATATTTAGAATAATTGTATGCACTATTTGTAAAATCAGAAGAGAATCGAAATCATAGATAAATATAAAATGATAAATAAGAAACATTTTGAACAAAATACATTGCGTATTTACAAACATAAAATGTTACACTGATTTTGCAAATTGTAATAAATATATCATTACCATAACAATTTTAAAATAATGTAATTTTAAGATAGACTGTTAAAAAGTAAATTGTACTTACCGTGTACTGGTCAGTCACGAAAACTCCTAAGAAAGCACAAAAACTTATTTTAAAAGCCTAAGACAAAATATGTGATCTTTTGGCACTTACCTTTATAAGTTAAAAAAGGATAAAACAAGCATTGTATTCCGAAATGCTATATTGTCGTTTTCACATAATCATAATCATGTACATAATTATTGTAAATTATGTACAAAGTAAAGTCTAAATCATACAAGAAAGAGATTTGGTACGGTCGGAAACCATTATAAGTCTTCAAAAGAGAAGATTAAGCCACTCAACGTCTGCTACGCAAGCGTGATCTTGGTAGCTTTAACCTAACCTAACCGAAACTCCTCTCTGTGTGGCCTAGGCTTTAATTTAAACATTATCCGGCGTGTACCTGTGAATATGTTTGTACGCTAAGGCGTTAGTCAACTATCATTTTATTTTTTAGATTATTAAATTTTAAATAGGATAGAGATTCCTTCCTCTGCTATTTCAGCAATACTAGTGTAAATCATATAACTATATCGCTTTGGAATGGATATTCGACGTTATATCAATTAATATATCAATTAGTGATAACTTAGGCAACCAACTTGTGATAAAGTTGCAACCAAGGTAACGAAACATATCAGAATCTTTTGATTCACTTAGAATAAGTTTAGTGTATGTGTAAGTTAAGGTGCGTTTTAGTGTACAGTCTTGATGTCTTTATTGATCTAGTAGCTACTGTACTGTTAGGGATTGTAACATTTGATTTGCACTACCGTGAGGCCGTTTAGTATCGGCAGAAACTTGACAAACGTTTAAAATTAACTACAATGTTCAATAAAAAGGACACAAAATGTTAAAACTGATAAAAACATTTATCCAAACGAGAATGTTTAAACATTTAAGTAAAACATATCATTCGGTATACACCAATGTAGAAAAGGATACGAAAAAGTGTTTTTAACAAAAAATATCTACCCCAATTATTATTCTCCTGCTGATCGGCCTCCACAATCAATATGATTTGCAGACAAATAAATTTACAGCAGATATCGGAATAATAATAAAAATATCTAAATAATTGTACAAGAAGTGACGAGCCCGAAATGTCAATTGCGAGTGTATAAAGATAAAAGTGATTATTGTGAATAATGTTCGTATGATAAACTATATAATCGAGAGTGCTTCGACTCGATTCATTTGCCGATTAATCGATCGCTTCTAGCGTCGTCCCAATTTGAGCGATTCTACGATTCGTTAGAACATAGCCTGCAAAGTACAATAGCGACCGTAGTAACCATCCTCCACTGCACTAAATTTCAATAAGCACAAAATTAACTTAGTGTATCGAAATATTTGGTGTTTTATAAGTAAATACGTTGCAAAACTGACCCGCCGACTTTTGAAGAAAAACGCGCATGGAGTGCTTAGAACGTCATTATTGGAAGAGACAAATTGTTTTAACGAAAAAAGTGAAAAATTCTAATAATTCAAAAGAAACGAAAGGATAAAACTGAAAAAGTGTATTTGTCTCTTTCTAATTCTATGGTATATTTTCATCAAGGTACAGTGTTGACAAATTGCAACTGAGTCTAACGTATTTATAAATAAAATATCTTTATTCAAAACCATATCATAGGGAGGTTACTGATTCCTAAAACCTATTTAAAGTCTGGAACATATTAATCCTATTACGAAATTGTAAAAAAGCGATCTCTCTTAAAATTATAATTGTAAGTTAGAGTCAATTTTCGTGTCAAATTCTCCCGAAATTCAATTAATTAGTAGTCAGCACAGAGTTATTATTATTATATAAAGTTTATAAACTTATATTTAAGTAGCAATCGCTTCGTGTATTTTGAGTGGATTAGTTTATATGATTTTGTATATAGAAATACTTCTGTATATGAAAATAAGTACCTATAAATATTTTAGCTTATTTTAAAAGAACAATTTTATCAACAACATATTAATTATTTTAAAAAGATTAATAGAAAAACATATCACAAAAAGCAACGAAATTAACTATTCAAAAAGTACTAAATTATAATTTGCTTCAAAATACACGAAAGCTTTAGAATTATGTTGTGAATTAACGAGAACGTATGCAATTAATTGATATGCGTGCGATTATATACTTTACTGGATATACTATTGTATGATAACTATATATTTATATCAGCAATAACGCGACCGATATCACATACATATCACTAGGTTTAAGGATATACAATTTTGCTATATTTATGTGAAAGATCTGATGTATTTATTACAATCCTATTACCTGATGTTTTTGTCGTTTCCCAAAGAAATTTGTAAAGTATTTGTAACTTCTAATACTTAATTTGTTTTAATTTTATCGAAGATTTAAAATTAGGTATATAAGTATGTAAAAAAATACGATTAAGTAAGTGGCGAGGTGAAAGAAAGTAGGAAGAAAGAAAAAAGAACATTGAATGTATGTATCTTAGCTTAGCTTAGGTACATACTTTCAATGTTTTTGGTTTGAAACCAGCTGTGAAATTGGCGGTAACTGTATGTTGTTGGTCATCAAAACTTAATGTTTCTTTGGGATTCACTTCAGATTCATAGCTACGAGGATTGTCATAAATAAAGAGTATTCTATATGCGTATTTTAGTATTGTATCGTGTGAAAGATGTGGTAGATACGCACCTGTGATGTGAGGCCTACGCTACATTGACGATTATGCCACCACGAGAATCTACAAGCAAGCAAAAAATAAATATAGTGAGGTGTTCTATATCGATTAATGTCCTTAAATGCATACATTGATGTTTTTGAGCGGTAGAAAGAGCTTTGGAAAGCGGAGCTAGGTGATAGATGGATTGTGTTAGGAATAGATGAAGTATGCGAAGTACTTGACATAATATCACCATAATTATTTTGACGAATCGAATCGTCGATGTAGCATAGGCCTTATATTGAGAAACGTATTTTTTATAATAACATGTCTTTTACTTTGGGGCACTGATTTACTGGTGTTTATACATTGTTTGACTTAATAATGTGATTGAGGATATATTCCAATGTATGATGATATCTTATATTTGCATAATTTATTTATGCATTGGTAAAGAAAATAAACTACACTGCGACGTCACGAAAATCGCACTTCTTCAAAAATTTCTTCAAAGTACCTACTTTTAATCCTATCTAATTTAGTGGTAAGTAAGTATACTTTTACCCCTTCGGACATAGCCAACATTCTCTCAAAACCGTTGGAATACTCGTCGAACGGAATCAAGTGCTGAGATTCAGTTTCCGAGCAACATTACACTGCGCTGCCGTGCATAAGCTATAATGCCGCTAACCGACATGAAGCCGAATTCGATTTTTCAATACCATTTGACACAGAATAACATGCGCTATCGAACTATCCGACCCGTTTTTTTCTATCTTTTTAATTTCCTGAGATAGCGACACGAAAAACGCCGTTATTTGATCAACTTTTAGAAATATACAATGCTTTAATGCCGTTAATTACGATTCCATAGCTATAACGCCGTTAACATTTTATAACAAATGTACACTAAACCTTCCCCGTCATTTATAATTAAGTTATTACTTAATTTCCGTTAGCTAATTCTACCAAACTTTCATGCGGTTAAAATATTTTAACTGTTTTGTAGTCAAGTTTCCTTTAAAGTCAATATTAAGTGTAGCTCTACATAGAGTTTTATAAATAAGTTCACCTAAAAGTTCTTTAAAATACCTATTCAATGATTTATCAAAGTTTGAAATCGGTTTAGTTTTCAAACAGCGACGATTTTTAATTAAAACGCGTATATCTCGAAATGGCATTTTTGCAGTTAACGGCATTATAGCTTATGCACGGCAGTGCGACACTTTTTGAATATACAATTTCACTTGAGCAACTTCATGAGCAGTAGTATCCATCTTGAGTGCCTACTCTTTTTTTTAATTGAGCTATTAATTAAAGTGTTTTTCTCCAAAGTCTCGATAGCGGATTTACCCGCATTTTGCTGAATTAACCCCTTTTATTTTATTATGGCGGCGCAAGCAATAAAAAACGTGAGCTAGCAGTAGCAACTGGCCAAGTTTAAACTTATTTTCGAAGAGGTGCTATTTTTCTGACGTTGAGTGTAAGTACTTTTTGGCTAGGATGGCTTTAAGGGCCCTTTCAACACTAGGCATCTAAAAAGGTAAGATTAGAATGTTACTAAAATATTAGTGATAACAATAATATGCTATTTTGCCTTTTAAGAAGTTCCTCTGTTTTTTTCTCATATGCCATGAAACGTCATTTGATACAAGCCAGTGGTATAGTGGGTCCGATATGCAATCCAACTGTACTACATAGATTATTGTAGTCGAGAATATCACGACGACGAAGTTATTTATAGTGAAAGTGTTTCTAAACTCATTCACTGGCATATTTGAGCCATACTTAATATGGTAATCCAGCTGCTAGTCATTTGACAAACATTCTTCATAGAATTTTTTTTAACATGGTAATACTGTACTTTACAACTCAATATATTTTAGAATTGAAAACTATCAAACTAGGTATTTGCTGTTTTTGAAAGTAATTGTCATGATATAGTTGGTGTTTTAGAAGTGTATTTTGTTTTTATGTCTTGCATGGTTGAGTGTACAAGTTGTATGTATTTTTGTCATTAATATTAATGTCTTGTATCTTTAACGATATCTTATTGCAAGCATTAGCTATCGAAATAGTAATGAATTTACTAAATTGTCAAAGGCATAACCTTAGAAAATTTAGTAAACTGGGTAATCTGGGTATAGACCCAGCAGTGGGTGTCGTGCGGCTGATATGATGGTGATGATAATGATTATATTTAGTACTAATGTTTGCAGTAAGATTTCCCTTTTGGATCAAAACCCGTCCGTTAGTCTACGTCTGTCAGTTTTTCAATCATTCATTTTAGTAAAATCCTTTCAGACTTCATATTCATTCATTCCTATTACGAATATTTACTAAAAAGTTATCCATTTTCATTACTTCTTTACAAAATTCACTTTTTAAACATAATTTCATAAATATGTTCGCTGTTTTTTAAAACATTAAAAAAAAAAATGCATTTTTGAGCCGTTATAATTTGTTTCGTGTATTCTGATTATATATCATTGCTGAAAAAATGTACTTTTCAATATATCACCATTCTCATTAAAATAACATTATAAATAGCATGAAATTATTAACATATAGATTTTAATTTTTCATGTAGAAATAGTTAAATCATAATCACTTAGAGTTAGGGGTAGTACGTACATAAACATATAAAAATGTACATATATATGGACAGTCGCCCACACAAATATGAGTGATAGATGGAGTTATTAGATATTAGAATTAGTTTTATTTCATATATATAAGGATAATTTTAATTAAAAGCGCCTAATTATTTTTATAGAGGCTTAGAAAATAGAAAAAAAAATTTGAAGTGTCGGTTTACGTAATTGATTTTGTTCCATTATTTTTATCATAGTCCGTAGTTTATATTCATGTAATCATAATTTTAAGAAAAATGACATTAAATAAATGTATAACTTAATAGTAAATACTAAAATTTTCGATATCATAATAATAATAGTAAAAAAAATTATTTGTAGAATTTTCTCTCGAAGTATCGAATATTTTTGCGTTAAATATGACTAAATACCTCGTTCGATTTAATAATTGTTGGGTAGTTTAACATTATTTTGTGATCGGATCAGCTTCGTGTCTTAATGTAATAAATTAAAATATTTAGAATAGCTTAGCTTTTTCAAAATTAATGTTATTTCACTAAGCTCTCTAAAACTAATGAAAAAATATGAAAGCTGGAAGAGGTAAAAGTTTTTTAATAACGCTGATGCAAATATTTTTTTTTGTGGATTTAATTATTTAGACCTCCAAATAAACAACAACATAAATAACGTCATCTTACTGATGTTCTTAGTAAGATTAAAAAATCTTTTTTGTTTAAGATTAAAAAACCTAAAGAAGAATCTCTAGGTCAAAACAAAATGAGTAAGACAAACTTGATGCTTGGTGAGATAACTGTCTGAAGTGAAAAATATTAAATATAGATAAATTAAATCACTTTAATATAATATCACTATATATACGCATCCAAGTAGACATGTACCTAAAGATATATAATTAAGAGATAGTTTCGTCACTTGTTTATTAGAATTAGACCCAACATCTTAGGAGATATCTGTCAGATATTTTAAATAAAAATCATATTCTTAAGGGTAAACGTTAGCACGTGACTCGCTATTGTAGACACATGACGTGGTTTCCCAGAATTTTAGCTTTTACACAATATATTTTAGCGTGTTCCGACAACTAACTATGACCTATCAAAGCATATCCAGTATTTGCCGAATACAACTTCATTGTGTACTTAAATTCACTTATTTGTACACACTTAAGTTGTATTCAGAAAATACTACAAACGTATACTGTGTAGTACTGCATCTAATGAGATAATTTTGCTTTGATAACATACTTCATAGTAAACAATAGGGAATATGCATAAGTCACCGATTTTGATGAATTTGAGCTTGATCGCTGCGGACACTTATAAAAACATGATGGAACAGGAAAAAAAATAAAAAAATGTATTATTTTAGTTTTATCACACGATGAAATCAGGGGAAAATAACGATATTTTTTTTCATTTTCGGATATAATGCACTTTACAGTCAGATAGAAAAACGAATAAGAAATAATATTTTGTATGACACATATGTACTTTTAAACGCAAAATTTAGGGAAATAATTGATTATTGGCTAGCTCCATATTAAATGCGCCGAAGCACACCTGAAACGTGATATGTGACGTCACCGTTTTGTATGGAGCGTTTTCGGCGGGTGCTGCTGCGCGCTAACTTCAAGTAACTATACCACGAGAAAAAAACGCAAGAGAAAAGTTTTAATATTACAGTTAATTTTCTCACGCATTACACTTTTGATTAAGATTTACAAAAATATGCATATTCCCTATTGGCGTTAGTTGTCGGAACACGCTAAAATATATTGTGTAAAAGTTAAAATCCTGGGAAACCAAGTTATTTGCCTACAATAGCGAGGCACGTGCTAATGTTTAACCCTAGGGCAGATTTTCTTAAAATTTCTAGACATATATTAATTATTAATGGTTGTTAATATATAATAATCACTGTACGTAATTTAATTGTTAAACTGTTTTGAGTTGTGTTTAAAATTATTTTAAATGTTCTGTAAGTTATAGCTTCTGATTAGCTACATAATAATATGTAAAATAATGGTTGAATGTTAGAAAACAATGGGAAAATATCTTAGAGGCAAACTGAGACAAAATTTATATATTTATGTCACGTGAACAGTGTTTTTAAACTATCGTTACTTAAATGAAAGTGTAAAAGAAATCTTTAATCATTTTTACTAGTAAATAATAAAGATAGCTCCAAGATATTTCTCCATATAAATCGTGTATCTACTTATATTAGTAAGAGGTAACGAAATTATCAAATTATAATCTTATAACCGAATATATTCTATATAGTTGTACGTAAAGTGGTCATAACCAATCAGTGATCGAATAAAATTGTTACACCAATCCTAGATATTTTTATTTATTTACCTGTTATTATTTTATTGATTAGATGCCAGTTAGAAAAGTTTTAAATTAACTTTAATTTTCACTTCTACAGAAAAACGCATTGCAATAAACATGACTAGTATTTAGAGTTTTCAAAAATCTTTCTTATGGTCTTGCACTTCTTCTTTAAGCCTCTATTACATATCCCGATTTAGCAAACCAATTTAGAGTTGCCACCCGTATAAACAAGTTAAATTTGAACAGTGAATTTGCACAAATAACAGAAAGGTCAACATTTTTTATGATTTTTTATTTTCAACTCTATCTCCAATCTTAAACAATGTTTACTTTTCCGTTATAGTGTAAATTCAATTTTAAAATCGAACTTATTCTACAATATTTTATTGTCAAGTACGGGTGGCAACCCGAAATTGGTTCCTAAAATCGGCGTATGTAATCGAGGCTTTAAGAAAATAAAAGTCAAATAGATCAAACACTCAGATTATTGGAAAGTTATAAGTATTATAAAAATCCTATTTTCAAATTGAATATCCTCTTTAATTTCAGGACTATTTTATACAAAACTAGGTCTTATTAAATAAAATAAACTCAAATGAATGTAACCTTCAAAGGCAAACACGAAAAAAGAATGTCCCTCCACCTGCAAAATGAAACTTAACCCTTTTCAAAGGATTCTAGACTCTAATCCTGAGTAATAAGTTTGTTATTACATTGGGTGTCGCAAAGAAGGGTCGGCATTGCTTATACAGGGTGCGGTGAAGTTGTTTCCAATAGTAATTAGTCAAATTAGTGGGGCTGGGTGGTGTCGACCGGGGGGCTCGCTGCATGTTCGAGTGGTCCTTCGATTGAACGAGATATGAATTGATTGTTATTCATCGTGTTGCTTTGTTGACGATTTTTTTGATGATCATTATTTTTTAAAGTTTAGTCACTTGACGCAACTCGGAAACAATCGTGCAAAGGGGGCAGTTTGAACATTAATAGAATAGAAAACATGTTTAATTTGATATGAACTACGTTTCAAGAAACTTATTTCTATTTACCAGTGGCGAAGGGACAATACAAGCCGTTTCCCATCAGCTTACCTTTTGGAAATCCCACCCCACTAATCTACTATGCAGATCATAACATTTTTGTAGAACGGTTTACCTTCGCATTATTGTCACCCCTCGCCACTGCTATTTACAAATAAGAAAAAAATACTAGTTGCGAATTGCGAATGTAGGTATCTACCTACATTCGCAATAAACTAGTATTTTTTTAATTAAAAAAAGGGTTAGACAACATCACAAACATTGCACCGATTCCAAAGTAAGTAGCTAAATAAAGCACCTGTGTTATAGATATCAGAAACAACGGTGGATCTATAAACACCCAGACCTGAGCCAATATAGAAAAGTTCGTATTCTAAATTGACCCAGCCAGGGATCGAACTCGGGACCTTAGATGGCAACACCTTGAAAAACGGGGGTTGTCAAATTGAAATATAAAAATGTAGATTTTGAAGCAAATTCGGAGCGAAACGAAATTGTCATTTACTTAGATTTATCAATAGGTGCTTCACGTCGTTCGTTCAAACATACTGTATTTGAGGAAGCAGGGCAAAGAGGGTTAATACAAACATTCGAAGTCCCTCTCGATTGCCATAAGAGGCCCCTGATCAGGTTAATTCTGTCTCGTCGAATAATTGACAGAGTCGTATAGAAGCAAAGGCAGCAACATTTAGTTTTTGCAAAATGGCGGAAAACAATGTTTTAGGTTTCGTAGCAGTGCAGATACTATGGGATGTTGCTGTTTTTGCTGCAGTTCTATGATTTTAACGTCGATTTTATATGAGTCGTTGCTGTTTTTGCTGCAATATTTGAATCGGTTTTAGAATCTTTGGGTTCTGAGTATGCACACCACATCATCATGGGTGATTTCAATACCGATCTCCTAGTTCCCATCTCCCCTCGGTCCCAAAAACTCCTGGATATAATTAAGTCGGCCAGCCTCCATGCCCTGCCTCTACAAGCCACTCACCATAACCTTAATGGTGATGATACACTGCTCGACTTAATTCTCACATCCAACCCTTCCCTCGTCCCATCACATGGTCAACACATAGCTCCTGGTTTCTCCCGTCACGACCTTATTTTCCTATCCTATGTCCTGAAACCCCCGAAACCTATCCCTAAGGTAACGCACAGGCGTTGTTTTGCACGGATTGACCTCGTCAAATTGCAGAATGATGCTTCGGAGATCGATTGGGACCCTCTGGTTAATGCAACTTCTGTTGATGATAAAGTCCAGCTGTTCAATGACACTGTATTAGCCATTTATAATGTCCATGCGCCCATCAGAAAGATAAGACTGAAGCGGCCACCAGCGCCTTGTATGACTAGAGGTATTCAAATGGCGATGAGGCACCGGGATAGGGCTTTTCGTAAATTTAGGAGAAACCGCGACGAAGAAAATTGGAATCTTTTCAAAGCCGCCAGAAACCGGTGTAATCAGATGATACGCAACGCTAAACGCCGCCATATTCACAACAACATCTCCTCCTCCTCTTCTACCGATATCTGGAAATTCCTTGGAACTCTTGGTATCGGCAAATCGCGACATTCAGACTTACCTAACACTATTGGTCTTGAAGATCTTAATCTCCACTTCACCACTAACTCATCGAAACTCGACCATTCGGCTTCATCCCGTACTGTTGCTTCTATAGGTAGTCTAACGCGTCCCAATATAACCCCGTTCTGTTTTTCTCCAGTGACCGAGGAAGAGATCAAGAAGATTATCCTCTCCATAAAATCCAATGCTGTGGGCTATGATGGCATAAGTCGCCGTATGATAGTTACATTATTGGACCACCTTTTACCTGCTATCACCCACATCATAAACTTTTCCCTCGATTCTGGTATTTTCCCTAACCTTTGGCGTAAAGCCTTTGTCCGTCCTCTCACTAAAGTTCCTAATCCATCTCATCCTAACCAATTTCGTCCAATCTCCATCCTTCCCTTCATGTCCAAAGTGCTTGAGGCCTGCGTCCACAAGCAGTTCTCCCACTTTGTATATCAAAATTCCCTCCTAAGTCCCCTGCAGTCTGGCTTCAGACCTGGACACAGCACCTCTTCTGCTCTCCTCAAGGTGACTGGCGATATTAGGGCAGCGGTTGAGGACGGTAAAGTAACCGGTTTGGTTCTTATTGACTTCTCCAACGCCTTTAATACTGTCAGTCACGACATCCTTCTTTCCATTCTATCCCATCTTATGGTCTCTGATGAGGCACTGGATTGGTTCTCCACTTATCTTCGGGAACGCCAGCAAGCGGTGCAGTTCAATGAGACCACGTCATCGTGGCTTCACTTAGATACTGGCGTGCCCCAGGGCGGCATACTTTCTCCACTTCTCTTTTCAATTTTTATTAATTTTATCACACACAAACTTCAGTGTTCGTATCATCTTTATGCTGGCGATTTACAGATATATGCCCAGACACGTGTTGATGACCTTAATGATGCCATCGTTGCGCTTAATAGGGATCTGAACCATATAAAGTGCTGGTCTGAGAGTTTTGGTGTTGCTGTCAATCCCGCCAAATGCCAAGCTATGTTGGTGGGTAGTCCTCGTATGATATCAAGAGTTGACTGGACTAATCTGCATCCTATTGTTTTCGACGGTACTTTAATTCCTCTCAGCCCCAGTGTAAAAGATTTGGGATTACATATCGACTGTAGGTTGAACTGGCAAGTTCAAGTATCAAACGTCTGTCAGAAGGTTACTGGAGTATTGCGCTACCTTTACCGCCTCAAGAATTTCTTGCCAACCTCTATCAAAGCAATGCTTGTGCAAACCTTAATATTTCCTATTATCGACTATGGTGATGTGTGCTACCTCGACCTGAATGCAGATCTACTAAATAAGCTCGACCGTCTTCTGAATAACTGCATTCGATTCGTCTATAATCTACGTAAGTATGATCATGTGTCCGCACACCGATCACTGCTCAAATGGTTGCCCATTAGGCAGCGTAGAAGTATGCGGGCCTTGACCACTCTTTTTACTTTGTTAAGCTCTCCTAATGCTCCCCCTTACCTTACTTCACATTTCCAGTACTTAAGTACTTCTCATGATAGGAACCTTCGTTCTTCTTCCAACCGTTTACTTAGCTGTCCTTCTCATCAATCTGATATTATTCATTCTTCCTTCTTCATTTACCCAATTCTTCTGTGGAACGCGCTTCCTTTAGACATCAGAATGTCCACCAGTCGATATGCTTTTAAAACTAAGTTGCGCAAATTTCTTACTGAGCAAGCAGCTCGCTCTTAGATCTCAGTAATTGTCTATAACGTTTAGTTGTATATATATATATATATATTATAATTAGTATGTATTATTAGGTATAGGTAGGTAGGTAGGTAGGTAGGATAGGTATTATTAGGTATTTATGTATGTAAGTATAGTATATCATATTGGTTATATATAATTATTCTGGTATTTATTACGTTGTATATCTTAATATTTCTTTTGCTTTTTTTTTGTCTTACACTGGTTGTGCACCCTACCACATAACTATCTCCACATCACCCTAAGGTTGACTGGTAGAAAATGCCTAAGGCATTAAGTCCGCCTTTGTACAATGTGCATAAAGAATAAAATAAAATAAAAATAAAAATAAATATTATTATGTCAAACGATGAATCTGATTTCACATTAGCAGACTGCATTCAAAGTTGCAATAGTAAAAAAAGTGTATGTTGCTGCCTTTGCTTCTATACACAGACCATACAACAAGTAGGTACTTATCTGTACTTCTATATGACTCTGCACTCTCTACAGTCTTTTGCATTAAATTAATGATTGCTTTGAACTACAGCGTAAAGTTATCTAGATTGACTAACAGATCACTTTACCACTTGATGGACAATATACACAAAACTTAGATTGTTAGAGTCTATGGTTCAGATTGTATGCGTATAAGTGATAACATAACTTGTTATTGACATTATTATAGATTTATTTTTGATTGTTCAAATTATATTGTATAACTACAGAGAATTAACTTCCATGTTCTGCGATAATGGAAACCGTGAATTATTGTTAAATAATAATAGAAAATTTTTCCTGTCCCGTCCCGTCTATATGCAACAATGTCAAGAAATTTTCCCGTTCCGTCCGGCACGTAACAAAACCCGTCACGTATACTGAGACCTAAGAAATGGAGCGACAGTTTTTGCTTACAATTACAGGAGACACAAACACTAAATACAGCGTACTGCGTCGTACCGTTCAGCTTTTCAAAGTTGAGGGTCTAATTATCACCATCGAAATCATCATCAATATCAATATCGAAAATAACGATTTTATTCTGTACAATTTTATTTTCGATGCATTCCTATAATCATACATTTCTAACTGATTAGCCTGTTGCCTATTTAGTCCGTTATCCCCGACAGCAACTGCATTTTATAACGAGATCGGGGAAGACCCGCAGAGGGTGTGCATGGAGCCATGAAACTTTAACAAGAGTCGCCCGGCGCGCCTCGCTCGCCTAGCCTCGCCTTGCCTCGCCTCGCCTCACTACGCTCATATCACGATGGTAATGATTTTGTAATAGAATAAGCACTATATCTGATCAGTCAAATTATAAACGAATGATATAAATCGCCCTTTACACTAAAATGACACATCTAGAGAAAAAAATACACAATACTATTATAGTTAATGGTCTTACTGACAATCAAGTGGGTATCTGGTATTTATAATATTAAAATATGGGTGTTTTATTTTATTTACGGGTGATTTTAAGAGTATATACGCGTTACAAAATAACCCCTAATGCCGAATATGGTAGATAGGGACCATCAAACTGAACAACTTTTACTATGGGACCAACTCTGAAATCGCGAAAAAAAAAAACAGCTGTTTCATACAAAAATTAATATCGAAAATATCAAATTGAATGAAACAGCTGATTTTTTTCGCGATTTCGAGTTAGTCCCATAGTAAAAGTTGTTCAGTTTGATGGTCCCTATCTACCATATTCGGCACTAGGGGTTTTTGTAACACGTTGTATAAATATCAAGCGATGATTTTAATGTAGATGAAGTATGTCGAATTTTGTTTGATACAGCCCACACAGAGTCGGTAACTGATACCACTTTAGAATTGAACATGCCGATATAGACACAGACAGACGCCGCCATCATGAATAAGTTATTGTTCAATAAAGATTATTTTCTTTCTGTATTTTTCTAACAACATCAATGACAATGTTCTATTCAATAAGGTTTTATTAGTATAACTTCACCCACGTCAGCGTTGTGGGTGGAGTATGCTGGCGCGTGTAGCCCACATCGTTTATTTATTTGCAATTAACATAGAGATGGGTGGTACAATAAGTTTCTCTCCTTCTTCGTTAAAAAAATAGTTTGCTACGAATCACTAGTCTCGTAGTGGTTAATTCGTCCAAGGTCTCGTAGCATCGTAGCGTCGTAGCATCTCTCAAAACGCGAATGTAACCGATTAAAAATAATGGTAGTATTTAATCGGGTAACAATAAATTCCCATTTCGGGTATCAAAAATACTGAATATAGCGTACTTAAAAGTATTTTAGTACGCTATATTCTGTATTTTTTATACTTTCACTTAGTAAAGTGGGCGACGGACAGAGGACAACTACAAATGTTGAAAATAGGTGACTTTAAAATACAAATTGAGTAACTAGTTTTTCGGAACGGGCGACTTATTTTGTCGCCCGAAAAATAAACCGCTACCAGGATTAGTATTTAAGTATCCCATTAACAGTCGCCTTTAATTATTTCCAGCTACCCAATTAATTAATTCCCTAAAAATAATAAGTAAATGCGACAATTCTATACTATATAATATTATAAATGTGAAGGTTTGGGGGTTTGGAGGTTTGTTCCTCACTCACGCAAAAACGGCTGAACAAATTTAGATGAAATTTGACACACAGATAGTTTAGCCTGGATTAAAACACAGGATACTTTTATCCTGGTCGAAGTTTCCCTAGCGATTTTCCGAATGTCCACGCGGGTGAAGTCGCGGGCGGAAGCTAGTTTTCAATGTGTATGTACAAGTCCGTATAGAAATAGTATGTTTTCCAGTGTTATATGAATTTTGACAGTACGCAGTGGGGATAATCCCTTAGGTGAATTTGAATTTGGTTTTTGGAAAATTGAATCGCAAAAGTTGTTAACTTTTTCGCTGATTATGATTTTAGTATTCTTTCTGTATCGTTGAATCACAAATATACCAAAAAGCCTTTAAGAGTAAAACTTTAACTCTTCATATTTCTCGAATAAACCCTTTTTATCGTCCCAGCAAAGAGTAAATGAAATTTGCTAGGAATCGACCGCTAACCCTCGTAGCCCCGTAGCGCCGTAGCCGTAGTAATGTTGTTAGGAAACGTAGCGGCTCCCTTGGGGCGGATGTGACCGATCGAAAATACGAGTTAATGCGACAGCTTTCAAATAAATATGGTTAAAGTAAACGTTTTCATAAAGTTCCTATAATAATGTAATTTATTTATTTCGCATACCTTTGAACTGTAATTATCTTATGGAGCAGCGAACTAAAATCTATGGAACAATTATTGTGCTCAAAAAATATCACCACGCAAAATTGCTGGCATTTAGTTATGCAGCACAACACTAAGCGATTGAACACTGGTTGCATAATCTGTATATTCATATATATTTTCTATACTTAAACGAAAAAATAATTGTCTTATGATACGTTATCTTTGTATCTATTTACTGCCTGATTTGCGTCTTTTACACCATTTACCTACACAGGACGTAATTTCTAATAAAATCTATCTTCTTTTTAAAATACAAAATGCAATTACTTACTATAAAGGATGCTAGCGTCTGTCACCGGGCGCGTGGCTGCTATTTTTAAGCAATATATTTTGTTTGCAGATTACTCTCTTATTTACAATCTATGGAAATAGAGTTAAGTTTGCTATCTTTAATATAGTTTTTGTCTCATGTGCAATATTTAAGGTGTCTCACTACAGGCTACGGTAACCGCTATTTGGCAATCACCTACCTATTTATCTCTTATTGTATTGTTACATTTGTTGTAACAAAATTTATCACATTTTTAAATAACAAGACAACCTATTAGTACTTGTTTGTTTCATACCATTTTCATCTTTCTAGAATATTGAAAATTAAAATACTTATATGACTGTCCCTAAAAAGGTTTAACACTTTCATTCACAAACTAGATTTGCGTACAGTCACATACAGGGTGTAGCGGAGGGTAATGTTTGGCCCACCTGTATCGATCGTCACACCTGCGTCGCCATGGCAACGCCCACAACCCCCACTCCTTCCGCCGGATTTTAGGCGGCGAGATCCAGCCGATAAAGTCGCTGATAAAACATTTATGGTATGCTTAAACCATTACTAATTAAACTTTGATATTTAATATCAAGACATTTAGCTACAATAGTTTAGCAAAAAGTTGCATGGTATGGAGTTCGTGGATAACTCAATTTAAAAAAAAACCTAAATCCATATCCCAAATCCCAAAAAAACATTTGTCAAATAGCATTTTTAATTTTAACTTTTTAGATTTTTCGCATTCACAATGCTATTTTTATATTAAGATGAATAAATAATTAAAAATATTTGAAAAAATCGGCGCACCCGTAGCAACTTAGACGGGATTCGAACCCGCACCCTTAGGATTCCGGCCCAATGCACTACCAATTATGCTACCAAGCCACTAATGGATTTGGCGAAATTTTCTAATACTTTTTACGTTTCCGCTGAAGATCAGCGCCATCTCACCAATGTGAAGAGAATTACTTCGACATTTGAAGCAGCGCCATTGCAGGTGCTAGACAATCAATTAAGGTGAAACAGTCATATAATTTTAACTTTTTAGATTTTTCGCATTCACAATGCTATTTTTATATTAAGATGAATAAATAATGAAAAATATAAGAAAAAATCGGCTACGGGTGAGCGAGTGAGAGCGGGTGAGAGTATGATAAAATTTAAAAAGTTAAAATTATATGACTGTTTCACATTAATTGATTGTCTAGCACCTGCAATGGCGCTGCTTCAAATGTCGAAGTAATTCTCTTCACATTGGTGAGATGGCGCTGATCTTCAGCGGAAACGTAAAAAGTATTAGAAAATTTCGCCAAATCCATTAGTGGCTTGGTAGCATAATTGGTAGTGCATTGGGCCGGAATCCTAAGGGTGCGGGTTCGAATCCCGTCTAAGTTGCTACGGGTGAGCCGATTTTTTCTAATATTTTTCATTATTTATTCATCTTAATTTTTAATTTTCCTTCTCACCACTCACTCACAATTTTAAGATGAAATGCATAATACATGTCCAAGTCAAAATAATACTAACCTAAATATGCCTAACTCTATTTAATACCTACGTTATATTTTTATTTAACAACTTTAGTGATATATTAAGTTCTTTAATAACTACAAAAAAATCTTACAAAAACGATCGAAAAAAATATTAAATTATTCGGAAATTAACGTATTACAAATGATCGAGTGAGGGTGGATACGGTAGCGTTATCGTGTGATCTAAACCACCCGATATCAGTATATTGCTGGTACATAATGATAAGTGCCAGCCCTAAGTTATTAGGCGTGTAAGCACCAAAATATTTTTTACCCTGTTGTTTAATTTATCAACGCCCGAGCGGCCCCTTCGGGCCGCACAACAATGGAAAATCTATTGTGTCTCATTTTCCGAAGGATTTTTTGTTTTAATGACCTGTATTTATTTGATTAATTATTTACCCATAATAATTTTAAAATGTGTTTGATATAGCAAAACCAATTAAATATTACAGGAGTTGAATAACGCTGCCAGTCTCTTTGGCTGACAGTTAAAATTGTTTTCTTGATAAAAAAAGATTAAACAACTTGCAAAGTTACCAAACAGATGACGCTTGAAAAAAGTTGCGACGTATGCCTTTAGGGTTTGTTTAGGAGATATTGAAATAAGAATATAAAGTTTTCTTTATAAATATTTTAGCAAGAACCCAAAGTATCAACCACGCCTTTATTTGTATTACTTAGAACCACGACATAAAGTCATAAATTACGACAAATGTTGCTTCTAAGTCCATACCACGCTGTTGTACACTCGAAATAGATATCGATTTTAAAAAAGCAAACAATCTCTCATTCTTAACGACATTGGTATAGAGTTCACGTTGAGGTTGGCAAAGCTTTTGCGAGCTTCCTGGGAACTACCACCTGGCACAGGCAGGTATTAATTACAGAAGTTCTGATAGGGGACCCGCCATGTATTTAGGACATTCATCCTGGGAGGCACTTTTTTAATTAACATGATAAATGAGAATGTCCTTAAAATAGGCATAGCCGATGGAAGTTGGTCATTACCATTATCACCCATGCGGTAAAGCAGAAGGAGATCGCAATCATATTTTGTAGTTTCCACTATTGATAATGAAGATCACCAAAAGTTATGTTAATTAAATTAAATTGAATACTATTGTCCTTTGTGTCCTGGCACCTTTGTAATTGCTGTGGCCACGGGGACTGAAGCTGCTCGTGAGCCTCCCCTCAGGCGATGATTTAATAAAGACGTTAAGAAATGTATTTTAAAACGTCTTTAGAAAATCATCGCTTGAGGGTAGGCTCACGAGCAGCTTCAGTCCCCCATGACCACGGCAGCTGCTAAGCTGCAAACGTATCCGTATCGTTAAGTGTTTTATTTCATGTTTAGTGAGCGCGTAAGTTTGAGAGTGAATATTGAATATGAATTTCGACAAACAGATATATTAAATTATATAAGGGTCATTTCACTAGAGAACAACATTACATTTTCGTAGTTTCATACAACAATTTACATTAATGATATAGGTTTATGGTAAAATCCAGCATCAAGTTGATTCCCTAGACGTTTTACATTTAACTCAGGGTTTTGACGTCGTATCCCCTAGGGTCATAATAAAATGCTGAGTAGGGTAAAACGACGGCGACGGAGGTTCATAATGGTTTCGCTTGTGTAGGCTTTCAAAATTAGTAAATGTAGGTCACAACATACGTTCCCTTTAATATTAAATTTCATCCTGGGATTCCTATTCCATTCGACTTTGCTGCCTCTGAGGTCGAATCTGGAATCAAATGATTCCTTCCCGATTTGTCAACGGAAAAGGGCAAACTATTTCATTTATTTTATTTTCGCTCTAGCGGACGCTATTTCTGAGCAGCAAAAAGAAATAGAGTTAAGTACTTATAGAAAAATGCGGGATCGAGTGGACCAATGTACTTAGTTCAGCCCTTATTGTCATTGTTTCTGATTTTAATAACTTTAGTATTTTCTCATAGAATCCGAGATAAGTTTGCGATGTTGCTTATTATTTCTCTTACAAATTACTCTATTTTGCCTCAGTAATAAAAAGAAAACAACAACATAACGAGATTACGACTAATAAAATCTTCATCTCGAATCATGTTTACCAAACAACGTTACTTGATACAATAATGTAATTAACTAAGTATTTAGGTTCGGAGATCGTTGATTTTGGATCAAACGAAGATAATTTATGACATACTACTCTATACCGTGTAGCTATAAACTACTATATGGGTATGTATTACTATGTATAACATCTATTTTATATACAGAGTAAAAAATCTAAGTAGGTATGTAGTGGGTACAGTTCTGATATCGCGCAATGGTTCCTAACGCAAAGGGTACGACGCAAACTTTAGGGGTATAATAAAAAAAATCTTTCAATCGAATCGATAACATTTTTATAACTTTTTGGAGCTGTTTTTCGCACTTCGTATTTTGGTTTAAACGCCAAGGGAATGAGGGTGAAACAACACAGATTTTTATTTTATTCCTATACTAGCGACCCGCCCTCGCTTCGCTTCGGTGTAGTGTGGAATTTGACCCCATGCATACATATAAACCTTCCTCTTGAATCACTCTATTTATTTAAACACCGCATCAAAATCCGTTGCGTAGTTTAGGTAGTTTTAAAGATATAATCATACATAGGGACAGACAGCGGGAAGCGACATTGTTTTATCTTAATATATAAAATCGTAAACTGAATGACTGACTGACTGACTGATCTATCAACGCACAGCCCAAACCGCTGGACCTAGAGACTTGAAATTTTGCACACAGATACCTTATACAGTGTAGGCATCCACTAAGGAAGGATTTTTTAAAATTCTATCCCTAAGGGGATGAAATAAGGGATGAAAGTTTGTATGAAAGTCCCTCAGTTTTGAAGCTAGGATCTTCAAATATTGTGTTTAGGATGACAATTGAAAATGAATAAATACGGGTCTCGGCGTTTTTCAAAATTCTACCCCCGAAGGGGTCTAAAGGGGGATAAAGTTGTGTATTGAAGAAAATCCTTTATTTTCGAAGTAAAAATTGCTAAATATATAATTTAGGCTTATGGATGGAAATCTAACGCAACGAATATTGTTATTGTTAGTATTTCAACCCCTACGGGGATGAAATGGGGGTGAAAAGGGGTAAAATACCTAAAAATAGATATGGATGTCGTTATTGGGGTTTTCTGGGACGACGATTGCAAAAATGACATTTATTTTGAAGTCCAACACGGTGGACATGATTTAACCTCTCAAGATGTGAAAATGGGGTTCAAATTTTGTATGGAAAAATAATATTAAATGGACATTACAACTTTAAACTTCGTAGGTGCACGTCTAAAAATAAATGAGCTAACATATATTTTGTCATTTTGAAAATCAACCCTTTAGGGGGTAAATGGGGTGAGTAAACATAAAAATCGATGTGGATGTCGTTCTTGAGATTCTATGGGATGGTGATTGCGAAAATGAGATTTATTTTGAAGTCTGACACGGTCGACATGATTTAACCCCTAAAAGGGTGTAAATGGGGTTTCAATTTCATATCGAAAAATAATATAAAATAGACATTACAACTTTGAACTTCGTAGGAGCACATCTAAAAATAAATAGGCAAACGTATATTTTGTGATTTTGAAAATCAACCCCTTAGGGGGTAAATGGGGTAAGTAAACATAAAAATCGATGTGGATGTCGTTCTTGAGGTTTTATGGGATGGTGATTGCGAAAATGAGACTTATTTTGAAGTCTGACACGGTCGACATGATTTAACTCCTTAAGGGGTGAAAATGGGGTTCCAATTTTGTATGGAAAAATAATATAAAATAGACATTACAACTTTGAACTTCGTAGGAGCACATCTAAAAATAAATAGGCAAACATATATTTTGTGATTTTGAAAATCAACCCCTTAGGGGGTAAATGGGGTGAGTAAACATAAAAATCGATATGGATGTCGTTCTTGAGGTTTTGTGGGATGGTGATTGCGAAAATGAGATTTATTTTGAAGTTCAACACGGTGGACATGACACATCATGGACCTGGACCTGGACATGCTCATCCAGGGAACGGGAATGGAATGGGAAGGGAACGGGAACGGAATGGGAACGGGAACGGAACGGGAACGGAACGGGAATGAAACGGGAACGGAACGGAAAAGAGAAAGGGACAGTAACGGGACGGGAACGGTACCGGGAAAAGGAACGGAAGTAGTACGGGACGGGAACGGGACGTAAACGGGAACGAAACGGGAACAAAATGGGACGGAACGGAACGGGAAAGAACGGGAACGAAACGGGAACAAAACGGGAACGAAACAGGAACAGAACGGGAACGGGAACGAGAACGGGACGGGAATGGGAACGGAAGGGGTACGGGACGGGAACGGAATGGGACGGAATGGGAACGGAACGGGAACGGAATGGGAACGGAAACGGCACGGGAAAGAGAAAGGGACAGGAACGGGAATGGGAACTGAAGGGGTACGGGACGGAATGGGAACGGAACGGGAACGGAATGGGAACGGGAATGAAACGGGAACGGAACGGGACGAGAACTGTACGGGAACGAGAACGGGACGGTAACGGGACGCGAACGGGAATGGCAACGGAAGGGGTACGGGAACGGGACAGGAAAGGGACGGGAAGAGAACGGGAACCGGAACCGGAACGGGAAACGTAAAAATGACTGGTCAGATCCTGGTTGAAGGTTCTCTTAGGATTTTCTCTAACATCCACGCGGACGAAGTCGCGGGCAGAAGCTAGTACTAAAATAAGAGGCTAAGATAAGTTAGTTGTGTGCAAATCGCTAACCATGTCACGTATAAAAGTATGAAAAATCTGTGTCCATACTTATTGTTTAAAAAATAATAAAATATGAATACTAGAAAACATAAAATATAATGTCATCCTTTCATCGCAGGCATTTTGCCGACAACTTTTTATAAATGTTTAGCCGCTGAGTGTATATGAAACAATAATGAATAAAGCTTTTATCAATGCGTTCATTTGTAAAATCAGTGTTTCAATCCCCGGGTCATCGCTCAACGTCCACCCGGGCACGCCCGGCGCCCGGGCGGCTGCGACCCGGGTGTGAGAGATGAGTCACAGACAATATGATAACCAGTACCTCTGCTTAAGTATATACATTATTTAAGGGGCGGGTGCATTTTTACATCGTTAGTTGCGGTCTTCTGACTATCCGTCTTTTAATTCTGCCTAGGTTGACCTAACCTATTTGTAGAAAAAATATATGTTAAATATATTCATCACACATTTATTTACTTAAATTAATAAAAGTAAATAAAACAGAGGTAAACATAATTTCAACCATGAATTTATTTTATCAAAGTAAAAACAAAAAATATTCTTCTCTCTATCTATTTTCAACACACAACATGGATACGTTTTATAAAAGCATTTTCATAAGTTAGCAAGCGACAGCTGCAGCGGACTAAAGATTCACCAAATGAGGGATGATGAAAACCCACCTGAGACTCGCGTGTGTGTACGCACACATAAACACCTCTCACCGACATAGAGTCTGTCTAAAAAGTCGGTTTACATGGGTAATTTAAAAAATAATGTTATTACCCACCTATATCCCTAACCACCCCACCAATACCCATCTAAATAAATATGTTTACAATTAGAATTTTGACAGCACCAACAGGGTTACCAGTATACGTTTTTATAAATAATTTAATAATTTCTCATGTAAACCGACTTTTTAGACAGACTTTACTGTGCCATCGAGCCGACACGGAATCTCTGCTAAGTTCAAAACAGTTCGAGTGCGTGACACTTGTACAATTATTTATTCTGTGGCGTGATGCAGTGTCGTCGCGTCGGTCGCGGTGAGAGCAGCTGTTTATGTGTATGGTGTGTATGTGCATTGCTCGGGCGCGCGTAGTACAGTACGAGGCATGTATCTTGAAATTTTTTCGACGGAGTGGGGATAAGTTCGCGCATGTGCTCTTGTGAGCTCTAGCGCGCACCCCTCTCCCGCCGCCCGCGCCCCTCACCGCTACGCATGCCCAAAATTCTCATTCCGCGCATTCCCCACCCGATTTCAAGATATATGCCTCGCACTGTACTAAGCTTAACTTCTGTCCTCTCTCTATTTAGTGCTACGGTCGGACAAGCGACTAATTTCGCAGGTCGATGCCTATCGGGCGCGGCCCGGCGCCCCCGCGGGCTCCAACGTCGCTAATTGAGGGTTTTATCTCGCACGATCTCCGATATTTTTGGTTACCCTTATTTCCTTATATATCTCAGGCTTATTTCAAATTACCTTAATCCTTACTATCCTTACTAATATTATAAATACGAAAGTCCGTATTTAAGTATTTATTTAGAAACTCAACAGCTTTTTTTTACAATCGTATTAAGATACAGCTTATAATATTATTACTTAACTCTTAAGCCAATTACAGAGTTTCACAACATTTTATGAGGCTAAAACAAAAGATAGGTAAGTAGTACCCAGCAAAAAACTAAAAATTAAATTTAACTACATAAACATAATAAGAAACAATAATAATAATACTTTTTCTTTTTCTTAAAAATCAAGAAACTTATTCTGTAGGTTATAAAAATTAATGAGTGTTATATAATTGTTATTCTAAAGTTAATCTCTAAACTATGTGTAAGTAGTACATTTATTTTAGTAAGAAGTTTTTTTTTTATAATTATATATTTTAATAAGTGCCCTACGTGAATGAATGTGCGGTTGGCTGTTAGTCGTTTAAATTACTTTTATGTAATTCCTTTTTTAGTGCGCTTTTACTAAGATTAAAAAGGTCAATACATCTATATTTTTTTGTTGTATAAAGCAGGTAGGCGATTCAATACAGCATTTTTAGTGTATTTGGTTCGATACCAAGGTACGACGAAGAGGGGGGTATGTCTAGTACGAGTTTTGGGTGTACGGAAACCAATCCCAGCAAGGAGGTTGGGTGTATCTAAATTATTGTTTAAGATGTAGTAGAGTAGACATATGTCGAGCACTTCACGGCGGGACTCAAGAGATAAAAGGTTATAGTGGCGACAATCGTCTCGGTAGTTCTTTTAACATTTCTGTGTTTTGTAGTTTAGATACCTCACGAATTTTCTCTGAACCGATTCCAGCTTCTTTATGTACTTCGCATACTGTGAAGACCATACAGGACTTGCATACTCCAGGATGCTACGGCAGTATGCGAAATATATAGTCTTTAGGCTTTCTGTGTTTTCGTTCCGTTTGTTTATTTGTTTGTTTGTTACGCTTTCACGTCGTAACTACTAAACCGATCATCATGAAATTTTGCATACACGTTGTCACGGGTGCAGAAAAGGACATAGGGTATCTTTCATCCAGAAAAAACGTACAGTTCCCGAGGGATAGCAAAAAAACTGTCCACGCAGACGAAGTCGCGGGCGGCCGCTAGTCCTTACTAATATTATAAATGCGAAAGTGCGTTTGTTTGTTTGTTTGATTGTTACGCCTTCACGTCCTAACTACTGAACCGATCATCATGAAATTTTGCATACACGTTGCCAGGAGTACAGAAAAGGACATAGGGTACCTTTCATCCCGAAAAAAGTATAGTTCCCGAGGGATAACAAAAAACCTTTCCACGCAGACGAAGTTGCGGGCGGCCGCTAGTCCTTACTAATATTATAAATGCGAAAGTCCGTTTGTTTGTTTATTTGTTTGTTTGTTTGTTACGCCTTCACGTCTTAACTACTTAACCGATTATCATGAAATTTTACACACACGTTGTCAGGGGTACAGAGAAGGACATAGGGTACTTTTCATCCCGAAAAAAGGAACTGTTCCCGAGGGATAGACAAAATACTATCCACGCAGACGAAGTCGCGGGCGGAAGCTAGTATATCATAAATGCGAAAGTCCGTTTGTTTGTTACGCCTTCACGTCCTAACTACTGAACCGATCATCATGAAATTTTGTATACACGTTGTCAGGGGTACAGAGAAGGACAAAGGGTACCTTTCATCCCGAAAAAAATATAGTTCCTGAGGGATAACAAAAAACCTTTCCACGCAGACGAAGTCGCGGGCGGCTGCTAGTTTTCTCTATAAATACCTAACTAATATTCTAGTTCAATACATAATTTTATCCCTTATGAGAAATACATTTTTCTATAAATTATGTTGGAAATCAATAGTCATTAGTCATTACAAATATGCACATAATTATACATCATGTGCGGTAATTTGGTAGTATTATTTGCAAAAAAAATTGCAAAAAAGGTATTTACGACATTTCAATATTTCGTTTATTGAATATTATTCAAAAGTTAATATTAATATAAATTTATTAAAATCATATAAAATGACGATATGTCAAGAAAAATTAAAGTAATTACAGCAAAGAAAATCTAATGGTTGACTTTATCTATCAACTAGAATCACGAATGTAGTTCGGACTTTTTCCTTAAAATAAGGATTCTTTTAATAAATATCTTACTACATCTCAGTATCCATTACACCATGCCTTAATTACCCCGGTGTAACCAGGGTCATCTGTCGCCCAGTTAACGGTAACTATAAGCCCGGGGCCTAACGAGTAGTTATGATCGGAGGGTGACCCGACACCACAGGATACAAAACACCCATAGGAAAATCAGAAAAGATAAAATAAAACAGAAATAACAATTTATACAATATGCGTTGATAATAAAAAGTGCTTGAAGCTAGAAATAAGTTATTAATTTACCTAAAGAAAGCGCATTTGTTTCACACATTTTTATTATGACAACACACGTTTACAGAAGATACCTTTTCGGAAAATAATGTTCATAGTTACACTGGTCCAGTTCTTTTAATAGTTATGTTTGACTGCACGACGACTTGTTTACGAGTTTTCTAACTTTAACCTTCTAACTAAACATAGTGAAATTCCCTTGAGAGTAGCGGGTACTTTCAAACTGCTATCTATTTCCATCAAGCCAACTCGCTGAGTATCACGTAGAGCAGGATATTGGTACTTCGTCTCAATAACGCCTACCTACTTTAACACTGCATCTATAATTATTGCAAAGCCGTTGAGATTCTTAAAAATAGTTTTTTTTATTATTGAAAATAAGAGTTTTATTTATTTTTCCACCATCTCCATAAAATAAAAATAATTATCGTTATCACAAAGTTTTAGTGACATTATATAAAATGTCTTACTATGTAAGTATAAATAAAGACAAAACTTATATTTGCCGGTTACATTGAAATTCGTCCTTTGTTAATGCAAAAGTTTTTCCATCACTTAGTTTCAGTAACTACATTATATCACTGTGCTTAATTAACATAGTGATATTTAACAACAACAAGAATATTTCAGATTGTTTTGGAAAAAATCTAGATCTCACACTACGCGCAACTATCAAAGGCATTGAAAATGTAATTTAGAAATAAAGCACACGGAGCTGTTATCAATGCCGTATAAGTTCCATACATAGTTAATAGGAATTGGAATTCATTCTTTATATTATCGAACTGACGATAAAGTGAACGGAGCGCAGACTGACCTGCGGGGCTACTCAAACGACCCCTTTTTTATTCTTTCGCTAACTTAAAGCTTAAAAATAAGCAATTAAACGATCAAGTCACACGTCGCAAGTTTATGTAAATCACAGACATTATTGTATTGTATGGAATTGACAAGCCTACGACACGTAATTTTGGAGTTTATGCCTTATTTTGAATTTTTGAGTTAGCGAACGAATAGAAAAGTGGCCATTTGAGTAGCCCCGCTGACCTCGCGTGTGGTGTGAGGGACCCACTACAGCATATAGTTTTTGTCCGCCCGCCTCCTAAGATGGCTTAAACTGTAGGTTAATTCAATCCCGAAATTTAATTTTTCCGTTTCTTGAATAGCGAGCTCAAAAAAATCGGACTAAAAACATTAAAACGGACTAAAAAGTAAAAAATAAATTCTTCTGTAAATATTTATAACCAACCCTACCTACAGAAATTTTAAACCTAAAAACGTGGGGCGCATTTTGTAAAATTTATCATCCATATTGTCTTTAGCATGCGCCCCACGTTTTTAGGTTTAAAATTTCTGTAGGTAGGGTTGGTTATAAATATTTACAGAAGAATTTATTTTTTACTTTTTAGTCCGTTTTAATGTTTTTAGTCCGATTTTTTTTAAATATTTAGTCCGTTTTAAAAACGTGTTTTAAAAAAAGTTTATTTTCAGTAAATTATTATTTTCTGCTTTTTAGTTAACGAGCTCACACTAAAAAATATACCATCTCCTACCGGAGCACACGCCAAGACGATTCGAACGAGCCCAAACTCTCCATCGGGAGTTGCATGGTTTTATTATAGAGTTCCTATGGCCGTCCTCCGGCTCCATCATCAGATCCTCAGACAATATTCCCCAACAAAGTACTCGTCAAGACGATTCAAACGAGCCCAATCTCGATGGGGTAGCGTGGTTTTATTCAAGAGTTCCTGTGTCCTTCTTCCGGCTCCATCATCAGACCCTGGAAATTATTTCCCAACAAAGAACTCGTCAAGACGATTCAAACGAGCCCATACTCGATGGAGTTGCATGGTTTTATTATAGAGTTCCTATGGCCTTCCTCCGGCTCCATCATCAGATCCTCGGACACTATTTCCCAATAAAGTACTCGTCAAGATGATTCAAACGAGCCCCATCTCGATGGGGTAGCGTGGTTTTATTAAAGAGTTCCTGTGTCCTTCTTCCGGCTCCACCATCAGACCTTGGAAACTATTTCCCTAAAACGAACTCGTCAAGACGATTCAAATAAGCCCAAATTTGATGGGGTTGCACGGTTTTAATATTGAGTTCCTATGGCATGGCATTTCAGCTTCATCATCAGACCCTGGATCTCGTCTCCCATTAGAGTACTCGTCAAGACGATTCTAACGAGCCCAAACACGATGGGGTTGTATGGTTTCATCATAGAGATCCTGTAGCCTTCTTCCAGATCCATCATCAGATCAGCTCAATGACACCATAATATTGCATTGCCTTCCAGTTCTGACTTACGTTCAAAGTTTCAAGTTTCTAGCTCATCGGGAAGCTAGTACAAAATCGTTCACAAACTTTGCGGAAAAACAAACAAACGAACGAACGAACGAACACACAAACGAGAAAGCAACCTAATAAAAACGTGTTAAAATGGGACCACCTTTACATTCATGCTAGCCTGGTATTTTTTAAAAGACTGATTGCCCGTCACTATCACCTAAACAACTCCTGTCTTCTAAAAAAGAACCGGAAAGGAAATCCCCGATTAAATTCCCACCTAAAAAACAAAAACAGAAAGAGTGGTCTCCAGTAGTTAGGACTCCTGCTTTGAGAGCTGTGAGGAAAGTGCTGACCGGATCTGATGAATAGATACTTTAATTAGCACCTTTACATTCATGCTAGCCTGGTACTTTTCGTTTTAGTCATAGTTCAAGGATCACTGTTACCAATGCCGCATAGGCTCTATACATTGTTATACCTCGCGCGAAAGGGACACTACAGCCCACACTTTCTTTTGTCCACTCGCCTCCTAAGATGGCTCAAACTGTAGCTCTTAATTCAATCCCAAGTTTTTTTTTTTCCGTTTCTTGAATAAAGAGCTCAAAAGAAAAGTATTTTGAAATTCTCGATCCAAGTCGGCAATTTTTTTTTTAAATTTTGTCAAATTTTGAAAAACCTCTAAAAGTTACCGACCGATTTAAGAAATTCAAATTGAACTTTGAAGCCCTCCGGCAGACGCACATTTTGACAAAATGGTTCATCCGCGTACCTTTCATATCTGCGAAACTACACGCAAATTTCACAATTTCATAACGAAAACAGTTTCAAAATTTAAAAAGAAAACAAACTGAAAGTATTTATAAAAAGTGTCAGACACTGGAATGGATTAGTAAATGTATTTTCACCTGTTCCATTTTGTCTAGCGTTCCCCCCGTCTACGGAGAGTACGGAGCAAGCGGCTTTTTGTCCGGGAAATTGGGAATTACTCGCCTCTTTTTCGACGTAGCACTTCGAAAATGAAATTTGTTTCACCGTTTTCGACGAAGGAAGCATTTTCTATTAAGTTGAAATAGAAAAAGTTTGTAACTTAAGCTCTGTTTTGATTTGACTAATTTGTTTCGTAAGTTAGCAAAACATTTAATTTTATAACAATGTTTATAATTTTAATAATTTGTTTCCCTTCAAAAAATTCCAAAAAATATAAAATAAAAAATATAATATAAAAAATAATCTAAAAATATACATACACAAATTAGTTTCACAAAAAAGAAGCAAATACAAAAAATTCAACTAAGAAATGCAAATTATTTAGTGTTACGGCCCCCTAGAACAAGTTACGGGAAAAGAAATATTTTATTTGAAGGTGCAAACATTTATAACAAGCTTCCAAAGGACATTAAAGAAATCCAATCAATGATCACATTTAAAAAACTTCTAAAACATTACATAAGTTCAAATAAATAAATTAACAATAATAAATATGTATAACCTCCCTCTTTTCTATTTTTTTTAAGTCGGTTAAAAAGTTTCAATATATAAACGAACTATAATTTGTATTAATCTATGCGTTTTTGTCTTAAATTTAAAATAATAAAGAATCAGTATAGTAAGTAAACTAAAACAAAATAATAATAAAAATAAATAAATAAAAGAGCTTTATTTACATTAAAAAACTAATTTAAAACAATACAAAACAAAAAAGAAATAGTCCTAAAGTCCTAATAAATTACTCCAAACAAGCCACATCTAGCGTTGCGCTGAGCGTAGTTTGTTTATACGTCTATGTTTTGTTATCATTGCGCCCGATGCCTGAGGCTCGTGTATTTGTTGTGACAATGTTTTAAAACTACCGTCCATTAGTACGTATCTCTAAATATGTATATTTTGTTTGTTAATTGTGTTGTTCTCATGTAAGTGAATTAATGTATAATTTTTAATGAGAATAAATGTCTAAAACCTAAAAAAAAACCTTCTATATTCATTCTAAACGTCTAGCTATGAATACTTGTTCCGACATTCAATCGTAACGTAATATTATAATACTTACATAAACTCAATTAAGTATAACAAAAAGTTACTTTAAACAACTTCCAGGGGCTCTACCGGCTAACTTTTCGAACTTCGACAAGTCTGCTGGGCTTCAAATTCATCTCATCACCATCATCAGCCTCACGACAACCACTGCTGGGTATAAGCCTCCCCCAAGGATCTCCACGACGATCGGTCCTGCTTGGCCCGCATTCAGTGGCTTTCCGCGACCTTCACCCTCACGTCGGTCCACCTTGTCGGGGGCCTACCCAACGGAGCGTCATCCGGTGCGCGGTCGCCATTATAGAACCTTTCCGCCCCAACGGCCATAGGTTCTTCTCGCTATGTGTCCAGCCCACTGCCACTTTAGCTGAGCAATCCTTCGAGCGATGTCCGTTACTTTATTTTTTTAAGTAGTTCTTCTGCGGATCTCCTCATTTCTGAATCGTTCACACAGGGAAACGCCGAACATGGCTCTCTCCATCGCACGCTTCGCGGGCCATCGCGGGCTTCAAATTAAAACAAAATCGAGCCCCAAAATGGCGAACCCCAATTCACGATGTCACACGAACATCGATATCTTCCAAATAACTTCGGCAAATAGTGTAATACGAAATTCTTTACTTCGATTTAAAGTTGAAGCTCGGCAGACCCGCCGAAGTTCGAAAAGTTAGCCGGTAGAGCCCCAGGTAATTTATCTGTTTTCTTTTTTTAGTTAGGTAGCAGTTATTCATATAGCGGATGTTATAATCCGAGCTGAAATCCCTTTGGTGCACTATTTAAAAATTAAAATACAATGCGATTAAATTGACAATAGAATAGACAGACAGTGATCCGCTGCAGAATTCACTCGAGAATGTATGGCGAAGAAAAAAATATACAGATTAATTAAAATAGGTTTTGTGCCGCAAGAGCTCTGAAGTTAGTCACTTAAGTGTGTGTTATGTTGTTGTGTAATAATTATGGACGTTTGTCTGAAAATAAAGATTATTATTATTATTATTACTATAGTTTTCGAATCGAAAAAATACGTTTATAAGAGAAATAATGTTCCTTTTTAGGGTTTCGTACCCAAAGGGTAAAAACGGGACCCTATTACTAAGACTCCGCTGTCCGTCTGTCTGTCTGTCTGTCCGTCTGTCTGTCACCAGGCTGTATCTCATGAACCTTGATAGCTAGACAGGTGAAATTTTCACAGATTATGTATTTCTGTTGCCGCTATAACAACAAATACTAAAAACAGAATAAAATAAATATTTATGGGAGGCTCCCATAACGTGATTTTTTTGCCGTTTTTTGCTCGATATTAATAACGACTGCAGGTAGAGAATTGAAATTTTCACACATTTCTATTGCTGCTATAACAAAAAAATACTAAAAACAGAATAAAATAAATATTTAAGGGGGGCTCCCATACAACAAACGTGATTTTTTGCCGTTTTTTGGTACGGAACCCTTCGTGCGCGAGTCTGACTCGTACTTGGCCGGTTTTTTATCTCCTTTTGACTTTAATATACGTTTGATTAAGTTAAGTACATTGTATTTTTCTAATATTTGAAGGACTTGTTTACTAGGTTAGTAAGCTATAAGAGAGCTTTTTTTTCTTTCTAACTAGACTGCCAATACTGCACTACTCCATTCCAGTGTAGCTAAGCTACCAAAATTTAATGTTGATGTAATGTTTAACTCCAAGCGTAACTTGTTCATAATCTCATTACGCAGTAGCCCAATCTACGAAACGAAACGGTCACAACATTACGTAAGTAAGTATTCCTATTCGGTCAAGTGTGTTTCACATCATAATGTTATAATAGGGGGGTAGTATTCATTCATCACTATTTTTTGAAAAACTTTGAACGGTGGTAATCATTACTTTTAAAAAAACCTCTACATAATAGTAAGTACTTACCTAATAATATTGACTCTATCAGTCGAGAATTTTACAGGAGATCAATGCCGCGATAGTTTGATTGACTATTACCTAGATTTTGAAACATCGAAGATTGTAGTATAATATCATTAAATTCTATTTTGATGACCTCCGTGACAGAATGGTTAGAGTACAGAGTTTGACAGTACAACTCCATTGTTTCCACGTATACAAAAACTACAACTACTAGTAGACCTTGCACGGAACCCTTAAATTAATAAATTCAATACAGGTTCACACTAGCGTAGTGGGTAGAGGGGTAATCGTGAATTACCCGCCCACTGGTGGGAAAGTCCAGTGGGTGGTCGGGTCGTGAAGGACAAGTGGACCCCTACGTTCGTCCTCGCGTCCGACGCAGGGCACGGACCATCCTATTCGAACATCATCATTATTTTTAATTTTGGCTCCTTTGCAGCCGTCATAGTCAGCGTCACTTTTACGTAATGGTACATAGTTAACAATGTATAAAACTGACGCTTATATAGTAGCATTCGTGAATTTTATTACAATGTAATGTAGAAAGTACCTCTCTATCGCGGAAATAATAGAAGTGAATAGCTTGTGATATAATTTTCAGATTCCTCAAGTTTTTATAGTATTATTGTTACGTAAATAGTAAAAATTCAATTCGTTGTTTGTTTCAGCGGAGTCACTGTTTTCGCTGCCAAAACGATGGCTCAGCACTAAGAGCTACGGTGCCGAGGAAGAAGAGTTCCAGGTTCGATACATACCAACTTAATTGTAAAGAAAAAAAAACTTTAGAGTCTTCTTTCCGTTTTTTACCTTGTTCAACCAAGTTCATTTGAGTAGTACAAAGAAATGCAATACCTACAAAATTATTAGAATAATAAGAAAATCATAATTAATTAAAAAACCTTTTTTTCTTTTTTTTATTACTTACTGGGCAGGCATTTGACCACCATATTGGTTCATAAACAAGATATGGTCTAAGGTGTTGCATGCTTGCCCAGGAAATGCCTAATTCACTCTTGCCTTGAAGAGACAAAGGACTCTTGCCTTGATTCTTTAATGATTAAGTGATGATTGATTTGCAATAAATAGGTAGGCTAAAACACTGTTCCATTCCCAGAATGTGCAGCTACCCAAGCTGCCAGTGCCAGACCTGCAGGCGACGATGGACACGTACCTGGAGCTGGCGGGTGTGGTGGTCAGCCAGCAGCAAGTGGAACATACTCGAGGGCTGGTGCGAGGCTTCATGGAGGAGCTGGGACCGAGGCTGCAGGAGGCACTGCTCGATAGACAGAAAGAGATGGACAACTGGGTAAGGATTACTTTTTTAACTTAACGCTACTCATATTCACCACGACTGGGTCACCATTGTGTACTGGCAGCAGAAAGAACACACCTGGAGGCTAGCCAGAAGGCTCATGCAGGAGCTAGGGTAAAGAGTAAAGGAGCAACTATTGCTGCCTATGGACAATGCTTTGCCAGCTTGAGCGTAGGTACCACCTATGTCATACTACAAAGACAAAGAGACTTTTATGTTGATAAGTAAAAAAAAACTAAATATAAATCGAATATACAGCTCGTCCAATGATACAGCAGTCAGATAAAGCCATATAATAATTAAAATACTCTGAAAAACTAACGTAACAGTAACTACTTTTGAAAAAATAAACAGCAATAGAGTTGTACGCGATCAAACATTTTCCGGAGCTTATCTTGAACGGTGTACGTTTTCCGCAACACAAGCCTAAACAATGGGGTTGCGCGAACAACATTGTTCCACGATTTATGCGCTTTCAAAAACATGCGAAACATAACTCGTAAAAAAAATAAACCCGATATAGTGCTGCAATGATTAGTATCAAGTTATATGTCTTGCTATTTTATTCTGTGTGCACTTCAATTAGCAACTTTATACCAGGAGATGATCACTCCTTAGTAACAAGCATTAGTGATAATCCAATTTGGATGAAAATCTTTCAATCTGTCGATGAAGCGACCAATGACGAACATTTATTGGATGTGACTTTGAAGTTGTTAAAAAGTTTATGTGTGTGTATGAGTGAAACGTTAAAAGAAAATGAACAGAATGTGTTTACTGGTGACAATAATTATTTGCAACTTGAAGATAAGTCACAATCGTCAAGCAAAGATGTCCTTGATTTATACACAAAAATGTACAACAGCACGTGTTTCGACTTACGACAAGATTTGGTCCGGAAAATTAATAAAATGCATGAGATTATTGAAAATGATAATGACAGTGAAATGATAATGAAATCCAAATGTGGCAAAGAGATTAAAATCACGACTGACAAAGTTAATCAAATGAGTACGCATTTAAAACCAGTGATAAGAGATGAATTGAGATCAGAGTTAACTAGCATTTTATTTAAAGCCTTCATAAAAACGAAGACATATCATAAATATAAAATCAAGACAAGTAGTTTACTTAAAAACTCTCAGCCAGCAACGGCTACTGATATACCACGAAATGTTATAATTATATTTACTTTGTATCCAATTAATGAAACAGCAAATCTCTCTCGAGAAATAACTGACAGTGAGTTAAACTCGACTTTATATAAACATTCTCCAATAGATATTGATATATTAGAAACTAAATATAAAGACGATAAGAAAGTGAAACCTACACTCAATATCACTACTGATTGCCAGTTAAGGTCAATTCATTATTTTCTTCTAGAATGTGAAAAGAACAATTCCATTAAAGTATTTAAGTTATTACGAAAGAAAGACACTATAAAAATTTACATTCAACTAACTACATTGAAGGATTACACCGATTATAGCAGAATGTGTTGCGGTGAAACAAGTGACGATCTATGCAGATCACTTACAACTTACAAAAAAGAGCTTAGGAAAAGCAACAAGGATCAACTTCTCGAAACAATTTCAAAAATAAAAAGTATCGTTAAAATGTACAACATAAAAACGATGAATATGAAAGATAATTCTGCATCTACAGATCCCGTGCAATACGTTCAGTCCACCATGCAAATAAATAGGCAACCTTTAGATTCGAATGAAGTGGAGAAAGTTGAATTTTCAATAGATTCCACGACAATGCCGGAAACCAGTACCTGGAAAACTGTTATTCAAAATTTAATTTCAAAAATTGATGACCAGTTCAATAAATTTGAACACACTAATAAAGATGTGACAAATACTCTAACGACGACTAATACATCGCCATCATCGACATTTTACGAGAAATTGAACTCTGTTGAGTTTGGACGTACCATGAAGTCGCCGAATCATAATAAACACATATTATTGAATAAAGATAGCGATTCCGATACAAACACAAAACATTTAAAAAATCGAGAGAAAATATCTTATATCCTCAGAAAATTTGAACCAACAATCAATGAGTACCAGAAAATAATAAAAATTCAAAACAATAGTGATATTCAAATACTGGAAAAATCAGTTGGAATGACTCAATCAGATTTTAAACCGACTAAAAATGAACAAAACACTGATGACACTCAATCAGAAGTTTCAGTTTCAAAAATAAGCAACGATAATGATATCGAAACTGTAACAGAATATTCAACAACAATTCAAGTTCTAGAAAAAACCCCAAGTGATGTAATAAATTTTATATCTTTAGCTGCTTTAACTGTAATGAAATCGAATGCTATTATTCCACATAACGTATATTCAAAGAAAGCTGTGAAAAAACCCTTACAAATACCGGAACAGAAGTCAAATATTAGCCAAACACTGCACAAAACCAATCTTGCAAACAAATATGAAAAAAATGAGGATATTTATTATTATGGCAAAAATACAGAATTTGAGGGGTCAAATTTTACTGAAACTAGTTCATCAACAGATAAAAAAAACTCAACAATATTTGGCAAATTGATATTAGTGAAATTAAATACCACTAATACAGGTATTCTAAGCAAGGATAAAAATAAAGAAACAAGAAATATGTCTTCTGATGACTCTTGGAAAAAAGGTAGTTCTAAGAAGAGCAGCGACGAGGCGCAGAAGACAGAAATTAGAGGTAAATTAAATAAAACAGTCATTAATTCTGTTAATAGAACTGGTTATACATCACTTTTAGGCAATATGAGTGAAATTAATATTGATCTTTACCCAAGTAGTCATTCACCGAATAAACAAAAAACCAAAAGGTTAGTTGATAACAAAAGCGTCGAATACTCAGAAAGTGATAATAATAAGACTATCACTAAAACAATCTATGATAACAGCAATAAATTGCAAGATGAGACAGAAACACCAATATTTTCCAATGAACTTAAAAACTTACATGAATACTTCTCTAGCAATTATTTGAAGACTTCAGAGCAAAATACTCCATTAAATATCCGAACACAAACTGCCGACCAGAAGATGTCATTAAATGAGACTGTGTCGCAGTATGAATTTGAAACTTCTATATTTTCAACGACAGAAGATAATACAAAAGATGTAGAAACTTTAAGTAAAGCACAAACCTTAACAGACCGTTTTCGTGAATCGAATACTCTCTCGCATCCAGAAATAAATAATATTTATAAAAAACAGTATCTACCAACCACATTAGAAAGTAGTTTACTTCGATCAATTTTCCCACAAAACACCGATTCAACGACAAAAATGACATCCAAAGATCTTAATGACGATAAAAACAATTTTACAAAATATCTTATAATACATATCTTGAATCAAGAAAATGAAAAAACTGTAAAGGATATACTTAGCGGAATCAGAACGAGTCCGGAAGAAAGCAGAGAAATTGCATCATCCAATAATTTACCTGAAAAAGAAGTTCTTGACGCTTCTATTTTGTTAAAAAATGCTATAAAAAAAGAAAACTCAAAAGATTTAACTCAAACAAATACTGGAATATTGTTCAAAACGTACCCCAAGAAATTGAATGTGTATAAACCACTTTATAAAAATGACAGTTCTGAAGATTTTCACGATTCTACAAAACCATCAGTGACAACTAAACTAAACTCAATAAACAACATTATTGAAAATAAAATGAGTGTTTTGTCACTTACTGAGGAATTGCAAAACAATTTCTTGCACAGTAAATCTGAACCGACTGAACCGAGTACCAAAAATAAAACAAGTTTTTCTGAAAACAATGCATATTTAAAATTTAAGAAGACAGACAATTATATGATTACACAAAATATACCACCAGTTACCCAAATTATAGAAACAAAAACTGAAAAATTAACTTTAAAAACAGTAAAGTGTCAAAGTAAAGGTATTGATTGCATTGAAACATCAAATCAGATTAATAATAATAATGAAGAAATTTTGATGTCAACATTGGATAATAATAACGAAAAAAATAATACTTCAAGTATTGAAATGAATCACAATGAATCAACTTTCACAAATGAAATCGAAGTCGAAAAGAAGATTTTAAGTTCCGTATCGACTAACCAATTCAAACCTTTTTATGGGAGTTTTAGTAAGAATCGTTTTGCAACATCAGATTATAAATACCACACGAGCCCTTTTAAATTAGAAGACATAACTAAGCAATTATCTTCACCTTTTGAACTTGAGAACATGAACGACAAAAACCTAAGAGAAACCACTAGTATGTTCACAATGTTCAAGGCTCCAAGTGATAATTATTCTGAAGGATCTCTAGAAATGCTTGAAAAAAAAGCCAATATGGATGAGAAAACTTTAACGTCAGAGTTAACAAACAAACAAATCAAATCTATTGACGATAGCATCTGTCTTTCTTTCAAATCAGATAGGAAAAGCCACACGGACGCTCTACACTTACAAGACGTAACAAAGCAAATTTCTTCAGCTTCTGGCATAAAATATAACTCTGCAGTTGATGAAATAACCGACGAAAACCTTAGACTAACCACTAGCATGATCACTAATTTCAAAGGCTCAAATAATGACTATTCTGGTGGCTCTCAAGGCATTATTGAAAGGAATGCAAAGACAAATAAGAAAACTTTGACACCAGAGATAATAGTCAAACAAAACAGATCTTTAGATGATAATATCAGTAAGATACTTTCTTCCAAATCCGATAATATATACCACACGTACGCTTTTAATTTGCATGACGCAACCAAGCAAGTTGATTCAGCTTCTGGGATAAAATATAACTCTACAATTGATACAACGACTGACAAAAATTTAAGAGAAACAAATAGCATCCAGGGTGCAAATGATGACTACTCAAATGTATCTTCAAGAATTCTTAAAAGTAAAGCAAAGGCTAACAAGAAAGCTACAACATCACGGATAACAGACAACCAAATAAAATATTTTGATGATAGTATTAGCAAGAGCCTTTCTTCTAATTTAGATAATAAATACCACACGAGCGCTTTAAACTTACAAGACGTAACAAAGCAAATTTCTTCGGCTCCTGGAAAATATAACCCCGCAGTTGGTGAAACAACCAACGAAAACCTTAGAGTAACCACTAGCATGATCACAACTTTCAAGGGTTCAAATTATGACCATTCGGATGGCTCTCCAAGCATTATTGAAAGGAACGCAAAGACACATACGAAAATTTTGACACCTGAGATAATAGTTAGCCAAAACAAATCTTTGGATTATAATATCAGTAAGAGCCTTTCTTCCAAATCTGACAGGATATACCACACGAGCGCTCTTAATTTTCTAGATGTAACCAAGCAAGTTTATTCAGCTTCTAGAATAAAATATAACTCTACAATTGATAAAATAACTGACAAAAATCTAAGAGAAACAAGTGTCAAGGTTTTAAATGATGACTATTCTAATGGATCTCCAGGAGTTTTAAAAAGAAAAGCAAAGGCGAACAAGGAAGCTACAATATTGCGAGTAACAGACAACCAAATAAAATCTATTGATCATAGTACCAGTAAAAGCCTTTCTTCCAATTCAGATAATAAACACCACACGATCACTTTAAACTTACAAGATGTAACAAAACTAATTTCTTCGGCTTCTGGCAGCATATATAACTCCGCAGTTGATGAAATAACCAACAAAAACGTTAGGAACTTTGCTACCATGATCAAAACCATCAAAGGTTTAAATTATGAATATTCTGATGGATTTCCAGGAATTTTTGAAAGAACAACAATGATGAATAAGAAAACTTCAATAGGTTTAACGTCAGAGATAATAGACAACCAATTCAAATCTCTTGACGATAGTATCAGTAACAGTATTTCTTCCAAATCAGATATGAGGTACCACACGAGCGATCTAAACTCACAAAATATATCTAAGCAAATAATTTTGGCTTATGGAACAAATGACAACGTTTTAGTTGATAAAGTGACTGGAGAAAATGTAAAAAGAAACACTAGCATGTACACATCGTCCAAGGCTTTAATTAATGACTATTCTGACAGCTCTTCAGATATTCTAGAACAAAACGTAACGACAGATAAGAAAGCGTCAATATCAGAGGTAATAGACAACCAAACCAAATCTGTTGATGATAGTATCAGTAGAAGTCTGTCTTTCAAATCAAAAACGCAATACCACCCCAGTGATTCAAACTTCCATGACGCTTCCATGATGAAGCTAATGTCATCGGGTTCTGGAATAAAATATAACTTTGCTGTTAATGAAATGTCTAATGCAATTCCAAAAGAAACCACTAGTATGTTCACAACCTTCAAGAGTTCATGTGATTACAATTCTTATAGCTCTTCAAGAATAATTAAAAGTGAGGCAAAGACAAACAAGAAAGCTTTAACATCAGATCTAAATGAAGAAAATACTAAATTAAGTAGTGCAATGGAGTACGAAAATTCACACATTGAGTCAGTAATTAAAAAAGAAAGTGAATTGACACATTATGCCACTACAACAACTGGTGACTATAATACAGTTAAGGTTCTGGAGAGTATTAATAGAGAACCATCAATTACTACAAATCAATCTATTAATCTCATAGTTACTAAAATATACCCTGAAAATTATTCCCAAGTACCTAGATTCATTGAATTAACCTCAAGGAATGAGACAAAACCAGTATATATGGCTACTGAGCCTGAAGAAAACACCATTGATCGCAATTATGAAAATCAAATCACGGGATCAGATTTGGTTCAAAGTTCAATAGATTCTTCAATAATAACAAAAACGACTAATCATTTAAAAAAACATTTTGTGAAATTAAATAAGGAAGAAAAAAAGCATTCAAAAGAATTTTATCAATCTATGTTTACATTGAAAACAACAAAGAATCCCAAAATAAACAGAATACCCTATTTATTGACAACACTAGTAACAAGAAATGAACCTAATAAGCTTCAAATATTACCTATTTCTACTATGGATAGAACTACTAAAATGGAAAGTAACCAACATACAATCCCATATCTAACCATTTTGTCTCATACAAATCCTATTTATCTGGGAAACGATAAAAACTTTAATGACAGCAATATTACCACGAAAAGAAAATTATCAAAACATTTTTTTTACGAAACTAATGAAAACACTGACGCGTCAATTGAAAATCAACTAACGACTCCTGAAGTAAAATCAGAATTCATGAAAAGTGAACGCAATGTCGATCCTAGTATTAATCTATTCCAACAAAAAATTAAAGCACAAACTTTGCAAGCTAGCGCAAATACCGAACGAGTAAGCAGAGTTATTAGAGGATCTACATTTGTAAATAATGCTTCTACTTTAATTAATAATATTGCCCAAACCAATTTTCAAGTATATACAACACAAACAAGTGTTAATGGTTTTGATCCAACATTTCAAAATATATATTTTACTGATGTGGAGCCCAATTCCGAATATGAGACTAGTTTAAAAATAACACCAAAATTAGAAAAAAAAATTGAAACATTTAAACTTTTTAAAATACGCCCAAAAAACCTTATTAAGAATAATACAGAGCGAAAAACAATTGAATTTAGCACTGATCCCATTACTACAAGGTTGACTGATAGCACCTTCAAAAATAATAAATTAAATATATTTTTGTCAAAGCAAAAAGCAAAACTTACACCAGTTTCAACATTTACTACAGCTGTAAATACTTTTCATAGGTCTTTAAATTCAGGATTAAATAGAAGTGCGTTACAAACAATACAATTATCTAAAAGTCGTATTGAAAACAAAGAAATGTCATCTACAGCTAACAGAATTTATACTATTAACGGCATGAATAAATCTGATAAGAGAGCAAGTACGGCAAAAGCCGCAATTCTTTTAAAATTAATAGTTGGAGACGAAAAACCAAATTCAGTAAGAAATGAAACAGGTATCCCACGGGCTAACAGAATTACAGCGAATCCTAAACACAAGAGGAATAATGATAAAGACAATTTCGTAAAAGTTGAACATGAAAATATCTCAGTAGTGGCAAATAATAAAAATATGAATCTCATAGACAAAACTCCTACTATTCTAACCCAACCTTCACAAGATTTACTACAACCAACTAAAGCTGAGGCGAATAAAAGTGTATCTTATCAATTTAAAAGTGATTCTATAAAAAGTATTCAAACGACAGTTTCTACGTTGTGGCAAGTAAATAAGGCTAAATACAGCGAAATAAATTCTACGAAAATAACTTCAGGAACTATGACTTATGCACCAATTTTTACCAACATCTTACCATCATCAAAGATCTATAATCATATAAAGAAAATTGTAGAGACTACAAAAAAAGATGTAAAGACACAGGCAGAACTGGGCAATATTATTAGTACAAAACGTAAAGTAGCTTCAATGCCTAACAATTTCATAAATGATGATTATAATGCTGTTAGGACACAAGCAATATCTTTACTTAGTGAGAAATTTAAAATTTACCCAGATTTAAATTACAAAATGGGAAATGGTATGATAACGGTAGATGAAAACACAATTAAATACAGTGACAAAGATGATTTGTCTAAAATTGTTACATTGATGGTGAGAAATGATTTAAAAAGCAATGACTCTGCACACTTTATCAAAAAAATATTGACTGCAGTCGAAGATCTAACAACGACTAGTGATGGTGGTATAATAAGAAAAGCAAAAAATCATAAAAATAATATGATAAACTACTTGTTTAATAACATTACACATAGTTCATCACAACGCACAGAGAAAGAAAACAAAACCACTAAAGAAACCATTTTTATAACAAATATGAGCACAACCAAAATACCTTTACTTCGAATATTTAATCCAATGAAACCGAATGTGCAGAATATACAAACATCAAAAGATGAAATACCGACACCTACATTTAATGACAAGGTAACAGAAAAAAATAAATTAAATATACTCAAACACTTGAAAAGGAAAAATAATGGTTCCCATATTACAAAAATTGGAACTTTGCATGGTATTGATATAACAACTAAAGTAATGACGGACATGTTAAAGAATGATAGTAAAATTCTTAGACATAATAGTTTAATAAGTGAGAATGAAGTAAGGAGAAAGTATGCTACAAAACTTACAATAGGTTTTACGCCAACAAGTAAAATCAATGTAATATCTACCAAAAAAATACGGGAAGCAGCAGAAAGCAACAAAATAACCACTTTTTCTACATATTCAGTAATAACTATGGACAGGAAAATGCTTGATACCCATAAATTCAGTGAAGGTATTCCAAAATCAATATCAAATATACCTTCACCAAGGACTGATAGAGATGTGTTTGAGAAATTCCAAGCATCGCATACTACCCCCTTATATATAGAAACAAAAATAACGCAACCAAGTCTCGGAGAATTATTCGACACGGAAAGTCATTTTGGGTATAAAGATACTACAACAATAAAATATGAACAAAAAAATAATAACGCTTCAAAAGCAAACTTGTTGGCTAGTCCATATAAACTAACGCACAATAATTCCGCGAGGTTACCTTATTACATCAAAGGACATAGAAGTAAAGTTAACTCAAAGATTTCAGCTACAGTTAAGGATGAAAAGCCGAAGAAGCGGAAGTTTTCAATTCACAACGTAAATAAAACACATTTGAAGGGTATAAAAAGGACCAAAACACCGCCTTTTACTATTTTTGGTTCGTCAAATGTCCCTAATACTAATAATAAAACTGAAAAACTAACTACAATTGGTACAACTCCGCAAACTAGTAAAAAATTTACAATTTTACCCATATTTATTATAGAAAAAACACATAAAACTTCGATACCTACAAAGAAATTAACTCTATTTGAAATTTATAATAAGAGCGCCAGCTTAAACGGCCAAACAAAAAATATAAATAACTCGAAGAATGAACATACTAAAATAAGCAAATTAGTTAAAACCGATAAGACTTTATTAGGTAGTAAATCAAACAGCCACTCAATAGAAGATGAAATAACTTCTGAAAATAGATTATATACCACATGGGCTAGCAGCATCTTAGATTCTGCAAGTCAAATTTTATACGAAGATATCAATAACCAAGATGTAAAACCCAAATACAACGTGAGTAAAATGACTAATATACCGATGATAAAGAAAGCACAGTTCACTAAAGCACCGTTGCTAACAACAATAGAAAATTTGGACAGTATGTTTAAATTTTCTATTTATAAACATATAAATAATAAGAAAAAAGGTGCCACCACTACTTCACAACAAAAAAACTATGAACTTAATCTTTATATAAGAGACAACAATTCACATTTGAAGAAAAGTTTATATACGTTACCTGTTACAATCGAAAATATGAAACACAGTCATAAAATTTCAAGTACCTATTCCTTACCATCCATTGAAAAAAACACCCAAAGAGATGTTACGAAACTGTCGAATACTATGGATGATAATAACAAAATCAATGTAGGCCCGCAGATAATTTCTAATGAAAGTTCACATTTCAATACTATCAATAACACTCATAAAAATAAAGTAAAAATTAAAAGTGATTATTTTGAAAAAACAGACAACATTGTAAAATTAAATATGAGTGTTTCAGAAACGACAAATTTAGATTTTTTTATATCAAACTTAATGAAACCCCAAGTCAGTGGTAGTGAAAATGCTAGAAATTCAGTATACCCAATAACGACAAAAAGTTTTAACGAGTCCAAAGCAAACAACAAAATGTATTTCCTTCCAAACGTTGCTGAAAGTACAATTGATGATAAAATGGGTGATCTTTTCATCACTATGCCGATAACTTTTCAAGATAACACAAGTACTACAATGACACCAGCAGCAAATATTTGGCCGTATAATTTGAACACACAAGTGAAAGTTAATAAAGTAATTGAAAATTTTAGAGGAGAATTCAATAAAAGAGGAACGTTTACTGCCGATAATCCTTATCAACAAAATTCCACAATTAGAACATTTACTCATTCATTAAATAATTTTGATATGACATCAATACATTCAGAAACATCAAACTCCTATGGTAGAATTAATAGTGAATATCTAAATTCAATTTACAAAGATAAAAAAATAACAACAAATGACGGTAAACTACAAAATTATTTAGCAAAAAATACAAGTGCTAAAATAATAAATACAAAGACTTCACAAGGCTTTAACAGAAATATTAGTCAAGTAATACAGGTGCTCAAAACTATATTATCGAATTCACAACCACATTATACTGGTAATATATCTACATCACCTCTTGAATATCCTATTTCGGAAACTCAACCTCAAGAATTTGAGCTTGATGGCCTTCGAGCAACATTAAAAACAGGAATACCATCAATTTCGTCTAGGCCTGAAATGACAGACAATAGAAACTTAAGTACTAATAACACTGAGTCGACTTCCCCATTCATCGATTCATTTACATCAAGTGCCTTATTCTTACAAAAGAAAACTCGCACAAGTTTGTATGATTACACATTGCTGCTTGACAATGAAAAATCGTTATTAGAGGACACAGCTAAAACTGATATTAGTAGTCACTTTACTTTCGATAATACAAATAAAATATCGGCAGTAATTATAAATGAAACAGATAAAGTTATATTCGACAATTTGAGTAATTTGTTTCCTCCCCGTCAGTCAAAACGAACTGGTTTTGTATTAAAAGGACGAAAATTTGATAACATTCAAGCTGTCAAAAAAAAAATACTGATGTCAGATGAAGCAGCACAGTATGAAAGAGTGTTACCAAAACCAGATAATAAATCAGTTCACAATGTAGAAGTAGGGAAATCACCAATTCTGATAATGACCGAAAAATATGTAAATATGAAGGATGAAGGTAGTAGTACTAATAATATTTTAATATCCACTAAGTATGATAACGGTGTACCCACAAATATTTCTGAAAGTCACATAATTGACATGACTAGTAGTAAAAGCGAAATATTAAAAAAGAAAAATGTTACTAGAAGTCTATTAACCACAACTGAAAAAACAACAAAACAGATTTTCACTTTTAATGCAAATATATTAACGGGAGTTGAGAGTAGAACTATACAAAATAGTTCTCAACGTAGTAATATTGAAAACGTTTTAACAAGAAGGCATAACAGCTATGTTTCAAGTAGTTACAATTCATTAAATCCGAGCACTTTCAAGTATGTAAATGGTACTTTAACACAAAATAATATACCTAAAACAGTGAAGTACAATACATATCAACCTACAACTCCTGAAGATTTTGAAATTGTGTCAAATCTAGATGAGAGAATTAGTTTATTCAATAAGAATCTACAGTCGTTCAAAGAAAAAATCACCGAAACTCCACTAAAAGTCAAGAACACCACAATATGTTCCTATCTCGGAGACCTTCGTCTGCATATTAACCAGTCTATAAAGAAATTCAACGAAGTAGTAAAATCATATAATTGTTCTGAGGAAAGTATCACAACAATTAAAAGTATTCTGAAAAAAAGCACCACAGATAAATCGCGTAAAATGCTAAATTTGGGGAAAAAAATAAAACAATTGACAAATAAAAACACACTTCTAGATCCATTTGCTAAAACAAATATTAACCCTATAAAAACTGCTCCTCCAAAGAAACCCAAGATTATAAAAACAGTAAGGCTGAGTAAAACCAAAGAAATAATGACTATGAACACTAAAGAATTCTTCGCGAATCGGCGTTTTGCAACGCAAAGGGTTCCACTTTATAATCAATATAAGTTGCTTCAGCCTTTCAAATACCGCACACCAACCAGTCCACGCCAGTATGTGTTGAGACCAAAATTTGATCCGATTGATCAAGGAATATCTACACAAAGAAAATACAAGACGTTGAATGAAGATAATTTTTATGAAAACTATTTCATGAACCGTCGTGCAGCCAAGCTGTCGTGGAAAGACAAAGTTAATTTCGCGCATCAGGTCTTCGAGACCCCTGTAACTCATAAACTTATAAAGCCAATTGAGAGTGTCTTAGTGCGTCCAGGCGCTCTGCAGCCGACAGAGCCAAGGTATCTGAGAGACCGGGTGAATTATATAAGAAATTTTCTAAGGCCCATTGTAGTTGAATCAACTACACGCGCTATTTGGAATCCGACATATTTGATCGATTCTGATGAAATTGACCGTGAGGACAAAGTTGATTTCGTGCCTCAGGTCTTTGAGACCCCTGTAACTCATAAACCTGTAAAGCAGATTGAGAGTGTCATAGTGAATCCAGGCGCTCTGCAGCCGACCGAGCCGAGGTACCTGAGAAACCGGGTGAATTACAGGAGAAATTTTCTAAGGCCCATTGTAGTTGAATCGACTACACGCGCTATTTGGAATCCGACATCTTTGATCGATTCTGATGAAATTCACCGTGAGTTTGATGAGGAGTTTCCGTATAAACAAAGTGAGCGGGAAGAGCTGACGACAGCCAAAGCGCGACTGATGCCATTCAAGGGAACCACGACGAAAAAACCGCGACGAACTCGACCCAGGAAAGTTTTACATTTTTACAGTCCTACCGCACCTTACAGCCGATACTTTTCAGATTTTCTTATATAAGTAATGTATAAAATAAATTTTGTTTTTCGTTCGAATAGTCTTTTACATCCTTGATCGATTTTACCCTCTATCTCTCCCAAAAATATAGTTAGGGATAAGACAGCCAGTTTCTCTGTGGTGAGGATTCCGGCAGGCTGATTATCTAATTAAAAACCACCTAGCGACCAGTAATAATTGCGAAATCGTCGCTGTCACAATCGATTTCGTACCCCCGATCGAGTTTCAATTTCAAAGAGTGCTGCCTCCAACGGACAACTAAAGAACTAAAATATACGAGCACTTGCAAGAAAATGTTCCGAAATTCGTATTATCTAACTCAGAAACGGCGACGCGACCGCGACGATTTCGCGATTTCTTCTGTCAAACACAAACCAGACAAAACGTAATTTCTGATTAGTTTTCGATAAATTCTTAGCCTTACCTTTAACCAAAATTAAATAAAATTGCTATAATTGTAAAACAAAAGGCCTGTTCTTCAATACCTACACGGAATTTGCAATTTTGTATACGAAAAAATTTAAACAAATTTCGAAGCGAAAACAAAAAAGTTATGTTCACAGAGCACATATGGTCAGACGCATACACAGTCGTCAGTCACGGACTACTTTCGGTAAAAAGACTTTTCAGTCGCTCCCACCGGTTACCAGTGGCCCTAGTTTCTATAGAGATCTTAATGAGCATAAACCGAGCATAAACTAGTCAGCGATCGCTTAGGCTGATTTGTTCCGGATTCGTCATGTTCCTAACTCGTCGTGTTCCAGATTCGCCGAATTCCGGATTCGCCGAGCTCCTGATTCGTCGTAATACGTACAATCGAGAACACTGTCGCTTTACCATTTCTAAGTTTGAAATTGCTTGCACGCCGCGCCATCACGATGCGCATCTCAGAAATGGTCTCACAATAAAATAAACTACTTAAATGGACAGATTATCATTAAAGTAAGTTAATTTTTTTTATTTGTTTTTTTATTACAAACATGCTTCAGATTAATTAATATTTGAACTAAAAAGTAATGTATAATATTATGCTATTTTTGTACCATAAAATTAAATAAATACTTAAATAAAAAAATATGTCATCGACTGTATTCCGACGAATCTGGAATACGACGAATCAGGAACATGACAAATCCGGAACAAATCCTTAGGCTTACATAATACCAAACCAGTGACTCGGTCGCACGACGATTTCGAAATAATTCAGGAATCGCGTTCGGTCGCTCATTTTAGATAATCAGCCTGCGGTGTAGTGCGTTTACAATTCCCATCCCAAAGAAATTCGTGTTTTCCAAAGCATCTAAAGAATGAAAGCATTGATGTTAAACTTTAGTTTTAGAAAGCAAAATTCTTAAACTAGTGCCGTATCATTCAGGTATTTTGAAACAAAGAAAATCTGTTCAAGTGGAATTTAAAAGCTTGTCAGCGGAATTTTTACAACAGTTTCAGCTGTAAAGCCAGGGTTTCCTCGGATGACGGTGCCGTCATATTACGGCCGTAATATAGCGGCGTTGAGTGTTGTCTATGTAAGCAATATGGCGACACCGTAACGTCAGAAACGTATTTGCGCCGCTAAATGACGGCCGTAATATGACGGCACCGTCATCCTAGGAAACCCTAGCTTAACAAATAAGAATACGACTCATATTTCTTTTTTCACTTATTAAAAAAAGTTTCTAATCAAATAGAAAATATCAGCGCTAAAATCAGTACACTTTATTTAAAGATTCCTAATAAATTTATTTTTATTTTTAGACGAATAATGGGATATTTGTCTAATGTATTGAGTGTTTTGCATATCCATATATAGGTCTTTACCTATGAAATTGCCGTTTTGTTTGAAAAAAGTTAAAGTATTTTTTTTTCGAACTTATTTATTTCATTTATTCAAAGTAATCACCCCTGCAATCAATGCATCTTTGCCAACGCTGTGGCAGTTTATGGATGCCCTTCTTGAAAAAATCAGCTGGACGGGAGACAACAAACTCTTCAAAGGCGTTTTTCACTGCCTCTCGGGAATTGATTTTTTTTTCCCGCTAAAAAGTTGTCCAAATTTTGGAAAAAGTAATAGTCGGTAGGCGCAAGATCTGGTGAGTATGGCGGATGAGGGAGAGCTTCCAAACCCAACTCATGCAGCTTAGAGACGGTCTGTTGTGCAGTATGGGGTCGCGCGTTGTCGTGAAGTAGCAGTGGGGCACCCATCTATCAAGCTTTTTTATCTTGCCAATCTGTCGCAAATGGACCAATATTGTTTTGATGCTAACATCAAAAGCTGCTGCCAGCTCAGCTGTAGATTGCGATTCATCTGCTTCCACAATCGCCTTTAATTCATCATTGTTGACCAAAGTTTCCGGACGACCACGAGGTTCATTTTTCAAGTCAAAATTCCCAGAACGGAACCGAGCAAACCAATAACGGGTTGTACGTTCGTTTGTACAGTTCTCTCCGTAAACGTCGTTGATGTTACGTGTCGTTTGTGCCGCGTTGGTGCTACGACGGAACTCATATTCCATAATTACACGAAATTTCGAAGTATCCATTATGAGGAAAAATGTTGAAATGTAATGAAAATACAACGCTAATCAATAAACAAAAGACTGATTTTGTAAATAGAATGTCATATTTTTAAAACAAAATTAATTTGAATTTAGAATTCATAGCCACTCAAAACTTTTTTTTGTTTGAAAATGTCTGTACTGCAATACGGCAATGGGGAGGAAAAGCGCAATTTTATCCCGATAGGTGGCGTCTTGTCGTTGGTACCGAGCCGCCTCAAAGAAACTGTCAAAACATATGGGAATCTCTTGGAGTATTGCACTTTTTAATTTTATACTGAGAAAATGCCGCGTTGTTATGCATTTAACTTGTAAAATATTGGAGTTCATCGATTTCCCAGTAACAAAAAAAATAGTGGGCAAAAAAATTTCAAAAAAAATATGCTTTTTCCTCGATTTTCTCCTTTGCTGAGCCTGAGAAACATTATAAATCAAAAGGAATGTTTCATGAATCATATGCTTCTAATCTGAAATAAAAAGATTACTTGTAAATCTTACACGAAATGTAAAGAAATGTAATGCTTGTTAGCAATTTTTTGTAAGTTGCTATAAACTTTCTTGCCTGTTGTTTTGGCTTTTCTTTTCCGTAATTCTTCTTTTATATGAGCTAAAGTTAGCATAGAATACATTGTTTGTCCGCAAAACCGAAAATAATACAATCTAAGAAAGTAAAATCACGTAATACACAGTCAAGACAATATAAGCTCAAACTGACAATTGTTTGTTCCAAAGACTAAGCGCCATCTGTAATTCACTTTGCCTTCGCCTCCCCATTTCATAGGTAAAGACCTATTATATCGATGGTTAAGAACCAAATACTGCTATTAGCGGCGTCAGTAGGGTGAAAAATACGGCGTTTTGTGAACCAGAGATTTCCTTTGGTAGGATTGGTCCTTAGGGCCCTAGGATGGATATAAGAAGTGGAGCCACCACGATTTTTGTAGTAAATTTTTTGAAGTTTTGGCTTTCAGCCCAATCTCGATAGATGTATTAGTTAAGCTGCTATGCCCAGTTTGATATCATATTCGTATGAAATTAGGGTGTCGAATTCATTTTTGGATTCATATTTGTACGATTCAGTTGTTAAACTATTTAAAAAAAATTAAAACAAAAATAAAATACTTGTTTGATTAAAGAAAAAAAATGCCATTAAATACACAAATTGGAATATTTGAAAAAGAAAAATACCTTGTAGGAGCTCTTATATCCTTTTATTTTTAAAATAATAATAAAAGAAAATATTCTTGTTTTGGCTAATTAAAAAAAATAACTTCGTTACCGTTGTAAGGAAATTACTATTTTTATTCAATATTAAAATTTTAAATATCAATTTGAAACTTGTTTGTGATAGGCTTAAATTGTAGCAAATTTAGTTAGCTTTATAAAAGTATAGAGTAGAGATACCTGAAAAACGATTCCTTAAGGTAGTTTTTTCGAAAATACTGAAACAAGTGCCAAGTTTTTCCAGCAGTACAGGGTTTCCAAGGGTTAAAACTTGGGTAGAACTACTCTCAAGGTACCTTACAACATCTGAAAAAGTGGTAGTTACATGCGCGCTTGTGATATTTGCCTTTTTTTTGTCGATATTGACTGCCATTTTTTGTTTTTCTAATAATTTACTGATATTTTTTAATTCTGCGTTATACTTTTTAAGTTTCTTTCAAAACAGTTAAATAAAGGTGTTATAATGTATATATATTTGGAATTGGCTATTTATTACCTTTCATTTGATACCCATATTGTTTTAATAAAAAATAATAAAATTTCCATAGGTGTAAAAGAAGTTGACGGCACGCGACAGCGAAATTTTTTTTTCGCTATTTATTGTTAATAAAGAAATGTGTAAGTTATATTTTTTCAACTCTTCATTCTATAAGCTTTGTTACCGTATTTTTGTTTGCAAATAAGAACATCAGTTTAATATTTACGGTGACTTAAAGTAAAAAAAATGTAGTTGAAAATATTGGTTATTGTGTAATGTTTAGGAAACTTCTTAATAAATTGCATTTTTATACCAGAAATGAATTCTACGTCATTGATTTATCCGAAAATGATACCAAACTTGGCTTAGTATCTAAACTTAGGCAGTTATTAACCTCGGACTTCGTTAAGGCAGAATTCCCCCTCCCCCCCACCTGCTTGAAAAATCCAGGTGGCTCCACTTCGTAAACCCATTTTAGGAACCCAAGGATCAATCCTACCGAAGGAAATCTTTGGTTCATGGATAGCCGTATTCTTCGTTTTTTTGCCTCCTACGACTGGGGCTATATCTACAAAATGTCCATAATGTAGTTAGTCGCTATCACCAGCAACCTATTAAGCGTTCGTTTCAATGGACAACATTTCATTTTGAGAAAGTACTAAAATTAGAAAACCATTTTGAGATTTTAGTGTTTTAAGCTCATATTTTTATTTTCAGAATTTTTAGTTTAGTATTTTTTACGTTATTTAAAAAAAACTAAAATCTAGTCCAAATTGGGAATGTCAGGAAGTTTGAATTGAGTCTATTTGTCTATAACGGGTGTAACAAGACCTTCAACGAAGCCAAAGTCCACGTATTCCGCCCATCATCAGGATCATTTTTGTCTTTTAGACTACACCTGGGAAACTAATAGCTACAAAGTTATTGAAGGTCAAAGTCAAAAAAAAATTTTCAAAATTTTTATGAAATCTTATTTTATTCGTTATTGCCTACTTTTTGTCCAACTAAACATTATCAAAATTTTAAGTATTTCGTAGCAAACAATGGCTTCAAAACGTCATTACTCAATGTATCTCATGAGCACGCACATAAACGCTGCCTTCAACTCGGCCGCACGCAGTTCATACACTCGCAGGCGCGGTCTGTTGTACGCGTTACATTGCGTGGTAAAGTATGCAATGATTTTTTAACACCAAAAATCAAAATCATTTCCCAGCAATAATTTTGAACAGAAATGGTCCTGATGATGGGCAGAATACGTAGACCTCGGCTTCGTTGAAGGTCTTGTTACACCCGGTATTATCTTTGCATTCATTAAAAAATAAAATCCATTTTAAACTTTTAGATTTTTGCATTCACAATGCTATTTTTATATTAAAATGAATAAATAATGAAAAAATATTAGAAAAATTTGTCATAATAAATCATAGTGACAGAATGTTATTCAAGCGTATTTCTGATCAGACTAGTAAAATGTAGAAATTTATAAAATATTCTTGTAAAAAACGTAAAAGAAAGTCATAGCATTGTTTGGATACTTATGCGTTACCAGTGAAATTATGTTTTGTGTGATTAAAGGCTATAAATCTCGCACAGAAAGAAATGAAAATAATCAATAAACATTACGATTTCATCGGTAAGTTTATATTGTTTTAGATGTTTTTATGTAGTGTAAATAGCTTGAAACTATTATAATATACTAATAATTTGTGCAAATACTCGTTTGTGTCCAGGGGGTCTATTACGAAAATAACGTACGCAATTGCGTAACGCAATCACTTGGCCACGATAGTCGTCCGCAGTTCGTCGGTTGTAGCTATTACAAACACTTTCGGTTTGACTATCGTAGCCCATAGACTAGTATCGGACCGATTTCGTGACTGGTAAAATCGAAGACTGGCAAAGACGGTCTAAAGGTATCCACACACAATACAGCACCACAAGCATTTACAAACTGGTAACACTGATGGGAGAGAAGATTGATTTAATAGAGTAAGGCAAAAAACCGGTAATCACTAAAAAATATTAATACAGTAATACAGTGCCAATTTTATAGTTCTAATGGATGTGCAATAGCTCTATTTTATACAAAGTAGACAAAACAAATGAGTCAAGCGTATGATTTTGGTTAAAAACCCTCATGACTTTGACTTCTCAAGCTAAGCCAATCTGTGAATGCCAATTGTCAAATTTGTATACCTAATATCCGCAACAAGTTCTGTCAAAATCCGATCCAAGTCCTGTCAAAACGGCGTTTGTAATAAGGTTATTGAACGAATGATGTCGGATCCGCAAGATAAACTGTCAAACTTACGCAATCACTTTGCGATATCGTATACGCAAGTACTTCGTAATAGGAAACAATTAAAACGAAGCACGGACGCAGCTGCGTGTATCGCATTAAACTTTTCGTAATAGACCCCCTGTTCTTTGCTGATTTTGCAAATATCAGATTTTTTATTACATGTCGTAGAGGTTATATTATTTCGCCTAGTGATGTGCATTTCTATATCGATATTTGTTTTATTGTACTTTCTTGCTTTATATTTGATGGGAACAAACAGTAGAAAACCATCACATGGCTTGGCACATCTTTCTTTTATGTAAATAAATAATAATCACGTAATTTACATTTGAAAACTCAAATCAGTTGTAACAATAATGTTTTGTATGTAGGTACTACTACAAGCTCAATTTCTTTGTTTTAGGCGCCACCGTTATCCAACAAAACATAAAACGTAACACGTCAGGAGAGCCTGCGAGCTATCGACATGAAGCAATTACCTATTTAGAGTTTGCAGCGACAACTAGAAAGAGTTAAAAAAGTGAACGCCTTAAAATAATAAACACTGATATTTTTAACGTGTTCTTTTAATTTCCTTGACTAGTTTCCGCTAGGTTAAAAACTTTGTGTGTGCTTTTTATACAAAATGAGTTCAGCCATTTTTTCGTGATTGATTAAGAAACAAATAAATATTTAGTTTAAATTAGTTTTTGTCGATTTTTTACATTTTATATTGGATAGTTCTAAAAAGTAAAAAGATGTGTAATCAACAAAATAATACTTACGATCTCCATATAGTTAAATAATAAAAAAACAGTGGGTGTTTTGTTTGTTGATGAATTGTTACTTGTTTTCATCGTTGTTGAGAAATATTATTTTCATGTTATTCTCTCTGATTTTTTACTGAATATAAAGCGCACATCTAGCAGCTCGTGTTTAATTAAAATATTGTTTGTAAAATGACTAGCAAAATTTCTGAGATATGCAAAAAAAACATATTTCAGTCCAGCTTTCCGGCGCTGTTTGTTCTCCTCTACAGGTCGCATTTCTCAACCTATTCTCGTGAAATTTTGTGAGCAGGTTCAAAAATTATATAGAATTTTTAATTGGGCCAGTTTTTCGAAATATTGGATATATTAAAAAAAACTGGCCTTAAAAATAAATTTATCCCGCAATTGGAAAAAAAAATCAAAATTAGAAGTGCTATCATAAAAAAAGCTGAAAATATTTAAATAAGCTGACGACATTTAAACGTCGACTTTCTTAAAATGAAAATGTTGTCTATTATCGACATCACTTACAGAAATCCCATGCCACATCACTATCGAAATCATGGTGTCATATTGTCACAGATAAGATCAGAATTGTTTTTTTTTGGCAAAAGCTACACATTTCAACTTCCTGACAATGTACTGTACTTATTACGCTCTTTTAGAATGAGTAAGATTTCAAACAGTGATTTAAAATACAAAAAACAATTAAAAGTTTAAATAAAAAATACGTGTCCCCTCATTTTGTATCTACTTTCATTATACAAAGTGAAAACTACATATTATATTTTTGAAAGGTTGTCCATTATTGAACTTAGCAGTTATTGGATTATATTGATAAATGTTGAAAGTAATGCGTTATCGATATTTTATGTCTTTGACAAACTGATAAGCAATTATTTTGTTAGTAGACCTAAACAAAAAACCAATTATCGAAAAAAGTAGATAGCAGTTATTTGGTTCTTAAGCGTCGATATGTACTATCCGCGTCAATTGGTAATGCGCTGGAACCTTGTCTAATTAACATACACATCAACGTCATCCGCAGCTAAAAATGACAAAACAGGAAAATTCTAATAGGTAATATAGTGTACTAATTATTGAATTCTTATTTTCAATAAGAAAGGGTCTAGGTATATAAAAAAATGCAATTGTTTTTCATTTTTGAGGTTAAAATCATGGCCGCCAGGCGCATTATCAATTGACGGGGATAGTATTTAATAATTTTAATAGGAATTTTCAAAGTTCGCATTCATAACAGCTCGCGCAGAGTTGTTTCAATCACTTGTATAGAAAATTTAAAAATAAAACATGATAAGCCCCCTACATAGCCGACCTACTACAGGGCAGAGACCATTATCGTCACAACATCAGGTGAGGGGAAAGCCAAGCACTATCCTGTTGTGGATTTAAAAGAAATAGAACTTTGTCTACTCTATCGCATTGGGTGTACGTGTAAAGATAGATGTGTGTTATAAATGAAAAAAAAACTTATTCATTTAATATAACTTATGAGTTTATTGAATACTTAACCTTAAAAAAATATACGGATATAAATAAATAAATATTTGACAACATCACATACATTGCTCCAATCCCAAAGTAAGTAGCTATAGCACTTGTGTTATGGAAATCAGAAACAACGGTGGTATGACACACACCCAGACCTGAGACAATATTGAAAAGTTCATTTTCTACATTGACCCAGCCGGGGATCGAACCCGGGACCTCAAGAGATGGTGACGCCTTGAAAACCGGCGTGCGAACCACTCGACCACGGAGGTCGTCTAATTATATATATTTATTAAGAGTATATTTTATATATTTTTAAGAGGATATATTTTTTAAGAGTAAAAATTAAACAAAAGCAGCAAGAAGTTAATAGTAATTGCATAATATTTTTTGTGTTTATACTCTTGTGATTAAGGTTGTTGAATAAATTATGAAAATGTTTAGTAAGTATGAAAAAAAAACTTCTTTAAAATCTTCCATACAAAACGGCAACCTGCTATATTTTTTTTCGACTTTTTCGCCATCGTTACTAATATTATAAATGCGAAAGTCCGTTTGTTTCTTTGTTTGTTACGCCTTCACGTCCTAACTACTGAACCGTTCATCATGAAATTTTGCATACACGTTGATAGCAAAAAACCTTTCCACGCAGACGAAGTCGCGAGCGGCCGCTAGTCTACTATATTTTTACACCTAATAATCTAGAAAATACTATAATTTAATCCAAAAAAGTTAGCAACCCTAGTAACTACGATGTCTAGCTAGTTTTATAAATAGACTAGCTTTTGCCCGCGACTTCGTTCGCGTGATTAAGATAGTTTTGCGTTTATTTTGAATGTCGCGGATTGCCAATATACCTAGGTATTTATCTGTAGACCTCATTTCCTCAGTACCTACCCTGTATAACGTAAATTTTACAATACCCTTTCTAAGTGCTTACCTACACCATGAAAGGTATTTACCCTCCAAAAATGGTGTCTCTATCTTCATACAAACTGGAACACCCTGTTTAACAGGAATTTTCTAAAATCCTTTCTTAGTGCTCATCTACATCATGAAAGGTATCTTCCCTCCAAAAATGGTGTTTCTACCTCCAGCCTTATACAAATTTCCATGCAAACTGGAACATCCCTGTAGCACCCTGTATGACGGAAATTTCACAAAACCCTTTCTTAGTGCTTACCTACACTATGAAAGGTATCTACCCTCCAAAAACGGTGTCTCTATCTTCAGCCGTTAGGGCCAAGGTCACAGAATACATAATAGTACAAGTAACTTTAGGTTAATATCTATACTACCAGCACTTAGTAAAATATTTGAAAAAATTATATATTCCCAATTATTAGATTACTTCACATACAATAATATACTTCATAAAAATCAGTTTGGTTTTTCCAAGGGTAAAAGTACTACTGATGCTGGAATTGCACTTCTCAAACATATTCTGGATGCTTGGGAAGAAAAGCAAGATGTAATTGGCATTTTCTGTGACCTTTCTAAGGCATTCGATTGCGTTGATCATCAAACACTATTAAAGAAGCTAGAACATTATGGTGTCTCTGATAAATCAGTTAGTCTTATGAAATCGTATTTGTTCAATAGAACTCAGAAAGTAGTGATTAATAGAACTGAATCTACTGGAGCCCCCATCAATATGGGTGTGCCACAGGGATCAATATTGGGCCCATTGCTGTTTCTAATTTATATAAATGACCTTCCCAACTACGCGAATAATTTATGTGAAACAGTACTATTTGCGGATGATACTTCTTTAGTTTTTAAAGTAAACAGAGGTAATAACTGTTCGGACGAAGTAAATAGTGCCCTCTCTAAAGTTTCATACTGGTTTAATAGTAATAATTTAGCACTGAACCCCAAAAAAACTAAATGTGTTAAATTCTCATTACCTAATGTTGAGCAGACAAAATTAAATATTAATTTGAATGACGATGAAGTCGAGTTTATCGAGAGCACAAAATTTCTAGGTATCACACTAGATTCTCGACTGCAATGGGATCCACATATTGAAGCCTTGTCAAGTAGACTTAGTTCAGCGGCATTCGCTGTTAAGAAAATAAGGCTTTTAACTGATATTGAAACGGCAAGGTTAGTATACTTTAGTTATTTTCATAGCGTAATGTCGTATGGACTGCTATTGTGGGGCTCAGCTGCCAGTATTGAAAATATTTTTGTACTCCAAAAAAGAGCTGTTCGCGCCATATACAATCTACGGCGGAGAGATACCTTGAGAGAATTGTTCAAAGAAATAAATATTTTAACTTTGGCAGGCCAATATATTTATGATAATTTAGTTTATGTAAGGAAACACTATGATTCATTTGCTAAGAACAGCAATATTCACCAGTTCAATACAAGGAATAAAGATAAACTTGCCGTTCCAAGATTTAGGCTTGCAAAAACTAGAGGTTCATTTATGGGGAAAGGCATAGCCTTTATTAATAAAGTTCCACAACAAGTGATTGATCTTCCTTTGCATGAATTTAAAAACCATGTTAAAAAAACGCTCATGGGTAAAGGTTATTATAAAGTAGATGATTATCTTAAAGATCTAAATGCGTGGAAATGATGTAACACATAACTTGCTAATAAGTACTCTGTTGAAGTAATATAATAAGTCTATGTTGTTGCCAATAATCCTGTCACCCTGTTGTAATTTTCTGGTAACGATATATTCAAGTTTGTAAATATCGTTACTTATGGCTGTTACAGCTGATAAGTTTCTTGCGCCCGTTCTTCTTGTCAGCTAAAAAAGTCTGGAACGGGTGGTAGGAAAATATAGACGATTCAAAAGTACTTAATAATTAAGTTTATTTGAATAAAGCTTATTTGACTTTGACTTTGACTTTGAGTACAGAAGATCCACTCCGCAAAGTCATTTAAATAAATAGCGACTCTATTCCATACACAGTAAAGTGCACTTCAGGTTGCACGCCGCTCCCTTGCCTACAGTTATATTCACCTAGAAGTTGCCTCTCTTTCTATCGCGTAGCTCTTATCTCTTCTAACGACTTCAGGGTTTCTTCCTTTTAAAAAATAATTAAATAACAGGTAGTTAATTTATTACAAGTTATGTGTTTATGAAATAATGTGTAGTTAAATACGTTTCAAAAAAAAATATAGGCTAGGTACAGCCAACGCCACATCAGATTATACATGCTGACTTTAAAGCAATTTGCTTTATTACGAAATGAAATTGTAATTATAATTAACTTTATTTCGAAAGTAGTAGGTAAGTAAGTACCTATCTATAAATTATTATTTCAATAAATAGTTGGGCGAAGGTTGTTTTAGCAAATAATACAAGTAAATACCTAAGAATAAACGGATACTAGTTACTAACTAGGTACCTAGTAGACAAGCACTTCTTACGTTTTGATGTCGTTTGGAACTTTTGGAAGTGTGAAAAACGTGAGGTTCGGATCCTTTTTATTCGTATTAAGGCAGCCCATTGCGATGTAATATGCCTTCATTTTGGTCATTTATATTAGACGTGCGAACGAACGACGGACGCGGCAATACGCGAACGCGGCGCGAGTGAGTGACTATCGAAATCGAACTGCTAACGTGCGACCCAGCCGGCACGCAGTAGCCCTCTGAAATTAGTCCGTCCGGACGGACCCGCTAGCTACTTGTAGCTTCGTACCTAAAGCGCGGAGTGGGCCTAGCCTGCCAAGGTTAGGGCTCCACGCTTAACCCAACAATGAATGAATGAATGAATCAATCAATCAATTTAGAGTTTTATATGTAGGTATAGATGTCTGTTTCTAACCACAAAGTTACATTTTTTTTTAAATGTAACAGTGAGAGTAGCGGCAATAAACCAAAATCTTCAAACAATGGTTTACACGATTCATCTGCCGGATAAATTAGTAATATATGTACATACAGTATATATTACTTACAGTTTTGGTCAAAGCAGTACGAAAGCTAGAGCAATCTCTAGCAAACTAGCATTGGATAATGAAGATTAGAATAGAGTGAAAATTTATGGTGATCAACGTATTGACTTGTACTTACATGTATTCTGTGGTAATTAGTTCAAAATGTTTTTTTTTTTTTACTAAAAAGAAGTCTTAAAATGTTTGTTTTACCCCTATTCCTAGGTGACTGACTGGTGGTTAGACGACATGTACCTGAAGGTGCGGCTGCCGCTGCCGATCAACTCCAACCCAGGAATGGTCTTCCCGAAGCGGCACTTCGCCAAGATGGATGAGGTGGCGGACCTGGGGGCGCTGTTCATCGACGACCTGCTGGATTATAAGGAAATGCTTGACAGGTTAGGAGTTCGATCAAGTTGATCGTTTTATTTTTATTTTTTAAGAGAATTCATTAATCGCGTGACTGGAAATAATTAAAGGCGAGTGTTAATGGGATACTTAAATACTAAACCGGGCAGCGGTTTATTTTTCGGGTGAAAAAATAACTAAACGGGCGTGTGGATTACAAAAATTCGTAAAACGGGCGACTACATATGGGAGACAAATAATTTAAGTTGGCAGTGAACATTCTAAATGAATGACAAAAAACCGGCCAAGTGCGAGTCGGACTCGCGCACGAAGGGTTCCGTACCAAAAAACGGCAAAAAAAAAAAGTTTGTTGTATGGGAGCCCCCCTTAAATATTTAATTTATTATATTTTTAGTATTTGTTGTTATAGCGGCAACAGAAATACATCATCTGTGAAAATTTCAACTGTCTAGCTATCACGGTTCATGAGATAGCCTAGCCTGGTGACAGACAGACAGACAGACGGACAGCGGAGGCTTAGTAATAGGGTCCCGTTTTTACCCTTTGGGTACGGAACCCTAAAAATGGGCAACTAATATACCAAGTTGGTAACCGATTTAAGCTGCCCAAAATGGTATTTTTGTCATCTCGATTAGAATAACAGTCACCTTTCTTAAATAAAATATTGTGCCCTAAAGTAGTCGCTCAAATAGTAATTTGGTCGCCCGTTCGTAGTTACTCAATTTGTATTTTAAAGTCACCCATTTTTATTACACGACTGCCCAAAGCAAAAAGAGTGTTATGTGTTCAGGGTTCATGTATGTTTGTGGGTATGTGAGTTTCTTTATTCCACCATAACTACTAAATGCCTGAATTGATTTGGATAAATGGGTTATCGTTAGAATCCTTACAACATCCCGAGTGACACTGGCTATATTTTTTTAGAAAAAATCAATATGGCGACTGTACGACGCCATTTTCAAATGTGAAAAAAAATTTTTTTCTTCTTTTATTACAATATGGGCATCAAATGAAAGGCCTTGATGAGCACATTCCAAAACTATATAATATGTCACTAAAATGTGTGAAATAAAAATAAATAAATTTAAAAAATATTAAAAACACGACTGCCCTGCCAAAACGAACTAAAAAGTTAAATAAACAACAAGTGTCATTGCAGTCGGGGGACCTCTTTGATTAAAAATTGTTCCATGATAAGGTCCCCCGACTGCAATGACACTTGTTGTTTAACTTTTTAGTTCGTTTTGGCAGGGCAGTCGTGTTTTTAATATTTTTTAAATTTATTTATTTTTTTAACATTTGTAGTCGCCCTCAGTCCGTCGCCCACTTAGTATTTCACAGTATGAATACAGCGATATTCAGTATTTTCGATACCGAAATAGGAATTTATTGTTACCAGATTAAATACTACCTTTTTTTTAATCTCCGGCAATTTTCTCCTCCGGCTTCTTTATGCCTATTTAAAGTACATACAATCACAATTATTCTTTTAATATCATTGGTTATATCTGTGGTACAAAAACCATAACGATAGCTATTAGCATAAAGCATAAAGCCATAGCATAAAGTCCTAGCCGCTAATAAAGTCCCTTATGACAAATCATTTCAATGGCTCCAATTAGATCCAAAAATCACTAAGAAATATTTTTGAACGAATGTTTACAGCTTTTCAATAATTGTAGAGAATGACTCCCTTGTTTCAAAGCGTGGGTTGAAATCATCGATCATCTTTGATCGAAGACTAAATTGTTATACCAGCGCCCGACCACCGAAACACGATATGGGGAATGTCCGAAAAAAATCGAATTGGCTGAATATTTTTCTATAGGTAGGAATAAGACCCCTTAGTAATAGAAACAAGTTTCAGAATTTTTGGTTGCGTGAAAAAGATTTATACCTAAAATCTCTTCGACTTCACAAATATACAAAAACCCGACTACGGAAAAATCGTGCTCTAAAAAGTAAGAAACAAGAAAATATTCATATAAAGGATAACCGTAGTCGCATGCCACCTCCAGCCCGTGCCGTGCGTGTCTAGGACAAAGTGGCATGCGACTACGGTTATCCTTTATATGAATATTTTCTTGTTTCTTACTTTTTAGAGCACGATTTTTCCGTAGTCGGGTTTTAGTTTTTAAACTTCTTTTTTATTTTAAATATTTTGGAGTTGTCAATAGGGTGAAAGCAAGCAAAGCCACGGGCAAAAGCTAACAATTTATATATTTTTGAAAAGTGCTCATTAAGCCCTTTCATTTGGTACCCAACACGGCATTATTAAAAAATGTTTTTTTTTTAGTTCATGTCTTTAACTCCTCTAGAGGGCGCCACATTCAATTTAATGTAACGTCATAATAGCCTATGTTCATTGGACGATTAAGACGCTTCTAACGATACCTCATTTGTCAAATTATAACAAGTAGTTTAGAAGTTATGAGGGAACAGATGAATTTATAAAATACATACATACATTCATACAGGTCAAAATCATATACCCTCCGTTTTTGCTTCGCCGTGATCGGGTAAAAAGTAACAGCAGAATGGAAAGTTTTAATACCTTTGACACAGTTTTTAAAAAAAAGTTTCAAAAATGACAAATGTCAAAATGTCAAAACTTTTTATTTTTTATTCATGTTGTTGTTGTGGCAGGTTGTGGCAAAAGTATATCTCCATTCTGCTGTTACTTTTACACATTTGTAAGGTCGAAAAGACTTTAATATTTTAAAGATTTTTTACTCAACGGAAAATTATGAAACTTTTTTCTATTACTAAGGGAGCTTATTCCTACCTATAAAATAATATTCAGCCAATTTGATTTTTTTCAGACATTCCCCATATATCGACTTTATCTGTCAATGGATGAAGTGGAAAGGATTTGATAGTTGAGCGTCGTCAAATCGCTCTAGCTAGCATATCGTGTTTCAGTGGGCGTGTGAGTTGAGTCAACGTTAGAAAATAAAAAATATAACGCTGATGTTATCTTACAGAGGGGAGCTTCCCCTAGAGCGTGCGACCAGTCGCGAGAAAGGGCAGCCACTGTGCATGGAGCAGTTCTACAGGCTGCTGGGCGTGTGCCGCATCGCAGAGGTGGGCCGCGACCGCCTGGAGCTGCCCCCGCGCACGCAGGAGGGGGAAGCCGAGGAGCTGGTTGTCGTCGCCTGCAGGAATCACGTGAGTTAAAACTACTAGTTCTGAAAAGCGTGTTTCGATAAAAATCTGCTCACCTGGGGCCTTACTTTGAGCTCTTATAGCAGGACTTATATTGAACTGCGTTACTTTTTCGTACTATGACCTCAAAGGTTAGTTCAAAAGCAGGCCTTTAGCAGTCCTGTTTAAGGCCTGCTGTTGAACTGAACGGTTTCTTATTTGCTGATGATAAGCCCCCAGGCCGTGTATGTGCCGGATAAGTGCCGTGTATGTGCCGGCCTAGAATAGCACTACCCCCTATCATCCCGTGGGTGTCGTAAAAGGCGACTAAGGGAGCATAGCCTTCAAGAGACGGGCAGCAGCGTCTCCAAAAAACATTGGCCTACTGCGATCGCCAACCCGCCTGCCAAGCGTGGCGATTATGGCAAACCCCCCCCCCCTCATGCATAATGGATCAAAAAATTGGCCCCCAGTCCCCGGCAGCCCCGCTATTCCTAGCTACGGTAGCGGCTACGGTAACGGCGGGGCAGGGGGTGCTAAGAATCCCCGGGTGCGGCTCGGCTACCAAAAACGACGACTACTGCACCTGGCAACCTATAACACGCGCACACTAAGGACCGACGCGAAGTTAACCGAGTTGGAAGAAGTTATCAGCAAGGTACACTGGGACATTATCGGCTTATCTGAAGTCCGAAGAGCGGGAGAGGACTCGATAATCCTCAACTCCGGTAACTTGCTTTACTACCGGGAGGGCGACCAACAGTCCCAAGGTGGTATCGGGTTCATCGTCCACAAGTCCCTTGTCAACAACGTGACTACCATCGGAAGTGTGTCGACCAGGGTGGCGTACCTTATACTCAGAATATCCAAACGGTGTTCGCTGAATGTTATACAGGTTTACGCACCGACCTCGACACACCAAGATGACGAAGTGGAGGCTATGTATGAGGAGATCTCTAAAGCCATGCATAGCTTCAAAACCCACTACACTGTTGTGATGGGGGACTTCAATGCTAAGTTGGGGAAACGATGCGGTGATGAGCTGAGAGTGGGGCAATTTGGAGTTGGGCAACGGAATGACAGAGGCCAGATGCTGGCTGACTTTATGGAGAAGGAGAACCTCTTTATGATGAACTCCTTCTTCAGAAAGCCGGAATGCCGGAAGTGGACCTGGGTCAGTCCGGACGGTAAAGTCAGAAATGAGATAGATTTTATCATGTCGACGAAAAAGCAAATATTCAATGATGTCACTGTGATCAACGCTGTTAAGACGGGGAGCGATCACCGATTGGTACGTGGCACATTGAATATCAACCCAAAGCTGGAAAGATCTCGACTGATAAAATCAACAATTCGACCATTGCCGGCCCATATTCAAAACCCCGAGAGCTTTCAACTCGAACTCCAAAACCGCTTCGAAGCCCTTGAGAACAGCATAGATGTGGACGATCTAAACAACATGGTGGTGGATGCTGTCCGTACGGTAGGGTCCAAGCTCTTTAAGACCCGCCGTCCCAAGATAAAGAAACTCTCCGACCACACACTCCTACTCATGGATCAGAGACGTGAAATGAGGCTCCAGAGTTCAGTAGATGCTAATCGTTATCGGCAGCTTAATAGACAGATATCTAAGTCTTTGACGAGCGACCTTCGCCAATTTAATACGAATCGTATTAAAGAGGCCATCGAGCGGAATAAAGGCTCCAAAGTGTTCGCGAGAGATCTGTCTATTGGGCAAAGCCAGATGACGAAGCTGAAAACTGACGACGGACGCATCATTTCATCAAAGCCTGAAATCCTGAGGGAGATCGAGAGCTTCTATGGGCAGTTATATTCCACGCTGACACCTGTTGAAAGCAAGGCTAAAGACCCCAGAGCCAAGCTTACCCGACACTATACCGAAGATATCCCGGACGTCAGCCTGTGCGAGATTAGTATGGCTCTCAAACAGCTGAAAAACAACAAGGCGGCGGGTGACGAAGGAATCACTACAGAACTTCTGAGAGCGGGCGGTAAGCCGATACTCAAAGTCCTCCAGAAGCTCTTTAATTCCGTCATCGTCCAGGGCAGAACGCCAAAGACATGGAACATAAGTGAGGTGATCTTGTTCTTTAAAAAGGGTGACAAGTCCCTCTTAAAGAACTATAGACCCATCTCGCTTCTGAGTCATGTCTATAAGCTGTTTTCGAGAGTCCTTACGAATCGTCTCGCTCGCAAGTTCGACGACTTCCAACCTCCCGAACAAGCCGGGTTCCGAAAAGGCTTTAGCACCATAGACCACATCCATACGCTGCGGCAGGTTATACAGAAGACTGAGGAGTATAATGAGCCACTTTGCTTGGCGTTCGTGGACTATGAGAAAGCCTTTGATTCGATTGAAACCTGGGCGGTGCTGCAGTCTCTCCAAAGGTGCCAAGTGGACTATAGGTATATCGAGGTGTTGAGGTACTTATACCAAAATGCCACCATGACGATCCGAGTACAGAACCAGAACACAAATCCTATCCAACTGCAGCGTGGTGTGAGACAGGGAGACGTTATTTCTCCGAAACTGTTCACAGCTGCGTTGGAGGACATCTTTAAGCTCTTGGACTGGAAAGGACTCGGCATCAACATTAATGGCCAGTACCTAACACACCTTCGTTTTGCCGATGATATAGTCCTTATGGCTGAGACCATGGAAGACCTGAACACAATGCTCGAAGATCTCCGTAGTGCTTCCCAAAGAGTGGGTCTTAGGATGAACATGGATAAGACGAAAATTATGTCAAATGCCCATGTTGTACCCTCTCCAGTTCATGTTGGGAACACTACACTTGAAGTTGTTGACCATTACGTATACCTAGGACAGGCAGTCCAGTTAGGTAGGTCCAACTTCGAGAAAGAGATCTCTCGTCGAATCCAACTCGGGTGGGCAGCATTCGGGAAGCTTCGAAAAATCTTCGCGTCCGACTTACCTCAGTGTCTCAAGACGAAAGTCTATGAACAGTGTGTGTTGCCAGTGATGACCTACGGCAGTGAAACGTGGCCGCTAACTATGGGTCTCATAAGGAGGCTCAAGGTCACTCAGCGTGCAATGGAGAGAGCCATGCTCGGCGTTTCCCTACGTGATCAAATCAGAAACGAGGAGATCCGCAGGAGAACTAAAGTAACCGACATCGCTCGAAGGATTGCTCAGCTGAAGTGGCAATGGGCGGGACACATAGCGAGAAGAACCGATGGCCGTTGGGGCAGAAAGGTTCTGGAATGGCGACCGCGCACCGGACGACGCTCCGTGGGTAGGCCCCCGACAAGGTGGACCGACGATCTGGTGGAGGTCGCGGAAAGCCAGTGGATGCAGGCAGCGCAGGACCGATCGTTGTGGAGATCCTTAGGGGAGGCCTATACCCAGCAGTGGGTGTCGTGTGGCTGATATGATGATGATGATGATGATGAAGCCCCCAGGGTATTGAACGTAAAGTTTGTCTCCCGTTAGTCATTTCCAGTTTACATAGAAACATGGATGAGTACCGTACTCAAACATTCACAGTTTTACAAATATCGTTATCGGTTTCTAGACACAATCAGTGAGTAGCGCTTCGCGAGTGTAGTTGGCCAAGAACTCTGTTTCATACAACCCGGTATTAGTTTGGTTTCCAATTAAAATTGTTCTATTACAATTTCTTATAAATACCTTTTCTCCAGAGAAGTGTACAGTGCCTCCATTGTCAGAAATAGCGCACACCGAAAGCAGGTTTCTTGAGATTTTCAGAAAAAAACAGTAAATCCTTCAGCTGTCCGAACTCCGTAAAAAATCCGGTCCCTTGCGCTATGAGGTTTTCTGCATTGGTATACCTAATTGGCACTCCTATACTTTTCAGCAATAAAAACATTATCCATCCAATTTACAGAGATGTAATTTGGAATAATTTGGATAATGTTCTTATTGCTGAAAAAATGTGATGAGGCACTTGACTTGAGTCAACTACTGCTTTGACTCGAATTTGAATTTGTTCGCTTACCATGCTAGTAGCGAAAGTTGCATTCGGATATTCATCGGAGCTATATAAGTAAATGACAAAAAATCTTAACACCGACGGTTAAAATATACGAAAGTCAATGCCATCTGTTACCTGAAATAAGAACAATTACATAGCATTGAGCTTGTAGTGAAACTAGCGCCGCCACTACATTTATTTTTATTACTCGTAAACCAAGTCAATATTAAAAAAAGCTCAAGTAATAATCTCTTAAATTGTCTCCAATATTTTTTGAATAACTCTTCAACAGTTTTCATTCTTTCTGTAAGTTTTAAAATCCATTTTAGCTCAAAGTGGCCACTTTCGGCAATTATGAATTTTAAAACTTACAGAATAAGTTCGAAAAATTAGCTGGTAGGGCCCTTGATGGTAAACCGTCGGTGGTCACAGTCTTAGTACACGGCGTCGTAGCGTAAGCGTATCGTATGAGATTTTACTGTCGATACGATAGTCGTAGCGTACTGGCGTAAAAAAGCAAGCGTAGAAAATACTTTCTATACCTTGGTGATGAGTTTCCGTCAACGTGAACCTCTAGTTTATATTCTGGAACAATATCTACGCCGGCGCTACGATTTGTGTGTAGAACTCGTAGCGTAGCTCGTAGCGTACTCGTCACGTCTTACGATACGCTTACGTGACGACTACGCTTATGAGCCATGTGCGGAGGGCCTAAGAAATTTTGCTCCCCTAGAAAATCTATTGACCAGCAGTAGTCGTACCAATTCTGAAATCTGAAACTTCGTTAACGTTCGATTAATGAGGATCACCTACCAGATTATCAATAGGGAACATGCATAAGTCACCAATTTTGATAAATTTGAGCTTGATCACTGCGGACACGTATAAAAACAACATGGAACAGAAAAATAAAAAATAAAATGTATTATTTTAGTTTTATAACACAGCTAGGGAAAAATTTGTATGAAACATATGTACTTAAACGCAATATTTAGGGAGATATTTGAAAATGTTGGCTAACTCTATAGTAATGCGCCTGAAACGTGACATAAGTGACGTCACAAATGTTGACCGTTTTGTATAGAGCGTTTTCGGCAGATGCGTGCTAACTTCAAGTAAGTAACTATAGGTATATCACGAGAAAAAAACGCAAGAGAAAAGTTTTAATATTACAGTTGATATTCTCACGCATTGTACTTTTGATTTTGATACAAAAGAAATGAAAAAAAAATGATGCATGTTCCCTATTGAATACAATCTACGACCACTTAACATCATGCAAGTATAAAACAATCAAACTTACCCCTACAAAACATGCCATGACAAAACATAAAAACATGCCCTTACTTCTTTACCTCCTTAGATTTTACCTCGTTTCACATCAACGAAAACTGGGTAAACCTTTGAACTCCCAATAATTGCCATTTCATCATTTTCTAATGAAATCGTCGTTAGATACCCAAAGCCCCAAACTAGTCAAACCAAGTTATTTCCCCCCTCAAATAACTGAGTTACCGGGGTCCCGTAATCACTTAACTTGGACCGGGAAGTTTTGTGCTCTATGTTAGTATGAAAGTTAGATAAACCTTTACTCATTGTTGGCGAAAACTAATGTAATAGAGTTAGGTATCCGAAATATTAAAGGTTCGTATAATATTAATGGAAATAAAAATGGCGCTGTAGGTATTATTTGGTTAAAAGGACGGTAAAGGTAGAGACAGGAAGGAATCTTTTTTAATAATAAAAATGTTTGATTCACGATTTTACTAGTTAAAGTACCTACCTTCTGTAGTTTTTTTCATCATCAAATAAAAACATCAAAAAAAACCAAGCCAAGTGCGAGACGGACTCGCGCACGAAGGGTTCCGTAAAAAAATCACGTTTGTTCTATGGGAGACCCCCTAAATTCGTTATTTTAATTTAATTTAATTATTTATTTTTAAAGTGAATATACAACTAAACATTCTGTGATTATTTCAAGCGTCGTGTCTACCTATTCTCGTTATTAATATCGAGCAAAAACGACAAAAAAAGGGTTCGTTGTATGGGAGCCCTTTAATATTTATTTTATTCTGTTTTTAGTATTTGTGTATAAAACAATAGACAGACAGACAGCGGAGTCTTAGTAATAGGGTCCCGTTCTTGGACGAATCAGTCCTGTTTTACACTTTGGGTACGGAACCTAAAAAACCGAATGCACGCGATTCCTTCACATAATTTTATTTGCAGTTGTACCCCATCCCAGTGAAAGCAGTGGACCGTGGGCGGCTGACCCCGGGGGAGATCCAGGCGCAGCTGCTGCACGTGATGGTGGACGCCGCCGGGGCCCCGGCCGCGCCCCGCGTGGGGCTGCTCACCTCCATGCAGCGGGACCTCTGGGCGAAGGCCAGGGAGCTCCTTATAAAAGGTATGTGTCTGAAACTTCGACATATACTTACGACTGATAAACAGCTTTTGATGGAAGAAAAATTCTCGCTTAGATCTCGATCTCGACTTTGACTTCACAGTAAATCTTGATCCCTTTAAGATTTATCTCTTGGTTTTACGTCAACTTTGACATTGACATCCACTTTTTTTTAACCTCGATCGACTTGCACATTGATTTGAACTTCAACTTTGATCTGAATTTAACCTTTCAACTTTGCTGTTGATCTCTATTTTGACCTTCGTACCTCGACGTATACTTTTCAGCTGTTTTTGAGATATTCTTATCGCTCTCAGATAACTTACAGTGGGAAATTAGATTTCTGGTCATAAGTCATTTTTTTCCAGATGAGAACAACCGCACCAACATGGAGCTGATCTCCCGCGCGCTGTGCATCCTGTGCCTGGACGAGGGGGGAGGCGACCGCCCCGACCTGGATCCTGATACTAACGCTATGCTGCGCGCGATGCATGGTGCAGGCACCAGGCACCACTCCGCCAATCGGTGGTTCGACAAAACTGTGCAGGTCGGTTGGTTCTTAGATAGATTGTTGTCTCACCTAAGAATATTTTAGTTATAAATAAACTCAATCAAAATTTGATGTAAGTATGCCAACCTTGATGCCAACAATAAAATCAGTTTGGGAGAATAATAAAATCATCATCATATCAGCCGCACGACACCCACTGCTGGGTAGAGGCCTCCCCCAAGGATCTCCACGACGATCGATCCTGCGATGCTCGCATCCAGCGGCTTCCCGCGACCTTCACCAGATCATCGGTCCACCTTGTGGGGGGCCTACCCACGGAGCGTAGTCCGGTGCGCGGTCGCCATTCAAGAACCTTTCCACCCCAACGGTTATTGGTTCTTCTCGCTATGTGTCCAGCCCACTGCCACTTCAGCTGAGCTATCCTGTATGAGAGAATAATATGTAACCTAAATAATAATTATTAAGAAATCAAGACAGCTAGTTTGTGTCTACAAAAAGACGAACAAACTAACTTCATGCGAGTCTGTTCCTCAGCTGATAATCTCTTCCGATGGCACGGTGGGCATGTGCTACGAGCACAGCGCGGCGGAGGGCGTGGCAGTGGTCCGGCTGGCTGAGCGGGCCCTGGCGCGGGCGGAGGTGGCCGACCGGCCCGCGCCGCCGCCCGCGCTGCTGCCCGCACCGCAAGCAATGCGGTGGACCGTACCATCCGAGGTGCAGAGGACCATCGAGCACGCTGCTAGGGAACTTGATCGGTGAGTTTTCCCTCAGGGCCTCGAGAATACTCAAGATCTCCAGCAGGCGTAGTAAATTACGTCTACCTATATCAAAATGTAATTTTTGGCAGCTAAACAAAAACCTACTACCTACTTAATAGTACATTACATCTGAGAACGGGAAGCTAGCGATTGCATTGTCGAGGATGGTTTGAAGCCCGAGCCGCAGGCGAGGGCTTTAATCATTCGAGGCAATGCAAGTAGCTTCCAGTACAAGGTTTGTATAATACTTTACTCACGAAATGCGAGGAAATACAGTTTTCTTCGTAAAAATGTGATATTTAAGTTGGTTCGCGTGGCCATGTTTACTGACCGGTCATGCAACCATAAAGTTTCATAAAAAGCATGCTAGCTGATAAGTTCTAGCGATTTGAATTTGGAACACTTACTTCCCGCACTCAGTGCGGGAAGTAAGTATTGAATTTCATTTCCGCACTGAATTTCAAATTTAGAATGTGATGAACCAGACCCCCACGGAAATGTTGAACGCCCCGCATTCTTTTTTCAAATGGAATGATAACATTTCAGAGCATAAGTGAGTAAAAGTCATTACATATTTAAATTTAAACAAAATACAATAGTTTCGGTTCTTTTCGCTTATGTGTCCCGTCCATTGCCATGCCACTTCAGCTGAGCAATCCTTCGAGCGATGTCGGTTACTTTAGTTATCCTATGGATCTCCTCGTTTCTGATTCGATCACGCAGGGAAAATAAGAATAAAGAACCTCACTTAATTTAATCCGCTTGTCTTGTATTAGGTATGTTCCCCATCCTACGTCAATCTTGTCTTTTGCTACTCACTCTTTAATAACTTGAATATTTCTTGCAGTGCTATAGCAGACCTGGACCACAAAGTGTATACATACCGCGGGTACGGGCGCGAGTTCATGAAGACCTGCCGCACCAGCCCCGATGTCTACATCCAGCTCGCGCTGCAGTACGCATACTACAAGTACGTACCACCTGCCAATCGTATCCTTATGGCTTATACTCGTACCACAGCTGGTGCAGGCGGCACTTCCACATTATTCAGAGCATTGAATCATGGTGACAATAGCATAATGCTCCAGGATCTTTGTTCCTTAAGAAAAAGTATGGGCATATACCAGGTACCCAGGTGCCCAGGCACCCCTGGTATATACCAGGGGTGCCCATACTTTTTCTTAAGGAGATCGACCTAGCAAAAATTTATGATTAAGTGATCGACATTTTGACCATTTAACCCACCAAATATTTATAAAGAAAAGAAATTGAACAAGTAAAACTACATTGGATATATACCTAAATTGTCAAATGTGTTATCCTTGGCGATCGACCTTAAAACCTCACGCGATCGACCGTTTGGGCACCTCCGTTATAAACGCTAGAAGCCTAAAATGTTTTTTCCACCAATAATAAATATGCATCTCTTAATAAAATACTAATTAGTGTAATACTTGGTACAACGTTTTACCAAAGAGTTTTTTATTTTACTGTTGACTGGGCAGGCATTTGACCACCATCTTGCTTGGTAAACAGGATGTGGTCTAAGATGTAGCACGCGTGCCCAAGAAATCCCTCTTCATTCTTGCCTTGAAGAGACCAAGGTTGTAACTATCGGGGAACATATAAGCAGGCAGCGCATTCCATTCTTTAGCAGTTAGCATAAGAAATGTATTGGCTTATTCTTAAGCTTCTTAATTTTCTTCATCCAGGATGTACGGGTACTTGGTGACCACGTACGAGTCAGCCTCCCTGCGCCGGTTCCGCAACGGGCGCGTGGACAACATCCGGTCCGCCCACGCTGCCGCCCTGGCGTGGGCCGCCGCCATGTGCACGGCCGAGACCCCGCCCTTGAACGACAACAACGACGACGGACAGAAGAAGGTCTCCTTCAATCTTTATGGGGTAAGACCATCTACGTAAGACTTAGTGGTGACTGTGCAGTTAGAAATCGATGATGAAAATCGCTTCTAGGTGTACTTTAAAAAAAACCAGGTGATTTCAACATGACATTGCATTGTGCAGATGAAAAATTAGACGAGTAAAAAGTCTGAAACACCCAGGTGTCAATCTAATAAGTACCTAGATTCTATTACATCCTACAAAATATTGTTAACTTTAACAGGGCGTGCTTGCCTGATAATTCTCGGTACACCTAATACTGAAATACTCTTACTACAGATACAGAATATAATGAAAGTTTACCTAAAACAATTGACAACAGGAACAGAAGAAGCTAGAACTGTTCGAAGAGGCGGCTCGCAAGCAGACGGGCATCATGGAGGACAACATCCTGGGGCGCGGCATCGACAACCACCTGCTGGGGCTGCGGGAGGCGGCGCGCGCGATCAACCAGGACCTGCCAGCGATCTTCACTGACGCCACCTACCGCACGATGACCCAGTTCAGGCTCAGCACTAGCCAGGTAACACCAACTTAAACAGAGGTGCTCGACTGGGGATGAGAGGCGGCGCGCGCACTCAACCAGCCCCCGGACCGCCTAACTCTCTCGCTTTGACTCTGGCTTTGGTTTATGACGTCAGTGCACTGTCCGTCCTTGTCATCGTGTTATGATATGACAAGGATGGATATAGTCTAGCTATCGCTCTGGCTAAAGCTTTGAGTTAGGCGGTAGGGCCCCAGGACCTACCGCCGATCTTCACTGACGCCACCTACCGCACGATGACCCAGTTCAGGCTCAGCACTAGCCAGGTAACACCAACTTAAATAGAGGTACTCGACTGGGGATGAGAGGCACCGCGCGTACTTAACCAGGACCTACCGCCGATCTTCACTGACGCCACCTACCGCACGATGACCCAGTTCAGGCTCAGCACTAGCCAGGTAACACCAACTTAAACAGAGGTACTCGACTGGGGATGAGAGGCAGCGCGCGCACTCAACCAGGACCTACCGCCGATCTTCACTGACGCCACCTACCGCACGATGACCCAGTTCAGGCTCAGCACTAGCCAGGTAACACCAACTTAAACAGAGGTACTCGACTGGGGATGAGAGGCAGCGCGCGCACTCAACCAGGACCTACCGCCGATCTTCACTGACGCCACCTACCGCACGATGACCCAGTTCAGGCTCAGCACTAGCCAGGTAACACCAACTTAAACAGAGGTACTCGACTGGGGATGAGAGGCAGCGCGCGCACTCAACCAGGACCTACCGCCGATCTTCACTGACGCCACCTACCGCACGATGACCCAGTTCAGGCTCAGCACTAGCCAGGTTACACCAACTTAAACAGAGGTACTCGACTGGGGATGAGAGGCAGCGCGCGCACTCAACCAGGACTTACCGCCGATCTTCACTGACGCCACCTACCGCACGATGACCCAGTTCAGGCTCAGCACTAGCCAGGTAACACCAACTTAAACAGAGGTACTCGACTGGGGATGAGAGGCAGCGCGCGCACTCAACCAGGACCTACCGCCGATCTTCACTGACGCCACCTACCGCACAATGATCCAGTTCAGGCTCAGCACTAGCCAGTTAGCACCAACTTAAACAGAGGTACTTGACCGGAGATGCAAGAGGCAGCGCGCGCGCTCAACCAGGACCTACCGCCGATCTTCACTGATGCCACCAACCGCACGATGACCCAGTTCAAGCTCAGCACTAGCCAGGTAACACCAACTTAACCAGAAGTTATTTAACCGCCTCAGTGGTCTAGTGGTTCGCCCACCCGTGTAAGACGCAGGGGTCCTGGGTTCGATTCGCAGGGGGGGTACAATTTGTACTCGGTTTGGTCGGTGGTAGGGCTTATTTCAAGTCCGCCTGGCTAGCTACCACCATCCTACACAAGTCTGACGACAATTTAAAAATTGTTGTATTCCGGCAGTTAGAAATTCCGGGAGTAGTGAGCTTCCACCATCTTCCTTATCGTCACTTAACATCTGGCGAGATGAAGGCCAAACACTATCCCGTTTTATATAAAAAAAATCGAGTCACTTTTTAATAAAGAATTACTTACTGCTACAGATGAGAAGCTGATAATGCGCAACTTTCAATTACTGCACCATTAACAAAGAATAGGTTACCTTCTCCAAGGTCTTCTTATTCCAATTCTGAGTTCTTATAGGATAGATTTAAGGCAAAACTGCAAGCCAACACTAGGAATTCTGATATTCTAGGCTTTATCATCTTCGTCAGCCTTTTTAACGTCCCAACAGCTGGGGCACGGCACTTGCAATCGATATAGATGATTAAGAAGGACTAGGTATCATCATCATCATATCAGCCACACGACACCCACTGCTAGGTATAGGCCTTTCCCAAGGATCTCCACGACCCTCGGTCCTGCTTGGCCCGCATCAGATCGGCGGTCCACCTTGTCCTACCCACGGAGAGTCATCCGGGGCGCGGTCGCCATTCCAAAACGTTTCAGCCCCAACGGCCATCGGTTCTTCTCGCTATTTGTCTAGCCCACTGCCACTAGGTATATGCCTGAAAAAGTTACAACCACAAGCTGTCTATGCCCAGGTGGCGACCACGACAGACGGCACGTTCATGGGCTACGGCGCGGTGGTGCCCGACGGGTACGGCTGCAGCTACAACCCAAAGAAAGACTGCGTCATCTTCTGCATTTCCTCCTTCCATTCGTCCAGCGTCACCAGCACAGAGGCCTTCCGCCAATCACTGGAGGAGGTCCTCGACTCCATGAAGCTCATGTTCCAGATCAAGCAGCCTGATAACTAATCATCAATAAGCTCTCTATCAAGCACCACATCGGACAAGGGCGTAGCCAGGATATGGGGAGGGGCAGACAAAGAAAATCGTAGATTATATAGAGATCACATCCCGTAGGTATTGTTGGATTTCACAAGCCAGCATTCAAGCCTGTTAGTTTCTTAAGTCTTATAAAAAGGGTCGCAAGCTATGTAGCTCGTCAGAATTATTTACAGTTTACGAGCGAACGACCGCTCGAACGAACGAGCTTTTAACATGCCCCCCTAAGAAGACTAAGGGGGGCAGCTATTCCTGCCCTCCCTGCCCTTACATACCACGCTACGCCCATGACATCGGATAAGGTCAGCCATCCGCGTTTTCCTCATACGCCATACGTCGCCACTTCGGAAGTGCGCTTACACATTTTTTTCTGTATCCGTGTGTAGCGATTCTGTAGTCTGCCAAAATAATGTCCATTTATGTAAAAAAAATATATTTAATAACTCACCATACTTGCGGAGTTGCGGCATTAAAAAATTAAAGATTTCCCAGGAAAATTAATAAAAAAAAAGAAAGGTTAAGAAATCGGTCTTAATCGTCCTGGACCGATTTAAAATATCAATTTATATTATTTATTGATATGATGTAGAAAAATGAAGAAATATATCTACATACGCACATTCTATTAGATATAAGGCAATTGAAACATATCATGAAATGACTTTATGGATTTAAGAATATAAATGAGATTTATATAACTCAAGATTAATAATACTTAAATCAATATTATATAATATGCTAAGCATTATTTACATTATATTCATTATTTAATTAAATAGAATTGAGTTAAATTAATAAATGTTATAGCAGTTGTTAAAGTGTGATGAAATCGCTGTTTCGTAGTTTATTGTTATATTTTAGTGTGATGCACATTATAATAAATTATAGTAATGACAACTAATTATAGGCGGGACACTTGCAATTTTCGTTGAACATTAATATATTATGTAAGTTTGGATTATGATACCTACTCTTTTTTCTAACGAACACTGGATAATGTTGTCAAGAGGGGATGGCAACGCAAAGCTAATTGTAGATGTCGCTACGTACGCTTGTTCCTAAGATAGTAGACGTTCAGAACAAAATGTATGGGAAAATTGGTATTTATTTTGTGGTTTTTTTACCGAAAAAGACCCATTGACCCAAAATGGATATAAAAGACTATTCTACAATGCAAATGCCAGAATTTAAAGCAAAATTAAGACGTTTTAATTCTTACAGAATTTATAATTTTTTTCTATATCCAGATTTTTCGGAAATTTGTAAGTGCCAACATTTTTAAAGCCTATAAAACAGAATTTAATAATTTAAAGCTTAAAAATACGATTTTTTAAGTAAAAGTCCTTTGTTTTCATAGTTCTCGTGGAACAAGCGTACGCAGCGCCATTTTGACAGTTGCCTTCCCCATTAAAGTAGCGATATCGTGCACGAGAAATGAAAGGTTTTATCTTATACATTTATTGATAGAGACCTATAATATAAATTACAAAGATAGGATTTACCGTTGCATCGTTCGTTTAAAATTACTGCAAGTGTAAACGCGCCTTAATCGTTTAAATGCATTTTTGCACTTAAGGCAACAGAAATTAAGCACCTACTTTAAGTAGACTTAACATTAGTATACTTAATGTATTTAAGCTTATGAAACCAGCCTATTCTTATGATCTTTTAGAGCTTTTTACATTCCCAAAATATTTTTATTATACATCTGTTAAAGTTACATATTAAAATTGAATGTTCTATAAAAATATATTAACTTGAGACTCCTTTATGATTGATTCAAAATCAAAAAAATATTATATTACAAATTCTTGTATAGGTACCTACTATTATTAATTGTTACACTGTAACTACCCAAATAATTTTAAATTATTTTATTAGAATTTATGAAAAATTGTGTATTTTGAAAATACAAGCTATAGACATAATTGGATGAGTGATAGAAGAAATAAGGAATAACGTTCATAAATTATTTAAGTACCTAATATACATTTATTTGAGGAGTAGAAACAAGTAGGGTGGACAGCTCGATATATGAATTTGTTAAGCATTGATACTTGCTCTATTTAAGGTAGAGCGAGTTAATATAAAGTATAAAGTTGGCCATACATATGTCTAATAGAACGATAACGTCTGTCCTAACCAACGGCATCTTATTTTAAACAAAAAAAGAGTTGTTAATTTATTTCACTGTTTTTTGATGCTAAGAGTTGTATTATGGATGGATGGCTAAGTACAGTCAGCTGTATCCTATACAGTACAGTTTGTTCAAAAGCAGGCCTTACGCAGTTCTGTTTGAGGCCTGCTGTTGAACTGAATGTTTTCATAATTGCTGATGGTGAGCCTCCTGTACCCAAGTTTATTGTTGTTTTGTGTGAAAATGCACTATTTTAGCTATTTAGCAATGAATGTTAATGCTGTTTTGCAGCAGCTATTTAGCAGTGATAACATTGTAGTTGAAAAAAGACGCTATTTATAATATTTTGAAGCGTAATGATTAAAATGAATTTAAAAATTATTAAAATTATAACCATAGGAAATGTGTATTTATGAAAACGTTATTTGTGTTCAGATTGATTTAAAATGGATAAGGATTATTTAAATAGTAATAAATTATACTAGTAGTAGAGTAGTGGACAAAATAAAATTGCATATTTGCAACTTTTGTCTAATTAGTATTTAAGAAACTAATGCATATCAAATGTATTGTGATTCATGTGGTACATGACCAAGAATATCGAAAACATATCAAAGATAGCATTTAAGAAACGGACATATCAGTCACTAGTTATATCTTGTTGTTAATAGCTAATAAATATATGGAATAATGTCATACCTATCTATAGATAATATTCGATATTATGTGTTAGTCAAATGTGTATAAAAATATACATCCAGTTGATGGTTAAAGATTTTTTTTTTCAGAATAATGTTAGGTAAGTTTACTTATCTAAATATAATATTGTCCAAATTATGCTTTAGTCAAATATGTTTAAAACATACATCCAGTTGATGGCTAAAGTTTTTTTAAAATAATGTTATACTTATCTACCTACATTATGTCGATATTATGTTTTAGTCAAATATGTTAAAAAACATACTTACATCCAGTTGATCGATAAAGTATTTTTTTTTCAAATTATGCTATTATTACCTAAGCAAGTACCTAGGTACCTACTTAAGTTAAAATAAATTATGGATGTAATAGGATTCTGTGGTATTATACAGGGTTATTTTTGGACCCCTTTTCAAACTTTGTCAGGTCATTCTATAACAGTACAATCAATTTATGAAGTAAAAAAAATTTTTTTTTACATTTTTACCCCAAACTTTTCCCTACACAAATTGAAATTGTTGTCACTGTTTGCGCATCGCACGGTCGACCCGCGCTCTCCCCCCTCCCGCCATCCGCCTTCCCCCGCTCACGTCCCGTGCGCGAGGGTGAGCGTGCGCGCCTAGATTTTTAGGATATAAAAAGTGGCTAAAAACTGTGAATTTTAAAAGAAATTATTCATAATTATCTCACCAATATTTTTTTTATTACTTCCTTGAACTTATATTTGATTTTGTAAAGGGGTCGCAAAATTACCCTGTAGGTAGTAAGTAGAAAGCAAAGTTATTGGGTTATTTATAATGTACTTAATTATAAAATATAATGACTTTACTTCACAAAAACGCCATAGAATTATGTATTAAAGTACCTACGCTTCAATTTCGAATTTCATCATAATTACGTTTACTCAGTTCATTTCATAAAAAAAATAGCATAGGTGTTCGCGAAACCACCTTCGATACTCCGCGAGGACAATTCCAAAGGTCACAGTTACTACTGTTTCTATTGGTTCAGACAATTCACTTTGAAACCAAGCTTGAGCGGATGCGGGATCCAGTGCTCTTCTAAGCACAAGTTCATGCAGCAAGAAACCATTATTGCTTTGTGTCAGTTCAAACCCTTTGTTCTCGAGCGAATCTGTACTAAAGCGAACAAAAGGGTTAAATTAAAATACCTGAGATGGTGACACGTTCTTATAAACCAGTGTAAAAGTCACTTGACCACGGAGGCCGTCAAGCAAATTCGTAAAGCGAATCTGTCTTAAAGCGAACAAAGGTACCTATATATCAGCAATAGTTTATTTTGATACATTCGCAGGAGTGTTCAGATGATTTAGCTAGTGTTTAAGTGTATGTAAAAGATGTCCATAGTACCTGCATGCACTAGTTAGCTCGCTGTTTGAGTACCTGCACTACTCGATGTCAAATATAATTATCTAGCTTTAATGTTATGAAAGATAATCGTATGATTAAGTATCTCGTCTTAGAGCTTTTTCTCGTTTGTCGGCGCAGTATACGCGGTACAGCGCGGTACCGAAAGCATACAGACAGCTTACTAAACGCCTATATTTCAATAGAGCGTTCTTGATTTGTCAGCCCAGCCAGCGACGCGGCATCAGCACGACGCGGTACAATTTCGGTCTGTACCGCGCCGACAAATGAGAAAAGGGCCTTAGTAGGTACTTATTTCAAAATAATTGTTCTTTTTTTCATCTCATCTCAAATACCATAAATATAATCACATGTAAGTATTACTTTATTATAATTATAGTTAACTTTAAAGTAAGAGCCGTACCAGAAGCATTAAGTGGGTACTTAATCATAATAATCTGTTAAATGTACGGTAAGGTACAAAATAAGGTAACTAAAACATATCAGTAGGTGTGTAATGTTATAGATAAATGTCTCCATGTCAATTCAATGTTATTCTGAATAAAGTTTTGTGAAATGTATTTATGGTTTTATTGAATGGTGACGCCTACCAGCACGCGTAGCATGAGCAAACGGGACTCTTGTCGTCTCGACCCTCTAGATTGCTGAGCACAGTGGTGGGACTCGCTCTCAGAATTTTACAACCTTTTTATGTCTTTTAATACAAATATGAGTTTTAAAATATAATAATTTTATTTCAACATCAATAAACGTCGAAATTATCTGAAATGATTCGAAATGATTTAGTTTAAACATGATACTTATTTTTTAATAAGTTCTAAGATAAAGAGACACTCACAAAAGCTTTCACTTCCGTAGACAAAGCTCTCTCGAGCTCGAGAAGAATAATGTTGCCACTAGTAAATATTTATAATTATTTCCATCATTTCTTTTAAAGGGCGTTCCTTTCTATACGTTTCACGACGCAAAACTCTTAAAACCGAGTTAAATATAGCCGTATGGATATAGTTCGTTTGCCTTACTTTTATTGAGAGATTTTTGAAAAGATGACACAGACCAACGCACTTGTTAATTTAGTAATAAATATTGAAATCAATGTATGAAAATAATTTTAATTTACGTTTTTAAGTAAATAAATTAAAATTAAGTAAAATGAAAGCAAAAAAAATACTGAAGGGAAAAAAGTGTAATATTAGGAAACAATATTATTGAATAGGTAATAGGTAACAATAAATTATTTATTGTATTATTTTAATTTATAAAATTTATGAAAAAATTTAAGAATAAAAAATACTTATTCGTTATTTACTACTAGTAAATATTTATTATATTTCTTTTTTTATAAATTTTATAATAAAAAAGAATTACTTAAATACAATTTTTCATTTTTTTCTTTCCGGACAGCTGTTTTTGTCGTTTGTGCTGTAACTTCTCTTCTTACCTTAATAAAATATAAACACGGACAACTTAGATTTATTTTTATTGCGAAATTAAAAACTCAGAAAAAAAAATAAGTCGACAAATCTTTCTCGACCACTCGAAGGGTGGTAGACAAATTTCTCCCACTCAACTGTCAAATTAATGTCAGTTGAAGACAAAAGCTCGTGTTTGTCGACTTTTGACATTAGGCCACGACAAAGAACAATGCGAGTCTACGGTTGTAAAATGCGAGCATGAGTATCTCGATCTCAACCCGACAAAAGTGACATTTCGGTGTAGACAAGCCATTGTTCTGTGAGTCGAATCTTATCTCGATGTTGGTCATGCTACGCGTGCAGATAAAAATAGCAACGTCTCGCCGTGTCATCGATATTGGCTCTCTGCTTTTTCATCATATCACATCCATTCGACGACCTCCGTGGTCGAGTGGTTTGCACGCCGGTTTTCAAGGCGTCACCATCTCTTGAGGTCGCGGGTTCGATCCCCGGCTGGGTCAATGTAGAATATGAACTTTTCAATATTGTCTCAGGTCTGGGTGTGTGTCATACCACCGTTGTTTCTGATTTCCATAACACAAGTGCTATAGCTACTTACTTTGGGATTGGAGCAATGTATGTGATGTTGTCAAAATAATAAATAATAATAAATAATAAAATTCCATCACATACGTCACTTGCGATAGTATCGAAAATATCCCTATGTCCACTAAGATCCATTGTAAAAATCCATTGATGGATCTTTTATCAAATACATTGCGAAATAATGTAATATTCAGTCAAAAGTACCAGGGCAACAAAACTTACAAGGAGTTATTTCGATTTATATTTTTGAAAAATTAAAGAGCTAAATGGAATTAAGACATATCTTCGCGGTACGAAATCAAAAAAACTCTTCGTAAGTTATGTTGCCCTGGTACTTTTGACTGAATATTACATTATTTCGTCACTGAATATAAAATTTATTTGAAATAATTGAATAGCGATACTAAATTATCGATACACAGGTTATCTGCCACACGTTCCTCCTTTTTTAAAATATACATAAACAAATCACCATTATTTTCTAAATAAGACAATGTACCTCCTACGTCCCCATACTAAACAGTTGAATTTATCAAACACGATTTTGCTCATAATTGATTCATGAACTTGGTAAAGTTGGTACAAGAAACGTTGGTATCAATGTGATTCATTGGACAGGGGACCTGTTAAAATCCATCAAAAATCAAATAGAGTTGTTTTCAAGTGAATTCCATCGCGCTACGAAATGCCTGAAGGCCTGAATAATATATTATCTGGTTTAAAAATCTCTGCTTGAATAATATATTATCTGGGTTAAAGGTCCCTAGCGCCTAGCGGCAATCATTTAACTTTATTATAGTTTTTGTATCTTAGAATTGCTTTGCTAGTGGACTTCGAGTTGAGCACAACTGTGATCACAATTTCACCTTGAGTCGGATAATTTAGGGTACATATTAAAATAATAAAAAAATTATATGGTAAATTGTAATTTATATTTTGATTTCATTCATTCATAACAAAGTGGTAAAATACATTTCAGTTGACTACAAACAAAACAATTTCATTTATATTTTAAAATCTATTTTCATACCTATCTCATTATTTTTAACTTACATTTAAAACATGACTGTGAAAATATTATATTTTATCCTAATATTTACATTTATTATGATATCTACAAATATAATAAAAAATACAAGATTATTAAACTTTTAACCTGCAAGTTTTGCAGTTAAATACAAAATATTTTATACAAAAACTATTTAAAATATTTGTTCTGAATAAAAGCATTAAATGCTTACTAAATTAGTTCCTAAACAGTTCTAGATTGAGTTTGTTTTCAATTATTTAAAAAAAAAACGTGATTTGGTAGTAAAAGCTAAGTGGATGTACCACTAACATTACATGAAAATAGAATATTTATTTTCTAAAAATGTTTACATCCATCAGCCATTTTTGATGTCCCCACTGCTGGGGCACAGGCCTTCCTTATGGGTGGTAAGGAGGATGGGCCATAACCCACCACGCGGGCCCAATGCGGATTGGTGGGTGTTAACGACTGCAAATGCAGCCGGGACCAACGGCTTAACGTGCCTTCCGAAGCACGGAGGAGCTCGAGATAATAAACTTTTGGTCACCCATCCCATGACCGACCCTTGCGAACGTTGCTTAACTTCCGCAATCGCTGGGCCAGGCGCTAAACCACTGCGCCACCGAGCTCCTCAAAAAATGTTTACATAACAAATGTAAATGAAAATATAGAATTAAAATCTTAGGCCTTAATTCTCCTATTTACGGCGTCGGCCGCTAAAGCCTCAGCGTCACATTGCTTACTACAGAAATGTACTGTTGTGGTCTCTTTCAAACGCTGACGTCAGCGTTCAACATTTCCTACAAAATATTTAATACAAAAGACTACTTAAAATATTTATTCTGAATAAAAGCATTAAATGCTTACTGCAAACAGTTTTAGTTTGAGTTTGTTTTCAATTATTTAAAAAAAACGTGATTTGGTAGTAAATGCTAATAAGTAGATGTACCACTAGAACTACATGTAAAATAGAATACTTATTTTCTAAAAATGTTGACATTACAATAAAATTGTAAATGAAAATATAAAATACAATTTTAGGCATATTGGTCTCTTATTTACGCCGTCAGCCGCTAAAGCGTCAGCGCCACTATGCTTACTACAGAAATGTACTGTTGTGGTATGTTTCAAACGCTAACGTCGGCGTATGAAATGTATAGGAACGTTTACGCTGACGTCAGACGTGGCGTATAGCTTAAAATAGGACAAAGCCCCATATTAACATGCAATATTTAATAGCTACCAATAAAAATCACTAATCATGTAGTATGTACACTTAAGTACATTGTCAGATATGTCAGTCACACATACGAGGTCTATTCAAAAAATAAGGTGACGTTTAAATTTTCACGGATTACGTAAATAAAATTTTAGAATTTTTTGTGGCGTTATGTTGGTACTCCTGTCCCTCACTTATGCTGACAACATTTTGGAAGTTTAATGGGGAGGAAAAGCGCAATTTTATCCCGATAGGTGGCGTCTTGTCTTTGGTACCCGGCCGCCTTAAAGAAAATGTCAAAACATATGGGAATCTCTTGGAGTATTGCACTTTTTAATTTTATACTGAGAAAATGCCGCATTGTTGTGCATGTAACTGTTAAAATATTGGAGTTCATCGATTTCCCAGTAACAAAAAAAATATTGGGCAAAAAAATATTTAAAAAAAGATGCTATTCCCTCGATTTACTCCTTTACTGAGCCTGAGAAACATTATAAATCAAAAGGAATGTTTCATGAATTTAATGAAACTTCGCCAAAATAAAACAATATTTGAATAATAACAGCTTTGTTCTTTAATATTTCAACCTCAGCAGTTTCTAACATATTTATAACTTGGATGAATTTGATAGGTATATCAAATATGGAATAAGCCCAATATTGGGGCCTAACTGAGAATTCATAGAATTTTATATGCCAGAGTTATTCAAGAAACTTAGAATAATAAAATAAATATGATAAAACGGTTCGTGTAGTTTTGGAAAGTTCAGAAATTCCAGTACAGAAACCTGAAATTACTATAGCGCAGCAGGCATCATGAGGCAACTATAAACACGGAAATTCACTCTCAGTTGCTATGTTAAAATTTAAATCATATGCTTCTAATCTGAAATAAAAAGATTACTTGTAAATCTTACACGAAATTTAAAGAAATGTAATGCTTGTTAGCAATTTTTTGTAAGTTGCTATAAACTTTCTTGCCTGTTGTTTTGGCTTTTCTTTTCCGTAATTCTTCTTTTATCTGAACTAAAGTTAGCATGGAATACATTGTTTGTCCGCAAAACCGAAAAAAATATAATCTAAGAAAGTGAAATTACGTAATACACAGTCCAGACAATATAAGCTCAAACTGACAAAGGGTCCAAAGACTGAAGCGACATCTGTAATTAACTTTGCCTTCGCCTCCTCATTAGTTTTTGACAGCTAAAAGAGCGCGAAGGTGTTTTGCCTCTGCGGCGATTTTTGCCTATTCCAAAAAATGGAGCAAAGAATATGCATCAAATTTCTTCGTCTAAGTTATGCGCAGTTTGCGCGAAGCATTTCGCAAAAAACGACCAGACTTGTGGATGGATCAGAACTAGCTTATGTACCACGACAATGCACCGGCTCACACATCGTTGCTTGTGCGCAATTTTTTGGACAAAAACAACACCGTATTGATGCCTCAGCCACCGTATTCGCCGGACCTGGCCCCCTGCGACTTCTTCCTATTCCCCAAACTGAAGAGAGCCATGAAAGGGCGACGATTTTACACGATTGAAGAAATTAAGACAGCATCGCATAAATAAATAAATGGTTTTCGAAAAAATTCAGAAGTCACCATATTTTTTGAACAGACTATGTACCTATACAACAACCTATCAAAGCTAAAAATGTATAATTTTCAATAAAGAAATATCATCGTCTAATGTTGTAGAACAAGATATAATCTTAATTAAGTCAATTTATTTTCTTCGAGATCTTACTAAGTAAATCGTTACACATGTGTATTCTAAAACTTTTAACAAAGATACATTCATTTCAACTCCTTTTGTCATCATATTATATAATCAGTGCTAATGTTTCCACTAATTTACCCCTGCAACTTTATTTTTATAAATATCTTATTTATCGTTTTACGATATTGATGGCACATCAAATGTGTATCATCAAAACACTTTGATCATCCTATATACATACAAAAATACATAGTCATAAAAATACTCTATCATATATTATATAATACTATACTACAATATATTATATTTCATATTATATTTAGTTATTTGTTGTTCATCGTCATTTTTGGTGTGAAAGCGTTCAAGTTATAAAGTACGCCGGTTCGCATTTGCAGTCGTCATCATTTTTAACCTGTGGAAGATAGTATAATAAGAAGTTTGTATGTTAAAGGCGCAATTTGAAAATAGTCTTATCTTTTTTAAGTAAATAATATATAGATCAAATAGGTACGGTCACAATCGCTTAGTTATGGACCGTCGGCCAACCAGGGTCATTTTCAATCTATCGCATATTGGGACCAGACCAAATTTGCAAGATAGCCATTAGCTTGGTGTTATCACATATCATCGTCTGGGTTGCGAAGTAGGAAGCTTCTGGGAGATATGCCACCCTGAATATGGTCACCCATCGCAAAAAAAATATCGATCGCATATTTATATAAATGGTGAACAGGGTCGTGGGTGGCATCATTACCTGAACTATTTTGTGTTTTCATATCGATCGAATAAGGAACAAGGATCACAAGAGCATATTTGTGAAATGTACTTACCTGCTCTGACCTCCTAGACGCTTCCTGAAAGCGACGCAAGACTGTGGTTTTATATATACGCCTGAGACCTGCCCCACCCCCTGAATGTAATTACATGCCAATATGTAGTCGATTTAAAAAAAAAAAAAGTAATGTATGTTTCTACCCAGGCCGCGCGCATGCTTCCTGAAAACTAACCGAGCCGATGTCTACCATGTTTGTGATGATACCACCTACGACCCCGTCCACCATCGATTATTTTTAGCGATTGGAGATCATTGTATGGGAGGCCATATGTTCAGGGTGGCATATCTCCCAGAAGCTTCCTACTTTGCAACCCAGACGATGATATTTGATAACACCAAACGAGTAGCTATCTTGTCAATGTGATCTGGTCCCAATATGCGATAGATTGAAAATGAGCCTCTTGGCCGAAGGTTCATTACGTCTCGTATAGAGTTCAAGGAGGAAAAAATCGGTTAACAATGAGGTGGAGTTAATATTCAAAAGTGCCGGCCCTCGTCGGACAACGCGTCGGGCACGTTATTATTTGGTAGTTGTACTCACCATAAGGAAGTGATGCGTGTTGTACTCACCATAAGGAAGTGGTGCGTGTTGAGTTGCGCAGCCCTGGGCCTAGTGTCGGGGTCGTGCGTCAGACAGAGCGCGCAGAAGTGTCGGCCCTCGTCGGACACGTCATTATCTGCTAGTTGCACTCACCATCAGGAAGTGGTGCGTGTTGAGTTGCGCAGCCCTGGGCCTAGTGTCGGGGTCGTGCGTCAGACAGAGCGCGCAGAAGTGTCGGCCCTCGTCGGACACGTCATTATCTGGTAGTCGCACTCACCATCAGGAAGTGGTGCGTGTTGAGTTGCGCAGCCCTGGGCCTAGTGTCGGGGTCGTGCGTCAGACAGAGCGCGCAGAAGTGTCGGCCCTCGTCGGACACGTCATTATCTGGTAGTCGCACTCACCATCAGGAAGTGGTGCGTGTTGAGTTGCGCAGCCCTGGGCCTAGTGTCGGGGTCGTGCGTCAGACAGAGCGCGCAGAAGTGTCGGCCCTCGTCGGACACGTCATTATCTGGTAGTCGCACTCACCATCAGGAAGTGGTGCGTGTTGAGTTGCGCAGCCCTGGGCCTAGTGTCGGGGTCGTGCGTCAGACAGAGCGCGCAGAAGTGTCGGCCCTCGTCGGACATGTCATTATCTGCTAGTTGCACTCACCATCAGGAAGTGGTGCGTGTTGAGTTGCGCAGCCCTGGGCCTAGTGTCGGGGTCGTGCGTCAGACAGAGCGCGCAGAAGTGTCGGCCCTCGTCGGACACGTCATTATCTGCTAGTTGCACTCACCATCAGGAAGTGGTGCGTGTTGAGTTGCGCAGCCCTGGGCCTAGTGTCGGGGTCGTGCGTCAGACAGAGCGCGCAGAAGTGTCGGCCCTCGTCGGACACGTCATTATCTGGTAGTCGCACTCACCATCAGGAAGTGGTGCGTGTTGAGTTGCGCAGCCCTGGGCCTAGTGTCGGGGTCGTGCGTCAGACAGAGCGCGCAGAAGTGTCGGCCCTCGTCGGACACGTCATTATCTGGTAGTCGCACTCACCATCAGGAAGTGGTGCGTGTTGAGTTGCGCAGCCCTGGGCCTAGTGTCGGGGTCGTGCGTCAGACAGAGCGCGCAGAAGTGTCGGCCCTCGTCGGACATGTCATTATCTGCTAGTTGCACTCACCATCAGGAAGTGGTGCGTGTTGAGTTGCGCAGCCCTGGGCCTAGTGTCGGGGTCGTGCGTCAGACAGAGCGCGCAGAAGTGTCGGCCCTCGTCGGACACGTCATTATCTGCTAGTTGCACTCACCATCAGGAAGTGGTGCGTGTTGAGTTGCGCAGCCCTGGGCCTAGTGTCGGGGTCGTGCGTCAGACAGAGCGCGCAGAAGTGTCGGCCCTCGTCGGACACGTCATTATCTGCTAGTTGCACTCACCATCAGGAAGTGGTGCGTGTTGAGTTGCGCAGCCCTGGGCCTAGTGTCGGGGTCGTGCGTCAGACAGAGCGCGCAGAAGTGTCGGCCCTCGTCGGACACGTCATTATCTGCTAGTTGCACTCACCATCAGGAAGTGGTGCGTGTTGAGTTGCGCAGCCCTGGGCCTAGTGTCGGGGTCGTGCGTCAGACAGAGCGCGCAGAAGTGTCGGCCCTCGTCGGACACGTCATTATCTGCTAGTTGCACTCACCATCAGGAAGTGGTGCGTGTTGAGTTGCGCAGCCCTGGGCCTAGTGTCGGGGTCGTGCGTCAGACAGAGCGCGCAGAAGTGTCGGCCCTCGTCGGACACGTCATTATCTGCTAGTTGCACTCACCATCAGGAAGTGGTGCGTGTTGAGTTGCGCAGCCCTGGGCCTAGTGTCGGGGTCGTGCGTCAGACAGAGCGCGCAGAAGTGTCGGCCCTCGTCGGACAGCGTGTCGGGCACGTCGGGCCGCCCGCCCATGCCCACCACGAACATTATCTGGTAGTTGCTGTCGTACTCGGAGAACGGACGCTGCGGAGGAAACATTTAAGTACAATATCAACATTAAATTAAATTTCAATAACATTAATAAAATCAGATGAATAAATAATGAAAAATATTAGAAAAAATCGGCTCACCCGTAGCAACTTAGACGGGATCCCGTCTAAGTTGCTACGGGTGAGCCGATTTTTTCTAATATTTATTCATCTTAATATAAAAATAGCATTGTGAATGCAAAAATCTAAAAGTTTAAAATTAATAAAATCGACATGTAGGTACTATTTGACAGTTGTTTACTAATCCTATATACAGATGTTGTATTGTAATGAAATGTTAAATTAAACTTATCTTAAAAATATGGTTCTTGACATAACATATTAAACCAATACGATGGAACATAAAAAAAAACTGTGGTAGTTTACCTTCCCGGAGGCCATCTCCGTTACGACACAACCCAGCGACCAGATATCAGCGGCGCGCCCGTGCCCCGACGATTTCATGAACACCTCCGGCGCCATGTACGCTGCACGTACAACACATACTTATAGTATAATCAATCAAAACATCATTTATTTACGGATGCTACAACAATATAAAACAATGCACTCCGCAAAATCATTTAAATAAATAGCGGCGTGCTCCGATACAATAAAGTGCGATTCAGGTAGCGCGGCGCTCCCTTCCCTACAGTTATATATTCATCTAGATTTCTAGAAGTTGCTTCGACTAGGGGCCCTATTTTTGAATCGATCGACTGGCGTCGAGCACTCGTTTCTACTTATTTTCGTTCGACAAATCGAGTTGGCGCGGATCTTGACGGCGCACCCGAAGTCGCCCAGCTTCAGGCAGTGGCCCTCGTCGTCAGGAGTATGTCGTCGGTTAATAGTTACCCTGCGTGCCCACGAACCCCTGGAGCTCGCCGGGCGCGGTGGAGTTGGCGCGGATCTTGACGGCGCACCCGAAGTCGCCCAGCTTCAGGCAGTGGCCCTCGTCGTCAGGAGTATGTCGTCGGTTAATAGTTACCCTGCGTGCCCACGAACCCCTGGAGCTCTCCGGGCGCGGTGGAGTTGGCGCGGATCTTGACGGCGCACCCGAAGTCGCCCAGCTTCAGGCAGTGACCCTCGTTCGTCAGGAATATGTTGCCGCCTGCACACGACACATTACCGATATCATTTATTAGGTCTAGGCGAGAACGAGTTCTTGCGGCGAGAGACCACGTTTTGAGAAGCATCGAACTAAAGTGTGTGTATGTTTTTGTGATAATTTCGGATGGATCGATTCGTACAATTTGTGAAATTCAGTTCTATAAAAGTAATTAAAGTAAAAAATCTATGTGTTTGCTATCTTTTTTTTTTTATGTGAAAGAACGTTTATATACATTTTTATTTTCTTTTGCATTTTGATCTTCTTCAATCTTTAATTCGTTCACTGTCCAACTTCCATAATAATAATTATTATTATTAACCATTTTAAGACATAATTGAAAAATAACCGGAAACATAACCCATATGCACACGTACAAAGACAGCACCACCAAGCGGGAAACATGTTTTGTCATCCTGCCATTATTTATTTATTACTTAGTAAAACAGAATCTTAGTACATTAGCCAAAAGAGTTTCCACCACAAAATAGTACATTATGTTGAACAAACAATTATGTAAGCAAACAGATGTAAGAATGACATTACAACAAAAAGTTTGTTTTTAAGGGCCCTATCACATTTTTTCGTCGAAATTTCGATTTTGACGGATTTTAGCGATACAACTTAGAGAAACCTTTGGGTCTACTAAATACATTTATATGTGTCTGCGACAAAAAGTAATATGATGATTCACTGGACAGTTAAAGGGTTAGAAAGGAAAATGAAAGTTGGTGAACGATTTCTTAGTCAACTTTGAACATACACAGAAAGACAAACAAGTACAAACAACAAATAAAAGTATGAAATTTGATTTTTTTATGAAGTAAAGATTATTATGATATAATTTTTACGTAATAATAATAATGTATCTAGGAGAAATCCACAGTTTATTCTGAGCGTTTTCAGTAGTTTTATGGTTTTTGATTGGAATTTTTTTTCACATATTCTATACATAATTTCAAAATTCCGAGGCCGCTATGAACTATTCGACTATATAAGAGATAACATTAATTTTTTTTCGTTTCAGTTGTTTAGCACAGTTGTTCAATCCATGAGCTCAAAAAAGTGCCTTCGCGCATTTTATGAAAATCTCTCTCTGCAATTTCGGGTTTAATTATAAAGTTAAGCAAATTTTCAAAAAAGCGAGGCCGCTATGAACTATTCCAATAGCTATTCTGCACCATTCAATAAGTCAAAAGTGTAAATGTATTTTTGTTTCTGAGATCGATAACGCCAAAATTGGCCATTTTACGCAAAAATCACAGTCGAAATGTAATATGCCTCTTAAATGACAGATTTTTAAGGGTGTAATTTACTGATATTAATCTTTAAAAGTTTGGAATATAGGAGATTTTAAACATAATCTAATGACATTTTAACAAAAATGGTTTCGTAAATAGGTCCTTACTCTTGATATCGCGGTGCACGATGTTACGCGCGTGTAGTTCCCCGACAGCGCTGAGCAGTTGCTTGGCGTAGCGCCGCACGGTCGGCTCGGCTAACGCGCCAGATGTCGCCACTAATGCTTCTAGAGAACCCTCTACGCACAGCTCCATGAAGATCAGCATCTCCTCCTGGTAATGTAAATATTAGTAACGATCAGTTAGTAAAAAATCGATTACAGATTACGAGTACATTGTGCTAAAACAGGTCGCACAAACGAAAGCACGGGCAGAAACAGACGTGTTTGTTTCGCAAATTTTTAAGCTGTGCTAAATGAAACGGACGCGTAAGATGGGTAACTGTATTATACACTTTTATTATTGTATTGTATGGTGGGGTGAAACACACACACAATTTGTACTCAGTTTTGTTGGTGGTAGGGCTTATTTCAAGTCCGCCTGGGTACCACTATCTTACCTAAGTTTGACGCCATAACTACAATTTAATGTTGTATTCCGGCAGTTAGATGTAAGATAGTCAAATCCTCAGTGATGAGGATTCCGGGAGGAGTGCGCTTCCACCTTCGGTCTTATCTTCAATCAGGTGAGATGGAGGCCAAGCACTATCCCGTTGTGCATAAAAGAATCAGTCAACAACATACCCGATGCAGCTCGCAGCCGTAGTAGCGCACGAGGTGCGGGTGTATGACGCCCTCCAGCACCCGTAGCTCGTTGGCGGCTCGCTGTAGCGCGCGCCGGTCGCCCGCGCCGATGCTTAGCTCCTTCATCGCTAGCAGCTGTCCGCTCTCAGTGTTCACCACTGTGTACACCTATAAAGAACAGTCAAGTTCCTAATTTATTACTAAATTAAATAAAATGCATTGCTTTTATGCAAAATCTAACGATAATGACAAAAATACAATAAACAAGACGATGGCACGTTTCTTACAACCAAATACTGAAACGAATATTAAAAGGCCACCTTAAATTCAAAAAAGTTGTCAGATTTGACAGAAACTATGAAACTGACAGTTTCCTTAATGTTAAGATTTCAGCTCTTCTTAGCTCAAATCCTTTGAGTATTCCGTTCTTATAAAATATAAAAAATATAATATAAAATATTATAATAAAATTAGTAGGTATTATTATCTGTCGCATTGAGTAAATTAAATGTCGTGATGTTCCAAAACAGAAATGGCCACATAAATACAAACGTATTGATTAAAAAAACCGGCCAAGTGCGAGTCGGACTCGCGCACGAAGGGTTCCGTACCAAAAAACGGCAAAACAACTCACGTTTGTTGTATGGGATGCCCCCTTAAATATTTATTTTATTCAGTTTTTATTTATTGTTATTATAACGGCAACAGAAATACATCATCTGTAAAAAATTTCAACTGTCTACCTGTTGTCTTTATTAATATAAAGCAAAAAACGGCAAAAAAAAACACGTTTGTTGTATCCCATACAATGCCCCCTTAAATATTTATTTTATTATATTTTTAGTATTTGTTGTTATAGCGGCAACAGAAATACATCATCTGTGAAAATTTCAACTGTCTAGCTATCACGGTTCATGAGATACAGCCTGGTGACAGACAAACAGACGGACAGCGGAGGCTTAGTAATAGGGTCCCGTTTTTACCCTTTGGGTACGGAACCCTAAAAAGGATCACTTCCAATGCAGAAAAGGCACTTTTACATTGTTGGGGCAGCAGGTTAGACCATATTACTGCGGTTGTAGATATTAAGGTGTTAACTACTCGTTGCTGCAGCTCGACTATCGTCAGGGCTCCGTCACTCCGCGCGCGAGTTTGTAGCGCTCGGCGTCCTCTGAGAGGACAAATTTCATACGTCAGAAAGGATAAGACCTACGCGATAGAAAGAGAGGCAACTACTCAGCGAGTGTTTTGGAGCAAAGGGAGCTGTGCGACCTGAATCGCACTTTATTGTGTCGGGGCTAGAGTCGCTATTTATTTAAACGATTCTGCGGAGTGCAAATTCTGTACGCTAGTACTATTATCTATTCTGTGCTATCGTTTATTATGAAGCTTAAACGCTTCGCTCGCTTAAAAGGGCAAATAATTTAATATCCTAACTGGAGACAAAGAAAACGACTATTACTACTACAATATTTTATAAATTTTTCCCTTCGATCAAGAATACCTAGATGTCCGGTCAATCTCAAATACTGCACCTTAGAAGAGCGCCACATTTACTAGTTTAGTCAGTCGGTGCTATATTCGCATGCTATTTAAGTTCGTGAACTTCGATCAAGAATGCCCTAGATGTCCGGTCAGTCTCAAACAGCACCTCGAAATAACATCCCTTCTCTAACTCTGAACTAATTTTGTACAAAGAATTCTCTTCTTTGTTCCCTACTATTTAAAGTTGAATTTGGAAAGAATAGTAATTTGTACCCAGATAAAAATGTTCATGTTCAAACAATTAGCTTTTTGTCAGTCGGTGCCATACTTATGTGCTGTTTTAGTTCGTGAAGCGTTTTCCAAGGATTTCTTGATCGAAGCTTTCTACCTTTCCGAATGTGTCGGTAGCTGGCGACGGCGGATCCTAGCACTCAGTCCACTGCGCTGTTTTAGTTCGTGAAGCGTTCTCTAGGGAATAGATCAAAGCTTTTTCCATACCTTTCCGAATGTGCCGGCGCCGATCTTGAGCCCGCGCTGCCACTTGAAGGTGACCTGCTTGAGCTTGGGCTCGTAGCTGGCCACGGCAGATCCTAGGACTCGGCCCACAGCTTTCATCGTACGGAGCTTCTCGTCGCGGGCCTCTTCTAGCGAGCGGACCGCTTCGCTTACACGTTTCTTGTGGGCTAGCGTAGAAAATATAGTACAGTACAGTACTAGTCATGACATTAAAAAGTAGCAACACTGTAGTGTCGTCTCGTTTCAACCATTGTATTGGTTCGAAAGGGACGACACTACAGAGTTGCTACTTTTAATGTCATGATTTTATAAACAGACTTTCATCACCATCATCATATCAGCCGCACGACACCCACTGCTGGGTATAGGCCTCCACCAAGGATCTCCACGAGACGATCCACCAGACAGACTGTATTCGGTGTTTTTACAAAAGATTTTGAAACACTTGTTTAACTTAGTCACTGTTTAAAGGTGATGCTGTCTCTTTCAAACAATTTTGTCAAAAAAGTGACAGCATCACATTTAAATAGTGTCTAAGTGTTTAACTTTTAACTTGGATGTTAAAAATCTTTTGTAGTAACACTGTTTACGTTTAATGCCACTTTTACTGTTGAATATAAAACGTGTGCAGTCTGATCGCGGCACAAAATCAACTCCGTACAATGACCCGACTATACTTGTCTATCACTCATACACTAACATATTGCCATTGCGCTCACACAGATCGACGTCAGTTCCATGTGAATGTAACGGCAAATGATAGCAAACGTGTAAGCGCGACAAGCATTGCCAGGCTATTGAACTAAATTCTTTCTGTTGACTGAACTAGATGCACTGTACAATCTAAAATAACTAAAGTATTTTTTTCATAATCCAAAAAAAATATTTTAGAAGAGCATAAATACCGTTCGCCGATAATTAGCTTACGAGTGATAGATCTACAATCAACTGTAAAATGCGGTGCCAGTGGGCCAATAAAACTTAACCTTTAAAGAGGTAAAATTAATTGGATATCTTATCTAAAAGTTAAATATAAAAGATTGATATCACTTTCAGACAATCAAATTAAGATATATTTACAAACTTAAGCCCGTATTTGTAAACTGCTCTCAACAAGAAGATCTATCTTGAGATCATATTGAGATGCTCTTCTTATAAAAAAAGTATGATCTCAAGATAGCTCTCAACATTAAGAGTGGTTTATAAATAGGGGCCTTAAATATCACAATACTTACCAGTATCGTCCAAAACGTTGTAACCAGGCGGGTCCGGTTCTACGGACGTCGGAGGGGATGGAGTATAGAGAATTTGACTCGCGTTCGGACTAGTCGGCGCAGGACTCTGGTAGAAAGGAAATTAATCATATAAACAACAGGCTGCACTGGATTCGAAACTATAGGCCAAATAGATGGTTCATTTAATCATAGTATGGTTCCCAGGTTTTTAGCTTTTACGCAATATATTTTAGCGTATCCGACAACGAACCTCAATTCTTCACTATGAACTATTTTATCAAAGCAAAAATATTTCATTAAATACAATATGTTTGTAGTATTTGCCGAATATAACTAATTGTCGGATGGAATGCCTTCGATGTTGACAGCATTATAAAGCTCAGCTTTACATATACGAAGGGAGTTCAATGTATTCTCGGTATGGATATGAAAGAAAAGGCAGAAAAATCTGAAATAATTTAATTTTTCTATATAGTCCCCTGCAATCTCAATACACTTCTTACAATGCGAAATTATCTTTTCAATACCCTCCAAAAAATAACTTTTATCATTCTCTGAAAAATTATCGTTAACTGCAGCTTTGAGCTCTTCATCATCGGAAAATCGCGTTCCACGAATCTTTTTTTACTCTCAGGGGCATAGTGACGAATCCAGGTTTCGTCTCCGGTAACAATGCGATCGAAAACACTGGCAGTATTTCCACCACAAAGCTCCAAAAACTCTTTACAACATTCAATTTGTGACACCCATTTTGCACTGACTTGCGAGGTTCAAATAGTCATGAAGTATTGAATGCATGGTACCCACGTATAGCTTGGTCATTTCTGCTAACGAATTGATTTTTATTCGAGCATCTTCGAGTACAAGTTCCTCGACCATTTCACATTTTCATCAGTGGTGGCAGAAACAGGACCACCTGATCGAAGGTCATCTTCAATGCTTTTTCTGCCCCTTTTAAATAGACTAGACCACTTTTGAAAGGTAGACAACGAAGGAGCGGAACCCTTGTAAACGGCTACTATCTCTTCGTGGGTGTTTTTTTTTAGTTTTTGTTGGTTATGTGAGGAATTTAATAACAGCATTTTCGTCAACATTTTCTTGTCAGACATTTTGTTGCACTCCAAGCACGACTGTGAAAAAACTGATGATGGTATATCGACGAAATTTTCTAATTGTGACCTTGGATAATGTCATCAGAAAACCATACACAAAAACAACTTTCATTACTAACAAAAAGGTCCGATACCGAGAATACTTTGAACTCCCCTCGTATGTATAGTTTTGAGTCCAGTGTCCATGTTTAACCAAAAGTTCCTATGAGTAAATTCGTCACTTAGCACTCTGACGTAATGGCGGTCGACCGGGGGGCGCGGCTAGCCGCTTTTTCTATTTTAATATGCAACCGCTCCTGATCGTACGCACTTGCAATTAAGTAAACGCCTCGAAATTTCATAAAGTCAAAGTCAAAGTGTCTTTATTTAAATTAGGTAACTTAATAATTAAGCACATTTGAATCGTCTATATTTTCGTTTCAAACTTTTTTAACTGACAAGAAGAACGGGCGCAAGAAACTTATCAACTTTAACAGAAATAAGTAACGATATTTTCAATTTCAATATATCGTTACCAAATACAGTGAGTACAATATGATTATTGGACAACATATTTAAATGGAGCCGCGCCATTGACTGCTAGTTAACTTGTTGATGAAAAGAAGGAATGATAGACTATTCTTCTAATCCAAATCAACATGTTACGTCTGATGTGCCGCCGTCTGTACTAAAGCTAATTTGTCATAATAAATAGGAATTCGCTTACCACCATCTCAGTTTATACTAGCTTCCACCCGCGACTTCGTCCGTGTCCCTAGGGAACCTTTGATCGGGATCAAAATCAATGGGTATAAACTCTCTGTGCCAAATTTCATCCAAATCCGTTCAGTCGTTGTGTGTGATTATTAAATAACGAACATCCAAACTTTTGCATTTATAATATGTAAAAAAGTCTGGAATGGGTGGTAGGAAAATATAGACGTTCCAAAAGCGCTCAAGGCCAGGCAGTTCACGAAATTTACTCTTTCACTATGTCTTTAGAATAAGGTTGAATTTTGCATAGCTTTAATCGACGCTTCGCCAGAAATTTGACGAAAGGACATGTTCCACCGCGCCTATGTCATTTGCCCCACCATTCTCCAAAAATGAAAGTCTATCGCGTCTTAATCAAAGTAGTATGTCAGAGTAGGTATTTTACTCTAGAATCAGATTGATAATTATTTTCTGCATTAAAAAAACGCTTTTAAATCACAATTTTTTATCATTAGAGTACTATTGACTTAAATTTTTTTCACAAAATACTTCAGAAAACAACTTTGTTTTTGTAATAATTGTTTTTCTAAATATAAAAAAAACTCTTAACTGATACTATACCTAAATAAAATGTAATAAGCATTTTTTAATTATGAAAGTAATTAAATAAAATGAAACTGGGGCAACGCTGGGACATCTCTTTTAGTACATTTTTATTGATTTTTGAAATACTGGATTATTTATTAAAAAGTACTCGGTTATTGTGTTAGCTCAATAAAAAAGTTATCCTTTTTGAATAAAAAATCATATCACTGTCGTTGAAAATTACGAAATCTGACGATTGGAAGTTTATTTTATAAGTTTTTATGGTGTTATCCAAATTTTTTACAGAGTTACCAAACCATTGTTCAATATTCTTTTCGGTTATTGCGTTTCTTTTTCAGTCTACAGAATTTTTTGCGAAGTAGAATCAGGCCTCCATCACTCGCTCAAGGTTGCGCGATAAGCACCTACCGCTAGCCGTTCCGCCGGCGGGACAAGTGAGCAGAGGGCCGTCACACGCCCGCTTGTGTAGTCGCGCGGCATCTTACTGCCTGCGTAGATATTGTCTCTTTATAATAGTAACAATGTCGAGTCGACATTACTGTGCCGTGTACGGATGTCAAAATCAAAAAACCAATAAACAATTGTTGTTCTTCAAATTATGATATATGCTACGCAGTTCATTTATAAGAAAACAACCCTAACGTTGCGTCATTAGAAAAGGTAAGAGCACGCAATAGAAAGGGAGGCAACTACTAGGTGAATATAAACTGTACTGTAGGCCATTGCGCGACCTGAATTGCACTTTATTGTGTCGGAGCAAAAGTCGCTATTTATTTAAATTACTATGCGGCGTGCTGCTTCTGTACTTGTACTATTAGCACAGAATACATAATAGTACAAGTACAGAAGATCCACTCCGCAAAGTCATTTAAATAAGTAGCGACTCTAGCCCATACACAACAAAGTGCAATTCAGGTCGCACACCGCTCCCTTACCTACAGTTATATTCACCTAGAAGTTGCCTCTCTTTCTATCGCGAAGCCCTTATCTCTTCTAACGACTTTAGGGTTTCTTCTTATAAATAATAAATTAAATAATAGACAGGTACTTAATTTATTACAAGTTATGTGTTTGTGAAATAAAATGTGTACAGTCAACGCCACGTCAAACTATACATGCCAACTTTGAGGCAATTTGCTTTTTTACGAAATCAAATTGTCCTTAATAATTTAGTTTATTTTGAAAGTAGGCAAGTAAGTACCTACCTACTCGTAATTTATAAATTATTATTTCAATAAATAGTTGGGTGAAGATTATTTAGCAAATAAGACAAGTACGCAGTACTACGTAACGGATACTAAATACTAACTAGGTAGTAGACAAGCACTATTCTTACGTTTCAATGTCGTTTGGAACTTTTGGAAGTGTGAAAAACGTGAGGTTCGGATCCTTTTTATTATTAGTATTAAGGCAGCCCATTGTGATGTAATATGCCTTCATTTTGGTTATATATATCACAAACGTGAGAACGAACGACCGACGCGGCAATATGCGAACGCGGCGAGTCAGCAGAGAAAATCGAACTGCTAACGTGCGACCCAGCCGGCACGCGGCAGCCTCTGAAATTAGTCCGTCCGGACGGACCCGCTCGCTACTTGTAGCTTCGTACCTAAACCGCGGAGTGCGCCTAGCCTGCTATTAGCTATTCTGTGGTAGAATTCTATCGTACACACTCATCACACTGGAAGTTCAAAAATATTTTTTATCGTGAACTGGCCTCGCCTTAATTACGAAGTTTATTCAAATTCAAATTCATTTATTGGTCCATAAATATGGGTATAACAAGATTTTAGGTAGAGAATGGTGTAGTACAGCCATATTTCACCTTATGGTATATGAACATAGGTAAATACACTTAACATGCTAAAATATTAGAAATTTCAGAATTATTTATTATTATTATTACATTATCATTAAACTTATATCAAATTAATTACAGTCATAATTAATAAAATTATAGTAAGCAAATGCAGAATGTCAGTATTTTAAATCTAGTACTTATTCAATTTTTTAAGTCATTACTTATATTGTATCTATTTTATTATTTAAAAATGTTCTTATGTCATAGTAAGTTTTTTCAGCAAGAAAGCCATTGAGCGCAGTTTTAAATCTTTTATTGTCATTGATCGATCTTATAACCAATGGGATTTTATTATAAATTATGGCACCATGCAGTTTACACTCATTCGTCTAAGAAGAGGTTTGCACCCATGAGCTACTTTTAGTGTGCCTTCACGACGACTACCTATAGGGTTCATTTCAAAATTATTTGGGTTATTTCGAACAAAGTTTGCTATCTCAGATATATACATAGACGGCAATGTAAGAATTTTATACTTACGAAAGTAGGGTTCACATGAGTCATCTTGCATTAGACCAAACATGGATCTGAGACATTTTCTTTGAGATTTAAAGACACTTTCCTTGTCGGTAGTGTTAGCCCAGAACATTATCCCATATCTCAAAGCTGATGCGACATATCCGTGATAAGCTATCAAAAGTGTTTTAACACTAGCAACCTTCCTCAATTTGTAGAGAGCATATGAAAACTGGTTTAATTTCTTTATTAAAATGTCAATGTGAGGTTTCCATGTCAGCTTATTATCTATAGTCAAACCTAAGAACTTAGTAGTGTCCACTTCCTTCACTGAGTTTCCAGAGTATTCAATGTCAAAATCTAGTGGATCGACTTATTTGAATAAAGATATTTATTAATTTTCATTTATTTGCAAGCCACAAGTTGAAATGGGTGTTACAATATTGGTATGTACAAGTGACGCCCTGCTAGGGCACAGCAAACATGAGGTGGGTATTTTGAATTTTACTTTGATTAGTATTTAGGAAGTAGGATTTACTTGACCGTAAATTCAGTGTTTACTGTACTTACTTGCAGGCGATGCCTGGGGCGCGGCGCGAGCGTGTCGGCCCGCGGGCGAGATCCCACCACGTGCGAGATGCACCCGTCCATCAAGGTCTTCAACTCCTACGCAATGCAATTTAATATTTGTTACATGTTATTTATAGTTCATTATTGTAACGTAATACAATTCTTCCAACAAGAAAACTGATTGCAAATGACTAAAAAACCGGACAAGTGCGCGTCGAACTCGCACACGACCCTTCGTACCAAAAAACGGCAAAAAACATGTTTGTTGTATGGGAGCCCCACTTAAATATTTATTTTATTATTTTTTAGTACATTTTGTTATATCGGCAACAGAAATACATCATCTGTGAAAATTTTAACTGTCTAGCTATCACGGTTCATGAGATACAGCCTGACAGACAGACAGATGGACAGTGGAGTATTAGTAATAGTGTCCAGACACACTATGCCGAAGTTACAGACCGAAGTTCGGCGGCAACGCTTTAATTATGAAAAAAACGCAACGCAATTTCGGCATAATGTGACGTCAGTAATTCAAATAGCATTGCAGGTCTAAACATACCGAACTTCGATCGCGTAATTTCGGCATAGTGTGTCTCACTTAGGGTCCCGTTTTTACCCTTTGGGTACGGAACCCTAAAATTGAATTTGATCATAAACTTTTAAACATACTTTTAAACATTAAATTCTTTTTTATTGAGTACTTTACATAGTTGCTTATAAAATCGAGTGAATTTCTATGTAGATAAAATTAAGAAAAGTTTAGATAAAAAATATGAATACCTCGAATTCTTCTTCAGTGAGATGTTTAGTATTACAGGGATCACAGGCCAGCATTAGGAACTCCAACCCTTGGCTCGCCCATCTACCAAACAATAATAGGTGATTGGTGATTGTTCACACAGCTGCCGCCGACTCCACTAGTTTGTCGCAGCGACAAGTCGTAACACAGTAAAAATTTGCAACACAACGTTCGCTAGGCGGCCGGGAGCAAACGCAGCATGGCTTTAAGTTGGAAATCTAACTATTAATTGCCTATTACGCGCTAGCTCACAGGGTTATTTCCTAGCGACAACCCTAACTCGATTTACTCACTCGCATCGCTGGTTTTTATAAGTTACTAGCGGCCGCCCGCGACTTCGTCTGCGTGGAAAGTTTTTTGCTATCCCTCAGGAACAATACTTTATTTCGGGATACCATAAATGCCTCTCTACCTCTGACAATGTGTATTTAAGATTACATGATGATCAGTACAGTAGTTATGACATGAGGGCGTAACAAACTAACTAAAGGACTTTCGTATTTATAATATTAAGTAATGATAATTAACGCTAATCGTCGGGGCGATGGGACAGATGTTGTAAGTTCGAATGCAATAGAATGTTATACTTATGCTCTTTCAAGGTAGTAAGCTTATGGCCGATTGCACTAAACTTAAGAATCGCCTAAGTCTTTTCCTAACAACAACACGACCAAATTAAAACAGTGTCATAAATTTAGCCGTCATGTAGCTGTCATTTGCCTAGTTAACTTGGTCGAGTTGTAGATAAGAAAAGACTTAGGCGATTCTTAAGTTTAGTGCAATCGGCCATTAATGTTACAGTTCATAATGTTCAAAATAGCTCAAACAGATACTTCTACTAGGTGGGTCTGACACCCGCGGCAGTATGCAGATGGCCCGCGGGCCGTAGTTTCCCCATCCTTATACTAGCCAATGTTAGAAGCAACAACCAACCTACTGCTAGTAGATTTTTGCTCAGCTCATCGTTCGTGCGCGCCAAGCGATTTATTACTGCTATTTTATGTTGAGTTTGAATTACTTATATCGGCGAGTAGCAGCCCCGTGTTTCCGCGGCTAAGAACATCACGAGTCAGCGGTGTTCAATGGAATATGAATGCTTGTCCCACACGATAAGTTTCAATTTCGCATGCAAGTCGAATAACGTTATTGTATTAAATGACCTATTGTACGAAATTCCTTACTTTGATTTCTCTGTTTTAAGTTGCAACTCAGCAGATCCGCCAAGTTCGAAAAGTTAGCCGGTGTGTGTTGCCAGTGATAACTTACCGCAGTGAAACGTGGTCGCTAACTATGGGTCTCATAAGGAGGCTCAAGGTCACCCAGCGTGCAATGGAGAGAGCCATGCTCGGCGTTTCCCTGCGTGATCGAATCAGAAATGAGGAGATCCGCAGGCGAACTAAAGTAACCGACATCGCTCGAAGGAATGCTCAGCTGAAGTGGCAGTGAGCTGGACACAATATAGCGAGAAGAACCGATGGCCGTTGTGGCGGGGCGGTTCTGGAATGGCGCCCGCGCACCGGACTCGACTCCGTGGGTAGGCACCGACAAGGTGGACCGACGTGAGGGTAAAGGTTGCGGGAAGCCACTGGATGCGGGCGAAGCAGGGCCGATCGTAGTGGAGATCCTTAGGGGAGGCCTATACCCAGCAGTGGGTGTCGTGCGGCTGATATGATGGACTCACCTGGGTCTAAGCCCCCTTCCGCGGTCGCAGCGCTCGACCACAAACCGCATCCAGCAGCGCGCAAACTGTATGACAGCTCGCGCGACTCTCGCCGCCCACTCGCGCTCCTCGCTCACGCTTATGATAACGCCCCCGTCTTCTATGACGCCCCCGCTTCTGAGTTGCACCGTGTCCTTTTGGGGCTCGTCTTCGGCTAGTAGACGTTCTATACTTGATTCGTTCTGATAACAAGGAAAACAAGATTGTAGTAAATTTAATTGACCGTCCTTTAATAGACAAATTTTAATCTATTCTACTCAAAATTAATAAGTAGATAATTTTTTTCGATATTCATTGTCAGATTGGTTTGTATTTACGTATTCAAATAGCACTTCAATATTAACGTATAAAATAACACTTTAATGTTTCCCAAACATATTATTGTGTCAAAACAGCTTCATTTACATAATTAAAATCTTCACTTAGGACCTTACTTTGGGTTGTTTGCATAATTTTGAGATTATATTTTAAATGAGACGAAAATATACACAGCGTATAGCGCCATCTCACTTACAACTTCAATAATACTCTATAATAACAACAATATACAGATAAAGTAGTGTTTCCGGCTATTAAGAAAATCTTGGACGAATCAACCACTTCGTCCAAGAAGAAAATCTAAACCTGTACAGAAAAACAAAAGCAACTCACATTGTTCTCTCCACAGTTATCAAAGAGCTTGTCATCGAACCCGGCATCCTCCACGATGCTGTCGGTCCTGGAGAACCTGGACCGTAACACCTTCGGTGGAGAGTTGGCGATCGAGCGGCGCGGGCCCGCCAGGCGCCCGGGCACGTCGTTCACTACTCGGTGGAGCTCCTTGTGGATCTAGGAATAAGGCTCAAAATCACATATACACAAATTTTGTGATTATTTGCTGGAATCGCCAGAAACACAGGATTTCCTAGTTCAGGCAAACGTTCTATATATTGTTCATAATATGTAAACCTTGTACAAAAACACTGTATCCGTACTTATGGAAAATAAATCATTATTCTTTTTTGTTCTATAATATCTGTGATTATTGAATAAAAAAAAAAAAATGACACAAAATTTACAAAAAACAAAACAAATCTTTTGAAAACAATTTTAATTAAACCTTAAGAATTTACAATTTAGATTTAAAAAACATCTGCACCCAAACTAGGAAACCTGTATCTCAGGTGCAGTGCTCTTTCTTTATACAATAACGCCAAACAAAAGGTTTAGCAACAGGTGATTTTTACATAAAAAATAAACTGTGAAATTATTTAAAATTATAAAAAGGAAGTGATGCAGCCTTGTCATGAGCTGTTTACATCGTTTACCATCCGATGTTTATTGTAATTATGATACATTTAAGAATCAGGGTTTCACAACCAAAGTTGACTATATTTTCATATTTATGTACTAATTGTAATTGGCCTAGTAATACAATTCGTAAAAAATAGTAAGAAGAGATAGAATAAATAATGAGAGTAATTAAAAAGCATGGAAATACGAATAAAATGATTTAGTATAAACCAAAAGCACATAAAATCAAGGATTTATATTATAAAATAGTTATTGTTTGACAAAGCTCAATAAAACAACATTAAAGAATTAAGCACAAAAATATTTTGTTACGTTTTCTGCGTTAGATCAAGTGAAGTGATATGCATAAAATATACATAAATAAATAAAGTAGATCAAATAAATTGCTGCTCGAACCGCATTTGATATCATTTTTTTTTAAATTGCGGTAGAGCACGCGTGATGTGACGTGTAATGACAACACAGATCTCAATACTCTGTCTTTTTAGAGGTAAAATCGGCCACAGAAATTGCTGTTAACTTTAAGGTACTAAACCTTTACCAAACCTTAAGGGCCACCCCCTTAATTTATTAATTAACCCCAAAACACGAAAGAAAAGGAAAACAACTTTGCCGCAATAGTGTTATTTACAGTTCACAGTTTAATTATGGTTCCCTATGTTTTTGCATAAAATTTTAAGGCATAATATATCATAGCATAATATGATTTCGCCGAATGATGTTTACGCATAATATTACTTAGTCATAACAGCTTATGCATATTTTTTTTAGGCATAGCTTATTCAGGCATAATCATGTTTAAGCATAATATTCTTTAGTATAAATTTAAACACGCATAATGTTCTTAACGCATATTTTTATAAACAAAAAATGAATATGCTTCGAAACTTGCACATTTAAAAGCTATTGCTAAAAATTTACACTTGAAATAAATTTAAATATTGTTTGTCTCATGCATGGCTAGGGGTATGTATTTACAATACCGAAGTTGAAAAGACCGAATTTTACAAGACCCATGGACGAAACACCGAAAATCAAATGGACGAACGGTTGTTTGGCCGTACGTTTAAAATCACGAAAGTACATTTTAACTAAAATACTAAATGCCGAAGCTTAAAAAACGGAAGGTTAATTGAGAGTTACATGCCAGCAGGTCGGTTCTGGCACTTCGCCGGCCGCTGCCGCGGCACGCTCGCTTCACTCGCTCGGCTCGTGCGTTGCAGGTCACAATGAAACTTAACATCCTCCTTGCTCGCTACGCTCGCTCGTCGTCGCACCTAATTGACCTTAACAGACTTTCGGGATTTTGAATTATCGGCATTTTAACGTTCGGGATTTCGAACCATCAGTAATTTAATAATCGATCTTTTAAGTTACGGTCTATCTGATATCGATATTTAGGATTTTGGGTATTTTGAAAATAGGTGTTTTATACGTCGATATTTCGGTGGTAATGTGTTATGAATTTTCGGCATTTTAATACATATCCCTTGTGCAAGAAAATAAATAAGTAGGTACTTACGTAAAAATATCTATTCCGATTGTTTTTGATTTTTATGTCTAAATAATATTAGGCGAATAGACAATATGCCTAATAACATTATGCGAAAACAAATTAGTCTAAATGATTATTATGCTTACATAAATAGTATGTCAAAAGAATTGCCAAAGTATTATTATGACAAAAAAATTTATGCCAAATCAAATTAGGTATAAAACCATTATGCGAAAACAAGGGATCCCTTTAATTATAATTACTTCCAATCCTGCTTTTTGTCTAAATTATAACATCGACATCCAATTTATTAATCACAACTCAAAATATTTCCTTCTCGTTTCGTGATTAAAATGCTTAAAAACCAATTATAAGTCAAAACAAAAAAAACACAGATTACACTATGACAAAACAAGAAGCAACATCGCCTTAAACGCAACCTTAATCATCATAAATACCCTACGGTTGACAATCCCATTGATTCAATGGCATTGAAGATCATGATCTGTTCTTCTATCAATGCATGACCATGACAAAAGTCAAAGCACATTAAGTATATTTAAAATTACAAAAAAACATTGTAGTTGTAGATTTTAGAGAAGAAGATGTGTGCATTCATACGTGATAAAAGTGCTGAAATCAAAACACATTAAAAGTCACCACAACATAAAATCACAAAAAAAACATAAAAGCAACATCGCCCTAAAATTACGCAACCTTGGACCCTATTTTTTATACCATATGGTTGACAGTCTCATTGATGATCATGGTTTCTGGCCTTCTTCGCCTGGTCACCACGAATTCCTGCGGTCTTATTGGCTGCAGCGAAGATGGTCGCACTCGCCTTTGTATTCTGTCTTCCGGCTTCGGCGAGTTTACCATTTTGTATAACTCTTTGTGTAGCTGTGGATATTGTGCTTTATTTGCGGGCGATAGGGTGCAGATTTGGATGTGTTGTGCGTGGAATAACGTGCAATGATAAGAACGCATTGCGAATAATGTACAAACACAGAAAGTTCATGGCAACGGCTATTTTATTGTATGAAAATACAATGCAATTTATGTTTCATAACAGAAGATTTTGAACAAAATTACATTAAAATAAAATGTCTAAAATCAATATTGAAAAATTCAATATACTCGTAGGTATACCTATTTTAATTTTTAAGGCTGACTTTTTATAGTTAGAGCGAGATGCAAGTATAATTCAATTTAATAGAAATATAACGCTTGCGAAATATACATGCCTTAGTGGAAGAAAGAACAAAACCAGATGCATAACAAAGGAAATATAAAGTAACAATATTCTATTAGGTTTTCTCACTTTACGCAATTATTATTTTTAAATGTACAAAATGTAAACTGGGTCGGAGGCAACGCATTAAGAAGTTGCGCTTATGATAGTTTATTAGCACCTAGGATCACAGAATATATAATAGTACTAAACGTACAGAAGCTCATCCGCGCAAAAAGCAAATAATCAGCTACTCTCGCTGCACGCAATAAAGTACAATTTCAAATTGCATAGCGCTCCGTGCCTATTATTATAAGCACTTCCGAATCGCTTTTCTTTCTGTCGCGTAGCTGTCTCAACCAACACATAACATCCCTCGTGCGCTGGCAGCAAGCAGTAGGCTAATCTAAAAGTTTAAGCGCGTAGTGTAACCCCCCTGGTAGGACTATTTTTTACATGACTGCCCAAAAAGGAGTGTATATGTGTTCAGGGTTCATGTATGTTTGTGGGAATGTGAGTTTCTTTATTTCACCATAACTTCTAAATGGATCACCGGATTTGGATGTATGGGGTATCGTTAGCATCCTTACATCATTCCGAGTGACACTGGCTATTTTTTTTTTGAAAAAGTCTTAATGGCGACTGTACGACGCCATTTTCAAATATGAAAAAAAAATCTTCAATTCTTACAATATGGGCATTAAACGAAAGGCCTTAATGAGCACATTTCCAACATATATAATTTGTCACTAAAATGTGTGAAATGAAAATAAATAAATTTAAAATAAAAATATTAAAAACACGACTGCCCTGCCAAAAACGAACAAAAAGTTAAACAACAAGTGTCATTGCAGTCGGGGGACCTCTTTGATAAAAAATTGATCCACAAAACAGTCCCCCGACTGCAATGACACTTGTAATTTAACTTTTTAGTTCGTTTTTAGCAGGGCTGGTGTTTTTAATATTTTTAAATTTATTTATTTTCAAGACAAACTTGACACACAGTATAGATTAGTAGATCAATTTTAAAGGAAATAATTGATAGTGTAGTTACCTCAAAGCCGAGCTTGAACATCTGCAGCAGTAGTTCCCGTATGCGCGTGACCAGCCCCTCGGTCAGTTCCAGCTCCTCGTCGGGCACCCTCGTGCGCTCCAGCACTATCTCCGTGTGTCGCAGCGTGAATTCACGCATCGACATTAGTTTGTTCTGTGAATAAGGAATTTTATTGAAGTCATCAAAAGTTTAGGGTGGTTGATGGATGTGCTGTCGCCGATTTCTGTCCAAAAACAACATGGCGACTTTGCGACACCACTTTCAAATGTGAAAATAAATAAATTATTTTCTTCTTTTATAACAATATGGGCATCAAACCATAATCTAATGCTTAACTCAATGTTCTGGTAGCTTAGGCAAAATACATTTTGTTGCACTATATCGGGTCATTTTAACTTACCATCCAAATTTTGAGAATGTGTTCAGTCTATGAACTGAACAACTTTCTTTAAGGAACACATGGCCAAATATGTAAAAAATATCGACTATCCATACAAATTTACGTTACGTTACGTTCCCTCAAATATGGTTGAGCGAAGCGATGGCTGGTTCATGCGTCATGCTCGTGAACGGGTGCTGCCAGTGGGAATGGGTCTGCTTCTGTCTGCTTGTACTAAGGGCGTCGTATATTTATATATATTATTTTTCTGATTAATATTATCAATATGTATGGCACTTCTTACTCAAAATTTAAATTAATAACTAAACCTTGTTTTGATTTCTATTTTTTTTTTAATTGCAATCATTTTGCTTTCTATATTCAGTAGTTTTGTAAGTAAAGGCCTATGAAAAGCTTTAGGATAATAGTTTTCAATTCGGTGCCTTAGGATGGGTAGCCTAAGTATGTCATGCTCTCTTTAATCATTTCTGCGGTGGTGTCGTGTGGGGCGGGTCGTTACGTTCCCTCAAATATGGTTGAGCGAAGCGATGGCTGGTCCATGCGTCATGCTCGTGAACGGGTGCTGCCAGAGGAAAGGGTCTGCTTCTGAGTACCTATCTTAACGCATATTGAATTGTAAGAATTGCATTTTTTTTTTATGTCTTGTAACATGTGGTTTTTTTTTTGGTAAATTTTGCCTACTTAGGTGCACTTTCGAGTATCAGACACAGTGATTTCTCAACCAGTTGAAAGTTATTTACTCTCATTACTTAGTAGTATTTAGTTAGTAGTATTTAATTTCAACTTACCTACCCATTGTGTGCAAACTTTTGTTAATTATTGTGTTGGAAAATGACCTCACTTTAAATGTGGAGCTCATTTTTCAATGTTGACGACTCTGTATGAAATATACAGGGAGAAAAAAGCAGCCCTTGACGAGTTTCTTGCCGGTTCTTCTCGTTACAAGGTCTCCCGCTTAGGGTTTGCGAACCGATGGCGTAGCTTCTATGACATTCACAAGTGCTTGTAACAGCCTAGACTGAATAAATAATTTTTGAATTTTGAATTTTGAAATCAAAGAGATCACGTGATTAATTTAGTATGGGGTGACCAAAATTTCGTGGCGAAATTCGACACATGTTTCTTAGAGAAAGTTGTTTAGTTTCATTGACTGGACACATCCTTGAAATTTGGATGGTAAATTCAAAATGATAAAAACATCAAATAAGAAAACTAAACTATATACGTACAAATATGGCGGCTCGCTGCGGTAGGAATGCGGGCGGCGCGGCACGGGCGAGTCGGGCGGCCAATGCCCGCGCCCACTGTGCAGCTTGTAGCAGAGGTTCACGCCACTGTGCGTACACCTCTTGTACGGCGCGGCACATCACGTATGCTGTATACCTGACGAGACATCACCATTGTTTAGTGCCATGAATGGGCATTCTGTGAATTGGAAATGGTCAAAATCGACTCACCCGTAGCAGCTCAGACGGGACTCGAACCCGCACCCTTAGGATTCCTTCCTTAGGACACTTGGCCGGAATCCTAAGGGTGCGGGTTCGAGCCCCGTCTGAGCTGCTAAGGGGGAGTCGATTTTTCTAATATTTTTCAATTATATTAACAATCTTAATATAAAAATAGCATTGTGAATGCGTAAAATCTAAAAGTTGGAAATGGACAGTTTGCGAATGGGACATTGTGCACCTAAACGAAGTTAGGACATCTGTCTGTACCGAGATAAATACTTAGCACAATAAACTGTAGAGTGGGCTTCTCAGAAATTTATTTTGTGGAAACATAGTTACGTAATAAATGTATCTTTCTTTTGTTATTAGCTATGTTCCTTCATCAATTTATTGACACTACAATGCTGTTGTGATAAATTACATAAAGTGGCATGTAAATACTTTAGAATGATTTAAAAGACATACCTATTAGGCGTATGTTGAACACTTTTTTCTAATTCGACTAGATAATCAAACTTGTTCTTGAACTCCGTCTGCAGTCTTGTTATTTGGTTGCATGAGATCTCACTGCGAAAGCAAAACAAATGAAATATACTCTGTTCTTCTTCAGCGAGCTAAAAGCTCGTAAACGTACACGTTTTTAAATTTAGTATGATGCCTCTTGTGGGCCAATAAAAGTGATTTTGCGTAGCCACATTCATTCTTATTTTTAGCTAATTAATTATGATCATTTTTTGATGTGAAAACACTACTGAAACAACGAGTCAATAAAAGCTTTTCCTATCCACATTTAATTTTCATAGGGCAGAAAAGGCACAGAAACATGGCTGCATAAACAAACCAAAATTAAGAAAACGAAATGTCTATTTTACTTCCGATTTGGCATTGACAGATACCACAGATTAATAAGTGAAAAAGTACAGCCAAGAAGCTTAAACTCACAATGGAGATTGCACGCCTAGTATCATACTGAAGATTGAAAAAGACTCTTTAGTGACGTCACGGCGTATTGCTATCTCTTTATTTTCGTTTTACAATACGTTTTCGTTTCTCACGAACGAACAACGAACACGTATTGTAACACTAAAGAAAGAGGTTGCAATAAGCCGTCACGTCACTAAAGGAGCTTTTTTCAATCTTCACTATGACATATGGCCGTGCAATCTCCATTGGAGCGAGGTATAAGCTTCTTGAGTACAGCAGATTATGAAGACAGATAAAAATAGTAGATTGTACAACAAGTGCATAAAACGCATCATTTTACCCGAGACGTATATATCCACCCGAGCCGCAGGCGAGGGTGGATAGTCAAGTCGAGGGTAAAATGGGTTTTATGTACGAGTTATACACTCTGCTTTTCACTTCGATTGTGAGGAAATTAAACAACAAAAATGTAAAATATAAAAAGAATCAATCTTTCTTTAATTTTAGTGACAAAATATATATTTTTGAAATGTGCTCATCAAGGCCTTTTATTTGATACCCATATTCAAAAATTTAAAAAAAAAAACTATTTTTTTATAAAAAAAATATATTTTTGGAATGTGCTCATCAAGACCTTTCATTTGATACCCATATTCAAAAATTGAAAAAAAAAATTTTTTCTTAATTTTTTGTGACAAAATATATATTTTTGGAATGTGCTCATCAAGGCCTTTCATTTGATACCCATATTCAAAAATTAAAAAAAAAACTTTTTTTTATATAAAAAAAAATATAATTTTGGAATGTGCTCATCAAGACCTTTCATTTGATACCCATATTAAAAAATTGAAAAAAAAATTTTTTTTTCTTTATTTTTTGTGACAAAATATATATTTTTGGAATGTCCTCATCAAGGCCTTTCATTTGATACCCATATTCAATAATTGAAAAAAAAACTTTTTTTTATAAAAAAAATATATAATTTTGGAATGTGCTCATCAAGGCCTTTTATTTGACAACCATATTCCAGTATAAAAAAAATATAGGTATCAAGGCCTTTTAAAAAAATTGATACCCATTTTCAAAAATAAAAAAGTATAACACAACAAAAAATGAAGAAACAATGAAATAACAAGTTAATTCAACGAAGTTAAATTGCGTGTGTGGCTGTTTACCTGACGACCTTTGTCTTAAAGTCTGAGACTTAGACGAAGATTTTACTTTATGCACTAGAGCATAAAAAGCGATTTTATGCAGCCTATACCCAACATAAAGACGAACTTTACGAGCATGAGAAGTGAAAAAAAGTTTACACCTTCAGCAGTCAGCGAGATGTGCGTGCCTCGCGTCTCCCCTTTTGCATCCACTCAGGCTATTATTGCACCTACACTTACGTTTAAATGTAGTTTGCATCGTGCTATACACAGTCGTCTGCCATGTAGATAGCAGCTTGCGATGCGAACAAACTACGCCAAGGTTCCCTTACTGCCGATTTCAATAATCTATCTAAGTAAGAGATAGGTCTACTATGGATCCGTTAATAGGCCGTTAGTCGAAGGGCTGATTGGCAACCTTTTAGCCCACATTATAGATGTTAAAATGTTGAAGAATTATGATAAAAATTACATTAAAAATAATTCTTAAAATTATTTAATGCGACATATTAATGTCGCATAAGGAGGTTCAAGGTTACACAGTGTGCAGTGGAGAGAGCCATGCTCGGCGATTCCCTGCGTGATGGAATCAGAAACGAGGAGATCCGCAGGTGAACTAAAGTAACCGACATCGCTCGAAGGATTGCTCAGTTGAAGTGGCAATGGGCGGGACACATAGCGAGAAGAACTGATGGCCGTTGGGGCGGAAAGGTTCTTGAAAGGCGACCGCGCACAAGACTCGGCTTCGTGGGTAGGTCCCCGACAAGGTGGACCGACGTAAGGGTGAAGGTTGCGGGAAGCCAGTGGATGCGGCTAGCGCAGGACCGAGCGTCGTGGAGATCCTTGGGGGAGGCCTATACCCAGCAGTGGGGGTCGTGCGACTGGTATGACGATGACTCACGTGAATGTGTCGGGCGCGGTGGTGGCGGCGGAGGGCAGGCGCTTGGCGAGGCGCGCCGTGAACGCCCACTCCGCCTGCAGCCACGCGCGCGCCACGTGCTCTGGTATGACGATGCCGACTCACGTGAATGTGTCGGGCGCGGTGGTGGCGGCGGAGGGCAGGCGCTTGGCGAGGCGCGCCGTGAACGCCCACTCCGCCTGCAGCCACGCGCGCGCCACGTGCTCTGGTATGACGATGCCGACTCACGTGAATGTGTCGGGCGCGGTGGTGGCGGCGGAGGGCAGGCGCTTGGCGAGGCGCGCCGTGAACGCCCACTCCGCCTGCAGCCAGGCGCGCGCCACGTGCTCTGGTATGACGATGCCGACTCACGTGAATGTGTCGGGCGCGGTGGTGGCGGCGGAGGGCAGGCGCTTGGCGAGGCGCGCCGTGAACGCCCACTCCGCCTGCAGCCACGCGCGCGCCACGTGCTCTGGTATGACGATGCCGACTCACGTGAATGTGTCGGGCGCGGTGGTGGCGGCGGAGGGCAGGCGCTTGGCGAGGCGCGCCGTGAACGCCCACTCCGCCTGCAGCCAGGCGCGCGCCACGTGCTCTGGTATGACGATGCCGACTCACGTGAATGTGTCGGGCGCGGTGGTGGCGGCGGAGGGCAGGCGCTTGGCGAGGCGCGCCGTGAACGCCCACTCCGCCTGCAGCCAGGCGCGCGCCACGTGCTCTGGTATGACGATGCCGACTCACGTGAATGTGTCGGGCGCGGTGGTGGCGGCGGAGGGCAGGCGCTTGGCGAGGCGCGCCGTGAAGGCCCACTCCGCCTGCAGCCACGCGCGCGCCATGTGCTCCGTTTCCGACATCAGCCGCAGGTACGACAGGTATTGCTGGCACACACAACCATACAAACATCATCGTTACATGCCAAGCACTCGCTCGACGACAACACTGAAATACAGTGGTGGCCAGAGAATTAAGAACACCAGTCGATTTTCACCTTCAGGTTAAAAAAGTACATTTTGGGAAATATACATTATGGTAAATGGACATTTTGGGAAATGTACTTTTTAGGAAGTGAATGTTTTGGGAAATGTACTTTTTGGGAAGTGGACATTTCGGGAAATGCACCTTATGAGACTGGTGTACATTATAGAAAGTGTACATTATAAACCTGAAGGGATTTTCATACAAACGAGGTAAATTTGAAGCCTTGGTTCTCAGCCAAAGATTGACCTAGCTGTGATTTGATGATGGCCATCCAAGGAGTGAATGGAGGAGATTCAGAAAGCTATACACACCTAACTAATCTGATCAACGTTCTGAGAGATATAAGTCTAGGACACTCTTATATATCATTATTTGAGAGCACTGTTTCAAGAGCAAACGTAGTATAATTAGTGACTTTATATCACGTCATGTGTAGTTTTAACTGACTTCTACAAAAGTGTATGTTTTTATAAAGAATCATTGCTTTAGAATGCTACTAGCAGGTCCTTTCTAGCGTGGGGGGTCACTACGGCCCCCTGGCCCCCTATGAAGTTGTGACATAATTGTCTGTATAGTGTCTGTTGTTGTCGCGTACCTTGAGCACACACTCTACAGTAGCGTCGTAGGTCCTCAGTACTAGCAACAGGTCCCTCCTTGCGAAGGGGGTCACGACGGACCCCTGGAGCGCAGCCCCCACGTCCTCTATGAAGTTGTGACGCATTTCCGTCGAGATGTCTAGACCTTCCTTGAGCTCGTGGATTAGCTGGAGTAATAAAAATATAGCAGTTCAAGTAAAGTAATCGAAGTTCAAAATAATTATGGATAAATCATATTATGCACCGTGTATAGTTAGCGTCAGATGTATAGGCAGTCTACACCCATAATACTAGTGGCTCCGTGAGCTGTAGACCTCGCGTTAAAAAGTAGCTCAAATTGTATGCTGTTTAAAAAATAATCTAAAAGATGTCGCCACCCCTTTTCTCACACTGTTCACGAGCTTTTCAAAGCACGTAGTAGGTACGTGCTGATTGGTATTATTTGGTAGGTATATTCGCAGCTAGATGGCACTTCTAATTTTAAACATTTTTCGAAATGGTGATTTTTGGGAAATTTAGAAAAACTGGCTAAACTAAAAAATCTTAATATATAAAATCGTAAACTGAATGACTGACTGACTGACTGATCTATCAACGCACAGCCCAAACCGCTGGACCTAGAGACTTGAAATTTTGCACACAGATACTTTATACAGTGTAGGCATCCACTAAGGACGGATTTTTGAAAATTCCATCCCTAAGGGGATGAAATAAGGGATGAAAGTTTGTATGAAAGTCCCTCAGTTTTGAAGCTAGAATCTTCAAACTTTGTGTTTAGGCTAACGATTGAAAATAAATAAATACGGGTCTCAGCGTTTTTCAAAATTCTACCCCCGAAGGGGTCAAAAGGGGGATGAAGTTGTGTATCCTTTATTTTCGAAGTAAAAATTACTAAATTTATAATTTAGGCTTATGGATAAAAATCTAACGCAACGTATATTGTTTTTGTTATTATTTCAACCCCTATGGGGATGAAATGGGGATGAAAAGGGATAAAAACCTAAAAATAGATATGGATATCGTTATCGGAGTTTTCTGGGATGACGATTGCAAAAATGTCATTTATTTTGAAGTCCAACACGGTGGAAATGATTTTAGCCCTAAAGGGGTGAAAATGGGGTTCAAATTTTGTATGGAAAAATAATATAAAATAGACATTACAACTTTCAACTTCGTAGGAGCACGTCTAAAACTAAATAGGCAAACATATATTTTGTGATTTTGAAAATCAACCCCTTAGGGGCTTAATGGGGTGAGTAAACATAAAAATCGATATGGATGTCGTTTTCGATGTTTTATGGGATGGTGATTGCGAAAAAGAGATTTATTTTGAAGTCCAACACGGTGGACATGTTTTATTTAACCCCTAAAAAGGTGAAAATTAAGTTAAATTTTGTATGGAAAAATAATATAAAATAGACTAGCAACTTTAAACTTCGTAGGAGTATATATACAAATAAATAGGCAAACATATATTTTCGGAACGGGAACGGGAACGGGAACGGGAACGGGAACGGGAACGGGAACGGGAAGCCTCGTGCGAGGTCCGCCAAACGCGGCAAATGTTTTGCCTCGCGAGGTAGCGCGCTTGGTGGAGATCCGCCTAATCGCGTAAAAATGGTTGGATCCTGGTTGAAGGTTTCTTAAGGATTTTCTCTAATATCCACGCGGACGAAGTCGCGGGCAGAAGCTAGTTCTATATAATTATCAAACCTGCTCACAAAATTTCACGAGAATCTGTTAAGAAATGCGACCTGTAGAGAAAAATGGACAGCTGAAAAGTCGGACTGAAATATGTTTTTTTACATTTCTCCGTCACTATGAAAAATTTCACTGGCGTGACAAAAAAAAATCTATGTAATTTTCGAACCTGCTCACAAAATTTGACGAAAATCGGTTAAGAAATACGACCTGTAGAGGAGAACATCCAGCGCCAGAAAGCCGGACTGAAATATATTTTTCTTACATATCTCCGCCATTACGACTTTTGTAATTGTAATATTATGAACAAATAAATATAAAAAAAAAAACGAAAAATGTAGAAAAACTGTCTCAACTTAAAAAAATCTATATGATTTTCGAACCTGGCCACAAAAATTCACGAAATTCGGTTGAGAAATGCGACCTGTAGAGGAGAAAAGACAGAGCCGGAAAGCTGGACTGCAAAAAGTTTTTTTTACATACCTCCGCCATTTTGCAAAAAATCGAAAAAGTGGCGTGACAAAAAAATTCCATATCATTTTCAAACCTGTTCACAAAATTTCACGAGAATCGGTTGAGAAATGCGACCTGTAGAGGAGAACAGACAGCGCTGGAAAGCCGTAAAACTAGTTTTTTTAAACATATCTCCGCCATTTTGAAATATTCAAAAAAATCTGGCTTCGACAAAAATATCTATATAATTTTCGAACCTGCTCACAAATTTTCACGAGAATCGGTTGAGAAATGCGACCTGTAGAAGAGAACATACAGACATACGAAAGAATTTTTGCTCAAGCTGAAGCAGAGACGCTTCGCTCGCACTTCATTTTAGCTCGGTCAATTAGAAACGTCTCGAACTGTAAAATGATCAAAGATACCGGAACTGGCATTATCCAAGTCCAAAGCAATTAGCTGTTTCATACATTTTGATATTTTCGATATATTTTTTTTATCAAACGGTTGATATTTTCTTTCGCGATATCAGAGTTGGTCCCATTGTAAAAGTTGTTCAGTTTGATGGTCCCTATTTACTATATTCGGAATAAGGGGTTATTTTGTAACTCATTGTAAATACTGATGGATTCATCTTCCAATAAAGGGCCACCTACCATAACATAACAGACCATGTCAGCTAAAATAGTCTCGGAAGAAAAATATAGACAATTCAAAAGCACTTAATATCCAAGTTTATTTTGAATAAAGAATTTCTCATTTCGTTTTAGACCTGTTTGATGGTGAGGCAAGACGGGCGCTCGAGACGCATAACACACCTGTTTGACGGTGAGGCACGACGGGCGCTCGGGGCGCGCCTCGAGGCGCAGCGACAGGTAGTCGTGCACCGCCTCCATGCAGATGCAGCTCAGCACCAGGAAGTGGCTGCGGTACGAGGCAGGCGCATCGCGGTGCATTACACAACTGTTTGACGGTGAGGCACGACGGGCGCTCGGGGCGCGCCTCGAGGCGCAGCGACAGGTAGTCGTGCACCGCCTCCATGCAGATGCAGCTCAGCACCAGGAAGTGGCTGCGGTACGAGGCAGGCGCATCGCGGTGCATTACACACCTGTTTGACGGTGAGGCACGACGGGCGCTCGGGGCGCGCCTCGAGGCGCAGCGACAGGTAGTCGTGCACCGCCTCCATGCAGATGCAGCTCAGCACCAGGAAGTGGCTGCGGTACGACGGCAGGCGCATCGCCGTGCACTCGGGAGACCAGCAACCGTATCTGGTGGAATTAACAGTTCCCTCTTGATCTAGTTACCTTAAGGCTCGCTTATGCGAAAACATTTGTCTCAGTCTTTTTCTTTACGGGTGAAGAGTGTGGAAAATAACCTCACTTCTGCACTTTTTTATGTTTTTCGTTTTTTTTCACCATTTTCTTTAGCATTATTATCTTTCTTGAAAAAAAGTTATTGGAGCAACTGCACAGTACATTAAAGTGTATTTCAAAGTAGAATTCAATACGTTTCCGCTATTATTTACGCCAAAAATATGGGTGCGATTCGGTTGCCATAAGAACAGTTAATCTAATTTCAATGTCACTAACGTTGACTTCATCTAATTTTTATTTGACCTAAAAATAAATGTCATAATTTTTATTTAACCTATTATTCATTTGCCATATTTACATTTGCTCTAACGTTTATATCCCATAAGTATCATTTGATATATTGCTTTTTTAACTAACTTACATTTCATTTACATATAATTTGATCTAATTTTACATGTTATAATCAACTTTTACTATAAAATAGAAATAACTAGCTTTTGATATGATGCTTGCTTAATTATCAAATCCACTAGTGTTTAATGTACTAACATCTATTAGCTAGCATACATAATATTATAACATAACAATGACTAGACATGCAAGCAAGCATACAAGCATGCATGTAGCTTGCCAGTAAGTTAGGTTAGGTTAGTGTTTTGACCACTCGCAGCGGAGTTCCACAATGCTTGCATGCATGCTGCATCCTTGCTAGCAAGCTGCATGCTTGCTTGCATGCTGCATGCTTGCTTGCTTGCAGGCTTGCGTGCGTGCTTGCAAAATGCTTGCCGGGGGTGCAGGGGGGCTGGCCCCTATGCTCGGGGGGATCGTTGGGCCTGAGGCCCCCCGCCATAAAGAAAAACTTTTAATGCACCTACCTGCCAGCAGGTTAGGTTAGTGTTTTGACCACTCGCAGCGGAGCGAGCGAAGCGAGCGGAGCTCCACAATGCTTGCATGCTTGCTTGCAAGCTGCATGCTTGCTTGCATGCTTGCTTGCATGCTGCATGCTTGCTTCCATGCTGCATGCTTGCTTGCATGCTTGCTTGCTGCATGCTTGCTTGTATGTTGGGTGCTTGTTTGCAAAATGCTTGCTGGGGGGTGCAGGGGGGCTGGCCCCAGGCCCCCCGCCATAAAGAAAAACTTAATGCATCAGGTAGGTTAGGTTAGTGTTTTGACCACTCGCAGCGGAGCGATATTGTAATGTTGGCAGTAAGCTGTTTCAGAACCCTTTATGGAGGATTTAAAGCATGGGTGTAGATAAAAATATATAAGTAATGAAATCATATTCTTGGGCTATGCTTGTTTTTTATAGCATTTAAATCATAGGTCAAATAAAATTATTTTAAACGTTGAATAGAGTAAATTAATGTTATATGAAATGTGCTTTATATCATCTCCCAACTAACAATTTTACGTCGTACAATGGTCGTACAAACGTTATCTTATTACCACTGGTCGCAAAAGATAGGTCACACTAACGTTAAAATAACGTTTGCTGAACGCGAAAAGGGCCCCATTTATACGACCAACATTGTTGTTTAATGGTCATACAAAAGTCACAAGATTACCTCTTTCATCGTACAGTAGTAGCATCAAAACTTTACAACGACTCTTTCGTTATATTGTGGTCATACAGACGTTTTTGAATGACGAAAACGTTGTATATGAGTCAAGTAACAACACTTGTACGACTGATTTTTAATGTTCGTCAGTGACTCGTGTTTGTGGTTATGTTTTGAGATCTGAGTGCAAAATAAATCAATGGGGAGGCGAAGGCAAAGTGAATTACAGATGGCGCTTAGTCTTTGGAACAATTGTCAGTTTGAGCTTATATTGTCTTGACTGTGTATTACGTGGTTTTACTGTCTTAGATTGTATTTTTTTCGGTTTTGCGGACAAACAATGTATTCTATGCTAACTTTAGCTCATATAAAAGAAGAATTACGGAAAAGAAAAGCCAAAACAACAGGCAAGAAAGTTTATAGCAGCTTACAAAAAATTGCTAACAAGCATTACATTTCTTTAAATTTCGTGTAAGATTTACAAGTAATCTTTTTATTTCAGATTAGAAGCATATGATTTAAATTTTAACAAAGCAACTGAGTGTGAATTTCCGTGTTTATAGTTGCCTGATGATGCCTTCTGTGCAATAGTAATTTCAGGTTTCTGTACTGGAATTTCTGTACCATCCAAAATTACACGAACCGTTTTATCATATTTATTTTATTATTCTAAGTTTCTTGACTGACTCTGGCATATAAAATTCTATTAATTCTCTGTTTGGCCTCAATATTGGGCTTATTCCATATTTGATATACCTATCAAATTCATCCAAGTTATAAATATGTTAGAAACTGCTGAGGTTGAAATATTAAAGAACAAAGCTGTTATAATTCAAATGTTGTTTTATTTTGGCGAAGCTTCATCAAATTCATGAAACATTCCTTTTGATTTATAATGTTTCTCAGGCTCAGCAAAGGAGAAAATCGAGGAAAAAGCTTTTTTTTTTTTATTTTTTTTTGCCCACTATTTTTTTTGTTACTGGGAAATCGATGAACTCCAATATTTTACAAGTTACATGCATAACAATGCGGCATTTTCTCAGTATAAAATTAAAAAGTGCAATACTCCAAGAGATTCCCATATGTTTTGACAGTTTCTTTGAGGCGGCTCGGTACCAACGACAAGACGCCACCTATCGGGATAAAATTGCGCTTTTCCTCCCCATTACAAGGAAATAAATGGTAAGTATTAATTAACTTTCATATCTTGCTAACTATGTCTGTCTCTCATACCGTTTAGTTCGTCTGGGAATTAAAATTTTATGATAATATACCTATGTAAATACTATTCATATTTTCATGCCCCTTCATAATTTTGCGTTTGAAACATAAAATTTGTATTAATAAAATTATATTTAATTCTAAAAATGTCAGCCATATTAATTTTGTCGCACACTAATCACTATATGACGTTTTAAAGACAAAAAGTCATATTAAGGTTATTTGAAGACCAAGTAAAGCCGCCATTTTGTTAAACGTCGTTTAAAAGTCGAAACTTGACTGAAATGCGACTACAAGTCGTACAGACGTTTTAGCTAAAACTTTAATATAACGTCGTATAGATTAGTCGTGCCGACGTTACTATGACCAGTTTATTAGGACATATTTGTCGCACGACTAAAAAGTTAAATTTAAGACGTCTATATGACCTAGCAGTCATCTCATTACTATTATAAGACTGCTATCCGACTTAAAGTCGTACAAGTCAGATCTTATATGACGTTTTTGCTTGTTGGACTGTTAATTAGATCAAATGATTATTGTGTCAAATAATTTTTATATCACATTGTAACGTTGTAAACGTACATGCTAATTTTATTCAAGTTTATGAGACTTATTTCTTATAAACTAATAATAAAGAAAACCATTTATTTTATTTTATTAAAACTTCACACTACAATTAATAATTTTTCTTAACACAAACTTAACCTATCAAAACATTAATAACATTAAGAGCCAATTTCACCATTGATTTTAAACGCGCTTTGTCAAAAAACAAGTTTAAGGCTGTCACTGTCATAACAACAAAGTAAAATTTGTTACAAAAATGTACAATTATGTTATAAACAATGCCTTGTTAAATCTTGATTCAATTTTTTTAATGACCTGGTGAAATTGATTTTTGGAATAAACGGGGAACGGGGTATCAAACTCGACACTTAAACTACATTATGTAAAACGTGATCTTAATCGCGTTTAAAATCAATGGTGAATTTGGCTCTTAATATAAATACTTTAGGAAATCAAAGGAATATTTTCTTTTTAGCGCCCATTTTTGCCGTCGCGTTCACGTTTTGTCTATAGAACCGATCATCTGTTCTTGATCCGCGACGCAAGCGTTCCATTCAATCATTCTACGGACCGTTCGTTCGACTCACTGACACTCACTCACATTCATTCCTTGGTCGAGTCGTAGCTGCAATTTGCCTTTTAATTTAAATACAAAAGAAAATAATATATAGGCATCTTAAATTATTCTAAAATCTTATAATATTTCGTGCCTATTTGGCCAATATAGTGAATTCGTGTTTTTGAAAACCCCAGATTGGGTTAGTGGTACTTGTATTTCGTAGCAATTATAGTAATAATTAGTTCGCTGGAAAAGTGTAATTTCTATTTAGTCGCCTTTCTTTATTTTATTTTATTAGTGTTTGTTAATTATAAAACGTTTAATCATTTGTATCCATTGCAGTAATGTAAATTTGCTTAGTAACATCATATCGTATGAAACTACCCACCTTGTTTAAAAAAAAAATGTTTTACGTTAATTTATAGTACATTATGATATAAGTGCGGTAAGTTGAAAATTACAGCTGAGGCGATATTGCTAGCCCGAGCCGTAGGCGAGGGCTACAAGAAAGCAGAGGCTGTAATTATCAAAGCGCACGTATGTCATACGACGTTTTATAACATATTTGCGAGGAAAGAAATAAAACTCGGACTTTGCATTTTTGCTTGTTTTCCATAATGATGAAATTTTGATACACTTGTAAGTTTTTTAGGAAATCAAACAACAATAAAGTAAAAAAACAAAAATTGAAAAAAAAAATCATTTTTTTTTTAATTTTGGTGACAAATTATATAATTTTGGAATGTGCTCATCAAGGCCTTTCATTTGATACCCATATTCAAAAATTGAAAAAGATTTTTTTTTTTTTTAATTTTTGACAAATTATGTAATTTTGGAATGTGCTTATCAAGGCCTATCATTTGATACCCATATGCAAAAATTAAAAAAAAAAAAATTTTCTTAAATTTTAGTGACAAATTATGTAATTTTGGAATGTGCTAATCAAAGCCTTTCATTTGATACCCATATTCAAAAATTGAAAAAATAATTTTTTTTTTCTTAAATTTAGTGACAAATTATGTAATTTTGGAATGTGCTAATCAAGGCCTTTCATTTGATACCCATATTCAAAAATCGAAAAAAAAAATTTTTTTTCTTAAATTTTAGTGACAAATTATATAATTTTGGAATGTGCTCATCAAGGCCTTTCATTTGATACCCATATTCAAAAATTGAAAAAAAAATTTTTTTTTTATTGAAAAAATTGATTATATAAAGTAAATTTTATTCATAAAATGTTGACCAAGAGGTCAATCGCACATGACGCATCAGAAAAGATTCTGATATAAAAACTCTTTGCTAAGATTTAAAAAAGTACCGTTCGTTTTAGACGAAGCATCTTGATAAACCGTGCGTTTTACTTTACATTACCGCACAAGTTCGTAATGAGATACAATACGATATTGAAATTGGCGTAATAAGAGACCCTTTACGAGCAAATATGTTATAAAATTTATTTTCTGATTGTAATCTCCGTATCCGATTGCGAACACCACGGCACAACAGCTCATAAAGGTACTATCCTAGTAGTTGCTGCCGTTGGTGATCGCACGGTATCTGGATGTGGGAATAACGCCTTTTGATGGCGCGTTCCAGGGTCCGAGGCACAGATTGTCCGAGGCATAGATTGTCCGAGGTCATCAACTTCGTCCGAAGGACACCTTGGGCTGCGCTCCTGTTTTGCCCAGACACCGCTTACCTGCTTTCTATCTGCGCCCCGACATCGCCAAGCTGCGCCCCCCTGTACTCCTGTTTTTCACCGAGGCGTCCGACACGGGAAGTACCTATCCGACTAACAGGAAAAGCCAAGCCCCCCTTTTTAATTCTTTGGGCTTCACCCACGACCGCTCTGTACCGGTTTTTTAATCTCAATATAATATTATTTAATTTTTGTTCGCGTTTTCCTTCTTGTCCCATTTCCGGTACATTTAAGGTGAAAGGAGGTAAGAACGTGACAACATGTATTTAGGTCAAGGTAAATTTAGGTCATACATTACACACCCCAAAAATATGACCCGCGACAAGCGCTTTTGATGATATTCTGATTTTTTTGCAAACATCCGTCAGGTTTATACGCATTTTAATACTTGTAGCTACTAGATAATCTATTTAGCTTGTCTTATATATTTTTTATGACTGTAACTTTACGTTTTCTATATTATAAAAATATATCCCGCGCAAACTATGTTTTACTATCATGGACCCTTAAATGCGAGATGCCAATGCAGGCATTGTTTGCAGCATTGTTTGCCTAGAAAGTTGTTTGCCCTAAACGAGAGTGTTGTTGTATTTTAACTCCTGCGTAAAGTCATGCGTTTATAAAAAAAATATGTCACTCTCGGATGCCACTCAAATGGTAATGCCGAGTGTCACAATCGTAAAAATAAATAGGTACACCTAGGTAACTTCAAAAATATAACAGGATTTTGCCTTTGATTTGATTTTGGTTTTTCGTAATATATCTCCCATTTTAAGACCTCATAACTGTTGCTAAGAGATCTCTTATCGAATCCAACACGGAAGCTTCGAAATAACTTCGCATCCAACTTACCTCAGTGTCTCAAGACGAAAGTCTATGACCAGTGTACCTATATATTACCAGCAGTGCAACGTGGTCGGTGACTATGGGACTCATAAGACTCAAAGTCAACCAGCGTGCAATGGAGAGAGCCATGCTCGGTATTTCCCTACGTGATCGAATCAGAAATAAGGAAATCCGTAGGAGAACTAAAGTAACCGACGACATCACTCGACGGATATGGAGACAGGTTATCTCTGATTGGTATTTTAATTACCTGTAACACAATTTGTCTAAAGCCCGCGAATAAAAACCGAAATCTCCCCTCACCTTCTGAGTTCTGCCGTCTTCTCGAGCTCCTCGTCTCGCGGCGGTTCAATCTTTTCATCCTCCTTGGCATCCTCGAACACTCGCACCGTCTCCTCCTCTTGGTAGCTGTCCGACGACGGGCTCTATCAGGGCGACCAATAATCATACTTATTTTCTATACAGTACGAGGCAAACATCTTGAAATCGGGTGGGGATTGCGCAGAACGCGTATTTTGGGTATGCGTAGCAGTGAGGTACGCGGGCGGCGGGAGAGGGGCGCGCGCTATTGGTCGCTCGCAAGTGCACATGCGCGCAACTTATCTCCACTCCCCGTCGAAAAAGTGTCAAGATCTTTATTTATTTATTTGTTTGCCTCGTACTGTACCTAAAGTATAATATTGCTTAAAATATTAGAGCTACACACAGTTCAGAATCACTAAAGTTGTAATGTTTTTTAACAGACACGCGATCTGCCGAGACTTTAATTTAAATACAAAATACTTTTGTACGATCTAGTCTATGGCACGAACTTTATTATTTAGTGAATAATGTATAATTTAAATTAAACGTTAATACAGAGCAAGTTCAACTTTACGCTAATCGTAAAAAAAGAGCTTACACAGAAATGATACTACAAAAAATTTCATTGTCATTTTAAGTTTTAATAGGTAGACAATAAGGAATATGCATATTTTTTTTGTATCAATATCAAAAGTATAATGCGTGAGAAAATCAACTGTAATATTAAAACTTTTCTTTTGCTTTTCTCCTGATATAGTTACTTAAGTTAGCACGCAGCAGCACCCACCGAAAACGCTCTATACAAAACGGTCATGATTTGTGACGTCACCCATCATGTTTCAGGCGCAATTATTATGGAGTTAGCCAAGAATTTTCAATTATCTCCCTAAATTTTGCATAATGTGTCTTACAAAATATTATTTCTTATTCGATATTCTATCGGACTGTTAAGTGCATTATATCCGAAAATGAAAAAAAAAGTTATTTTCTCCTGATTTCATTGTGTGATAAAACTAAAACAATACATTTTTTTCTGTTCCATCATGTTTTTATACATGTCCGCAGCGATCAAGCTCAAAATTATCAAAATCGATGTCGGTGCACATTCCATATTGGAGTTTAGTATTTTAACCTAGTTACATGCGTTAGTCTAAAAATTCTAGTGATGGAACTCGAATCACAATTGATTCGAATGATTCAAATCACGTCAATCGAAGCTCGATTCGAATGAGTATTTATGCTGATTCGAATCATCACCTGATTCGAATCGGTTACCTGATTCGAATCGCCGTTGGAATTCGGATCAGTTCTTTTTATTCGAATCTTTGATGGCGTAACAATTATGATTAACATTGAGTTGTTTTTATTTTATATACCATTATTGAGTACATTGCTTGTATGTCTCTATAATTTATATTACTTACTTACCTCTACCTACCTATTAAAAATTGTAAGATTTTTTGTTTCAATTGATTCGAATCATCACATTGATTCGAATTATTCGAATCGTCACCTGATTCGAATCATTTGAATCATCACCTGATTCGAATTGGTTAGCTGATTCGAATCATCATACCGATTCGAATCATTATACCGATTCGAATCAACGTCAAATTCGAATCGACGACGATTCGAACCACTTACGGGTGATTCGAATCGATTCGAGTCCCATCATTAAAAAATCCCTGCGGCAATGCGGAGGGGATCATCTAAGGAGATTTAATAATAATAATAACAATAAATAGAATCATTTATTTGTCTCGAATCAATAATATACATGCAATGATTAAATACTTTAACTATTCGACAAAAAGGTTTATGGCTCAGTGACCGCGGGAGGGAAACCCATGGCCTTTGGTATTCTGCAATAACCTGAGCAATATTGTGTCCCCCAATAGAAATACACTGCTCATAATAATATTTTAGGACATCAAGTCTAATAGTAATAAAAGTTAATAAACGTTTCCAAAATAACAATATACAACAAAATATTTGTGGAATAAGCCCGTTTGTTGAGGCGGGATCTTTTCACCAAATATTCAGCAAAATGGGTAAGACTTCTATTGAGTCCAAGTCTGTGCTAGGGGGCCGAAGACTAACTGTGTTGTGTCTTGTATTATTTGCAGCAGCGAAAAAAAAGCAATATAAGTCAGTTTTATTAATTTTGTCTTAATGAGAATTAAAACTGAGGAACTAATGGCGCCACAAGCGACTGTCCTAAAATCGTTTGATTGGTTGTTTCAAATGTCAATTCCAACGTATTTTGACCAATCAAAACTATCGATAGCGGCCGGGTCGCCGCTGGCACCGTCTGCTATTAGCTTTGCGTGTAGATCCTCATTTTTTACGAAGCTAATTCTGAATTTTTTGCTAATACACAACAGCTTATTGATTGTGTCGTTATGTCAAGTGCTACATGTGATAGAATGAGAGAGTCTGATGTTTTGTTTGTTTGTATGTTGTGGGCGTATGTACTTACGTCTGGCTTCTCCAAGGTAATGAGGACCTTATGCAGCACGTGCTTGCGCATCTTGTTGATAAACATCATGCAACGCCGCACGCCTTGCGTCTTTAGCATTTCGTGGTGGTACTGTCTGCAATATCACATTTGCATCAAAAATACGACTAGTGGCTCCGTGAGCTGTAGACCTCGCGAAAAAATAAAATAAAATGTCACCATGAAGTTTTCAAAGCACACAGTAGGTACGTGAGTATTGCAGCTAGATGGTGCTTCTAATTTTGATCATTTTTCAAAATGGGTGAGTATTTTTTTATAAATTTGGAAAAATTGGCTTGACTGAACAGTTATATATAATTATCGAACCTACTCACAAAATTTCACCAGAATCTGTTGAGAAATGCGACTTGTAGAGGAGATCAAACAGCCGGAAAGCTGGAATGAAATATGTTTTTTTACATATCTCCGTCATTTTAACAAATTTCGAGAAACTGTCGCGACAAAAAAAATCTATATATTTATCAAACCTGCTCACAAAATTTCACCGAGATCGGTTGAGAAATGCGACCTGTAGAGGAGAACAGACAGCGCCGGAAATACGGACTGAAATTTTATTTTTTTATATTATCTCCGCCATTTAAAAAAAAATGAAAAACTGGCTTGACATAAGAAATCTATACAATTTTCAAACCTGCTTACAAAATTTTACGAGAATCGGTTGAGAAATGCGACCTGTAGAGGAAAACAGACAGCACTGGAAAGCCGGACTGAAATATGTATTTTTAACATTTCTCCGTCATTTTGAAAAATTTCAAAAAACTGGCGTGACAAAATTTCTATATTATTTTCGAACCTGCTCACAAAATATCACGAGAATCGGTTGAGAAATGCGACCTGTAGAGGAGAACATCCAGCGTCAGAAAGCCGGACTGAAATACATTTTTCTTACACATCTCCGCCATTACGAAAAATTTAGAAAAACTGTCTCAACTTGAAAAAATCTATATGATTTTTAAACCTGCCTACAAAATTTCACGAAATTCGGTTAAGAAATGCGACCTGTAGAGGAGAAAAGGCAGAGCCGGAAAGCTGGACTGCAATATGTTTTTGATAAGTTTGCGAACGGAGCGAGGGGCGACTAGTGATACACAAGACGGCTGTCAACGCACTGATGTTTATTTAAAAGATGGACGCGGGCGCAGCCGCGTGTATACCTATAGCTACATACATAACATTCCTCCCCCAACAAGATAGAATTAACTTTTATGTTGTTTAAAAGAACGCTTTGTAGTTAACAGGGGGACGGGCTCGTTTTGACCTTCCTTCATTCGGATGTTCGCTTGCATTTCCGGTGGCTTCCGTATCTTCGACATCGTAAAAATCATCATCGTCATCTTCTGATGGATATGGCCGATGGACTCCTCTCGACATTGTCACTCTGCGTGGGGATACATCTGGTGACACACTCGTCGTGGGCGGGGGAGACATCTCCTCCTGCGGTGAAGGAGACACCATCTGTTCGGTATCTTCTCCGTCCCCTCTCGGTGAGTGTGACGATGTCAATGTTGACTCGGACGGCGGTGGCGGCGTCACAATGCCAGAACCGGTTTCATAATCGTTATAAGTATTAACGGCACTGTCCCCCGGAAATTGTTTAATTACATTTGACCCTGATCCTTTATTATAAAATATTAGTTGATTTTGATGTTTCTTAATACAATGGGATGTTACTAAATCTCTAATTAAATACAACATTTTTCCAAGTCTTTTTTGTACAACCCCTTTCACCCAAAGAAACTTATTATTGTTCACATGTTTTTTATAATAAACATATTGTCCAACCAGGAATGTTCTCAATTTACCACCGTGTTGATTAGTTTGCAAACACTGTTGGGAACGGACATGCTTAGCGAGTGATGTGTCGGAGGGCGACGACGCCACTGTGCGCGGCATCATAAGATCGAGCCGTGACCTTGGGTTGCGACCGAACACTAATTGAGCCGGTGATTTACCCGTAGTTGAATGAATTGAATTGCGATAATCAAATACGTACTTTAACAATTTTAAGCGGCTTTCTCTAACATTACTACAAGTGTGCAAAATTGATTTTATTCCTCGTTTAACTATTTTAACGAATGACTCTGCCTGTCCATTACTTGCCGGGTGGTACGGTGGTGACGTCATGTGGGAAATTCCGTTTAGGTTACAAAAATTAGCAAACTCTTGAGCAGTAAATGGTGTACCGTTATCTGTTACTATTGTCTGAGGCAAACCAAACCTTGACATTAAATCATACAATTTGTCGATTACGGCTGGTGTAGTACAGGTACCCATCTCATAAACCTCTAACCATTTTGTATAGGCGTCAACTATAACGAGATACATACGTCCGTTGATTGGGCCTAAAAAATCTAAATGAATCCTGTAGAAGGGATGCGGGGGATACGGCCACGACGCAATAGGTGCTCAAGGGGGCGATGCCCTCAGCTGCACGCAAACTTCACACAGGCCTATCATGCGTTCCAAAGCACCATCGATACCTGGGAACCAGAACCGGGAGCGAGCTTGGGCTTTCGTTTTCACAATACCTAAATGTGATGTATGGAGTTCTGAGATGACGCGCTCGCGCAACGACTCTGGTATCACCACTTTGTGACCGCGCATGACACACCCGTTTTCATATGACAACTCCAACCTACACAAATGATACGGTTTTAAATTAAAATCTTTAATCGATCTCGGCCAGCCATTAAGTACGTACTCGATCACTTTTTTTAATATTTTATCCTTGTTTGTGGCATTGCGTAGTTCTTCAGTCGTCACCGGGGACGAACCATCTACCACGAAACAAACGTAAGCAGCCCTATCACAAAAATCATAGCCTCCATCGCCTTCGGTCGTAGTATTTGTAGCCAATAAGCTTGCTCGCGACAAATAATCTGCGCTATTGTCCGCACTTTTAATATACTCTATAGAGTAATTGTAGCCCCCCAGAAATAAAGCGTAACGTTGCAACCGATTTGCTGAGACTTCCGGTACGCCTTTTTGTGGACCAAATATAGAAAGAAGAGGCTTGTGATCGGTTCGTAAGATGAATGGCACTGACCTCCCATATAAATATTGGTGAAACCGCCTCACACCGAATATTATAGCAGTAGCCTCCTTCTGTATCTGAGAATAGCGACGTTCAGCATTATTAAGCGTACGCGATGCAAAAGCAATTGGTTTTTCGTAACCATCTTCCCCGATCTGCGACAATATTGCCCCTAACCCGGTAGGCGACGCGTCTACTGTAAGAATAATCTTTGCATCCGGATTAAAGTGCGCTAAAACTTGCTCAGACGCTATTTTTTTTTTTATTTCATTAAATGCTTTCTCTTCTCCACTAGACCAGACCCATTTACAACCCTTTTTTAAAAGCTCGTATAGCGGACTTAACACACTAGATGCATTCGGAACGAAACACCTGTAATAATTTACTAGCCCTAGAAACGACTGCAATTGACTCACATTTTTAGGTACTGGTGCATTTAATATGGCTTTTACTTTTTCTGGTGATTTTTTTAACCCTTCCTTATTAATAACATACCCCAAATAACTTATTTCGTCGCAAAAGAAAACACATTTTTCAGTCTGTAAAGTCAATCCGGCACCCTGTAATCTTTCCAGCACTTGATTAAGTCTGTTTAGATGTTCATCTCGATTAGACCCGGTGATTAAAACATCGTCTAAAAGTACAAGGACGCCGCTAATGCCCGCGAGCAGATTTTCCATAGCGCGCTGGAAGATAGCCGGCGCGCTTGCGAGGCCGAACACGAGCCGCGTATATGCAAATAACCCACGATGCGTATTGATACAAGTAAGTTTTTGTGACTCTTCATTTAAACAAAATTGATTATAAGCCATGGATAAATCTAATTTAGTAAATTGATTCCCCCATATAATTTAGAAAATAACTCGTTAACTGTAGGTAACGGATACTGATCGATTACTAACTGCTTATTAATACTCACTGAGAAATCTGCACAAATTCGTATAGAACCGTTTCGTTTTAATACCGGCACGATGGGCGAAGCATAGTCGGAATGTTCAACTGGACGAAGCACACCTAACTCAACTAATCGATCAATCTCATTTTCGACTTTATCTTTTAAAGCGAAAGCAACAGGTCGCGCTTTACAGAATACGGCTTTCGAGCCCTCCTTCAAAGTTAACTTCACTTCATATTTAGTGAATTTTCCTAATTTCCCTGAGAACAAATCGGGGTAACGAATTTGCAAAGATTTTATTAAATCATTTTCTTCGCAATAGTGGACCGGGACCCGGCTTAACTGTAACTCGAACTGAGCAATAAAATCGCGACCTAGCAATGATGGTCCGTTACCGCGTACCACATAAACACTAAGTTGGCGGGTACGGTCTGCCCACTGCAACGATAGCGACACACAACCCACACAATCTAACACTTCACCAGTGTAGCTCACAAGTCTTTTGTTAGTTGTTGTTAACGGCATGTTTTTAAAGTGTGTCCTAAATGTTCTTTCCGACATGACAGTAACCGCCGACCCGCTATCAATTTCAAAACGAAAATTTTGTCCGTTAATTATCACCGTCTCAACCAATGGCTCACCCTTAATTAAGGGTGTTTCCTAATTTAAATTTAATCCCTTAATTTAATATTCGTTCAATTGAACGAATATTAAACAACTCACCGTCGTCGTCGTCGCCCTCGTTCACCTCCTCGACGTAATTCACTTTTTTATTACACATGCGGCGCAAATGACCTTTTGTATTACACTTCCTACATATATAATTAGCAAAACGACACGATTCCGCTTTATGGTTAGAATAGCCGCAAACCGTACACTTCACTTTTGGACTTCGTCGACCTCCAGTGCCAGGTTGATTAATCTTGAACAGCTGTTCGTGTGACGCAGTCGATGCAGGCGCTCCCGCTGCGCTAATAGCGGCCGCGCGAGCGCATCGCAGACTTTCCGCTAAATCAACGGCCTTGGCCAGCGTGAGCCCGGCTAAGTCCTGCACGTACATCTTCTCCTTTTCGGCGCCCGGCAGCATGCCCATAATAAAACGATCCCGTAATGCTTCTTCCACATTGCTGAAGTTGCATTGTGCGGTAAGACCGCGTAATCTGGCTGCCCACTGTGAAGGTGACTCCGTTTCCAGTTGAAAAGCGGCATAAAACTGGTGGCGCTCACTAAATCCAACCTGCTTCGGAGTGAAATGGGCATCCAGAATTCCTAGGATTTCGTCAAACGGTACATCCTGCAGATCCTTTGGCAACGCGAGATCCGATGCGAGCTTGTACGTAGCCTCGCTGAGTGCGCTGATGAGGATAGCACGTTTCTTCACCCCTTTAGAATCTGCCGCCTGCTCCACGTCGTTCGCAATAAAATATTGCGTTAATCTGCACTTGAACGTTTTCCAGTTATGCAAACTATGATCGAAATTACACAAATTTCCGATATTTGAAAACGACATTTTTAATTTAGAACGCGGGTAGGTATCGTCGCCACTGATAAGTTTGCGAACGGAGCGAGGGGCGACTAGTGATACACAAGACGGCTGTCAACGCACTGATGTTTATTTAAAAGATGGACGCGGGCGCAGCCGCGTGTATACCTATAGCTACATACATAACAGTTTTTTTTACATATCTCCGCCATTTTGAAAAAGATCGAAAAAGTGGCGTGACAAAAAAAATCTATATTATTTTCAAACCTGCTCACAAAATTTCACGAGAATCGGTTGAGAAATGCGACCTGTAGAGGAGAACAGACAGCGCTGGAAAGCCAAAAAACCTGTTTTTTTACATTTCTCCGCCATTTTGAAAAATTAAAAAAATCTGGCTCGACAAAAAAATTCCATATAATTTTCGAACCTGCTCACAAATTTTCACGATAATCGGTTGAGAAATGCGACCTGTAGAAGAGAACATACAGACATACGAAAAAAATTTTGCCCAAGCTGAAGCAGAGACGCTTCGCTCGCACTTCGTGCTCGCTCGGTCAATAAATACGATTCGAAAAATTATTAAGTAGTAATAATTAATCAGCTCTTTCAGTTTTGTCTGACACGATTCGAGATGGTAAAATTTTTGGTAATGTCACTATCTGGCAAACTACTGTGGCCGCGTTCCGAATCACGCTTACAGCACTGTGAGCGCGCTAACGCCCGGTCCAAATCATGCTTACAACGCTCACGTAAGTTAAAATGACGTCACAGATGACGTCATCGCATGTGCTAACGACGCTCAGCGTATTCCACCAAAGCACTGTGAGCGTAGTCGGTGTAGCTGTCAAACATAATTGTCAAAGTTCATTGTTGACAAAAAATACGTGGTTAAATTGTGAATCGTTGTGGATGTTGTAGTCATTATTTGTGATTTTTACAAAAGATGGCTGAATTTATTAACCTGCAGGTGTTTTGTAAAGATACGAACGAAATAATTATATTGAACTGATGTTGAAAGAGCTAGCAGTGGTAATAAGTATTTTAAAGCTTTGAGAGTTTAAAATTGGTTAGTAAATAATTGGTCTCAGTGAAGGAACTTAATTCGTGCCTTATTATTTATCTATCCCTTAGAATAAATATTTACTTTACCGAGATTAACCCATTTGAGGTTATGTTGTTCTATACAATCCAACGTTAGCGGTGTGAGCGCTCTCACAAGCGGTCCGAATCAATAGTATCGTGAGCGTGCTGACAGCGTGCTAATGATTTGGACCGGTGTACAATGACGTCACACGCTGTGAGCACTGTTGGCGTGATTCGGAACGCGGCCTGTGGGACAAAGCACTCGCTAGAAAGATTATTAGTAATTATTTTAGTGTACGAATATGTTTATAAATGCATTTTGAATATAAATTTTCCTTAGTATGTTTATTTTGTTTTTATTTTATTTATTTATTAGATACACTATCAACAATATCACATAACATTTAAAGATAAAAAAATAACATAATTTATGAGACTGTGTGAATTATTTTTACAGGCGTATACAACACTTAAGACTTAATCAATGGTTAATTTAGTTAACTGTATTACTGTATATCGTAAATATTAATACCCTGTATGGCGAGACAGCATATACACAGAGTAATGTACTAACAAGTATAACAATATTACCTGTAAGGCGACACTGCACACTTGCCCAGCAGCCGCAGCCGTGTAATATCGGCCAACCCCCCTATCTGGAACACTTCTTCCCCCAGCAGGCACTCGAAGCTGGTAGTAGTCGAGTATCCGCTCTCACTGGACGCTGTTGTGTCCGCTGTACCGTACTGGATGTCCGATATTACGATCTCTGGGGTGGGAGGGCTTGTAGGTTCTATACAAACACAAATACATACAGGGTTATTTTGTATTCACCACCCAAATTTTGAGGATGTGTTCAGTCGATGAAACTGAATAACTTTCTCTGAGGAACACATGGCCAAATATGTAAAAAAACGACTAACGAAACAAATCAAAGAGATCACGTGACCAATTTAGTATGGGATGACCAAAATTTTGTGGCGAAATTCGACACATGTTTCTTAGAGAAAGTTGTTTAGTTTCATTGACTGGACACATCCTTGAAGTTTGGATGGTAAGTTCAAAATGATCAGATATAGGCCATGTTTTCCAAATTTCAATGGCAGGCATTTGACATGTCCACAGACAAAGAGGCGCTGCCCAATCGGATACTTTTAGAACTGCTCGAGACCTTTGTGCCTCTAATATATAAAACCCTGATACTTATATCTCTTAGATCTGTTGATCAGATCAGTTGGATGTGTATGGCGACCAAGCTTCTCCATTTACTCCCTGGATGGCCATGATCAGATCACAGCTAGGTTAATCCATGGCAGGGAACCGAGGCTTCAAAGTTACCTCGTTTGTATGAAAATCATCTGGTGTCCTTAATTATCTTGCCACCACAGATTCCAAGAAAAAAAGATGCATTTAGGCATATGAAATAACAGTACTTGAAAATTGCAAGTTTTACCCAAGTAATTGCTTAACTCGTCAATAGATACGAGATTTAATCTAAGTAGGTACATCTCTAACCTGCCAGATCTTCCTGTGATATCCCGCTATCCACCTCATCGTCTCGCTTCTCATAGTCCTGGCCGCGATCCTCCCTCGCATCGTCGCTAGACTTGGACGTGTCTTCCCCACTGTCGTGTTGTCGCGCGACGTCGCCGTGGGAGCTCGCGTCACTGTTGCTCGAATCGGTGGGGTTGTCGCCCACGTTGAAGCGGACGATACATGGGCGACTCTCGGCTGATGACGATTGTCTGTTTTGGAAGGCAATTTGAGGATTAGCAGGCGCACATTGAGCCACTAGTCGCGGCCACTAAGCGCGACCATTAGTGGCCCAGTCAAGCCACTAGACGCAGCCACCGATCGCAGCCACTGGTGGCTTAGGGGCCGTCGGGAAGAATCTGGCTCCTCCGCTCCCGCGCATCATGCGGCGCACGGCCAGCATCTGCAGCCGCATGTGCAGCGTGTTGTACCACACGCACATGTACCATGTCCCCGTACCTGCTACCGGCGGAGTCGCGCTCGCCCCTCGGCTGCCCCTTGCGCCGCAGCGAGCGCATCATGCGGCGCACGGCCAGCATCTGCAGCCGCATGTGCAGCGTGTTGTACCACACGCACATGTACCATGTCCCCGTACCTGCTACCGGCGGAGTCGCGCTCGCCCCTCGGCTGCCCCTTGCGCCGCAGCGAGCGCATCATGCGGCGCACGGCCAGCATCTGCAGCCGCATGTGCAGCGTGTTGTACCACACGCACATGTACCATGTCCCCGTACCTGCTACCGGCGGAGTCGCGCTCGCCCCTCGGCTGCCCCTTGCGCCGCAGCGAGCGCATCATGCGGCGCACGGCCAGCATCTGCAGCCGCATGTGCAGCGTGTTGTACCACACGCACATGTACCATGTCCCCGTACCTGCTACCGGCGGAGTCGCGCTCGCCCCTCGGCTGCCCCTTGCGCCGCAGCGAGCGCATCATGCGGCGCACGGCCAGCATCTGCAGCCGCATGTGCAGCGTGTTGTACCACACGCACATGTACCATGTCCCCGTACCTGCTACCGGCGGAGTCGCGCTCGCCCCTCGGCTGCCCCTTGCGCCGCAGCGAGCGCATCATGCGGCGCACGGCCAGCATCTGCAGCCGCATGTGCAGCGTGTTGTACCACACGCACATGTACCATGTCCCCGTACCTGCTACCGGCGGAGTCGCGCTCGCCCCTCGGCTGCCCCTTGCGCCGCAGCGAGCGCATCATGCGGCGCACGGCCAGCATCTGCAGCCGCATGTGCAGCGTGTTGTACCACACGCACATGTACCATGTCCCCGTACCTGCTACCGGCGGAGTCGCGCTCGCCCCTCGGCTGCCCCTTGCGCCGCAGCGAGCGCATCATGCGGCGCACGGCCAGCATCTGCAGCCGCATGTGCAGCGTGTTGTACCACACGCACATGTACCATGTCCCCGTACCTGCTACCGGCGGAGTCGCGCTCGCCCCTCGGCTGCCCCTTGCGCCGCAGCGAGCGCATCATGCGGCGCACGGCCAGCATCTGCAGCCGCATGTGCAGCGTGTTGTACCACACGCACATGTACCATGTCCCCGTACCTGCTACCGGCGGAGTCGCGCTCGCCCCTCGGCTGCCCCTTGCGCCGCAGCGAGCGCATCATGCGGCGCACGGCCAACATCTTCAGCCGCATGTGCAGCGCAGTGTTGTACCACACGCACATCGCCTGTCGTACAATACGTACACGTTACAAAAATTACGATATTCTGAAAAATGTATGCGATGTATGAGAGTCTTACTCATCACTTAAACTTTTATATTAACCTACTGCTCGCGACTGACTCAGCCGAGCCAGCGCACGAGAGATGTCATGTGTCAGCTGAAACAGAGCTACGCGACATTTGAAATTATACTTTATTGCCGTGCAGCAAAAGTAACTTCTTATTTGACTGTCCTCACGCGGATGGGCTTCTGTACATTTAATACTATTATACCGGGTGTAAGAAGACCCTCAACGAAGCCGAAGTCTACCGTATTTTGCCCATAATCAGGACCATTTATGTTTAAAATTATTTCTGGGAAACGATTTTAAGTTTGGTGTTATAAAAGCATTGCATACATTAACCACGCAATGTAACGCAAACAAAAGACCGCGCCTACGAGTGCATGCTACATAGCTGCGTGCGGCCGAGTTGAAAGGCAACGTTTTTATTTTATTTGTTACGAAATACATAAAATTTTGATAATGTTTCTTTAAACAAAAATTAGGAAATAACGAATAAAATAAGATTTCATACAAATTTTGAAAAATAAAATTATTTTGGCAACTTAACTACAATTATTGTAATGTAGACCTTATGCAACTAACCTTAAATTTATTTTTAAACACTTGTGTAGCTATGAGCGGGTGGTCAGCCGTCATTGCCGTGCTAGAGGGGTACAGCTCCAGGGCTGCGTAGTACGCGTCGAGTTATGAACTAAAGTGTCATTCTAACTATAATTATTGTAATGCAGACCTTATGCAGCTCACCTTAAGTCTGTTCTTAAACACTTGTGTCACAAGACCGTGACACACTCTGTACGTGAGAGTTCGAGCGCCAGCGACCTTGAGCCAGAGCGTGTAAGCGTTAGGGTTGATACCGAAATGGAATATAGACTTGTGGCAATAGTAGTTTGTTACACAAGGGACGTAAGTGAGCTATTACAGAACAAGATCCAATTTGGCACCCGTGCGAGCGCAGCTCGCAAAGGGCGCTACTGGATCGAGTGCACCCGAGATATTTAGACTATAGTTCGAGGGTGTAATAGCTACTTACAACCGAGGTAAGCATACTACTTTACATCATTCATGCGAGGTAAATTTAATAAAAATAAAAATTTAATAAAAAAATAATAATAATAATAATAATAATAAAAAAATAAAAAAAATATATCAAAATCAAAATCCAATGGGTTTTGCATAGCTTGAACGGAAATGAAATGCCGCCATATTTATTGTTTTTTTTTTTCAGTAAAAAGTTTCCACAGTTTATAATATAAGAAAAGAGATTGGTTCACTAAGGAGTTTTAAATGCTTGAATTGTAAAGTGTACTTTACAGTTTAAAGCATTCACCATGCTTGAATTGTAAAGTGATTTGAAAATGGAACGTTCTATCTAAACAATGCACTGTGTTGCACATGCCAACTTACACGGCCTCTTACTATACTAGTAAATCCTAGTTGCCGAGCAGTATGATGTAATAGTACATTACATCCGAGAACAGGAAGCTAGCGATTGCATTGTCGAGGATGGTTTGAAGCCCGAGCCGCAGGCGAGGGCTTTAATCATTCGAGGCAATGCAAGTAGCTTCCAGTACAAGGTTTGTATAATACTTTACTCACGAAATGCGAGGAAATACAATTTTCTTTGTAAAATGTGATATTTAAATTGGTTCGCGTGGCCATGTTTACTGACCGGTCATGCAACCATAAAGTTTCATAAAAAGAATGCTAGCTGATAAGTTCCACCGATTTGAATTTGGAACACTTACTTCCCGCACTCAGTGCGGCAAGTAAGTATTGAATTTCATTTCCGCACTGAATTTCAAATTTAGAATGTGATGAACCAGACCCCCACGGAAATGTTGAACGCCCCGCATTCTTTTTTCAAATGGAATGATAACATTTCAGAGCATAAGTGAGTAAAGGAAATTACATACTTAGTAGGTAGGTATGTAAAGAAATATAAACTTGTGCAAGGACATGTTAATGAAAGATAGTTTTAATCTTTAAATTATATTAGGTACAACATCATAAATTGCAACTGTTATACTATACTATATTCTGTTATTTATAATCAGTTTTTTACTTACATGTTAATGAAAGAAAGGTTTGATTTATATATTTTTTTTATTTATTGTAAATTTTACCTACTTGCGAGTACGTTTTTTTTATAGTAGGGGGAATGCGGTTATGCATCCCGAAGGTATGTGGGACTCGCCGCCCGAGCCCTACCCACTAAACCCCCTACTGTTTCCCGCACCACCTAACACGCAGGACCCACGGGACCGTGATGTCACGCACCGTGTACGCCACTCTTCACCTGGAATGGTGTGCACAAAAACCATAATTTAACAACGTCGGCCTTAAATGGACTACAACTATTTACTACTCAATTACTCGGACCCAATCCCGAGTGATATTCCATGACGGGGGGACCCTGCAGCGTATGGTAGAACTGAGGAAAATCTATGCTTGTATGTTCATTCTGACAATATATATTACTGATCCCTGACTTTTCTGTTAAACTATCCCCTTCACAGCAGACTAATGTACAGAATTGAGATGTAGAAACATACCGTAGCTCTCAACTTACAAAGTCTCTTTTCGCATGAAAAGAACTGAAATTGAAAGTAATAAATATATAGACACCCCTTGAAGTAAATACTAGATAATGGATAGCAATAAATTTTGATATACCTGCGGCTCCTTGTTAACAATATATTTTATATGGTTTAGAATCCGGTCAATCAGTATTCCTCCTTCGATCGGATATCACGACACGAATTAGAACTCTTCTCGGCGGCTTTTATTAGCCAAAACCCTCTGTAAATAACGAATATGATGATAAAAATAAATTTCAAATTCTCACACTGCCAACAGCTGAATGTCTAGGAAATCACAAATAGGTACCTTGGCGAAATTCTATTGTGCCGACGAAAATTACAATGAATAGCTGCAAGATATTATTTAAATCAGGAACAATTACGAATTCAATAACTTTAACAGTTTATTCGTTTTCTTTGCTACCGTACCAAGAATTACTACAATTCATCCAATTACTACGAGCTCTGTAGAAAGCATCATCTATTACCGCTTGCTTTGCGTCGTGACATCAATGACATTCTATTTCTATTAAAAATTGCATCTAGCTCGATTGACTGTCCTGAGCTTTTGGCGCAGATTTCGCTGAGGGTACCCTCAAAGACCCTAAGAAATAATTCAATTTTATCCCTCCCCCTAGCTCATACGAACTACAGGCAAAATGAATTTATATGGCGTGCCAGCGATAGCTTTAACCGATTGAGTATTGCTTTAGATCTCGATCTGTTTAATACTAGCGTTAATGCGGCGAGGAATGCGTTGAGTAGGCAGTTTTTTCTTGATAATCATTGTATTCATATAATTTAGACTAGTGACTGCAGTTAAGTTATTAATGTTTTGTTCTGTTTTTGTGCGTTAGTTTAAGTTTAATCTTCTAAGTCAATTGCAAGAAATTAATCGGTTCCTTTTCTATGATTCTTATAAGGTGTAGGTAATAACTTGATATTATATAACTATTTGTGAGGACCTATAATTGGCCATCTGTTGCTATTTTCTTATCATATTTTATGTAATATAGGCTGTTGGTCTTCCTAAGAAAAAAAATAATAAAAAAAAAAAAATAACAGCGATATAAAATCAAATTCTTTCCAACCGAAAAATTTTATATGCTATGATTCACAGCTGATATTCGCAATTCATCCATCCCCGGTGCGTTCCAAATGTCAACCTTCACGACGCATTCCGACTTCCTACACACAGGGCCAGCGATAGCACATCGATGAGTGTGGACTGGACTGACATCGCGCCGCCGAAAGCGACGTCAATAGGATCGGACTTCCCGAAAACACGGTCAAACAACCTACGACATTATGGACAAAAAAAAAATACCATTTCCAGTTCAAAAGCAGGCCTTAAACAGGACTGCTTAAGGCCTGCTTTCACACTAACCTTTGAGATCTAGTATGAAAGGTAAACAATTGAATAAAAATCCTTGCGATAAGGGCTCATCGCAAAGGCCCCTGAAGTGGGCGAAGGACGACCATAAGAAATACGATTTTAATCTTTCTTTTTTTTTTTTATAAGTCGATGCCGCGAAATTTCAAAACGGACTTTTTACGGAAATAAGGAAAAGGACATGAGGCATACTGCCAAAAAATAAATTTTATCATTAATGGAAACAAACTACCAAAAAAACTTCCCCTTTAAGGGAAATCAACAAAACAACAAAAAAAAAAACACGCTACACAATGATTGTAATGTAGACCTTATGCAGCTCACCTTAAGTCTGTTCTTAAACACTTGTGTAGCTATGAGCGGGTGGTCAGCCGTCATTGCCGTGCTGGAGGGGTACAGCTCCAGGGCTGCGTAGTACGCGTCGAGTAATGAACTAATGTCTGTAGCGTCATTCTAACTACAATGATTGTAATGTAGACCTTATGCAGCTCACCTTAAGTCTGTTCTTAAACACTTGTGTAGCTATGAGGGGGTGGTCAGCCGTCATTGCCGTGCTGGAGGGGTACAGCTCCAGGGCTGCGTAGTACGCGTCGAGTAGTGAACAGATGTCCCTCATGGCGCGGCCCACGGCGCGAGTGCAGCGGTCGCAGTCTAGCGATAGGCAGCCCTGCTCGTTTTCTACGGCTGTTTCTGCAAAATACATATCCCATTTGCCTATTGCCATAAAAAACATACCTAGTGATAAAAAAAGAAACCTAATTATATTTTGTAATATACATAAGGACGCTTGTGCACTCGTATTCGATCCATATTCTTATTTTTACAGTCAGCTGTGAACTTCCTATTTTATAGTGTTCGTAATAAGCGTGAATTCGAATCAAATACGAGTTCTCATGCGCTTTAAATATGGTTTATTCAAAACATGGCACATATTTTTCATTATGCAAAGAGTCGTTGTAGAATGAATAAACAAAATGTGCTATCATGTCTCTGTCAAAGACATAATAGCAAAGCTATCTAAACTGCAAGAACAGTTTTATTTTTTATTTTTTACCGAGCGAGCGCGAAGCGTCTCCGGCAAAAATGATTTCCTATGTCCGTCCGGCTATCGGTTTGTTCTCCTCTACAGGTCGCATTTCTCAACCGATTCTCGTGAAATTTTGTGAGCAGGTTCTATAATTATAGATTTTATTGTCGATTCAGTATTTCGATTTTTTTAAATGCCGTGGATATGGGAAAAACACAATTCAGCCATTTCTAAAAATGTTTAAAAATGTCACAAAAGCGCTACAGTCACTAGTTTTATTTATTACAACTTTATGAGGTGGGTTAAAAAACTAAAAGAATTCACTTATCCATCAGCCATTTTTATTGTCCCCACTGCTGGGGCATAGGCCTTCCTTATAGGTAGAAAAGGAGGATGGGCCATAACCCACCACGCAGGCCCAACGCAGATTGGTGGGTGTTAAAGACTGCAAATGCAGCCGGGATCGACGGCTTAACGTGCCTTCCGAAGCACGGAGGAGTTTAAGATAGTAATTTTTTGGTCACCCATCCCATGAGCGACCCTCGCGAAAGTTGCTTAACGTCCGCAACCGCTGCGCCACCAAGCTCCTCTCCACTCACCGCCGTCATCCTCGCACTCGTTGCCGTTGTTGTCTGTGCCTTCGCTATCGGAGACGCGCTCGTCTGGCACGTCACTTTCCTCTGTATCCGTCCGCGACTCACATCGGCCCGAGTTCACAAATCTAAACATTTAATTAATAATTTCAATAAACGAGGAAAAGTGCAGGAATGCGACCGGGGGCCCTACCGCATAACTCAAAGCTTTAGCCAGAGCGATAGCTAGACTATATCCATCCTTGTCATATCATAACACGATCAGTGCACTGACGTTATAAACCAAAGCCAGAGTCAAAGCGAGAGAGTGAGGCGGTCCGGGGGCAGGGCGGGTATTACAACATCTTAAAACTTGCCAGGTTTATGAATTGCTATAGTTACATCTTTTTCTCCCTGTATAGCAAATAAAAGAGACACATTGATAGCCATTCAGAAAACTGGCAACTTTTAAGAGGTTGTAATATGGGGGTAGGGGCCCTATTTTTGAGTCCTTTGGCTGGCGTCGAGCGCTCTTTTTCTACTGATTTTCATACGACATAGCAAAATACGTATTGTCGAATCGCTCGTTAAAAACTTATCTGACCAGCCCCTGATTACGTAACTCTGTTGCTAACAATTCTCGATTGAAATCGATTGAAACCGCAGTCACACTGCTGCTTTAAGTAAGATAGTTGTCACATTGGTTCTTACTAAGCGTGCCCGCAGACTACAGACCAAACTGTCGGCCGATAGTTGGAATCAGTATAAAGAAGTATGCAAGTGCGCACACTACAACGATTTGGTATCGGCCGATTCTTCATACAAAAACATACAACTATCAGCTAACTATCGGCCGACAGTTTGGTCTGTAGTCTGCGGGCACGCTAAAGCAGCAATGTAACTGCGATTTCTGTCAGAGTTAATTGCAAGAAAGTTACATAATCAGCTCCCAGGGGCCCTATTTTTGAATCCTCGCATCTTGTTGCGCCAGACTGCGCCCCGCCACTTTAGCCTGCAGCTCTAATTACATCAGATGTTATATCCAGTAATGGAACCTATACAAATATGTCGCTCACCGGTACTGCATGACGCGCTGCAGCACGGCGGGTACCGCGTTGCGCGCGGCGCATAGGTGCGCGTCTTGTTGCGCCAGACTGCGCCCCGCCACTTTAGCCTGCAGTTCTAACCAGATTAGGTCTTTCAGCTCGTTCTGCCATACTTGTTCCTCGCGACTGATCTGTGGATAAAGAAAAGAAATTATAATTAAATGTACAAGTTTCTGTGTGTGTCTGTTTGTTTGATACCTCTTCACGCCTCAACGTCTGAACGGATTTGGATGAAAAGTCAGTAGGCAGATTAGGACCTGTATTATCATACATGCTACTTTTAATCCTGGCCAAAGGTTTCCTAGGGTTCACGCGGACTAAGCACTTAGAGCTGCTAGTAAGAGATAATAGTAAATTAGTACCTATATCAAGTGTTTACGTTTCCAAATTTTTCCACATGAGAAACGAGAAGCTAACTTAGCTGGCAAGTTTTCGTCGTCCAGCACGAGCCAACGCTACAGAACTAACTACATATCTATTATAAGACGATGACACACTTGGATACTCACTGTCCTCCTGCATCCCTTCTCAACGTTGTTCCCCATATTGATGAGCATACTGAAGGTCTTGTGGAAGCTGACTCGGCTGGCGGGCAGCTCGTCGTCGGGCGCGGGTCGGCGCTCCTCGGGCTCCTCCGGCGGCCGCTCGGGCTCGCCGCTGTCGCGCGCTTTCAGCCGTGAAGTGAGACACATGAAGCGGTTGCATGACTCCACCTGCCATGGACATTTGAGACTTAGGCCGCGAATACACCTTCAAGAACTTCTGCGCGAACTTACACTGACAGCCTGTCACACAGTAGCTTGTGAACGCGTGACAAACTGTCGCCAGTGCATTTGCTATTAGTTCATACTTGTAAGCTACTGTCTGAGAGATGTGGGACACCAGAAGTTTTCTTGCAGGTGGAAACCCGGCCTTATGATGTTGCTTTTGGGGAATTAAGAATTTATGAGTAATGAGTATTAAGAGCTCACTAATCATTAAGACTTAACTCGGTTTAACTGTCAGTACCTAAACAAAGGCCGCCAAGAACAGAGAACCTTATCGCCTGTATACCTCCGCCGCAAAACAGTACCAGCGAAACCGCGGTAGTTCCGCCATAGTTCCGCTATGAGATGTCTTCATCGACGGCGTTATGTGTGGATCACATCTAAGTAGCGGTTTCGCGTCATTACTTTCGCGTGGGTCAACGGTCGGAGCCGATCGGGTGGAATTGCGCGTGAAACATCTATGCATTAGAACAGGCTGTTATCGCATATGTTTCGCTTGTCGAACTCACGGCGGAACCTACTGCAGTGTTTCGCGGCGGAAGTATGCTACAGGCGTACAATATAAAAATGAGACACCCACTGTGAGCCGAATTTTTAAACTTAATTTTTTTATTAGTGTTTAAACGTTATAACGTTTAAACACTACTAAAAAAATTAAGTTACTAACAAAGTTAAGATATATCTTAACTAATATATTTTCTTAAACTAGAGTTCACAATAAGAAGCTAGCTTGCAATAATTTTATTATGAACTAGGCGTAAAGAACTTTACTCAAGAGCGTGTGCACGCACGGCTGGCATACGGCCCGCCGCAGAAAAGGGCCACGGCAGCGAGTCCCTCCTGTGCTCCGCCTGACTCATTGTGACTCACTGTTTGTAGTCCAGCTCGCGGGACCTGTGTTTCACGCTAGCTTGCTTCTTGAGACAACTTCATTATGAACTAGGAGTAAAGGGGTACACTCACGAGCGTGGGCACGGCTGGCCCCGCCGCAGAAAAGGGCCACGGCAGCGAGTCTGTCCTGTGTTCCGCCTGACTCATTGTGACTCCCTGTATTTGGAGTCCCTCTCCCGGGACCTGTGCATCACGCTAGCTTGCTTCTTGAGACAAAGTTATTATGAACTAGGAGTAAAGGGGTACACTTACGAGCGCAGGCACGGCTGGCATATGCCCCACCGCAGAAGAGGGCCACGGTGGCAGCGAGTCTGTCCTGTGCTCCGCCTGACTCATTGTGACACCCTGTTTGGAGTCTCGCTCTCGGGACCTGTGCATCACGCTAGCTTGCTTCTTGAGACAACTTCATTATGAACTCGGAGTAAAGGAGTACACTCACGAGCGTGGGCACGGCTGGCGTATGCCCCACCGCAGAAAAAAGCCACGGCAGCGAGTCTGCCCTGTGCTCCGCCTGACTCATTGTGACTCCCTGTTTGGAGTCCCGCTCCCGAGACCTGTGCATCACGCTAGCTCGCTTCTTCAGGCGGTCGGTGACTGGAAAATAAGTATATATAAATTTAGGTAAACAAAAAACTGGTAGAACAGAATCAAAGACGACGGCCGTGTGGTCAAGAAGGTTGTACACCACCGGTTTGCATGGTGTCGTCATCTCTGAATTTCTAGGTTCGCTCCCTGGATGGGTAATTTAGAAAAGGAACTTGTCTATATTTTCTATAACACAAGTGCGGGCGTAGCGCGGGGGATAATTTGGGGGTTCAATCCTCCTTCTCTACCCTCGAAATAGAGACCTGGATATATTAATTACTAAGTAAAATCCTTTTTTCCTGTCAAACTTTTTTTAAACATGAAAAACCCTGAAAGACTCGCCTGGCTACACCTATATACAAGTGCTTTAATTTACTTTGGATTAGCAGCAAAGCAATGTGAGTGATGTTTTGTCTAAAAACGAGCCACAAACAAATCCAGCAAAACAATATTGAGTGCCATCTAGCGACAGTATCATATCATTTGCTTTATTGAACAAAGAGGAGCCTGTATTGTACCTATTTAGTTATTTAAATTTGAATGCTGAAGGTCACATTAATTACATAGCGCATAAGATTTTCCTGTACAAATAACACTCGTGGTATAGATTACTAGCAGCATAACCAAACTCACATCGTGTAACCATTTATGAGTATTAAGCGGGAACTACATTTGGGCCGACGTGGGCCACGTGATTTATCATAATTTTTTTAGTACTTTTTAAATCCTTGATAGCTGCCCCGATCTGGGCACGTCGGTCCTCATACATTTAACATACAGAGGATAGTCGTTTATAGCCGGACTCGGCGCTTAATTGGCCGGAAAATTTACCCTAAAAGCCGGATATGCCTTTTTTTAATAGCTAACCATAGCTTTTTTTAAAGCTTGACATATGCTCTAAAAGCCGGACAATATGTATTACCGCCTTGCGAACAAGCTGCCCCGTTCCGAGTCGGACGGACTCGGAGCGGGGCAGTCGTGTCGTGGCATCACTTGCGCTCGACTTACGACTCGAGCGGCAGCCACGCAAAAAGTCTAACACAAGCCGGAAATTTGGCCAGACAAGAGGCCAAAAAAGCCGGACATCTGGCAACCATAGCTACAACACTACATCCACGCTTTACCACGCGATACGATGCGCGACGCAACGAAAAGTATGTCTTCTGATGTGCGGACATGAAATAAATTGAATATGCACGAGCAATTCTTGTATATATATATATATATATATACACAGGTTGGTCAAAAGTTCTGTTACTGAGTTTCTTTATCGATTACTGGCCATTAAAACAAATGAAAAGAAAAAATAAAAATGACATATTATTGACAGTTTTATAAGCTATAATTCCATACCACACGTATATCATATTTTGTTTATTTCACCATGGAATGGGGGTTGAAGGAGAATCGTGTCGCTGTAATTGCTCTGCACAAATGTGGGCAGCCACCGAATATGATTTTCAAGTTGCTACAAAAGTTGAAAATCAACAAGCAATTTATTTATCGCACTATCCATAGGTACAGTAATACCTTGACCATCGATGACCGAAAAAGATCAGGAAGACCACGCACCGTTCGGACACCAGCTGTGATCAAGGCAGTGAAGGCGAGAATCACGAGAAATCCCGTCCGGAAGCAAAGTTATTGGCAATACAGATGACTGTGAAGAGAAGTTCCCTTAAAAAAATTATCAATGATGACCTTGGGCTTCACGCTTACCGTAGACGAAAGGGCCATCTGCTAAACGCACGATTGAAGGCTATGAGGTTAGCACGAAGTCGCGCTCTACTAAAGCGGTACGCACAAAACGGCCATCGAAAAATCTTGTTTACTGATGAAAAAATCTTCACAGTCGAAGAAAATTTTAACCGTCAAAATGATAGAGTATACGCTAAGAATAGTAAAGAAGCCAGCATGATTGCTCCGAGGGTCCAACGAGGTCACCACCCCTCATCAGTGATGATTTGGCTGGGGGTGTCCTATTCAGGGCTAAGTAAGGTTCATTTCTGTGAAAAAGGTGTGAAAACTGGCGCTAGAGTCTATCAAGATACCGTTCTGGAACCTGTTGTCAAACCCTTAAGCCACACTTTATTTCAAAACCAGCCATGGGTCTTCCAGCAGGACTCTGCCCCTGCGCACTAAGCAAAATCTACACAAGCATGGTTTCGGGCTAACAAAATTGATTTTATCGCGCAGGAAGAATGGCCATCCTCCAGCCCAGACTTAAATCCTCTGGATTATGCCATATGGCAACTTATTGAGGAGAAAGCATGTGCTAAGCCCCACATGAATCTCGACTCTCTTAAGCGCGCTATTCTCAAGGCAGTCGCAGAATTGGATATGGTGGTAGTTCGTGCTGCCATCGATGACTGGCCTCGTCGTCTAAAGGCGTGTATTCATGCCAGAGGCGGTCATTTCGAATAATTTTAATACATGATAATCTTAAATATTTGTGCTTTCATTTGGTATATAATTCATTGTAGCATTATTTGTAAATTTAGTATTATTCATGTTTTCCATAGTTACAGAACTTAGTAACCAACTAGGTATATATATTACTGTGATCTCGGAAACGGCTCTAACGATTTCGCTGAAATTTGGTATATATGGGTTTTCGGGGGTAAACAATCGATCTAGATTAGTCTTATGTTTGGGAAAACGCGCGTTTTCGCGTTTTCATGCGTTTTTCTTTCGACGCAGAATATGGTCGCTAATTTCGTCCGCGGCCGGCCAATGTCTGTTTGGTTCAGCGGGTTAGGACGCGGACCACAAGAAACGAGTGTTCCGAGTTCGAATCGCTCGGTGACTTACTTTTGTTTAAATATTTATATTTTTTATTGTTTTTAGACAAGTTTAAAAAATATTGTTAATGTTGCTTTCGAGTTTTTATTTTATTGAAACTTGTGAAGCAATAGTGCAAAACAAAAAAATTATCGATTCAAATTTTAAACACAGTTTTTCGGAAACGTTTTGTGACGCCATCTCTCGGCTAATGCCATAAAAACTAACTACTACGCCTCGCGGAATTATTATGTAATTAACTACATCTTATTACAAAGCTCACGAGCTATAGACAATAGATGGCGTTTCTCTGTGACAAGTGCTGTAAGGTTGAGAATACGAATATCGAAAAAAACATCACATACATTGCTCTGATCCCAAAGTAAGTAGCTAAAGCACTTTTGTTATTACCTAAACACTACCATTTACAATAAATAGTAAACCGAGCTTTAGCTCGGTTGTAACCAGGTACTTGCATATTATATGTGCATTGCATTTTAAAAACAAATTATAAATACGAGAATCCGGTTTTATATGCCAGCAATCGAAATATGAAATGAAAATAAAAGGGAAGTATTTTTTTGATCTGCCATTAATCTAAACCAGGGGTCTCCAAACTTTGGCCCGCAGGCCAGGTCCGGCCCGCGAGGACCAACAATCCGGCCCGCGGAAGCGGGCCGAGATTACTTGATATCTGGCCCGCCATAAACTGTTTTAAATATATTGTAACATTTAAAATGTAAGTAATAAGTGATGGGTAGTAAATGGGGAGGCGAAGGCAAAGTGAATTACAGATGGCGCTCAGTCTTTGGAACAATTGTCAGTTTGAGCTTATATTGTCTTGACTGTGTATTACGTGATTTTACTTTCTTAGATTGTATTTTTTCGGTTTTGCGGACAAACAATGTATTCTATGCTAACTTTAGCTCATATAAAAGAAGAATTACGGAAAAGAAAAGCCAAAACAACAGGCAAGAAAGTTTATAGCAACTTACAAAAAATTGCTAACAAGCATTACATTTCTTTAAATTTCGTGTAAGATTTACAAGTAATTTTTTTTATTTCAGATTAGAAGCATATGATTTAAATTTTAACAAAGCAACTGAGTGTGAATTTCCGTGTTTATAGTTGCCTGATGATGCCTTCTGTGCAATAGTAATTTCAGGTTTCTGTACTGGAATTTCTGTACCATCCAAAATTACACGAACCGTTTTATCATATTTATTTTATTATTCTAAGTTTCTTGAATGACTCTGGCATATAAAATTCTATTAATTCTCTGTTTGGCCCCAATATTGGGCTTATTCCATATTTGATATACCTATCAAATTCATCCAAGTTATAAATATGTTAGATTCTGCTGAGGTTGAAATATTAAAGAACAAAGCTGTTATAATTCAAATGTTGTTTTATTTTGGCGAAGCTTCATCAAATTCATGAAACATTCCTTTTGATTTATAATGTTTCTCAGGCTCAGCAAAGGAGAAAATCGAGAGAAAGGCATATTTTTTTTGATATTTTTTTGCCCACTATTTTTTTTGTTACTGGGAAATCGATGAACTCCAATATTTTACAAGTTACATGCATAACAATGCGGCATTTTCTCAGTATAAAATTAAAAAGTGCAATACTCCAAGAGATTCCCATATGTTTTGACACTTTCTTTGAGGCGCCCGGGTACCAAAGACCGACGCCACCTATCGGGATAAAATTGCGCTTTTCCTCCCCATTAAGACTCTTCGGTCGTGTTAAATAATATGTTTTATTTATTATTACTAACTTTATTTATTGCACTATAAAAAGTGATACTAACAAAATTATTAACAAAATAACAAAACAGAGAAGGACATAGGGTACCTTTCATCCTGAAAAATATATACTATTTATATACTATGTTTTATTTTACTATGTCTATGCTGTCTAGGCAAGAGTACAAGTTTAGTGGAAGAAACTAACTAAAAATCGCTCTGCGCGGCCGTGTTTCTACAAAAGACAGCAATAGTATAAGATTAGTGAATGAAACTAACAAAAAATCGCGCTGCGCGGCTGTTTTATTTACAATAGACAGGCAAGATCACAACTTACAAGATTAGTGGATAAAACTGACTAAAAATCGCGCTGCGCGGCCGTTTTCTTACTATACACAGGCGTTTAAATGACATATTTATTTAAAACATTTATTTCTCCCGACAACAACCGCGAAATCCGGACATTTTAAAATTTTCTCCAGATATTTTGGACTTCCAAACTGGCAACCCTACTAAGTATAGGTCTTTTTTTTTGGCCCTTGCGACTTCGTGGAAGAGTCAGTCCGGCCCTTATGCCAAAAAGTTTGGAGACCCATGATCTAAACGGTAAGCAAAAAAAATAAGGCAGCCGGCAGCGGCCGGCAAAGCGCTATAAACGACGTTTTTTATTTCCTTAAACGTGGCCCACCGAAATCGAACAAACGTTGGTCACTGAATGCAGCTAAAAAAAATTTAGAGCAGTCCAGTATGACATTAAATGCTGATTGATTTAGAAATATTTGCTAGCTAAAAGTTGATGTCCAACTAACCAATGTGGTATATTTTTCTGCTCGCCAGAATACGAATATTTTGCTAACCATTTAAACCAGACCCAAAATAAAATACGCAGTAAACAGACAGTAGGTAACAACATTCGCATACTCAGCATCAGTAAATCAGGTTGTCCGTTAGGGAAAAAATAAGCGAGCCGCAATTTTTAGCGAGTTTAGAAGCTCTGATTTTTTACTTTTTTTATTAACTCTCCGCGCATAGACTGACAGACAAAGCGAAAAGAACTGGGGGTCAAGTCTGTTAATGTTTTCGTCAAAATCGTAGTTCAATGGTATTTGAATGGTAATGCTTTTTGACACAGTTCTCGTTTCTTAAACCAGAACTGTGTCAAAAAGCATTACGAACACCATTGAACTACGATTTTGACGAAAACATTAGCAGACTTGACCCCTTGATTGGTTTCTGGGGCGGAATGATTCTGGAATGGCAACTACGCACCACATCGACCGACGATTTAGTGGTGAAAATCGCTTCACAGCAGGACCAATCGTTGTACCTGGAGGTCTATGACGGACTCGTATACTCTCAAAAATAATAAAATAATAGAAAACAGTGCACAATGCCGTGGTCGGTCAGTGATCAAAAACAATAAATTAAATCGATCTACTACAAACTATGGAAAACATTCCTTCATTCATACGTCCGGTAACCGGTTAAACAATGTCATAAAATAATCTTTTTAAAAACGTACGTAATTTTTTTTTTTTATTTCATGGGTATTTCAATACGGACCGTTCCGTTACACATGACTGTAACATTATTTGCAAACACATGACGACGTGATTAGTTTCAATGCCATCGGAAAACGTTATCATCACACAGGTTAACCAAATTCCATCACTTAATTTATTCAAAGCTTAAAAGTATACAAACTTCTAAAGAAGTTTATTTATTTCTTATCAGATTTTAACGTTTATCAATCATAGATATAAATATTTGTAAACATTAACATAACTAATCAACGCAACACGAGTTAAAACCCAGAGCTAATAATTAAATCACGTGATTTTCTTCACTCCAAAACTATACTTGTAAAAAACAGAACTACTAACACTTACACTAAATATTATTAAAATAACATCAAATACCTTTGTATGTATTGTGTCACTAAATTCCACGATCACCTTATAAACATTAAAATCCTTAAAACCTTATAAACAATACACGTAGGCCACTTACACATAAACATATTGTGTAGATTTATCATTATTGATGATGACAGTAACGGTTCGCTCGGTTGATAAGCCTAAAGCGCTATCTCTCAAGCGTTTGACAATAAAATACCACTACACTATTATGTCTGTGCCAACTGCTTAAAACCAATAACCCAATGAGCTGAACGCAAGTTTTTTTTTAATTCAAAGTTCATAATTAAAATATCCGTGAAATATATGTAAGTTATTTATTCAATGAGCCCATGATGACAATGACCTTTAGTCCAATCAATGAGGATATTTGTTGTATGGCGACTTCCGAATAATTCTCCCGTCTATGAAATTTGGCATGTGATGAAGTTAGGTAATACAGATTACAGATGAACAATAAGCCAATAAATTTTGTTTCGAGAAGTTAGGTATTTTTACCTAAACATGAAAATCACTTATATCTCTCTGTGAATATTTCCTCAGGCTAAAATACTTTCTGTATACCTACTTATGTACTAGTTAGAATAAGTATGTAAAGGAATCCAATATTTTTTCGATTTCAGCGATACCCCAAATTTAACTTTTAACATTTTTCAATATATCTTCTATTGAAAAAAATATCTGCTGATTATTATTTTTTATATCCTTAAATATATAGCTTTGTTCAGTAAGCCAATAAATTTTCTTCTTTAATCATATTTTTTTTATTTTTTGGTCTTAAGAGGTAATGTGAAAAAATAGTCGGTCCATTTTTATACGTTTATGTATAAATATGATTAAAGAAAAAATTTTATTAGCTTACTAAACAAAGTTATATATTAAAGATATAAAACCACATTAAAAAATAATTATCAGTCAATAAATTTTTCAACAGAAGATATATTTAAAAATTTTAAAATTCAAATTTGGGGTATCTCTTAAATCGAAAAAATATTGGATTTCTTTACATACTTATTCTAACTAATACATAAATACGTATACAGAAAGTATTTTAGCCTGAGGAAATATTCACAGAGAGATATAAGCGATTTACATATTTAGGTAAAAATACCTAACTTCTCGTAACAAAATTTATTGGATTATTGTTCATCTGTAATCTGTATTACCTAACTTCATCACATGCCAAATTTCATAGACGGGAGAATTATTCGGGTTGCATAAGCCCCGTTGATTGGACTACTTGCACTAAATACCTGATCAAAATACAGCTGTTTTAGTAATATTATACAAGGTGTTTGGTAAAAGCTTTATAAAGCCGAATAGGGTAGATAGGGACCATCCAACTGAACAACTTTTACTATGGAACCAACTCTGAAATCGCGAAAAAAAAATCAGCTGTTTCATACAAAAATTTATAACGAAAATTTCAAAATGTATGAAACAGCTGATTTTTTTTTCGCGATTTCAGAGTTGGTCCCATAGTAAAAGTTGTTCAGTTTGATGGTCCCTATCTACCCTATTCGGCTTTATAAGGCTTTTACCAAACACCTTGTATAAGCGCTTCGAGCGCTTAATCTCACTACAGAATAATTAAAATATTTGAAATTCAGCTAGTGCGTGCTTCAAGTGGGTGGAATCCGATAGCGCTTAGCGCCACCGCACACGAGCAACTTTTGTCTCCGCAACTATTTTGGCAAAGCGCTTGGGCAAAGAAAACTAACTATGAAAGAGGATATGACCAAAAAAATCAACATGATTTACTTTCTCTCTCCATCTTCTTTCAATTTCTTCATCTAAATCTTTGTTTGCCATTGGTTTTACAAATCCAGACATATTATTTTCCCCCCGGTGCACTAGTCCCTACCAAAGTATCCCCCCTGGTAGGTAAAAATGGATTTTGGCAAAGCGCTTGGGCAAAGAATACTAACTATGAGAAAGGATATGACCAAAAAATATCAACATAATTTACTTTCTCTCTCCATCTTTCAATTTCTCGATTTAAATCTTTGTTTCTCATTGATTTAACAAATCCAGGCGTACTAGACATATTTTCCTCCCAGTGCACTAGTCCCTACCAACGTATTCCCCCTGGTGGGTAAGAATGATTTTTTTTCACCTATCTCTACTGGGAGAGATGCTTGGAAATTGCCTTTCGCTTATTCCTACCAAGTGGTTTTCGTTGACAAGTATGGTTCAGTTCAGATGTAGAACTTAGAATAAAAACTCTATTCTAAGTACCCCTTCATCTCATTTGTGTTGTCAGTTCAATCACCCGTTCGTCGCGCCCTTTTAATAAGTGCACTGCTCAAGTGGGCATAAGTGCACTTATGCCAACACATATTTGGTGTGTATTGCACACCTTACACGCACTTTTAGGGACTTATTCCAGGTTCCAGTTTCAGATACGGGATACCACCTACTAATGGTTGGTGGTAGGGCTTATTTCAAGTCCGCCTGGCTAGCTACCACCATCTTACCTAAATCTGACGCCATAACAACAATTTAAAAATTATTGTATTCCGGCAGTTAGAGGTAAGATAGCTAGTTCCACAGTGATGAGGATTCCGGGTGTAGGACGCCTTCGGCCTTATCGTCTCTTAACATCAGGTGAAGGCCAAGCTCTATCTCGTTGTGCATAAAAAATATGAAAAATCTGTAACACAAATTGTCCGTAACCTATGAAACTGCTCTTAATCTTGTCTGCTGCACAAATTCCACAGATATGACTGACCTAGAGCCCATCGGGGTAACTTTGCTAAGGTTTCACTTAGTGTGTCAGTTAGTTATTTATTCTATGGATACAGAAAATAACATTGTTTGAAGTAGAGAAGTCGAATATTTGCTATATGACGTTTTGAAATAGTAAATAATGACTTGCTACTCCGAAAATGTGCTAATTTTGAGCGTCGTCATTTGAACGGCCTTGACTTCCAGTTTGGCCAAATCACTAAGTATATTTTTTTAATGTTAACAAAGGTGTTAAGTTTTACGAGCATAGGCTAGATGAAATACCACTCATAACATTTATTCAACAAAATTAATTGCTTTTTTTAATCGAAATTGTGATTTAAGAAATTGAAATACTTAATCTACTGAAGTATTTGATACTACGTAGACGTAGGGTAGGTGTATTCAATGTACAGTACGAGGCAAACATCTTGACGCTCTTTCGACGGAGTGGGGATAGGATGGGATAGGTTAGCGCATGTGCACTTGCGAGCGACCAGACCAATAGCCCGCGCTCCTCTCCCGCCGCCCGCGTACCTCACTCACCGCTATGCATACCCAAAATACGCCTTCCGCGCAATCCCCACCCGATGTTTGCCTCGTACTGTACTAACAGGAGCGATCGAGAAATCTTGCACTACCTATCGTTATACCACAGAATATATAATAGTACTAACGTGTTATACTATCGTTATTTATAAGAATCCAAGCAAACCTGCTGCCAATTATGGATATTATCCTACAGCTGACTAAGATGTGATCTCTGAATAGTGGTGATGATGATAAAGGGTCAACACTCACGTGGTGAAGGGATGTCGACTTTGGGCGCGCTGTCATTCTTCTTGATGGGCCTGCCCTTCTGCATAAACATGTCCGAGCCAATTTTGGTCCTGCGACAAAAATAAATGTACTAATTAGATGGAGTATGTATTTAGGGTTAACTAAGGTAATTAATAAAACTAAAACGTGGTTTTAAATGATGGTGCACATTGCATAATATCTTTGAAACTGGTTTTACTACAACATAGAGCTGAGTAGTTACGATGACTGAATGAGTTAAAATTATGAGAATACATACCTAATACTTTATTTTTTAAATACTGGTCAATCTCACCCAACGCCAATGACATGAGAAAAGCCAAAAACTACATAAGGTGCTATTAGATTTTTTTTTGGTAGAGAATTGCTTTTGCGCACCCTGCTTCAAAGGTGAGATTTCGTCTATTCATGAAACAATTATAAAAAATAAGTTTAAGTTAATTGTAGCGTTGATGATTTACTTTACTTCGTCATAAACATTTTTCCATTTGACTGATCGGTAGTTGAGCCATCCTTACTTGTAAAATCCTAAATGCGAAAGTTAGTTTTTTTTTTGTTACGCCTTCACAACTTCTTCTTAATTACTCAACCGATGTGATGATTTTGCATACACGTTGTCAGGGGTACAAAGAACATAATATGGTACCTTTCATCCCGAAAAAGTACTGTTCCCGACGGATAGAGATATAACTGACCACGCAGACGAAGTCGTGAGCGGTCGCTAAATACAAATACAAACGTTGTGTCTCGGGAATCGAACCGTTCTCAGAATTGACACCAGCCTCAGAGCAAGCAACCACGTAGGTATACGCCGCTATGTACAGTTTATAATCTGTTCACCACCATCCCGTAATGGCCTGATAACACCCATTCAGCCAGACTGATAATGATAACGCAGATGTGTGTACGCGGGTGATAAAGATTCGAGTGGCGCATCCTGTCATAATAAAATATGCTTTAAATACATAAAGATAACGTTGATTGTCGGATAATGCAGCTTCAAATCTCCGCGTAATTGTGAAGCTGTTAAATAAAGGAACTTAGCTGTTAGTGATCATGATCAAGTATTCACTAGTAATAATATAGTCGGATATTAAGATTTATACGGGAAGTTTGAAGATTGATTATGAGAAAAGAATGGAGATTTATATTCCAAAAAAGAAAAAAACTATTTTACTATTGCACATTGTACCTACCTACTTATAAGTTTTAGAACGATGAATAGAATTGTAATATAAAAAAACATTGTAATTATGCTTCTAAAATCTATCTTACTACCTCAGACCAAATAAAAAAAGTAAGACGGAGTCTTCCGAACGAAGCGGTGAGGCCTATAAAACTACGCCATGGCTGTGTCCATACACAGTTCACGCACACACGTGTAACGAAACTACGCCGTGGCTTTCCATATAAAACCCTGCCGCCCGCCCCCTCGTACGCACACATGTACCATCAAAAACCGGCCTCACTTCATTGTTCACAACGCTCCATCTTTCTTTTTTATTTGATCTGAGCTTACTACTTACGAATGCACTATTGATTGAATACACTTGTCAGATGATAATATGTACGTATACAAAGTGCTGGAGTTGTTATAATAGAAATAACTAGTTTTCTCACATTCCCGAATTTTTTGATCGATTCAACTTCTTATGATGAATTATTTTTAAAAAGATGAGATATATCCTGGCTGCAAGTCTTCCATTGCTACTACAAAATCTGAAAAACACTCTCCTATATACACCAACAACCTCGCAAGAGTAGATTACATTCATCATAAACAACGTTTCTTCTTTTCCGAAAACAGAAAAAAAAAATACTTTTCATTGAAAACTCGATCAGCCGTTCGGACATTTGTATGGAATGATTTTTTCGTCTTTTACAGAAAATTCGTATAACAAACATTGTTGTTTAGTATGTTAGTAATCTACTCTGCGAGGTTGTTGGTGTTATACAAATAACCCTGTAAAACAGAACTCTTATAGGTAGGATTGTTTTGTTTTCTACGCATCCAGGGTTACCAGACGTCAGGATTTGTCCTGACATGTCAGGCATTTTGGTTCCCTGTCAGGATTCCGGCCGGACTTGGAAAATGTCAGGCATATTGGATTATTCACATGATAGAATCAACTAGTACATTTTAGTAAAAAAGTCAACTAACTTTGCAATTAATATTACCATCTTAGCAAAATGTTAGGACTTTTTAGTGGAAATCAGGCTTTTTGTCAGGACTTTTAGATTTACCATCTGGTAACCCTATTCGCACCGGGCATTAATTATAAGCTTTTACGTAAAATAGTTAAATATTTAATAATCGAACGTATGGACATCTGTTATTTCACATGCCCACGTTAGATCGACAACTACAATAATATAATATGACTACTTTCTAAACATCATTAAGAATCAGTAGGAAAGTGCATTCTTTATTTAGGTAACGGTCAACTGGCTATTGCAACAGGAAAAGAATACCAATCAACAGAAGTACAGTTAGCCACGCAAGGCTTCTAAAGTGAACGACTCTCAAGGATCGTAAACGCTTATCAATTTCTTATTGAGTATAATAACCTGTTATGATAATTGTATTCCAGATAAACATAAATTTATTTCATTAGCCAACACCACAAATAAACGAGACACAGATCTGACAAAAAAAAACCAACAAAAGTGTAATCACAGACTCACAATTATAAAACTCCAGACCACATTAAGAAAAACAAAACCAATTCCAACATGCACCATAAAAATATATATCATTTATGAAAACAAGTATTAACTATTTTAGTGCAATTTTAATACCACAACACGGAAGAGAAGACAATAGTATTAATGAGGACAACAGGATTCAGGAAGCCATTAAGCATCAACATATTTATGAAGAGTGGAGTAAGAAAGAATGTCTCTATGTGTATAAGACCTCTGAACAAACTACGTCTATCAAGAAATCTCATCTATACCAGAGAATATTGAAGAAGTTTGGCAGTCCTGCCCCCGTATTACAAGCTCTTAAGACCTGTGTAATTGCTATCAGTGCGTCTTTGTTATACAACGAGAAAGAGACGCTTTGATAGCCATTCAGATCGTAATCGGTTGTAATACGGGGGCTCTCATGAAGTGAAGAGGATTCCTTTAACTTTTAATTACATACATGTAAATTGCTAGGATCAGAAGAGAAGACAGATGGGTTTTCTTAGGATGAAACATTCTACAGAAGAACATGTCAAATTCCAATAAGGTGCCGAAGGTTAGTGACGTACTTGCGGATCCTCTCTTTGGTTCTGATGCGGGAGCGCGGGGGCGTGGTGCCGAGGAGGTCGGCCTCCGCCCCGTCACCCCCGTCCGCCAGCAGGTACCCGGAGGACTGGCGGGGGTGCCGCACCACCACGTCCGACTCGTCGCTGCAACAACACCATGCCAACTGAAGGTAATACGAGGCGACTCCTATAGGGGACCCTCAGGGCCAACCGGCGGCACATGAAGGCAAGTACCGGGTATTTAGTGAATAATCCCCCCTCCCGGGGTCCCATCGATCTACTAGTTGGATGGGACCACGGGAGACGGTCGTAGAGGGAGCCGCAACGTTGAATGTTGCGGTCCCCTCTTGGCGAGTCTCACATACGAATACGAACCCCTTGCTCACCTGCAAGGAGGGTGTGCGTAAATGCATTTTATCTCGATATTAAAAAAATATTCTTCATATGATGGGTAAACTGATTATAACAGTAGTCAATTCATACTTGACGCTTTTCGTTTGGGTTTAAAAATAATATATTAAACAGAAGTCATTTGGATATATTATTATGCATTATTAATTTGTGGAATCCCACATGTCATTCCTCAAGTTGCTATCGTCAGATGAAAAATTCCCAACCTAAAAGCTTTTTAAAAAAAAAATAAAAACCGCCTTCAAAAAACTGAAAACAAAAACAGCTTAAAAATTAAATACCTCTAAAAAGCAAGAAATAATATTCGAATCATTCGTTACACATATCAATATTAATAAAACACGTCTATTGAAGTCGGGTGGGGCTGGAGGACAACTTAATTTTTTTCTTAAAGCCCCACCCGACTTCATTAGACGTGTTTTATTAATATTGATATGTGTAACGAATGATTCGAATATTATTTCTTGCTTTTTAGAGGTATTTAATTTTTAAGCTGTTTTTGTTTTCAGTTTTTTGAAGGCGGTTTTTCTTTTTTTTTTAAAAAGCTTTTTTATTTTCAACTTTTTAGTGGTAGGTATGTAAGCGCAGCGTGTAAATATTTTTTAACTTTATATTATAATATTTTCAATGGTGAAATGCCCAGAACTCAATTTCCAAATTTACGCTGTTTGTTTTTGAGGAGTTCCGTTGTGTCATCGTAGTCCAAGTCTAGTCCAGAACGTTGCATCGCAAACCATGATTTGGTTTGTTTTGGATTGCCATAAACTTACCAAAACCTAAATCACTTTACTTATAGGTACTATTTGATTTTGAAGAGTTCCTTTATGTATCTTCGAAGTTCGAAGTCCAATAACAATGAAATTAAATTGTGACCACTCTTGAAGTATACCCTTTCAAATAAAAAAAGAATCATCTAAATCGGTTCATAAACAAAGAAGTTATGTCCGAAATTCCATAAAAACTCGTGCGATGGCGAGCTAAATAATTGATATTTTTCAGGATTATGAAAAAACTACTAGCCAGATCTCTGTAAAAAATTTATGGGACCACACACGAACTATGTTCTTTGAGTTAAAAAAAGAATTGTACAAATCGGGTAACAACTGACGAAGCTATGTTAAAACATAAATAAAAAAAATAAATAAAAAATACCGTCGACTTGAGAACCTCCTCCTTTTTTTGAAGTCGGTTAAAAAACGATTTTTATGGTCAGTGGGTTGTGTTTTGTGAGAAAAATAACCCATAACATGTTAGATAGAAGACACGCTTTAACGACTTGCGAAAAATACTTTACTAACATTAAAGGATACCGGCGGCATTTGAATAAAGGATATGTATTCTGTCATAAAGGTCAATATAATAACTGAATCACTGTTGATAAGAGTGATATCTGCGTGAATTCCCGCCAGGAGTATCCGATCCGATGATAGGAGCGCTGTCTGTCTAATCTGTGACTCACAAATTCAACCTTCACTAAAATCGAATTTGCATTACTCCATTGTTTATAGACTTGGCAATGGAACGAGTTTTTTGTAAACACAGTGTCTTATGATTATAAGGTTCTGTTAAGTGTTTACTGCACATAGAGGGAGATTACATGATTAGTCTGGCGCCAGTCCACTCCATCTGTCTTGTCTCGTACAAGTTCTGGTTTATCAGTCTTTTGAATGCACAACGGCATAGTGTTTGTTGGCCTTCACCTCACCTGATGTTAAAGTGACGCTAAGGCCGAAAGTTGAAGCGCACTACATCCGAAATCCTCACCACTGAGGAACTGGCTATCTTACCTCTAACTGCCGGAACGCAACAATGTTTAAACAAGATGGTAGTAGCTAGCCAGGCGGACTTGAAATAAGTCCTGCCAACCAAACCAAGTACAAATTGTACCCCTCCTGGGAATCGAACCCGGGACCCCTGCGACTTACACGGGTTAGCGAACCACGAGACTACAGAGGCGGTTAGTCTGGAATAAAATCAAAGTCAATACAGACTGATGTAATGGAGTGGCGCCAGACTGATCATATTGTAATCTCCTTCTTAGAAATCTGATTTCCCCAGTTCTCTCTTCTTAGGAACAGCATCAGATAAAAGAGAGCTATTAATTTTTCAGGTACCTAACTTATGACCCGCACCCTGATTATCTAAAAAGAAACTATTTAGCGACCGGTTGCATTTGACATACATTGCCACTTTTCTTTGGAATGTTTTTGTTTAACCCAAAAAGAAGTAGCAATGGATCACGATCATATCATCTGTGAACTGCAACCAGGGGCCGTACCGGCTAACGAATCGATTATCGAAATGTCTGCTGAGTTTCAACTTAAAACAGAAAAATCAAAGTAAGGAATTTCTTCTTGTACTTTCTGTTGACGTAATTTGGAAGATAACGATGTTCGTGTGACATAATGAATTGGGGTTCGCCATTTTGGCCCAATTGGGGCTCGATTTATCTGTTTTATTTTGAAACCCAGCAGACTTTTCGATAATCGATCCGTTAGCCGGTACGGCCCCAGTAGCTAGGTGGTTTTTAATTAGATAATCAGCCCGCGGATGAAAATAATCGTATAATGAAAGAATCTAGTTGATGCCCCTGACTATATGGGGAAGGGAACGCGCAAACGGAAGTCAAGAGGTGCAAGAGTCAGCAAGGCATATGGATCACGGAAAGTCTGGCAGCGTGTAGTAGACATAATTTTTACACGACGAAGAAGACCGTAGAACATGAAACTACTTATTTTTTATGTATATGTTCTCAAAGGCACATCAAAAAGGTTGTGTGCCAAGGAGTGGGCTTGCAAAATTATACAAACGCAAAATGAGAAAACTGTTTTTTCGGACCATCAAACTGAACAACTTTTACTATGGGATCAACTCTGAAATCGCGAAAAAAAAATCAGCTGCTTCATACATTTTATATTTTCGTTATTAATTTTTGTATGACACGGCTGATTTTTTTTTCGCGATTTCAGAGTTGGTCCCATAGTAAAAGTTGTTCAGTTTGATGGTCCGAAGAAACAATTTTCTCATTTTGCGCTATTTCATTAACACGTTGTATATTCTGTTTATTGGAACAAAATATAAAGACCTACTATATACAAATATTCGTGGTTTGTGATTTTCGTTTCGTTCTTTGTGTGATTTTGGGCTCGATAACGCACTTGACGCAAGAGCAAGACTAAATTAATAAGTTGAACTCGAAAGCGCACTACGTGTGGAATGTGGACGCATGACAAAGCTTTAAACTAAAGATTTTCTCATGTTTGCTACCGATTCAATCTCAATTCCTGAAATAAATTCTCACGTTATCAAAGATCACGTGAACAACAACGAATAATGATAAACAAGCTGAGTGCAAAATCTGTTCTAAATATAGTTACCTGTATTTCATGTTCGCTTCAGCTTCAGACAATCATTTTTAGCAAAACACTGTTTATGAACTCCTCAGTTCTATTTTTAGTATCTGATATACATAGTTTTTTAATTGGGCTGTTTTAGTTTTGATATTGTTTTTACGATTTATACGGATACAGGAGCATATTATTTATTCTTATGACAGGAGTAAAAGTTTTCAAACTCCAAGAAGTTTACTATCTAGCTGGTTCTAAGCTAATCCATAACAGTGCATGATATTGTTATATTGTCATATGTTACTAATGTGTGTAAATCAGAGTGCAGATTCTGAATCATCATGTCAATCATCACCATGAAAAAGTCTTACGTCTTTATAGGAAATTATAGTAAAGTAACAGTAAGTTAAACAGGTACCTACGATATGCCGATATGCTACAGCCTACAACCAATGAGTTAGTTGGTATGGTACTTGTACTATTAGTTATTCTGTGGTATGGTAAGTACTTCTTGTCACTTGTGCTTTCTCCCTTAAATTTTTGGTGTCAGTTCTGATCATATTTAATTAATAAAGTTATTCCACTAACTAAATAAATACTAACAAACTTTACCCCAAAGTAATGTAAAGTGCGTCAATTCGGCATTGACTCTGCGAGTAGAGTAGACGATGTGATGGATTGTGACGTCATAATACATAATAGATGCTTGGACTTGAAAACTGATCGCTTTTTAAGTAACGCCATTAACTGCATGAAATTCAATCAAATCTTTTCACATCAAGCCAAGCACTTGGGTACTTTGGGTAGCCTATAGGAATAATGATTTAAGATAGGAATGTTAAACTTTGTGAAAATGAAATTAACTACTAGTTACTTAGTAAGTACACTAGTATAGTTTTATATTATCTGTGGTACTAACTATAATACTACTTCGATTATGAGGAAGCCTTATAGGACAATATTCTAGGAACTGAAGCCTTTCATAACAGAACTCAATCCATTACCTAGGTAGCATGTATACTAATCTGGTATTTACATGGGTTGACTTGGCAGGCGACTTGCTGGTCGATTTTAGTCAACTAGCGTTTTTGATCCACAATCGCTTGTAAAATCGAATCGCCACATCCAGGGTTGCAAAAAATCATGATTTTTTTATTTTAATCAAAAAAATCAGATTTTTTTAAAAAAATCGTGATTTTTATGATTTATTTGATTTTTATTAGGTTTTACGACCATTACACTAGTTTTTCTTGTGGGCAACATTTCTATTTAGGTAGAATTGATGTACAGTGCTGGAAACACCGCCAAAAAAGTAAAATGTCACATTGAGCAGAAAAAACGATTTGAGTAAATTTAAGTTTCGAGTGTTTATTTGTATATACTTCCGAAAATGAATTATCTGTATCTGTCTGTCTATGCTACTTGCATTGCATGTAATGAATGAAAGTACCTAATCATTATTGTTAAGTATATTTTTACTGACACAAAAATCGAATATTTGATTGTTGGTTTTTATTGCGATTAATAACTTAGCTTACACCTATCGTACTTTGTATTAATATTGTTTTCGAACATTACAGTTCATTAATATGCACTCCCAGCGTTAAATTAATTCCTTTTTCGGATGTTGATTTATATCAGTGATTTTTATTAAAAAAATCATGCTATAAAAATCGTGATTTAAATCATGATTTAAATCAACTTGATTTAAATCATGCAACCCTGGCCACATCACTGAAATAAGGTTTGCAATAAAATTTTAGAAGCGATTGTCGATAAGAAGAGTTAATTAATTCGACCAGCAAATCGCCTACGCCTGCCAGACCTGTGTAAATACCACATTACGTTCTTCTGGTTTTTCATAATATCCATCATGGGGCCACTATGCGCTGGAAATGGGTAAAAATACACCAACAAAACATACGACAATTGACTTCGGTCGTATGGTAGTTAGATACGCCTACAACAAGAGGCGTATAATAGCAGCTACCATAATCCTGCTTCACAATAATTGTCTATCGTCGATCCCGAGATTAAGTGGGACGATGGTAACTGATTACAACAAAAAGCGTATAATAGCACCTACCATAATCGTACAGCACAATAATCGTCTAACATCGGTCCGGCGGTAAAGTGGGACAACGGTCGCTGATTACAACAATAGAGTATAATAACAGCTACCTACCACAATCTTGCACACAATAATGGTCTATCGTCGGTCCGGAGATTAACTGGGGCGATGGTCGCTGATTACAACAATAGGCGATAGCAATAAATTAGCAACATTACTATCATGCAACACAATAATCGTCTAACTATCATTAGGCGATTAAGTGGGATGATGATCGCTGATTACAACAGGAGTATAATAACCTACTACAATCGTGCTGCACAATAATCGTCTATCGTCGGTCCGGCGATTAAGTGGGTGGTATGATGATGACTGATTACAACAGGAGGAGTGTGATAACAGCTACCATAATCGTGCTGCACAATAATCGCCTAACATCGGTCCGGCGGTAAAGTGGGACAACGGTCGCTGATTACAACAATAGGCATATAATAGCAGCTACTACAATCGTGCTGCACAATAATCGTCTATCGTCGAATCGGAGATTAAGTGGGACGATGATCGCTGATCACAACAATAGGCGTATAATAGCAGCTACCATAATTGTGCAGCACAATAATCGTCTATCGTCGGTCCAGAGATTAAGTGGGACGATGATCGCTGATTACAACAATAGGCATATAATAGCAGCTACCACAATCTTGCTGCACAATAATCGTCTATCGTCGAATCAGAGATTAAGTGGGACGATGATCGCTGATTACAACAATAGGCGTATAATAGCAGCTACCACAATCGTGCTGCACAATAATCGTCTATCGTTGAATCAGAGATTAAGTGGGACGATGATCGCAGATTACAACAATAGGCGTATAATAGCAGCTACCATAATCGTGCAGCACAATAATCGTCTATCGTCGGTCCAGAGATTAAGTGGGACGATGATCGCTGATTACAACAATAGGCGTATAATAGCAGCTACCACAATCTTGCTGCACAATAATCGTCTATCGTCGAATCAGAGATTAAGTGGGACGATGATCGCTGATTACAACAATAGGCGTATAATAGCAGCTACCACAATCGTGCTGCACAATAATCGTCTATCGTTGAATCAGAGATTAAGTGGGACGATGATCGCTGATTACAACAATAGGCGTATAATAGCAGCTACCACAATCGTGCTGCACAATAATCGTCTATCGTTGAATCAGAGATTAAGTGGGACGATGATCGCTGATAACAACAATAGGCGTATAATAGCTGTAGCTACCACAATCGTGCTGCACAACAATCGTCTATCGGCGATTGTCCGAAACATTCTGGGATTTTTACAAAGATCCTAAAAAATTCTCGGACGATTGCGAAAATCTATCTTAGATTTCAATTATCCGGTTCTTTACAATCGACCTAGGATTTTTGTAAAGATCCGGCTTATACGATTATCCTACGACATATATAAACCTTCCTCTTGAATCACTCTATCTATTTAAAAAAACCGCATCAAAATCCGTTGTGTAGTTTTAAAGATTTAAGCATACTTAGGGATATATGGACAGATAAAGCGACTTTGTTTTATACTATGTAGTGATTACCAAAGGCAATAAAAGTGTTTTTAAAAGTTGAAATAAATAATTATAATACTTTTTAAATCATTTTCAAAGTTGTTTGCAATAGTACAGAACATAGTAGGAGGAATATAGGCAAAAGACAAGGTCAATGACTTCTTAATTTATGCCATTATTTCTTACAAAAAGCTTTTCTACATACCGACTTGCTATATTTATTTACTCAGTATAAACAGCTGTGATAATTTTAATATCTCCAAGAAATAAACATGTAAATAAACTTGATTGAACCTAAAGTTTTAATTTGATTTAATTTTTAAAGCAAAAAATATAAATTTAAAGTCAAAGTCAAAGTCAAATAAGCTTTATTCAAATAAACTTAATTATTAAGTACTTTTGAATCGTCTATATTTTCCTACCACCCGTTCCAGACTTTTTTTTAAGTTATAACTATCTTGTGTGTCTAATATAAGAGAATTATAATACATCTGGTTACTAACAATAAAATAATAATTGTGTCAGTTTAACTCGTCAACACCTGGAAAACGAGGCACAATAGATTTTCTATTGTAGTCTGGTCGGCGACTGCTCGGGCATTGATAAATTAAAAGGAGTTTAATAGTTGCCGAAACATTAAAAATTAAAATTAGCCATAACTTAACCATGTTTATGGAGGTTTCCTATTTTATTACAACAAAGGTCTGCCAAGTAATCACCCCATAACAACATAATGTTTACTCTTATCACCCTGTCAAGTGGTCTGGTTAAGTGGTGCGTTTAATAACCAGATAACTATGATTAGCATGACAGATAAAATATCTGTGATATTTACTGAATTGTTGGTTTTGCTTTAATGGCTGTCACCATATTAGAAATGCAGGATACTTACAAAAATTTTTTTAGAATAACCGTGAATATTTCAGTCAATTAGCATTGTGAATTTATCATGAATTATTGTTGATGATGATTGAACTTGTGAATAATGGGGTTACATTAATCTGATTGGGCATTTTAACTTCCAAGTTTAATAAAAATGTTTTCTTCATGTAGATGAACTGTACGAGGGTGGTTTGGTAAGTCCATGACTTTGAAAAGAAGAAATACTTTTTTTTCATAATTTATTTTTGTCCTTAAGTCATCTTTACACTACATTTTTTCAAATTCGGTAAAAGATTATTACTTTTGGAAAGAAAAAGCTCAAGCGACTTCTAACTTTTCTTAATGACCCTGTGTCGACCCTCTCGGCGGCACTCATGACATCAAAACTCATCGAATGAAGATGTGAATCCTTCTTATTCTCTAGATTCAACCCCAGTGAGATTTTTTCTCCTACCAAACATGAATAAATGTCTTGATAAATGTCTTGGCGTGCAAAGATTTTCATCAAGTCAAAAGGGGACCCTCATTTCAGTTACCAGTTTTCATGCGATGAAAGAAAAAATTATGGGTTAAAGAGGTAGGAACTTCGTTGGACTGAATATGCAGAGTTACAATAAGATTATGTACAGAAATAAAACAAAATATTCTGAAATAAAATATTTCTTCATTAAAAAGTCATGGACTTATCAATCCACCCTCGTAGAGAACAATTGGTAAAAAGAAATATTGGTTTTATTTCTTTCAAGCATTCTCAATCACAGGTAAATTTTTTTTTTGTGTTCTATTAAAGAGTTCGAGTATGAACTTCAATTCTACAAGAATTTACCATCATCATCAGTAGGTACAACAATATATTTTGTTGGCTACAGAGAAAAGCAGCGTTTTGATATTTTTTTTAACCCTAGAACCGTACCCTGGGGTACAAATGAAAAAAAAAAGATTAAAATCGCTAATAACTCTTTTGCTATAAGACGCTTTATTCTGCTTGTGGGTGTATTTACGAGTAGCAGCAGGCGCGGCGATACCTCCAGTTTTGTTGAAGAATAGACATGGTAGACCACCATGTGGGGTACACCAGCACCCCAGGGTACGATCAACGTAAGTATTTTATTACAAATATTTTTAAGTTATTGATATTTTTAGCGTGTATATATTGTTCTTTTTGGTATGAATATTATGATAGGTGGTATGATAGCCGTATATCAATAATTCTATACAAAAAGTAGCGAGCTCAAGTAGGTTATTTAGATTTTTTCAAGAGGTATTTATTTTGATACTTATTTTCTCCTTTTATTTACTGTATTATTTTTTGTATGATTATTTCACAATGTAATTCATACAAAAACAAAATAGAGAATATTCTTATGAAGATAGAAGAGGAAATGACCTTATTCACCAAAAAAAACAAGCTTTCGATCTCATAAAACATTGCATAGAAAAGAGACTTCAATACCGAATTTTGCCGACGTCCCTAAAAATAAATTATTGAAGATAGATTGGGCAAACAATGACAAGAAGCTGCGACAACCTTTTTAGCTCTGAAATCTGTAAGGTATTATTTATGCCTAAAGTCTGAAGATCGTAAATATCGCATACAATGCACCGAGTGAAAAAAAAATATTTGAAATGACCACAAAAGCAAAATATGCCCATAATTTTTATTAGTTCCTAATTATTCGCCAAAATTGTTATTAGTGAAACTGAAATTAACGTGAAAGAAGCTTATGTATGTTGATTTTTAATAAAAGTTTCTAATCCTTTCGTTAACTGCTTCTTTTTATTGGGGTACACCAGTACCCCAGGGTACCATATGTGTTTCCTAATATGGGTACGGTTCTAGGGTTAATAGGATTACATGAGAACCCTATCATATTGCTTCATCTTCTTTATTTATCTAGGAGCGAGCGATTAGTTTAGAACAACTTAAAATTTATTTCGAAGACAGGCAGAAGTCTTTTGGAGAAAAAATTTCACGAGATACTTACAAATCATCATCATCCAAATTGGAGTTCGACGCGTAGTTCTGATCGACGGCGGCGTCCAATCCGAGACAATTATCATCCTCAATCAACTCCATTTTCACGGAAATCCAAAGTAAACTCCCGCCGTAAATATCACATGACAAACACCGCGTCCAGACAAGAAACTTGATTTTTAATCGCACTCAACATTTATAGCAAATCACAAAAACCATTTTCATAAGCGTATGTAATACTTGCAGTGACCTTTAGAGTCAAAATTTCAAGCTACGCCTCGCACGCATATTAATTCTACCAACAATTATTTCCAGAAAGAAAAATATGTAATACAAAATTATTTTTCGGCGGCCGCTGATCACCAAACAAATCGTACGTACGTACGGTACGGATGCGTGAGCGTGACTGACAGTGACAGTGACAGTGACATGACAGTGAGTGACGTGCGATTTTTTTAAGATTTTTTGGCTTGCATGCAAAGTCCTTTAAGGCTGCATTCCGAATCACACTAAAATCGATGACAGCGCACTAAAATGCGTTCCGAGTCGGTGATTTTGTATGGGTTTGACAGATAACGTGAGCGCTGACATCGATTTTATCGTGATTCGGAATATAGCCTAAGCCATGTCTTGATTACTTCTCGTTTCCTTCATAGCTTGGGGAGGCGAAGACAAAGTGAATTACAGATGGCGCTCAGTCTTTGGAACAATTGTCAGTTTGAGCTTATATTGTCTTGACTGTGTACATTACGTGATTTTACTTTCTTAGATTGTATTTTTTTCGGTTTTGCGGACAAACAATGTATTCTATGCTAACTTTAGCTCATATAAAAGAAAAGCCAAAACAACAGGCAAGAAAGTTTATAGCAACTTACAAAAAATTGCTAACAAGCATTACATTTCTTTAAATTTCGTGTAAGATTTACAAGTAATCTTTTTATTTCAGATTAGAAGCATATGATTTAAATTTTAACAAAGCAACTGAGTGTGAATTTCCGTGTTTATAGTTGCCTGATGATGCCTTCTGTGCAATAGTAATTTCAGGTTTCTGTACTGGAATTTCTGTACCATCCAAAATTACACGAACCGTTTTATCATATTTATTTTATTATTCTAAGTTTCTTGAATGACTCTGGCATATAAAATTCTATTAATTCTCTGTTTGGCCCCAATATTGGGCTTATTCCATATTTGATATACCTATCAAATTCATCCAAGTTATAAATATGTTAGAAACTGCTGAGGTTGAAATATTAAAGAACAAAGCTGTTATAATTCAAATGTTGTTTTATTTTGGCGAAGCTTCATCAAATTCATGAAACATTCCTTTTGATTTATAATGTTTCTCAGGCTCAGCAAAGGAGAAAATCGAGGGAAAAGCATCTTTTTTTTTATATTTTTTTGCCCACTATTTTTTTTGTTACTGGGAAATCGATGAACTCCAATATTTTACAAGTTACATGCATAACAATGCGGCATTTTCTCAGTATAAAATAAAAAGTGCAATACTCCAAGAGATTCCCATATGTTTTGACACTTTCTTTGAGGCGGCCGGGTACCAAAGACCAGACGCCACCTATCGGGATAAAATTGCGCTTTTCCTCCCCTACACAAAGTTTTATTCAAATGCAATCAGTTCAACATCCAGCGTCTTTTGTTGGCGTGCGAACTGTCAGTGGAAGAAAGTGATACCAGTGATAATAGTGCTAGTGAAAATAACGAAACCCGCCGCTTACAAGACTATTTAAAAAGTTCAAAAAACTTGACGTGACGTGACGTGCGTGACACGCAAGAAGGGAGGTAGGCCCTCCGCTGCCTTGAGCGGGATCCCGGCGCGGGCGTCCGCTCCGGGTGCTGTTTCCTGTATTTTCATAGAGCAGCGCTGCGTGTGGCGGATTGCCCGCCGCACGTGGCGCGGGCGGCGAGCACGCTCGCGGGTCCCGCGCGACGGATCACGCGAGCGGGGCTGTTTCATGTATATTCAGGCCCTCCGCTGCCTTGAGCGGGACACGCGCGCGGGGCGACATAGATTAGAGCTTACTCATGCACTGCGCAAGCATCTGTCCGTCAAAAACCAGCAATCTATATTCCCGCGCCGTGTACCCGCGGCGGGATCCCGCTTAAGGCAGCGGACGGCCTCATAGAGCAGCGCTGCGTGTCCGAGCCCGCGACGGGCTATTTGTCTGCGACGGAGCACGGCGCGGGTCCCCGCGACGGGCTGTTTGTCCGCGACGGAGTACGGCGCGGGCCCCCGCGACGGGCTCCCGCACCGTGTACCCGCGCCGGGATCCCGCTCAAGGCAGCGGAGGGCCGTATAAGCTTCTTGGTGACACGAAATGAATGACCATAGATGTAGCAAATCCCTTCGGTATGTCAATCCCAGTCAATCCCTCAGCCTTCTCTATTGTTGTGTAGAACAATAAAGAAGGCTGTGGTCAATCCTCATGGTCAGTCAACGTTAGGGATGTCGAAAGTGAAAAAAAATATCGATATATCGATATTTATAAAAATATCAATATCGGCCTCGATATATCGATATATCGGTCAAATTTTCAGACAACATTTGCAGTTTTAAAATAATAATGTATTTAGTTCACCCTAGCTCAGAAATCTCAATAGAAGTTTTTGACTTTTCGTGAATATCATTTTGTTTTTCAATACACTGAAGTATTTTGGTTTTCTTCTATCTTTAATTCATTTACTATCCAACTTCCATAATTATTATTATTAGTATTTTTTAAGATATAATTTAAAATAAATGGAAAAATTGGAGTTAAATGCCCGTACAAATGTCTCCAGCAGCAGTAGCGCCACCAAGAGTGCCACCCCACCATTCTAGCAAATTTTGAATGATGTGATGCTAATAAATTATATAGATTTTGATACTATTTTCGATATTGGTTATTATCGGCATGTGACGATGCACAGCATCTGTGAGAGTGCGCCGACTTCCAGTCTAGCTACACCCTGTCAAAGTAGTCATATGACTTACCCTTTAAGCAGTTTTCCTGTCAAAAAATCGTAATACAGACTTACTTCCGGTTGGCGCCATTTTTACTTTCACCTGTGGAGTCGTTGAACGAAGTGTCTTCATAGTGTCGTTACTTCTCGTCGAAGCAACATCTATTTTGAAATACTACGAATTTATTTCATGATTTCAAAGCGAAAAGTTTTTACTTATGCTAAGCTTATGCTTTAGTAATAGTAATTAACAGTGTCAGTGAAACAAACGCGTGCTTTGACCTCCCGAAACGCGCAGAGCGTGAGGTCGACGAAGAGTCCCGTCTTCCTGGCCATAGCAGACGTGCCTTAAAACTTCGACGCCGTTTGTATAGCTGTAGCCCGGAGCCTTCCGCTGACGATTTTCGGACGCAAGGTAAAACACAGGAGACTTGGTGAGTCGAACTATGATCTAATACTACTTAATGAACTTGTGACTAAAATAAAAGTGTTACATTTGCTCATTGCTACAAAAGCTGTATTACCGTCGTCTTAGTCGGTTTTGATGAAAATTTTGTCTAGAATGCGGTCAGTTTGCATGCAGTGCCTGCATCAGACGCCAAATCTTCGGCGAAGAGTGAAAACCTCGTAAATCTCATTTTAGTCTAGAACATTTTTTTGCCGTTTTTGACAGAAAACCTCTTATCTCACGACTCTATCCCACTCATATTCCATTTAAACGCGTACAACGCCATCTATTGCATTTTATGAAAACCTTGTCAATGACAGAAGCTTGTCATGAGTGACGAAAAACTCCCTAAAAGTGTTCTAGACAAGAAAGTGGATTTACGAGGTTTTCACTCTTCACCGACGCAATGGTACGCACACCTCAATGCTACCAACGTGGTACCTGTACCGGTGCCTTGGCCCAACTGATTTACAGCTTTTGACCGTCAATTGGATCGCTCGGTGGTCGTTTCTGACACCAGTGACGTTAAATCCAGTCTCTTGAATCCTGATTTTATAATAAAATAATAACTTAGAGCCTAGGGTTTTAGAAAAATTTTGTAATATCGGAAAAATATTCGATACGATTTTGACTCTTAAAAGGCACACCCAGGTTTCGTAGACCTGGAGGTGAACTATTCAACTTGTACGGTTAAAACCGGTTGCCTTTTTCCGGTAATACGCCTGTCAATTTCTCTACTAATAAGAATATTGCTGGTTTGATTAACTAAGTTGAGTCTAAGCTTATTCGTCTTTTCAGATCAGTCTTTAAATTATTTAATTATTATCTGCTTGCCTGCCAATATATTGCTGGTATGATTAAAAAATATTTGAGTCTTTAGTTTATTATTTTCAGTTCAGACTTTAAATTTCTTTGTTAACTTGATAAGAGATTGACTTTTAGCAGCGATTGATTTCGATTTGATCAACCTGTGATTATGTTATGTATGACCTCTTGTAATATCTCAGGTAGCTCATTTTTATTCTATTTTGAAGTGAATATTGTTGACAATATTTTTTTTATTACATGGATGTACGTACAGACCTATGTAAGTTTCACCTACCTCCATATTTTAGAAAACTTATGGCAAGGCTATGTAAATAGTGTGCGGAAATAAGGGCATTATAAATATATCGAAAGCTGCCGGGACAGGCAAGAGCGTATCCTGAGCAAGCGGCTGAACAAAAACCTTCGTGAGGATCTGCGCAAGCTACCTCCGTGGTATAAGTACTTATTCGATGAGAACTAATGAAGTGTGACAGGTCTCCGGATGGAACAGTAGTGCTGCCCATTATATTTTTGCATGGAATCGCTTGAGTCAAAACCTTCATGAAATAAAAGCTTGAGAAGTGAATATCAAAACCTTCATTTGACAGGTTTCCAGTCACACACAGTGGCGTTGCCTTATCAGATGCTTTTTGAAGCCGTTGAGATTAGTTTCCACTGTGTGCTTACATTCTGAATACGAATGGAATGACGAATGACCATTCGATAAGGTAAGGTGACTATCAATCACACTAACATAAGACTAGTGGGGCTGCCTCTGAGCGTATCGGAGGCAGTGGCAGGTTAGCTTCGGTGCTCCGTAGGCCCTTCTCGTAAAACGAGAATGCGCCTGCCATTTACCCCAAGCTTGCGCTCGTCCATCAGACAGCAAGTACTTTTTATAGCTTCGAAACGCTTCGATCGCCCGCTATGTCTCGGCTGATACACAAGCCTATGGAGCGAGGTATCTTGGAGGAAGTGGATCAGTGACAAATCGAAATCGACTTCATCTCACTTGACCAGGTTCCTGACGGAGAGTATTGACACGGATCGATGACCATTTAAACTGACCTATCAGATACAGATTCCTCAGCTCTTTTAAAATAGGCGACTGGATGACGAAGCTTGACCTATGAGGCCCAAGGGACGTTCCTTCTGCTGGTCTGCGACCACCGAGTCCTCTAAATGGCCTGTCTACCGCTTGGCCTATTGTGCGCTCCGAAATATTTCACCTCTTTGGCCAACAGGGTAGCTCAACACCTTCAGAAAAAGGTATGCGAATTACAGTCTACTTGTACTTCTCGCTGGTCAAACAGTGTAATATTAGTATATATTTACTAGATAGATAGTAGTTAGATAGATAGTAGTTAGATAGATAGTAGAGAATAGATACTATATTCTAGATGAGACTATCAGCATTGAAAAATGTAACTGAACCGAACCCAGCCAGAAACTGAAATTTATAAAACTGCATAAGAGAGAACGCACTGCTTATCTTACTGGTGAAGAGTGATAAGTACTCATTACGCGTTGACCACCAAGTTGCCCACGCGTCACCTGCACGCGCTGCTCGCGCAGCACGACCTTACCTACCGTTGTCAGGTCAGGAGTACAACTGCACCACACAGCTGTCACTACAAACGTGTTTGTGTGTTGTGTGCTGGTCGCATGACGCATTGGTATGTTGTCGCTACGGAGGAAATAAATTGGTCAAGGGTACTCTGAATCTCGCAAATTTTATTATTCCCAGTGACTGCACTTTCAACAAACGTAACGCTCGCGTGTTACGAAGAGAATCTTCGAGCAGCCACTACAACATATCGGAACCAGTACAACGCGACTTGATAATAACTACGTAAGAGTACCATCAGGTCGTGAAAAGTTTCCACCCTACTCTAATTCCTTGCAACAGATGCAGCAGACCGCAGTTGGAGTCGGGGACTCAGATTAGCATTGCAACCGCAAAGAGGACAAATTTACAGCGGTAAACCATATCAGGCCCTATCTTTAGATGACGTGACGACTTCTACTTCACCTTGACCGTTGGAACATCTTGATGACAGCAGAATACCTGCCAGATAAGTAGAAAGAGGTAACATACAGGCTGTCTCGGGGCAGCCAAGCGTCTGGACGGCACCTGTTACGATCAGTGGTTAGCACTACGTTTTCGGAGTTCCTCCAGATCGAATTGCCGCAGCCGTATGAGAGTTGGAGAACTGTCTACCACAAGATTGTTAGTATTATGCGGTGCCTTAAACAAGACCCACGTCCTGCTGAAGTCATTGTAGTTCTGAATAGTATAGGTATTTTGATCCCAAAGCCTGTCGCACCACCTGGCACCCATGGCAAGAGTGTATATCTGGTAGTAGTACCGTTTTGCTTCTGTACTTCCATCTACGAGCTCTTTATATTTTCATTTATTATCACAAAACCCACAACACAATCTTACAAACTTAGCTTAATGCAAATAACAGATTTACATTTTGTTGAATACTATGTAAAAAATAAGATTCCGAACTTAGAATCAGTTCTTAGATCAGAGCATTAGACTTCCACCACCTCAAGTTCGAGCTCTACGTTCAGAAAACTGGTGACGGGATGGTGTGACACAAAAAGAGGTTGAATTTTGTAGAGATAATAATTTAGGCCGTAAATATCTTGAAGCTAAAGGCCCATCTAGCTAGATTCTTAGCATACCTGCCTTTTGAAGAGAATTAAGCTTATTGGATGATATTATTACACAAATCCAGAGCATTATTATTAGAAATAACGAATTAACATTTAAATTGTCATGTGTAGTAATGTATATGTATTTTTTTTCTAATGAAACACATTTTAAAAGTAGTAAATACCTCTTCAAAAACAGCGAGCAGAGAATCCACGAGCCACTTGTCTTGGATTTGGGTGGTTTGTTCGCTTCGATACAACATAATCCGAGAGCTGCTTACTTCACATTATTTGAAGCTTCACGCAAGGTTAGTGCCTGCTGCTTCTAACATTAGGCTGGCGGGCGGGTACACAACCTCACTTTTCTAAGTGTATCTACGAGCCACTACAGCGATGCCGGCGACCACATCATCCTGCTCTTGGGTAAAAGACGGACACAGTGTTTAACAGTTAGGTTAAAAATTAAAACATAGTAATATTAATACCTTTCCTGTATTCGGTTGAGTTGAGTTATAAGTTTCAGAGACTCACAGGCGTAGGCGATGAGGCGAACGCAATAAAGCTTTATTTATTATCAGTGTTAGAAGCGTGTGCCCCGACCCGAGCCACCTCATGAACTGTAAGTAATCTACAACTAAATTAAACCATGTGAAAGATGCAGTTATAACCGTAGCTGCAGTTTCCTTGGGTTTGGCCGTTGCCCCCCTAAATTAGTACAATAATATTGTTTTTACAACTAATAGCCTTCATAGAGACGACAAGATTGCTGCTCGAATTGATTAGCAATAACTTTTAATAATTTATTAATCTAGAGCTAGCTTTTAATAGTGGGTTATGTTAATAACTCTGATACAGAGTAACACATGTTATATCAATATTTCAATGAATTGAAATGTGTTTTGAGTTATCTCAAGTTAATCATGCCTTCAACAGCATCACATAGCGTCGTTTGGAGTCACCAGGAGTTAATAAACACGTCTCTCACAGATGCTGTGCATCGTCACATGCCGATAATAGTGCAAGTTTTACACAACAATAAAACTTGTATTATTGAGCAGAGACGATGCACAGCATCCCATTAAGGTCTCCTGCACGCGTAGCATGACCACCTCGAGAAAAGATCCGACTCACAGAACAATGGCTTGTCTACACCGAAATGTCACTTTTGTCGGGTTAAGATCGAGATACTGGCAGCGCGAGCATGACAACTAGTAGACTCGTATTGTTCTTTGTCGTAGCCTAATGTCAAAAGTCGACAAACGCGAGCACGACGGCTACCATAGAGTTTATTATTATACTAGACGGCCACTTTTCTCTTCAACTGACATTAATTTGACATTTGAATCGGAGATACTTGTCTCCACCCTTTGAGTAGTCGAGAAGGTCGAGAAAGAGTTCACAGACTAATAAGAAGATTCGAAAGAGTTTTCTACGTATTTTATTTTATGTGAATCTAAATTTTGCAATAAAAATAAATCTAAATTGTCCGTGCTTATATTTTATTAAGGTAAAATGAGAAGTTACAGCACAAACAACAAAACAGCTGTCCGGAAACGAAAAAAATATAAATATAGTATTGATTTAATTTTTTTAATTAAAAAAAATATAAAAAACAAAGGAAATTAAATAAACAAGTATAAAAAAATATACAATAAATGATTCTAAATAATTTATAGCTTATTATTTAATAACTTATATTGTTTCCTAATATTACCACACTTTTTTCCCAAATATAGTTTTTTTACTTTTACTTAAATTAAAATTATTTTCATAGGTACGTTGATTTCAATATTTCGTACCTAATTTTCTCGTCATTTTACACAGACTACTAAATTAACAAGTTCGTCTGTGTTATCTTTTCAAAATACTCTCAATAAAAGAAAGGCAAACGAATTTATATTCATACAGCTATATTTAATTAGTTTTAAGAGTTTTGCATTGTGAAATCTATAGAAAGGAACGGTGCTTTATGAGAAATAAAGTAATTATTTACTATTGGCAATATTATTCTTCTCGAGCTCGAGAGAGCTTGTCTACAGAGAGAACGCTTTCTTGAGTGCCCCTTTACCTTAGAACTTATAAAAAAAATAGAATTATGTTTAAACTAAATTGTTTCGGATCATTTTAGATAATTTTGACATTTATTGGTGTTGAAATAAGAAGATTACCTTTAAAATTAACTTTTTTTATTAAAAGACATTAAAAGGTACCGAAATTCTGAGAACGAGTCCCACTGTCTGTCAAACTGTGCTCAGCAAATCGAGAAGATCGAGACGACTAGTCTTCGTAGACAAGAGTCCCGTTTGCTCATGCTACGCGTGCTGGTGAGAGACTTCTATGTGGACACTTCGTTCAATGACTCCACAGGTGAAAGTAAAAATGGCACCAACCGGAATTAAGTCTGTTTTACGATTTTTTGACAGGAAAACTGCTTAAAGGGTAAGTCATATGACTACTTTGACAGGATGTAGCTAGACTGGAAGTCGGCGCACTCTCACAGATGCTGTGCATTGTCTCTGCTCAATAATACAAGTTTTATTGTTGTGTAAGGCAGCCATTACATGGTCATGCAAGCGTCAGTCAAATTCCATCTGTCATGAATTACGCTTGACTGATGGAAAGAACAAATTACATCATGCAACCATCAGTCACTACATTACACGGTAGGTTAATCGTCAGTCATAGCCCGTGACTGTGGTTAAACTGACAGCAAAACCTACCGTGTAATGGGTGCCTAAACTTGCACAATTTTTTGTATCGATGTTATTCAACAATATATCGGATCAAAATATATCGGCTAAAAATATCGAGATATCGAACAAAAAATATCGATACATAGTCAACGTCAACGTCATTTTGTTTTTCTTGTGATTTTCAGCGCAGCGGGAAACTACGAAGAGAATTTTGATAACTTTGTTATTTCACATCCGAAGGCACATGCGCGAACTTATCCCCACTCCGTCGAAAAATTGTCATGATTCGTGCCACTGACTGTACAAACAATCCAATTCATATAACAACAATTGAAGTGACTAATTTCAGAGAACTTGCGGTACATAACGACGTAAAGTAAGTAGGTTCCAACTTCACTTGAGAAAGTTGATTCTCACAAGTAAAGTTGCAGCGGATAACTTTATACTGTAACTAGCTTTTGCCCGCGACTTCGTTCGCGTGATTAAGATAGTTTTGCATTTATTTTGAAAGTCATGGATTGCCAATATACCTAGGTATTTATCTTTAGACCTCATTTCACACATTTAAATATCATTAAAATTCATGTACAAACTGGAACACTCTGTAGCACCCTGTATAACGGGAATTTTCCAAAACCCTTTTCGTAGTTCTCACATACAGTTGTGGCCACATAATTAAGAACGATTTTTAGTTTCAATAAATTTCCATTACGCATAATGGACTTTGCATCACCATTTGGGGCTTGAAGAACGAAAAAATAACCTTGAATGACGTCAAAGATATTTTACTTTTCTTTCATTAGGGTGACAACAATGTTGTCAATTCGTAGGACAGTCAGTAGAAATAAGTACTTAATTTACTAAGGTAAAAAAATTATTTACAATAAATATATCTAATAGGGTCAGTATGGATGTCGGCATCTTGGACATCAATTTAAAAACGATTAAAAAGAGTAATAGCCCTAGGTGTGGGTGAATTACGAGCATGCTGCGTGTGTACAGCAGGAGGTATAGCCCCGTAGCCGTAATACATTTAAATTACGAAAAAAGTTACCGTTCGCCGTTGTGATATAGTTATTTATTACGAAATTGCTAGGGTTGGAGGTGGCGGTCCACAAGACGGACGCCATCATATTTTATGGTCCCAGGAGAGGGCCTCCTGCTGGGGCCAATATTGTGGTGGGGGAGATGCGGATCCCTTTGAAGCCCCACATTAAATACCTGGGACTCATCTTGGACGGGCGCTGGCGCTTTACGGAACACTTCCGTCAGCTGGCGCCCAGACTAGAGCGGGTGGCGACGGCATTAGGGCGGGTTTTGCCGAACATTGGCGGCGCGAATGTCAGCTGTCGCAAGCTGTTTGCAGGGGTGGTGCGCAGCATGGCCCTATATGGGGCACCAGTGTGGGCGGACGCTCTAAACGAGGAGAACTGCCGCCTCCTGAGAAGACCGCAACGGGCTATAGCCACCCGCATTATACGCGGCTATAAGACGGTCTCCGGTACGGCGGCATGTTTACTCGCAGGTACACCCCCGTGGGAGCTGGAGGCACGGGTCCTCAGCAGGGTGTACCTGAACAAGAGGGAAGCAGGCAGGCAAGGGACACGATTGGCCCCGGCTGAGGTTGCTGCGATCAGACGGCAGGCGGAGGAGCAGCTACTGGTGGAGTGGCGCCTCCAGCTGGAGACTCCGCCGGCGGGCGTGCGGACGGTGGATGCGGTGCGTCCGCTCTTGGTGGACTGGATGGAGCGGCGTCATGGAACGCTGACGTTCAGATTGGTGCAGATTCTTACCGGGCACGGATGCTTTGGTAAGTTTCTGCACCTAATACAACGGGAGACAACGCCGGAATGCCACGAGTGCGACGAGGCGCTGGACACCGCACAGCACACACTAGAGGTGTGTCCTGCGTGGTCGGTGCAACGTCGGGAACTCGTGGCGGTGGTAGGGCCAGATCTCTCGCTACCTGGCATCGTTAGCCGGATGCTGGACAGTGACAGATGCTGGCAAGCGGCAGTCTCTTTTTGCGAAGATGTGATCCTCCAAAAAGAGACAGCGGAGAGGGCGCGTGAAGAGGACGCTCAGGCGGCCCTCATCCGCCGCAGACGGTTGGGGAGAAGAAGGCAACAATACGACCGCCGCATTCCATAGTGTAACTGGCCGGCGATGGAGCGTTCTGTCGTCGGCATTGCACAGTGCACGCCGTCTGGGGGGACGATCACACTTGCTCGGTCGTCTCCCGCCGTGTAGGGGCCCGGAAAGCCAGGCCACCCGTTTGGTCAAAGGGGTGACTGTCACCACATCCCCCGTGACTGATTGACGGAGAGAGAGAGCAAGTAGTGAGGGGTTTAGCTGGTAGTGGTGCCTGCTCTCGATCGTCCCATCTGGTCAGCCGACCTTAGTGGGTAACCTTATGGGGAGATCGAGAGTAGGCTCTCTCCCTCTCCCCTCACCGGGGAGAGGTTAGAACCCCCCGGACGCGAATTTACAAAGGCTATACTATTTCAGTCACGAGTCAGACTCTAATGGTTGAGCTTTTGTTTATGCATATTACTCAACAATACCTAAACTATTTCAGTAAAAAGAATGACTCAAATGGATTAGCTTTTGCGTTGATATTTTCAAAGAAAATGCACGGACAAAACCTAGTACTGTACAAGCAAACACGTCGTATAAATGAAGGGTTATGAGTACATAACCCTTCATTTATACTTCATTAAAAGTAAGTAGTAACTTACTTTTAAAGTTTTATATTGGTTATTAACTAACTCTGTTATCGTTCTTATATACAAAGTACATCTGATGATTAAGTCGTTTAACTAGTCTAATTACAACCTCGAATAAACGTTTTTTCAACTCAATTAAGTAACAGTAATATAAAGGTAAGTCGTAAGAAAGTTTCAGTCGTAAAAAGGTTTTTTTTAAGACAATATCATCAAAATAGGGACATTATTATAACATCTAAACGACTTGTTGGTCTTACGTTTTTAAAAAACCTTAATATAATGATTATATAGTGGAATTATGGATGACTTCAATGACTTCAATAAAGATATAAGTCTAACTATTCAATATACCTTTTATTCAACAGTTGGTTTTGTTAACGTAAAACAAAAACTTTGTCAATACATACAGTTTCGGTTCATCATCCCGTTATATGTCTTTCATATATAACAACATATTTTATAAATGTCCTATTAAGAATGTAATAAAACAAAATTATAATTATTTATTTTTATTAAAGCAAAACAAATAGCAATGGCGCTCGATCGCATATTACAGACAAATAATAGTCTATTGATGTGATGACTTGTACAACAATGGCTGACCTTAAATATTTAAACCCTTTAAATGTATTGTTATAAATTGACGAAATTTCAGATATCTTTGGGCGCTACAGTAAAAAACGAAATATCATCACATACAATACCCAATAAAGTGACATTCCCATAGAAATATAGACGTCAATTCGAATTTATCAGCTGCACAATCAATATAGATTCAATATTAATTTCAATAATATGTAAACCTTGTTTCATTTCTTTGTGCAATGAGGATCAGTAACGATTTTTGTTTAGTGGCTTATCAGACAGCTTATGCCACCACATAATTAACTGTGAAGAAATTTTTACGATAAGATATACGTGTTAAAACGTGCAAAAACACTGTTATTTTGGGGGTCCTTATGACGTCATCGAGACGTACGCGAACCTTATGTCGTACTTGATAAAGCACATATTGCATTGAGCTTGGCATTTCCTTCAAAACCCTTTTAACTCAACCATTTCTAAACGGATGAAAGTTTGTTGGTTTGGATGTTTGTTCCTCAATCACGCAAAAACTACTAAACGGATTTGGTTGAAATTTGGCACACAGTTAGTACATAGTCTAGATTTAAACATAGGATACTTTTTATCCCGATATTCTCACGGAAACGGGAACCACGCGGGTTAAACCGCGGGCGGCCGCTAGTGTTTTTTTATATTATACCAATAAAACTATGTTACACAAGGAATAGAAACGAAATTGTGAACCGAAAGGATAAAATCGTTTTATAAAGAAAATTTCAAAACATTAATGCGCCTTTAAAGTAAAGCGTGTTACAATAAAACACTAGCTTTTGCCCGCGATTTCATTCGCGTGGTTAAGATTGATTCTGATGTGCATTTATTTTGAAAGTCACGGATTAACAACCAAGGCATTTAGCAGTACTTAGACCTAATTTCACACATTTAAATTTTCCCATAAAAATTCATGTACAAACTGGAACACTCTGTAGCATCCTGTATAACGGCAATTTTCCAAAACCCTTTCTTAGTGGTCACTTACACCATGAAAGGTCTATCTACCCTCCAAAAATGGTGTCTCTACCTTCATATCAGCCGTTAGGGCTCTACGCTTATCCCAACAATGAATCAGTGAATGAATCAGTCAATCAATTTAGAGTTTTATTACCATTATGCGACCTAGGTATTATGAAATGCGCCCCTTTCGCCTTTTATAACCGTTTACTTTATATCTATACATACCTACGACTAACCTAATAAGTTGCGTGTAAAACGTTACCTATCTCAATAATACTTTATTTTGCCACTCAAATAGATAAGCTTTTGTCGAGAATGATATAAATATAAAGTACGAACGATCAATACTTAGTCGAGTCACAGATAATAACAGATACCTCATCCCAAACAAAGAATGAATCCCAAGTCCTGCTAATCGCCTTACGACGACACGTGCCATACGTGTCGTCGTAAGGCGATTAGCAGGGCTCAAGAATCTTGTATTCATATTCTTTGGCAGGGCTACTAAAAATGTTTTTCTTATAAAACGCTAGGTGGCGTCGCACGCAGCACACTTAGCACAGATAGATAGCAATAAACTTTACCAAACTTTCCAAACAGACGTTAAAATCTTGGAAACGCAAAAAGCAAAACAATCTTATTAGTACAAATTATTGCCGATAGGTGTCACTCATTTTTTTTTATTTGTATAAAAACCCTTTATTTCACTGTTTCACTACAATTTTGCATTTGGTGATTTAAGAAAGATTTTTTTTTACTAAGAAAGAGAGTGAGACTTTTGCTTGTATTAGGTACCTTCAATAGAAGTCATTTCCGTCGCTGCATCTAAAATATCGGGCAGAGTCAAATCTTCACATTCACCGCTATCAGACATTTTAAAGCAAGAATAAAAACAGTACAACAAACAGTTAAAAATGGAATTCAAAACTTTTCTGTAAATGGCGCACCCCGCACCACAGACCGTATTATACTAGAGCCCATACGTTAGTACTACATAGTATTGTTTTATGGTCTGTGGTTAGTACTATTATTTTATTAAAATTAAAAAGTAAAAGTGTGCTATAAAAATAAAAAAGTTATTTTATGATGCAGAATGTTGAACTGTGATGGCTTTTTACACGACTGCCCAAAGCAAAGAGAGTGTTATGTGTTCAGGGTTCATGTATGTTTGTGGGTATGTGAGTTTTTTACACGACTGCCCAAAGCAAAAAGAGTGTTATGTGTTCAGGATTCATGTATGTTTGTGGGTATGTGAGTTTCTTTATTTCACCATAACTTCTAAATGCCTGAACTGATTTGGATAAATGGGATATCGTTAGAATCCTTACAACATTCCGAGTGACACTGGCTATATTTTTTTTAGAAAAAATCAATATGGCGACTGTACGACGCCATTTTCAAATGTGAAAAAAAAAATTCTTCTTCTATTATTACAATATGGGCATCAAATGAAAGGCCTTGATGAGCACATTCCAAAACTATATAATATGTCACTAAAATGTGTGAAATAAAAATAAATAAATTAAAAAAATATTAAAAACACGACTGCCCTGCCAAAACGAACTAAAAAGTTAAACAACAAGTGTCATTGCAGTCGGGGGACCTCTTTGATCAAAAATTGTTCCATGATAAGGTCCCCCGACTGCAATGACACTTGTTGTTTAACTTTTTAGTTCGTTTTGGCAGGGCAGTCGTGTTTTTAATATTTTTTTAATTCATTTATTTTTTTATTCATGAACAAAAGTACGTGTTTATACTATCTTTTTTGAATCCATATGGAACTTTACGTTGTGTGTGAAGATAATAGTTATTTATGCAACTGTACTATAATGAGGGGTGTTAAAACACGAATGTGGGTTTATAATAGTATCACATGAGTGTTTTAATACCTAATTAAGTACAGTTGCATACAAGATCTTATTTACACCCATTTTTATATTTTTTGTATTTTTATTTGGAAAACCAACAATATTTTAATACATATGGATTAAAAACACCCATGATATTTATCTACACCCATGATATGTATACTCTACAAAGGGTTTTGACTTTGACTTTGTCTTTGACTTTACTCCTCATCATGATATCTTCCGAAAGTGTGTTATAATGTTGTACTGATAACCTAACCTCTCGCTCGGATATCGTAATGTTGGCAGTAAGATAACCGTTTCAGAACCCTTTACAGAGGATTTAAGGCATGGGTGTAGATAAAAATAATTATCTGCCTTTTGTATTTTACATTAGAGGAAAAAGTATTTTATTTTTATTTGTAAACTCTCAACAAGTGTTGAGTAATGAATAGGTATGTAATAACCTGTTTCTTTCGTAATAAATGTTCGTTTGTAGATTCGTTTCTTTTTGTCAATCAAATACAGAAAAAAACGAGTATTTTAATTATTTTAATAATTTAATTCGCGATAAACAAGGCAGTGAGACTCTACTCGACTAGGACAAAAGCTTTATTATTTGTAGTATTTGAGTGAATATGTATAATACCGTACTAGGTTTTGTCCGTGCATTTTCTTTGAAAATATCAACGCAAAAGCTAATCCATTTGAGTCATTTTTTTTACTGAAATAGTTTAGGTATTGTTGAGTAATATGCATAAACAAAAGCTCAACCATTAGAGTCTGACTCGTGACTGAAATAGTATAGCCTTTGTAAATTCGCCCCCCGGACCCCCCGTCGAGCCTACTACCGGCTCGAGGTGGGACCCGGGGGCGGCGAGAGACAGACCAGGAGTGGCTTCCTGCTAACTGACCGAGCCCAGCATGCCAAGCATACGTAAAGATTGTATTTGCCCTCACTATAAAAAAAAAAAAAAAAGGTATAGGTAGGTAGTAGGTACGTGTCATTTTCAATGCTAATCTGAACTAGGTTTATTGATGTAGGTACAGCTAGTACCTATGTAATTTACGAATAACTCATCTAATAAAATACCTACCTAAAATCAATTTTAAAAACAAATACCAACAGATGACAGGTGTCAAACTTAAAACAGCAATTTTTACGACTTTTAAACGATTATTACACAAAATAAAAAAATATAAAAGATTAAGAGGGGATGGAAATGAAATACAATGGAACTGAAACGGAAAAAAAATTAATCTAACCTATACGTGTGGGGTGTCTATAGATAGGTCTTTAAAAATGACATTGAGGTTTCTAGAAGTAGTAAAAATATGTTTTAGACCTTTATAAACACTATCTACGAAAATTGGTTTGAATGAGATATAATTAGTAGTTTTAGGAGATATAGCACATTTTCCAAAACCGCAAATATAACTTTGTCGTTTATACAAACACTATAAAAAACAAAGTTATTTTTGCAGATTAAAATGATAGTGGTATTAAATAAGGTATGGTATTAAATAAGGTATTGTATATGGTAACTACGGAACCCTACTGCGCGTGGCCCGACACGCACTTGGCCGGTTTTTTTTTTTAATTCAAAAAAGCAAATCACAGAGTTATTATGCCCTTATACACTTAGTTTTTTCGTTGCGCCAACTGTCTATCTAGACGAACGGCGGCTTTTTTTTCACCAACATAAAAAGCGTTGACTGACTGTATACTCTTTAGGCTGTGGTACTACTGTGTCGGAGCAAAGCGTCATGCGATTACACTGTCCTAAGTGCTTCCGATTTAGCATCCTTCGGAGACCATTTCCTATCCTAACTAGGATCCTACCTTCCTGAATGCAATTACACTTCTCTGAATTAAGGAGCGACTTCATTCCGGATCCTTAATTCAGGATGATCTAATAAGCTCTTTAAATACGTTTCAAAAAACCCTAGGCTAGGTAGGTACAGTCAACGCCACATCAGACTATACATGCTGACTTTAAGGCAATTTGCTTTCTTACGAAATCAAATGTCATTAATAATTAACTTTATTTCGAAAGTAGATAAGTAAGTATTTCGAAAGTAATAAGTAACCTAATCTATAAATTTTTATTTCAATAAATAACTAGTTGGGTGAAGATAGTTTAGCACACTTTAAAACAAGTAAATATCTAAGAATAAACGGATACTAGGTAAATACTAACTAAAAGTAGATAAGCACTTCCTACGTTTCGATGTCGTTTGGAACTTTTGTAAGTGTGAAAAAGTTCGGATCTTTTTTATTTTGCCCATTGCGATGCAATATGCCTTCATTTTGGTTAAATATTATTGGGTGTTCTAACGGGTCTCTAGACGCACACTATAGGAGCGGTAAATAATAGTCCGACAACCGGTTAATAGAACGTTTCTTTATTGACTGAATCATATACAAAGATTAAAATAGATTGCTAATATGGATAGCTACATAAAAACATATTGCATAGGTATATGAAAGTGTAATAGGAACTCCTACAGTACTTCCCCCTTTACAAAAATCAAAATCACAAAAAATATACTGTCAATTTAGGCACTATTTACAAAATGACATAAAAATAGAATTATGTAAAAAAAAAATTACTTGTAAACAAAATTATTATGATTTGATTACGTTCAAGTATTTTAAAACAGTTATAAAGTTTATAAAAAAGTTACCTAGTTACAGATTATAAATAACAAAAGTGTTGTATATTAAGATCATAAAACAAAATTGAAAAATCTTTACAATAAAGAGTAAAAAATGTATAATATGTTACACAATTGTATAGTTATTTTTTTAAACTGTATATAATAAAAAAAAAATAGATTATGGACTTACCAAAAATAATATTTCTTATTGCACTTAAGGATACAGTTCTTATTGCACTAATAGTAGGGGATACATTGCTTATGGGCACTTTTATAGATAACATAATAAGTTTTTTTTTATTCACTTACTGTTTCACTATTCAAAAAAATTACCATAACACTGATATAGTTAGTTACTTTTTTTACATAATCACTTGCGTATGCGTAGCACAGTTATTGGAACTAGGCTCCAGGCGTCTTTGTGGCGGGGGCCCTCCGACCATAGGCAATTCTATAAGTTGTCTCCTCATGTATCTTGCATAATTTTGTTTGGTATGTTTCCAAAACATATATGCCAAAAATAATATAATGACTCCGGCGATGAACAATAAATACATTTCGAGTCTCTCTCTTTCCGAAGTTATGTCGGCTGTGGAAACTGCGGCGGCACTATTTCCAGCACCATTTTGTGCAATAATCACATTTTCTTCCGTTATTTTGCTCTGCGGTTTTCCCATTTTTTATATTGTAACTGAAGTATCGATAGTTATTATGACACGTTATGACACTGCGAAGCGAACCAAAGGTTTAATTATTCGTCCCGATCTAGTAACTTTCGGTGCATTGTTGACATTAGTATCTTCCTTAGGGATCAGCCGGCGTCTCTGGCAACGATGCCTTATCCGTCGTGCATTCTCCGGTATCGAGCATTATGTGCCGGTTTAAGTCGATCTATACTAATGATTTTCACTGACTCGCCTTGTTGAATTTTAAAATATTTGTCTGTACGATCAATTACCGTGAACGGCCCTGAATAAGGTGGCGTTAAGGGTTTTGTAACTGAGTCGCGTCTTACGAAAACATAGTTGCAATCTTTTAGTTCGGGATGTACAAATATTTTCTTTTGATGTAAACATCGTTTAGGCACAGCTGACAAGTTTGATATTTTTTTTCTTAAGTTTTGTAAAAAGTTATCATTTTCGGAGATTTCTTGCGTTGTCGGCTGGAAGAAATCACCCGGTAGTCTTATAACTTCACCATAAACCATTTCGGCTGCACTTATCTGTGTATCACTCCTTAAACTCGTCCGTAATCCTAATAAAACGGTTGGTAATTCGGTTATCCATTGTTCTGTTTTTCCTCTGCACATCAAGGCTGTTTTAAGAGAACGGTGCCATCGCTCTACGAGTCCGTTGGCTTGAGGGTGGTGTCGTATATGAATATATATAAGGGTGCACGAATGTATTAAGTAAGTCAGTAATAAACTAATCTCATCATAAAACGGTTGTCTCATTGTTTATTACTCGATATGGCGACCCTGCCGGCCACAATAATGTGAACACGTGCGTTGCGCAAGCGCCCGGCGCGCTGCGCCGTGGCTGCTGTGGATGGCTGCGAGCCACCACATAAAATAAAAATAAATTATGAAAAGACATTTTAAATAAGTAATTCAAAGTTAGAAGTGAACTTAAGTCTATTTAAAAAAAAATCAAATCCATTCTCTACGTGTGTTGTGTACTTAAATTATGAAGATGTATCTGATACGAAAAAGAGCTCGATGCTTCGAGCTTGGATTTCAGCATGCAGCCGGGAGATGTTCGTTTCCTGGAGGTGAAAGAAACAAAAATGAGATGAAAACAGTCATCACAGTGACCATGTAGCTGTAGCTACGAGGAAAATAAAGAAAACTATCTAGTGTAGTGAGCCAGTGAGTAACACCTGTGAATCGTTAAAGGACAAAATTATAAATAGAAGAATTTTGCTTTTCTTCATTGTATTAAAGTAGAGTAACTTGATTTCCTATTTGTAATCTAATAATGTGTTTGTATGTCAGTAACTAACTAAATAAGTAGATTAATTAATATTTTGACACACAGTATGCACCTAGCATAATATGATAATGATTGTATGTGACTTTGATTTTTTAAGACATTCTACTGTAATAATTTTGTTTTTTTATAAGGTGTTAAAAGCAATTTGGTATCTTGTAATACTATTATAACAAGTAAGACGATATTCTTTTACTTATGTTCAGTAATATTTATGTTTTATTAACTCTAAATCCTAATTAAGTAAGTATACATTTGTCGTTTCTCGAGAAATATAAGACGATATTATGGATTCATTTTGTATTTATACAAATACGATTAAGATAAATCATTATTTCTGAAAAAAAAAATGAGGTCAGAGGTCATAAGATTCGTGTTGTCTTGTGCAATTATGAAATTCATTTTCAATCAAACAATAACAATATAATACATCTTAAGAACAATAAAAAAATATACCTTTTGTTTATTTGGACGAAGTCATGTGCATTGTTTTAATTTTATAAGACGTTGATTGTTATATCAAATGAATTGATTTTGCAAACCGATGCAACTTAGGCAGTGTGTGTCAATGAATTTTGTTGGCAATGTGATGAATGGAAAACGAATATTTACGTAAAGAGTTATGCTATACTTAGCAAACAGTTCTCGAAAGATTCTTGAAATGGGGAGGGCCTACCCTAGTTTCAGAAATATTAAGAAAACCAAGCAATTTTTAAAAGGAAAAGTGAGAATAAATATAATTATGAGATGAATAAGCAATAGAATAAATGACATGGATTTTTTTTATACAAATAATAATGCTTATGAATGATTAGTGGAAATGTTATTGAGATAATTTTTGATATAAAGTTTAAAATAAACAACGTTAGACCCGAGCGGATGTCGTTGATTTATTTACTAATGTAAGCGATAATAAAGATAATATACTATGTGAAATGTATTGTAAAAAAACTGGGATATATTTTGAATACCAGAAGATAATTTTGTTTAATGAAACGAATGGAGTACGTATACTAATTATTAACTGGGATATTTTCTTTAATACCAGAAGATATTTTTGTATTACCTAAATGGATTAACAGAACTTAGATAGGTAAATGGATTTTTGAGATATAATTTTTGTTGTTAAATAAATGAAATGTAGTAAAAACAACTGGGATATACATTTTTCCAGAATATATTTTTTTATTATCTGAATGGGTTGATAAATAAATGAGTTGATTGATAAATAGATTGTTAAGATAGCAAAACTGAATGTTTTTATAAAATAATTTATGTAAGTTTGATTTATATGTCATGAAATCATAGTTTAATTTTTTTATGACAAATAACTGGGAAAGATTTTTTTACCAGAAGATGTTTTTTATTAACTGAAGGAGTTAATAGATAGATAAATAGATTTTTCATATAAAAAATCTGAATGTTTGTAAGAAGTTAGATATGTAATACAAAGTTATGTTTTGTAGAAAAAAACGTTTTTATGAAATTAGTTACTTGTAGAAAGAGAGAAAAAGAAAGTAGTTGCTTGTAGTTTTTTATCATAATGTTTACTGTCATTTTTGTCTTTAAATTTTAAGTTTTATAGTTGAAATAAGTTTAACTACAGGCACCTGTATACTACCTTATATAATTTTGTCTTTCTGTAGTTAAGAAAAAATATATTTAAAAATGCACATATTCAAGATTTTGTAATTTTTACTTATAGATCGAACTCTTTTTTTCCTGTTTTTTTTTCTTTGCACCCCGGTGGTGTCGTATATGAATATATATAAGGGTGCACGAATGTATTAAGTAAGTCAGTAATAAACTAATCTCATCATAAAACGGTTGTCTCATTGTTTATTACTCGATATGGCGACCCTGCCGGCCACAATAATGTGAACACGTGCGTTGCGCAAGCGCCCGGCGCGCTGCGCCGTGGCTGCTGTGGATGGCTGCGAGCCACCACATAAAATAAAAATAAATTATGAAAAGACATTTTAAATAAGTAATTCAACGTTAGAAGTGAACTTAAGTCTATTTAAAAAAAAATCAAATCCATTCTCTACGTGTGTTGTGTACTTAAATTATGAAGATGTATCTGATACGAAAAAGAGCTCGATGCTTCGAGCTTGGATTTCAGCATGCAGCCGGGAGATGTTCGTTTCCTGGAGGTGAAAGAAACAAAAATGAGATGAAAACAGTCATCACAGTGACCATGTAGCTGTAGCTACGAGGAAAATAAAGAAAACTATCTAGTGTAGTGAGCCAGTGAGTAACACCTGTGAATCGTTAAAGGACAAAATTATAAATAGAAGAATTTTGCTTTTCTTCATTGTATTAAAGTAGAGTAACTTGATTTCCTATTTGTAATCTAATAATGTGTTTGTATGTCAGTAACTAACTAAATAAGTAGATTAATTAATATTTTGACACACAGTATGCACCTAGCATAATATGATAATGATTGTATGTGACTTTGATTTTTTAAGACATTCTACTGTAATAATTTTGTTTTTTTATAAGGTGTTAAAAGCAATTTGGTATCTTGTAATACTATTATAACAAGTAAGACGATATTCTTTTACTTATGTTCAGTAATATTTATGTTTTATTAACTCTAAATCCTAATTAAGTAAGTATACATTTGTCGTTTCTCGAGAAATATAAGACGATATTATGGATTCATTTTGTATTTATACAAATACGATTAAGATAAATCATTATTTCTGAAAAAAAAAATGAGGTCAGAGGTCATAAGATTCGTGTTGTCTTGTGCAATTATGAAATTCATTTTCAATCAAACAATAACAATATAATACATCTTAAGAACAATAAAAAAATATACCTTTTGTTTATTTGGACGAAGTCATGTGCATTGTTTTAATTTTATAAGACGTTGATTGTTATATCAAATGAATTGATTTTGCAAACCGATGCAACTTAGGCAGTGTGTGTCAATGAATTTTGTTGGCAATGTGATGAATGGAAAACGAATATTTACGTAAAGAGTTATGCTATACTTAGCAAACAGTTCTCGAAAGATTCTTGAAATGGGGAGGGCCTACCCTAGTTTCAGAAATATTAAGAAAACCAAGCAATTTTTAAAAGGAAAAGTGAGAATAAATATAATTATGAGATGAATAAGCAATAGAATAAATGACATGGATTTTTTTTATACAAATAATAATGCTTATGAATGATTAGTGGAAATGTTATTGAGATAATTTTTGATATAAAGTTTAAAATAAACAACGTTAGACCCGAGCGGATGTCGTTGATTTATTTACTAATGTAAGCGATAATAAAGATAATATACTATGTGAAATGTATTGTAAAAAAACTGGGATATATTTTGAATACCAGAAGATAATTTTGTTTAATGAAACGAATGGAGTACGTATACTAATTATTAACTGGGATATTTTCTTTAATACCAGAAGATATTTTTGTATTACCTAAATGGATTAACAGAACTTAGATAGGTAAATGGATTTTTGAGATATAATTTTTGTTGTTAAATAAATGAAATGTAGTAAAAACAACTGGGATATACATTTTTCCAGAATATATTTTTTTATTATCTGAATGGGTTGATAAATAAATGAGTTGATTGATAAATAGATTGTTAAGATAGCAAAACTGAATGTTTTTATAAAATAATTTATGTAAGTTTGATTTATATGTCATGAAATCATAGTTTAATTTTTTTATGACAAATAACTGGGAAAGATTTTTTTACCAGAAGATGTTTTTTATTAACTGAAGGAGTTAATAGATAGATAAATAGATTTTTCATATAAAAAATCTGAATGTTTGTAAGAAGTTAGATATGTAATACAAAGTTATGTTTTGTAGAAATAAACGTTTTTATGAAATTAGTTACTTGTAGAAAGAGAGAAAAAGAAAGTAGTTGCTTGTAGTTTTTTATCATAATGTTTACTGTCATTTTTGTCTTTAAATTTTAAGTTTTATAGTTGAAATAAGTTTAACTACAGGCACCTGTATACTACCTTATATAATTTTGTCTTTCTGTAGTTAAGAAAAAATATATTTAAAAATGCACATATTCAAGATTTTGTAATTTTTACTTATAGATCGAACTCTTTTTTTCCTGTTTTTTTTTCTTTGCACCCCGGTGGTGTCGTATATGAATATATATAAGGGTGCACGAATGTATTAAGTAAGTCAGTAATAAACTAATCTCATCATAAAACGGTTGTCTCATCGTTTATTACTCGATAGTGGTATGCTGTGGTTCTAATTTTTGAAATTCCTATTTTTCTGGCTAAATGATGAAATAAATTGGATTCGAATTGCCGTCCTTGGTCCGTTGTAAGGCGTAAGGGACAGCCAAATCTTGTAATCCAACTACTATAAATAATGTCAGCTACTGTTTCAGATGTTATATCTTTTACCGGATATGCTTCCGGCCAGCCTGTAGCTCGGTCTACCATAGTTACTATGTACCGATAACCGTCACAGTATTTTAAAGGACCAACTATGTCCATATTTAGATGCTCGAATCTATTGCTATGCATGAAATTCTGAAATGGTGATATTGTGTGTCGATGAACTTTGGATGTTTGACAACTCATGCATGATTTTGCCCACTGTGTCACATCTTTATTCATACCTTTCCATATAAATCTGTCGGCGATCATCTTACGTGTTGTTCGTATGCTCGGATGGCTAACTTCGTGTATGGCTTTGTAAGCTAACACGTGAAACTCTATTGGCAAATAAGGTCGAGCTGTTGCTTTCGAGACTTCGCAGTAAATTGGAGTGATGCAATTAGGTACTAAGATTTGTTTAAAGGTTAATGACTTGGATTGCATCAGATCATGAAGTTCATTGTCTTTTTCTTGGGCTTTCGCTAATTTTTCATAGTCGATGGGCGATGGAATATCGATAGACTCAACTCTAGATAGTGTGTCCGCTACTACGTTATCTTTTCCGCTTATGTGCGATATCGACGTGCAAAATTGCATGATAAAATCTAAATGTCGTATGCGCCTAGGTGTATCATTTTTGCCGACCGTATTCTTCGTTAATGCATGGACTAAAGGTTTGTGATCTGTATAAATAGCGAGCGGTCTTCCTTCTAATAAATACCTAAAATGTTTTATTGCCATGTAAATTGCCAACAGCTCGCGGTCGTAGGTACTGTAACGTTGTTGAGCATCACTTAACTTCTTTGAAAAGAACCCTAGAGGTTTCCAGGTATTATTTTCTTTTTGTTGTAGTACAGCTCCCGCGCAAGTATTCGAACAGTTTGTCATAAGGCATAAAGTAGCGTCAGCAGATGGAAACGACAAAGTAACCGCATTTTGTAGGCTTAGTTTACTTTGTTCAAAAGCTTCATTACTTTCTATAGTCCATGGAATTAAACTTTTATCATTCTTTTTTGAGTTATGTAAAAATGCATTTAATTTTTGATGAATTTCGGACACGTGTGGAAGATGGTTTTTGTAGAAATTAATCATTCCAAGAAATCTGCGTAGTTCATTTACGGTTTTTGGTTTCGGAAATTCAGAAATAGCTTTAATTTGTTCTGGCAATGGTTTCAAACCTTCTTTTGTTACACGATATCCCAAAAAGTTTAGTTCAGTTTTTCCGAAATCAGATTTCGCTAAATTAATTGTAATTCCGTGTTCATCCAAACGTTGAAAAACCTGTCTAAGATGCTGCCGATGCATTTCTTCAGATGACGACGCTATCATGACGTCATCAACATATATGTATATGAAATCTAAATCTCGCAATACGACGTCATTAAGAAAACGCTGAAAAGTTTGTGCAGCGTTTCGCAATTCAAAACTCATTCTTACAAATTCATAAAGGCCAAAAGGTGTTGTGATTGCAGTTTTTTCGATATCCCGTTCAGCTATAGGTACATTAAAATATGCTCTTTGGAGGTCAATTCTAGAAAATATCGATTTACCTGATAATAAATAAGTGCAGTCTTGAATCCGTGGTAGGGGATACCGATCAGGTTTTGTAATTGCATTAAGCTGACGGTAATCTCCGCAAGGACGAATGTCACCATTTTTTTTATTCACCACATGAAGAGGACTTTCCCAATTACTCTTGGAGGGTCTGCAAATACCCATTTCCTGCATTCGCTGAAATTCAGTTTTGACCTTCTTGTATTTGTCCGGTGGTAGGGGTCTCGGTCGCGCAAAAACAGGTGCACCTGTAGTTTCGATATAATGCACTACAGAATGACTAGGTGTGTCCTTGAAACACATAGGCTTAGTTATACATGGAAATTCTAATAAAATATCACTATATTTACTATTATAATCTAGAGTTCTCACAGATAAATGTTCACTATCCGTTATTGATGCAACCGAATACAAATTAGTCACCGAGTCTATTATTTTCTTTCTATGCACATCCACTAGTAACTTATGATAACTTAAAAAATCCGCGCCGAGAATCGGTTGTTTTACGTCTGCCAATACAAAAGACCAACGGTAGGGGCGACGAAGGTTAAAGTTCAAGTCGAGCGTTTTCTCACCGTAGGTACTAATTTCGGTCCCATTTGCCGCATAAAGTTTGTAGTCACTACACTTAGTATATAATTGTTTATTTTTCACTGGAATAACCGATATATTGGCACCTGTGTCCACTAAAAATTTTAACCCACTAACGGCCGATAAATAAGTTGGATGGGCTTCCCGACTAAACTGTCGGCCAACTATCGGCCGCCTGGTTAATCAGTATTGGCTCATATCCACGCGCGCACACACGACGATCGTTGTCGGCCGGCTCGGCCGATAGTTCATTTCGCTCCGAGTTTTGGCGCCGGACAGTCGAGGGTTTATTAATAATGGCATCGCTAATTGATCGGTCGATCGATTTTTTGGTATGAATGCTACAGTATTAATTCATTTCATTCCCTTTTAATTACCTACCTAGTAAAAATCTGTTGTCTAGCATCCATATGCTATGTAGGTAGGTATGTTTTGTTAGTTATGTATGTAAAATCAAATATTCAGCTTCAGAAAGCTGAACTGACTTGGACGAATTTTTTTTGGAAGATCGAGTAATTTGGAATGTATCGTGTAAAATTTTCCATTTATTTAAACTTATTTATTTATTTAAACTTTATTGCATAAGAAAATTCAATTGGCGGACTTAATGCCTTAAGGCATTCTCTAACAGTCGACCGGAAAGGGTGTTAAAGAAAGAAACCGTGGCGGCAAAAAAAATGGATAACTAAATATCCATTAATCATAAATAAGGATCTAGCTAAAATAAAAATATAAACCTACATAACAATACATACATAAATAATCCTAATTGCTATAACATATATAATACATACACATCCATTTAATAATCTATGACTGAAGATTGGATGTACCCAATATTCTCTTCTCCATATTATGAGAGCAGTAATAACCATTCTAGACAAAAGTAAATTAATTTTCATTGTGCGACAGTTCTCTTCAAAACTCGGTTACAAACTACACTAGCAAATCATTCGAAACATAAGAAAATACTTGTAGCAGTGTTATAATGTTAAAAATGAATATTTTTTTAACTTTTTTATTTAATATAGCTGATGCCCGCGACTTCGTACGCGTGGACTTTATGACTTCGGCGTATGCATATAAATGAACTAATGTAGTTACATAAGAAAATACTTGTAACAGTGTTATTTATGGCTCTGCATCAGGTGTTCCAGATCTTCGATTTTTATACCTAAACAAAAAATGCTCATCAGGCTCAACAACTTTTGCAAAAATGACATTTTTATATTTTGTATAGTTTTAGCTGGACCATTATGGTTCTGCATCAGGTGTTCCAGATCTTCGATTTTTATACCTCAACAAAAAATGCTCATCAGGCTGAACAACTTTTGCAATGATGTAATTTTTATATTTTGTATAGTTTAGCTGGACCATTATGGTTCTGCATCAGGTGTTCCAGATCTTCGATTTTTATACCTCAACAAAAAATGCTCATCAGGTTGAACAACTTTTGCAAAGGTGTCATTTTTATATTCCTTATAGTTAAGTTGGACCATTATGGTTCTGCATCAGGTGTTCCATTTCCAAAAATCAGTTATACCCTAAGTTACGCCCAGGCTTAACAGCTATATAACAAAAAAATTTTCATTCGAATCCGTTTAGTATTTCCGGAGATTAGCGTGTTCAAACAGACAAACAAACAGACAAACAGACACACTTTTTTTGTAAATTCTTACTCTATTAAAGTCGCATTACTAATTTCCCAGCAAAAATGTAAACAAAGGTGTTGCCAGAACAAAACAACACAAAAGGAAATTGTATATTGCTAAATCAAGAAATAAACACACTTACATGTTTTTTCATCATAAACCTAATAAAAATAGATTAGATAAATATTCTGAATCATGAGTTTTGCGGCAAAAACAGTAATATAATTTAATATTTCATAATAAGCGTTTTATAGTAGAAAACATTTTTTGATGCTGTGCACACATCAACTGCAAACCGTACACATCAACCTTTGGTAATTTTATAAAAAATCATAAAAAATAGTATTACAAGTAGTAGCTGCTGTAGAGACCACATGACCCTGAGGGGTCTTTTGGTTTTGGGGGGAACACGCGAAGATGCTACGTATTTTTGATAGTTTACATACAGTCAATATCTAAGTAAAGTTTTCTTATCAGTTCGTTTCAAGAACTTTTAACATCAAAAATTATCATTGGTTATAAAGATAAAATTTCTAATTACCATCCTACTTTAAAATTACCATGGATGACATAATATTTATTATGACTCAAATTATAATAAACAAATTAAAGAGTTATAAAAGTGAACAAAGGTTTTCAATATCTGAAAATGTCACTATCATGGTCAGTTTGTCAATTTGACAGTGACGTTTCTTTGTTTACATTTTTGCTGGGAAATTAGTAATGCGACTTTAGTATGTCTCCATCGCCCCAGATTTTTTTTTGAAATAAATATATGTAATGTACATTATGTACAGACACACTTTTTTTTACTGTTTTATTATATGTAAGGAAGTCGGCCGACAGTTGGCTAGTCTGCGCACTCATCACCAACCCGACTGTTTAGTCGGGCCAGTGTGCGCGCTAGCAACCCAACCCGATCAAACTATCGGCCGATAGAAAGTCTGTAGTCTGCGAGGGCGCTTAATGTCAGTAACACATAGGCGGTGATAAGGCGTATTGGTGCAAATCTCCGCCTCCGATTGCACCGTATCTAGTTTTCCTTCCGTTCGTTTTTCTTCCACGCACAGGGATCAACACATTTATTAGCCCTTTGTCGAAACTTATGATGATAATAACAGAGCCAGTCGGGGCTTTCGGGCGTGCGCCGGCTCAGGTTACGTCCACGAGAGGCTGAACGGGATCGCGCCCGATAACGATTATGATTATTCCGATACTGTTGACGGCCACGTTCCATATCTCTTATTTTTAGGCTCAGTTTCGCTATTTCAGCCAAAATAAATGTGGTGTCATTGCTGTAGCTAGTCGAGGGGTGAACCTCTGCGACTTGCAGGGGTCGCGACGTCTCTATGATCTTATCAGCAATGGCTGCAAGGTTTTCTAAATCTAGTGCTTCGCTAACTGCCAATACAGCTCGAACAGAGGGTGGAAGATGACCTTGCCATAACAAACGTAGGGTTTCGTCCGGGATCTTTTCTCGAGCCAAATCTCGCATACGGCGCAAAAGCTGTGAAGGCTTTTGGTCGCCAAGTTCCATTTCTCCTAGTAACTTTTGGAATTGTCTAATTTCGGACTCTTCGTAGACCTTTAATAAGCACTCCTTAAGTGCGTTGTACTTTTTTGTTTCTGGCGGCTTTAACAGTATATCGCTAACTTGCTGTATCACTTCTTTGCCTAATTTCGACACTACCAAATTGTACCTGCTATCGTCACTCAATTTTTGTGGTCCTAGGACAGCTTCGCATTGTATGAACCAAAGACGTGGCTGGTCACACCAGAAATCCGGGATGCGTGATGAAACGGTGACGCCAGCTAGCTCTGAAGGCTGGGCTGGGCCTGGGTTATTATCTGCAGGAGGCACGGTTTGCTGTTGCGTGGTGTTCATATTGAAAGTAGTCGGTGTCACCACTATTGGGTGTTCTAACGGGTCTCTAGACGCACACTATAGGAGCGGTAAATAATAGTCCGACAACCGGTTAATAGAACGTTTCTTTATTGACTGAATCATATACAAAGATTAAAATAGATTGCTAATATGGATAGCTACATAAAAACATATTGCATATATGAAAGTGTAATAGGAACTCCTACAATATCATAAATGTGCGAACGAACGACGCAACAATACGCGAATGCGTGCGTGGCGTGAGTGAGTATCGTAATCGAACTGCTAACGTGTGACCCAGCGGCACGCGGCAGGCAGCCCTCTGAAATTAGGCCGTCCGGACTCCGGACGGACCCGTCGGCTACTTGTAGCTTCGTACCTAAAGCGCGGAGTGCGCCTAGCCTGGTTTTACCTCTTTCTCAAGGTTAAAATTAATTGTATAAAAAAATCACAGTTAATCATGTGGGTGGCATTAGCTTTCTTATTAGCAACTAAAAAAAAATCGTTACTGATCCTCATTCTCACCGTGTCGTGTTGGACTAGTGATTACATTCTCTTTGAAAAATTTTAACTAAGAAAGCCTTTGAGTTACTTAAGTGTTTTTATTTCTATCCAGTAAAAAATAATGGGGATAAACTGTCAGCAGGATCAGGGTCTATTTGGAAGCCTGCAGCCCACGGCCAGTAGTGCTTGGGTTCCTGGATAACATCTCGCTGATGCTGATCACGTTTCTCACAATATCTCCAGCGTCGACGCGCTTCCGAAGACGCAAAGATCAGCATCAAAATTATCATTATAAGGAGGTTGTTTTTCACTATCTGTAACAAAAATTAAACATTTCCTAGGTATTATTTTAGGTATAACTTGTTTATCGTTTGGGCTTCAAGGTTTAGTGAGTATTATTTTATTTACTAGCGGCTGCCCGCGACTTCGTTCCCGTGGCGTGGACCCTAGGGAACCTTTGTGTACTATGAGTTATTCTGTGACCTTTGGCCTAAAGTAGCCTATATGTTAGCCTATATCCAGCGCAGCCGTTCTTGAGTTTTAAATGGTGTACCTACATAACCAGACTTTGTTTTGGTTATTTGTAAAACACCAAGAAACTCGCAGGAGTACCTAAATTAGTAACTTGCTAATATTATAAACAACAACGTTTATTCTACGACTTTCCGGCGAAAAAGAAAAACTGCTTTTCATATACAAAACTTGATGACACGGACATTCTTATGGAAAATCGATCTTTTTGCCTTTTTTCGGTAAGTCGTTCTACACAAACGTTGTTTGTTTATGATGACGATCTCGCAATACGTGTAAACCCCAAGTCCGTAGCATGCCGTTGCTTTTATTCACACAGTATTATTTTATTTACTTGATTTATGAAGAGTGAGAGGGAGGAGGAAGAGGGGAGGGGGAGAGTGAAGTGGAGGGGAGATAGAGTGAGATTGGGGGTGGAGAGTGAGTGGGAGGAAAGGGGCAAAGCGCTTTGGCCTAATCACTTTAAAAACGACTGATCTGATTTTGATGAAATTAAAACATAGAATACTATTTATCCTATTTAAAGGTTAAAGGATTTTCTGGAATATCCACGCGGACAAAGTCGTGGGTAGAAGCTAGTTGACAATAACAATAATTTCGTTACCTATTTTTACTATGAAAATTGCTATACGCGTTGTACGGCCCCGTAGCTTCCTTGTGTAAATAACAAAATACTTACTTACTTTTAATAATTATAATATTACCTACTTTAAAGTTTATTTTACGAAAGTTAACCTTCTCGAGACCATGTTGGAGATCAGAACCTAATAAAAGACCATTGAACTGTATGTTTTCAATGTAAAAGACTTAGGCTGGCCCCAGACCTACCGGTTTCATTTCTTTGCTTTGCTGTTCTACCTTGCTTGAAAGACCGCCGGCCAACCAGGGTAATTTTCAATCTATCGCATTTTGGGACTAGACCAAATTGGCAAGATAGCCATTAGCTTGGTATTATCAAATATAAAGAAATCGAAGTAGGAAGCTTTTAGGAGATATGCCACCCTGAACATGGACTCCGATCCTTAAAAATAAATCGATCGCTTATTTATACAAGATGTTTGGTAAAGCCGTATAAAGCTGAATATGATAGATAGGGACCATACAACTGAACAACTTTTACTATGGGACGAAAAATGACATTGTCGGGTTTTATTTATTGTGATAGGTATAAATAATAACGACAAGTAAGAATTTACCAGATTTACTTAAACTACGACAGTATAATCACTAAGCGGTATGAGCGAGACTAATAAAAAAATGGGGGTGGGTAGGTATGAGGCCGGCGCATTAGCGAGTGCAATATAACCGCACTTCCCTGGCTTCTTCGACCCGGGCTGCAACCCGTAGATTTTCTTTCAGTCTTCCGGAAGCGTAGGTAGGTGCTAGCAGCAGCGGATGGGTTAAGTAACCCTGACGTAGTTCCCAGTACGGGAACACAACACTCAGTAACGTACGACTTATGAACAACGTCGCGTTTCAAAATAGAATTGAAACTTAAACAGAATCGTCAACAGGAGCGACTAAAAATTTCACAAGATGATATTATTATGCACTCGTGTGCTCGACAAACAGCTTGGACCGTGCCTGTCGCAGGAGCGCAGCTCGGCTCGCGTCCCCGCGCGCGGTTGGGGGCACCCCCCCTGCCGCGCGCCGCCCGCTAGCGTCTTCAGCGCATGAACCGGTTCGATATAAGAAACATTTTACGCCCCGTCCGTTTGTTTATGGAATTAATATTGATAAATTTTAATTTCACATTTGTTTTGTTAGTAGTCTAGATTAGAGATTAGAGAGAAAGAGTGAAGATTAGTGTAAAGAAAATAAACGAACGTTACAACATAGCGAAAAAAAAATTTGCTGTTTCATACATTTTGATAATTTTGTTATAAATTTTTATATGAAAAAGCAGTTTTTTTTAAACCAAAACTAAAACTACGCATTGCAACCCAGACAACGGTATTTGATAACACCAAACTAATGGCTATCTTGCCAATGTGGTCTGGTCAATACTGTGCCTCCAGTCAAAAAGGGCATAACGCAAAATGACTACTTTTCAGGGGAGTTGAAAAACCAAATTTTTGTTGTTTTTTTAGTTATCAAATAATGATCACGAAATCCAATACTGCATATATTTAGATATATTTTTAATGATACGATTAATGGAAATTTATTCTACATTTGTACACTCTATATATATTTTTTTCTAAATTTTCTTGAATTATGCCCTTACTAACAACTACATAAAAGCATAACGTGATTTATATGAACTTTTTTTTGCATATGTAAGAATAACATTAATTGTCTATTCAATAAATTAAGACTTAAGGTAACAAATCATGTACATAATATGTTTGGTTAGCGATATCGGAGCTTTTAAAGGCAGATAATATGATGAATTTTATCGACAAAACCCCCCACATGATCGGGTCTGTCCCCTCTCCTGTTTGAATGACTGATATTTTAAATTTGACTTTTTATTTAAGATGGCCCTGCCGAAAATATTAATTCCTTTAGATTTAAAAGTCCCACAGTTATAAAAAAATACTTTTCAAAAATCAAAGGCAAACATGCAAATATATACATACACTTCCCCACTATAGGAGTGCTTTATTCGAAGAGTGACGGGAACCTACCCTTTTATGTGATAGTCGGTCTTGGCCCAGTATAGTAAAATATAAATTAAATTATTAACAATAGCACTAAGATTAGGTACTAACACATATGGATGTAATTTATCTGAAATAAAAATTATTTAATTTAATTTTTAAAAGACTTATCATAATTACCTATCAAGTAAAAAATAACTATGTAAACTTTTGACTTTAATACGTCATAAAAAATTACTGAAATAAATTTTAATCCGAAATTGGTGTTTTTTTTTTGTTTTTCTTACAGGTTTCAAAACAAGGACTTAATGTGCATTGTTTTATGTTTTTATAATACACAGAAATATTATCTACAAAACGAAATCATAACTATTGCTCTGAGCTCTATATTTTGAGAGTTATTATTGTAATATGTCCCTTACGTAAATGGAAAAATAAAAAAAACATTTTTATCAGTTTTTACCTTAACTTGAAAATTTTATCTCAATATAAATGACATTGAACAATAAAAGCAAGTGGCGAGTTTTGAATTTTGACCATTTTCGAAAATTAACATTTAGTGCCATAGGGTCATATTCAAACAACAATAACTCTTGAAATATGCAACTCAGACCAATGATTTTGATGTCGTATTGTTTATAATATTCCTGTGTATTATAAAATGCAAAAAAATGCACATTAATGTCCTTGTTTACAAGATCTGGGGGAAAACCTAAGAAAATCACTGTAATTTCGGATTAAAATTTACCAAAGTATTTTTTATGACGAATTTAAGTTAATAGTTGACATATTTTTTTATTGATAAGTGATATTATAAGCTTTCTAAAAGTATTTTTTTATAACTATAGGACTTTTGAATTCAAAGGAATTAATATTTTCGGCAGGGCCATCAAAAATAAAGTCAGATTAAAATGCCGGTCATTCCAAAACGAGAGGGGATATACCCGAACATGTGGGGGGTTTTGTCGATAACATTGATCATATTATCTGCCTTTAAAAGCTCCGACATCGCTAACCAAACATATTGTATGTAGTCATAATCGCTTTCTTCACATAAATTTGTTTTGCAGAGAGCAACAAATGGCTCTGATTTGATTGTGAATATCGGAACCACCGTACATCGGGCCAATGCACATTTTCTTTATTGGCATTAATTTTCCTTAATACTAGTGGGCCTTTATGGAGTGCTTCAAAATTATAGAAATTCTCCAAAGTCATTTCTTTCACAGTGAATTGGCCTTTTTCCCCAGCAGACCCTACCATCTGGTAATAATCTCTAGGATGGTGAATAATTTGGATTTTTTAGGTGGTTATAACGTGGTTTAAAAGAGTATAACTAAATTTAATTCTATATTATTTTTAAAATTAATGATATAACATGAATTATGTCTTCTATTAATAAATCTAATGTAATTATGCTTTTTTAATCACAGATAATTTTGAGACTATACCATTTATGACTTTCTGATCGTAAAACTCAACAATTATTCAAAACTGTGCCCTTACAAACGGTGAGTTATGCTTTTTGTGTGAACAATAAATGTATGTTAGGAGGTAGGTACAGTTATGCCCTTTTGATATGTTATGTAACTCAATGTACTGATTACAACAGTGCATACATACATACATACACTCACGCCTGTTTCCCATGGGGGTAGGCAGAGACTATGGATCGCCACCTGCTACGATCCTTGCACACTTCTTTCGCTTCATTCATATCCATCAATCTTTTCATACATGCCCTGCGGTTTTTGTCACTGCGTACACCAGCCTTTTTTATAATAACCTCTATTTGGTCCGCGTAGGTTTTTCTGGGACGCCCTCGTGCAATCGTTCCTTCCACATTCGCACAGTATATCTCTTTCGTGATTCGCCTTTCATTCATCCTCTCTAAGTGACCAAACCACTGGAGCATTCCTTTCTCAATTCTTGTCACTATATCATCTTTCAGACCACACCTTTTGCGAATCATCTCATTGCTCACTCTATCACTCAGTTTTACTCCACATATTTTCCTCAACGATCGCATCTCTACCGCATTTATTCTGCTTTCATTCTTCTTCTGCCATACCCAAGATTCACTTCCATACATCAGTGTCGGTACCAGCACTCCGTTATGAATAGCCATTCGCGCCGTTGCAGAAACGGTTTGGCTACTCATAACCGAGTGTATAGCACCACTCACCGAATTTCCTTTCTTCACTCGTCTTTCTATGTCTTCCTCACTCTTTCCGTCCCTTGTGAACAAACTCCCCAAGTATACAAACTCACGGACTTGTTCCACTTTTTCGCCACCTAACATTACCGTACAGTCAGTCATTTCTTCATCTCTCTCAAACACCATCACTTTAGTCTTAGTTACATTCACTTTCATCCCTTTTCTCACAAAATCTTCATTCATAACCGACATCATTTCCTGCAACTCTTGCGCAGAAGACGCAAGTATAACTTGGTCGTCAGCGCAGAGAAGGCACTTGATTTGAGTCCCATTCATCACAACCCCACAGTCACGTTCTTTCAGACCTTTCATACAACTGTCCAAAAACAGATTAAAGAGCCATGGTGACGCAACACATCCCTGTCTGACACCCCTAGAGATGCCAAACCAGTCAGTGTATACGCCGTCAATCCTGACGCATGCACGGGAATCCTCATAGAGAGATTTCAGTGCATGAATCAGTCTGCTCTCCAATCCGTATTCGGACAACACCTTCCATAGCTCATTCCTGTCAACTCGATCGTAGGCCTTCTCCAGGTCCACAAAGGCACAGTAAACCTTTTTGTGCTTAGCCAGGTGTTTTTCGGTTAAGCACCTCAAGGAGAAGACCTGATCCGTGCATCCCATTCCCTTTCTGAATCCCGCTTGCACATCCCAAATACTCTGATCAGTTTTTTGCATCACTCTTTCAATCAGTACCTTTGCATACAATTTACTGACAATGCTGAGAAGACTGATCCCGCGGTAGTTTTTAGCATCCTGCCGTGACCCTTTCCCTTTGTACAGCGGCACGACCACGGCTTTACGCCAATCTTCCGGCACTTTGCCACTGTTCCAACATTTATTAAAGATCAGGCACAGCCAGGACGCAACCAGCTCTTTCCCACCTCTCAGCATTTCAACAGTAATTCTGTCATATATAAAATAAAAAGGGCATAACTCGTCTTATGCCGCTTTTGACTGGAGGCACAGTATATGCGATAGATTGAAAATGAGCCTCTTGGCAGGCGGTCCATGGTAGAACAGCAAAGCAAAGAAATGAAACCGGTAGGTCTGAGGCCAGCCTTATATCCAATTCCGTGCCGCTAGGTATATTGCCGTAGGTAATTGAGTAAAAAAAATGTGTAAAAAATCAATACTTACCTACATAAAATAATATTACTTCAGTGCCTAGCACTGAATTGAGACGACACACGACACAGCGCACGACCTAACACAAACAGACGACCATACAAAACAAAATGATTAGAGAAGTTTGAATAATTTACATACCTTCCAACGTATTTCCATGTTATATATTGTTGTAAGTAGGTACTTACTAACGAACTACGACAGTATGTGTTAAAGACTACCTAGGTACGAATGAAGGCTTCAGGCTTAAACCGTAGCTTAAGTAGGTAGTTATACCTAAGGTATTTTAGCGCTACCAATTCACTCAAATCAAATATCGATATATCGCTCGCTACCAAAAAACGGCGTTTAACAGGTAAAGGTGGTTGAACCACAATGACTGGCTTTGTAAAATAAGAAATAACTATAAAATAAAAAAAAAGTTTATTAAAAATACAAAACGTTAAATCTATGAGTAGGTATATCAAAAGAAATTAATCATAGTCTCCGTTCCTGGAGAATTTGTTACTGATTTGCTTCTTCAAATCATTAATGGTCATGCCGTTCATTCCAGGGCTGTCATCCCTGTAGCTCAGTCTGTCCTCGTTCCGAAGCCAGTCCTTGGCCTTATCACTCCTTACCTGCTTCTGGTAGACCACATAACCGTCTTTTGTCACATAAGACACTACAGGAGTCAAAACTTTCTGTTTATTTCTGCCTCTTGAGTGTCTTCTTGTCTTTCCTGTTCTAAATGCTACCTCTGATGACGAAGAACAGTCTGAATCGCGTTCGCTTGAAGAGGATTCACTGCTGTAGTATTTCTTTTTGGATATCTTTTTCTTTCTACGCCTTCTATGCGGGGGGACCTTGTTGTGTTTCGAATAAAACGGCATCACTACAACTGGTAGTTTAGGTTGGGGTAATGGCATGTGCATTGGCATTGGTTGTGGCATTACTGCGGACAAAGGAGGCATGAACCTCGGCATAGGTCCTGGGAATTGCACGGGCCCTGGAAACGGCATGGGCCCTGGAAACGGCATTGGTCCTGATAATTGTATAGGTCCTTGGAACGACATGGGTGAAGGTCCTGGGAATGGCATTTGGATCATTTGGCTGGAAGCTAAATGGATGAAGCCTGATAAAATCGCTAGGAGAAAAATTGAAATCATCTGAAACAAAATTTAATATCTATATGTAATCTGAGCAAACTCGTCATTGTGTTAAAAAAGTGTAATTTATACAGGATGTTTGGTAATAGTCTTATAAAGCCGAATATGGTAGATAAGATAGGGAACATCAAACTGAACAACTTTTATAATGGGACCAACTCTGAAATTGCAAAAAAAAAAACAGCTGTTTCATACATTTTGATATTTTCGTTATTATTTTTTGTATGAAACAGCTGATTTTTTTTATCGATTTCAAAGTTGGTCCCACAGTAAAAGTTGTTTAGTTTGATGGTCCCTATCTCCCATATTTGGCTTTATAATAAGTCTATTTACCAAAACTTTATGTAAAAATGAAATACCCATAAATTTCTCTGAATAAAAAATGGGATTAAGTATTTCTATTGATAGGGGATAGCTCGATGGTGCAGTGGCTTAGTTAGAAACCTTGAGATATGCTCTAGCTTTACATATATTTAATTAATAAAAAACATACCTTGCATTATTAGAGTAACGCAATTACAAAGTCACAGTAGCAATAATTACTCGTTATTTGAATCAGAAACGAATTTTCTGGTCAATATATACCCTTACTAACGAAACTGCATAATTCATGTTTTCAAAAATACCTTTATGTTATGTAGCAGTATTGTGACATAACTATTCACGAAAACGAAGCACGTTTTTCAAGACCAAAAAAATTATAAATAAATTTTACTTGCATAATGCTAACTTACTTCTAAATTATATAAGACACATACGTTTCCGAACAATTAAGACTATTGTTCAGTAATTACATAAAGCTCAGCATTGTTTAAAGTCTCTTTTGTTTTTTATCGAGGGTTCAAATGGTGGACAAAAACGTTTAATAACGCCACCTAAGCTCATTATTAGTTGCGAAATTGGATAGAATTCGTCTAAAACACTACTACACTACGAGATTTCTGATTTTTTTTTGTGAAAAATTCTACCTCAGAAAGAACTATGAAGATACGTTTAAAAATATTGGTTCTATTTATATGTTTCACCTCTTCAAGATGTGAGGAACTCGAACTACCGATATGCCCAACTAGTGTTCAATTCTTGCCACAAAATCTGCCGATGCATTGTCGAATGCCACGTAATGCCAAAGTCCCTGGACTGCCTGAGGACATGTTACCTCCCTTCTTGCCACCACAACTACGTCAAGCTCCGGATTCCCCTCCACAGCCACCACAACTTCGATCAGGACAGGAGTCAGCTTTCCCACCGGGACTTCCACCGGGTTTCATACAAGGGCCTCCACCAGGTTTCGTACAAGGGCTTCCACAAGGTTTTCCAGCTGGTGCCATGCCTATGCCCATGCCTATGCCTGCAATTGGACCACCACCGCCCAAAGTTCCTGTCATTGTTATGCCGTTTTATTCTCCAGATCCTATGTTTAAGAAACATCTTCGAGGGAAAAGACCTCCTAGATATCATGGAAAAAAACCATCGCTCATTGCCCCTTATCATTCAGATACCAGCAGTGATACTGATACTGACACTGATACTGATACTGATAGATCTTCAGATACTTCAAGTGGCTCCTCTGACGAACACCGTGGATCGTGGAGAGGAGGTAGAGGATTTAAAAGAAATGGTAGAAGATCAAACAGACGACATAACAGAAGACACAAGTCAAAAAGGAGGCAGCAACACAAAAGACCTTTATTAACTCCGATATTGCAGTACGTGACCAAAGACGGCTATGTTATGTATGAAAAGAAGATATCGAACAATGAAGCAAACGATTGGCTAAGTGTCAAAAAAGAAATGATGAAAACTGAGGGAAATGAACAACAGATGCCTGAGCCAAGGAATATTGAAGTCCAGTTTCAAGGTTTGGAGGAAGAGGAAGGTGATGCAGAAGCAGAAGAACAGAGGGAGAGGGAGAAGGTTATGGAACCACCAAAGGCATTGGATCTACCGAAATCAAATGCCAGAAGACATCGTAGTCATAAAAATAAATTAAATCAACATAGAAATCAAAAGAAGACAGTTCAACAGAGATAAACATCTAAATATTTATACCGAACAATATTTTTTCATTTTTGTACAGAATTATTTTTTATAAATATATTCATTTTTTTATTAAATCATTGACCTCTATTATTTTCGTTCCCTGTTTTCATGTTGATGTTTCTTGATGAGTTCTTATTTATGACTTAGGTACGTAAAGTTTATTTTGCATCCTTTACTTACCTATGTAGATGCATTCATGTAAAAAGACCCTTATGTAAAAAAGGCGTGGAATTTCCATCTCTTCTGATGTTGCCGAAAAATCTCAGCAACAGGAACTGTTAACGCTGATAAAAAAGTACTGAAAAACCAATTTTTTTTCATTAAAAAACACGTTTTTAAAACGAATTATAAATACTAGCGACCCGCCCTCGCTTCACTTCGGTCTAGTGTGGAATTTGACACCATTTATTTATTATTCATAAGTATTATAAACCTTCCTCTTGAATCACTCTATCTTTATAAAAACCGCATCACAACTCCGTTGCGTAGTTTTAAAGATCTAAGGCAATCTAAGCATACTTATTATATTACTAGCGGCCGCCCGCGACTTCGTCTGCGTGGAAAGCTTTTTTGCTATCCCTCGGTAACAATACTTTTTTTCGTGATGAAAGGTACCCTATGTCCTTCTCTGTACCCCTGACAACATGTATACAAAATTGCATGATGATCGGTTCAGTAGTTAAGACGTGAAGGCGTAACAAACAAACAAACAAACGGACATTCGCATTTATAATATTACTAGCGGCCGCCCGCGACTTCGTCTGCGTGGCAAGGATTTTTTTGCTATCCCTCGGGAACAATACTTATTTTCGGGATGAAAGGTACCCTATGTCCTTCTCTGTACCCCTGACAACGTGTATGCAAAATTTTATGAGGATCGGTTCAGTAGTTAAGACGTGAAGGCGTAACAAACAAACAAACAAACGGACTTTCGCATTTATAATATAAGTAAGGATAGTAAGGATATATTATTGGATCTAAGCATACATAGCGACAGACAGCGGGAAGCGACTTTATTTATTACTAGGTAGTGATGAAATAATTTTTACGTCCGTCTTAAAAACGTGTTTATTTGTAAAAAAAGATTTTTCTATTAAATAGGTATTAGTTTTTGCTTTTAGTCAACGAGCTAAAACAAAGATTTTTTTTTCTAAAACACGTTTTTAAAACGGACTAAAAATTTATAAAATTATTATTTTCTGCTTTTTAGTTAACGAGCTAAGATTAAAAAAAGTCGAACTAAAAACATTAAAACGGACTAGTAAAAACAAACAAAAAGTATAAAATAATTTTTTTTTTAAATATTCATTACCCTACAGAAATTTTAAACCTAAAAACGTGGGGCTCATTTTGTAAAATTTATCATCCATATTGTCTTTAGCATACGCCCCACGTTTTTAGGTTTAAAATTTCTGTAGGGTAATAAATATTTAAAGAAAAAAATATTTTATACTTTTTAGTCTGTTTTTACTAGTCCGTTTTAATGTTTTTAGTCCGACATTTTTGTAATAAAAACGTGTTTTTAAAAAAGTTTTTATCAGTAAATTTTTATTTTCTGCTTTTTAGTTAACGAGCTAAAGACTAAAAATATACCATCTCCTATCGAAGCACTCGTCAAGACGATTCAAACGAACCCAAACTCGATGGGGTAGCAGGGTTTTATTAAAGAGTTTTTGTGTCCTTCTTACAGCTCCATCATCAGACTCTGGAAACTATTTACAAAGTACTCATCAAGACAATTCAAAAGAGCCCAAACTCGATGGGGTTGAATGGTTTTATTATAGAGTTCCTATGGCCTTCTTCCGGCTCCATCGTCAGATCCTTGGACGCTATTTCCCATTAAAGTACGCGTCAAGACGATTCAAACGAGCCCAAACTTCCAGTGGCCTTCTTCCGGCTCCATCATCAGACCCTGGACACTATTTCCCAACAAAGTACTCGTCTAGATGATTCAAACGAGCCCAAACTCGATGAGGTTGCACGGTTTCAATATTGAGTTCCTGTGGCCTTCTTTCAGTTCCATCATCAGATCATTTCAATGAGACCATAATATTGCATTGCATTCTAGTTCTGACCAATGTTCAAAGTTTCAAGTTTCTAGCTCATCGGGAAGCTTGTTTAAAATTGTTCGTAAACTTTGTGGACCACCAACAAACAAACAAACAAACAAACGAGAAAGCAACCTAATAAAAACGTGTTAAAATACATCATCGCATCGCATACCCAAACTCGATCCCTATATCTACTAAAATCCATTGTAAAGATCCATGGGGTTGCATGGTTTCAATAGGTACTGAGTTCCTGTGGCCTTCATCCGGATTCACCGTCAGACCCGAGTTGCAAAAGTACAAAAAGTTATCTTTTTTTCCAGTTCAAATAACTGTTAGAAACGACAACTTTTTGTACTATGATGATGATGATACGATGAGCTAGAAACTTGAAACTTTGAACATACTGAAAGGCAATGCGATATTATGGTGTCATTGAGCTGATCCGATGATGAAACCGGAAGAAGGCCACAGGAACTCTATTAAGAAACCACACAACCCCATCGTGTTTGGGCTCGTTAGAATCGTCTTGATGAGTACTCTAATAGGAGACGTGGTTTAGGGTCTGATGATGAAGCCGAAAGGCCATGCCATAGGAACTCAATATTGAAACCGTGCAACCCCATCAAATTTGGGCTCGTTTGAATCGTCTTGACGAGTTCTTTGTTGGGAAATAGTTTCCAGGGTCTGATGATGGAGTAGGAAGAAGGCCATAGGAACTCTATGATAAAAACACGCTACCCCATCGAGTTTGGGCTCGTTTGAATCGTCTTGACAAGTACTTTGTTGGGAAATAGTGTCCAGGGTCTGATGATGGAGCCGGAAGAAGGCCACTGGAACTCGGTAATAAAACCATGCAATCCTTTCGAGTTTGGGCTCGTTTGAATCATCTTGACGACTACTTTAATGGGAAATAGTGTCCGAGGATCTGATGATAGAGCCGGAGGAAGGCCATAAAACTCTATAATAAAACCATGCAACCCCATCGAGTTTGGGCTCGTTTGAATTGTATTGACGAGTACTTTTTTGGGAAGTTTCCAGGGTCTGATGATACAGCCGGAAGAAGGCCACTGGGACTCTGTATTAAAACCATGCAACCCCATCGAGATTGGGCTCGTTTGAATCGTCTTGACGAGTGCTCCGATAGGTGATGGTATATTTTTAGTCTTAGCTCGTTAACTAAAAAGCAGAAAATAAAAATTTATTGAAAAAAAACCTTTTTTAAAAACACGTTTTTATTACAAAAAAGTCGGACTAAAAACATTAAAACGGACTAGTAAAAACAGACTAAAAAGTATGAAATATTTTTTTCTTTAAATATTTATTAGCCTACAGAAATATTAAACCTAAAAACGTGGGACGCATGCTAGAGACAATATTAGACGATAAAGGACATATCCTAATTTGGGCCACGTCTATGTACACCACCCTCAAAGATGGAGAAAAATATGCTGATTCTGAGAAAAATACAAATAATTTTATAGAATGCATGGTTAAATGGTTATTAATAAAAACAGATCAATATTTTTTACTTGAAATAAAGCGTCAAATATGGCAACTCTCCGTTAAAAAGCCGTCAGTGGGCGCATTCTGCCAGACAAATCGTGGAGTCATCGATTGCCATTTTTAACCATGGAAAGTATAGCGATAGTGAGTGTTTCTACACGGTGCAAGTAGCCCGCGCAACTTGAGCACTTGCGCAAGTTACATGCCCCGCGTGGAAACACGTAAAGCGGGTCTAGCTCCATAGCATTGTACACCCGCGCAAGTCCCGTGCCTCAACGTGCGCAAGATACATGCACCGTGCAGCACTCTTATCGTGCGACCGACGAGCGAGTGTAGGAGGCCTGCGGCTTCATTGCTTTGTCTATTTTTTGGTTTATGACGTCAGTGCACTGTCCATTCTTGTCATCGTGTTATGATATGACAAGGACGGATAGAGCATTGCTTTCGCTTTGAGATAGGCGGTCTAGCTGCCGGTATTGTTCAATATTTTACTATCCATGGTTAAAATGTACTCTCTATGGCGATCGATGACTCAAAGATTTGTCTGGCAGAATGCGCCCATTGTCACTGTCATTGAGTTCTACCTACTCTGTGCTGTGGGTTGTTGTTAACACAGACGTATAAGAAGTTGATAACATCTTCCGCCATGATGCTTTTTTTATGCGTTTTTGCATTTTGTTTTATGTTCCTTCCAGAAAACAAAGCGATTTTAAAGAAATTGAATAATTAGAAACTGTTTATCGTGTCTTTATCTATTTTTTGGTATACTGTACAAAGACGTGGCCCAGACCTCATGCATTTTTGGACATCACCTTTTACAAAATGCGCCCCACGTTTTTAGGTTTAAAATTTCTGTAGGGTAATAAATATTTAAAGAAAATTTTATTTTATACTTTTTAGTCTGTTTTTACTAGTCCGTTTTAATGTTTTTAGTCCGACATTTTTTTCTTTTGAGATACAGAACTCAAAATAACTAATTCATGGTTAAACTTAGACATAACTTTCCAGAGAGTTGCGCCAGAGTGAGTAATATTTTTGTGGTGGTTCTTACGTCTTCTCGGATGAGAAAAGATGTAGCACAAGCTGTTACCCTTTTTTATTTTATTTTCCATTAAATTTTTATTTTTTATTTTTCATACTTACACATTCTTAAGTAATATTATTAATTTTACGTAACAGTAGTTTTAGTGTTCATGTTTTTTATTTTTTTTCCTTCTGCACAATGCGCGAGCATTGCGCAACCAATACGACGATCGTATATAACCAATACAAATCACGGGCATGCGATATTTTCCATCAAAACTATTGATGATTATAATGGTTTGTGTAAGTACCTAGAGTTACAAAGAATCAACACTTTTAAATATTCAAAAAGCTCTTACATTGACAACTTCTAATTTTATTTAACAGCACAAAAACAAATGGACTACAATCAAGTTATTCGTCTATTTAATAAAATATTTGGATGCTCAAGAAGTGCCATCAAACGTACCACAAATTGAGATAGTTTCATCACCAGAAGAGGCGTTGGAGTTTCTCCTTGTATTACCAGAATCGGATGAAGAAACGAAAACAAAGAGGGTGATCCCATTGGCTATGCCAATTCCGATGCAGAAACCAGTACAGATTGCAGTAGAGCCAGTCCTTCCTCCCCGTTTTTGCCATGGCAAGCCATGTCCCCATTGCCCACCATGCTTATGCGCGCCATCTTGCACTCCATCTTTCTTCTCGTATTGTTCTCCATGCCACCAGAAGTGTAGATGCCGAAGATACGAAGATGCCCCTCAACCTCTACCTTTGAACCCACCAGAACCACTCATGGAGCCTGTCTTCGCGTTTCCAGCTCCGGTAGCTTCTCCTGTTATGATGATACCTTATCCTTGGAGTGGTTATGAATATCATTCAAAAAGTTTGAATATGTCTAACTACCTACTTTAGTGGCGCTTAAGCTAGGGTTTCCTAGGATAGCGGTGCCGTCATATTACGGCCGTAATATAGCGGCGTTGAATGTTGCCTATGCAAACAATATGGCGACACTCCGTAACGTCAGTAACCGCGCCGTATTGTTTACATAGACAACGTTCTACGCCGCTAAATTACGGCTGTAATATGACGGCACCGTCATCCTAGGAAACCCTAGGTTTAGTAGTCAATACTTTCAGATGAATTTACAAATAAGTAATTTACTTGAGTGTTTTTTTTATACAGAAATGATATGTTTTTGGAAGAACGTGTTCAGAATTTTAGCTTAATTTATCAACAAAATAACTTAACTGAAACGCTTGTTTTTATTTATTTTTATGAAATTGTTATGACCATTGATATAAATAAATAAGAACTGATTTACATCTAAGAAAACGTGTTATCTTGAAATCCGCTTGTTATGCGATCATACAAAGACTTTAATTGAAATTTAGCAACAGAGAACATTCGACCTGAGTCATAAAGTTACGTAAGAAAAGGTTTTTCTTTTGCCTTCACTACAATACAAAGCGAGCATGTAACTTATGCGTAAGGCATATAAAACTGAATTCCAGTCACGAGAAACACTATATTTTCAAACAAAAGTTATTGACTGGCACATATGGTTTTTGTAAGTACTGGTAGCTAAGTTGTGTTACAAGATCTAGCGTTTGGTTTAGATACCATTAAAGTAAATGTTTTCATTGCAGTTAGCGAAGAAAAAATGGAGCGTTATGACGGTATTAATTTTTCTCTTCAAACATTTGAAATCCCAAATACCTATGATGGGTATGCCAGGGCCACCTATGTTTGCTATGGCCCCACCGGCGCATATGGTTGCTATGCCATTTCCTATCATGATAAAGAAAGTGACAAGCACTACCACGACTACGACTACGACTACAGAGAAGTCTAGACTTGCGTTAGCGGTGCCAGTACCTATGCCGATGCCGATACCAATGCCATTTGGCGTGCCCATGCCACCACCTCCACCACCATCCTTCCCAAAACCAGGAGTCAAGGTAGCCATGTTTCCACCACCACCTCCTCCTCCAATGGCTGTGCCTATGCCACCCCCTCCCCCTGTAGTAGTAGTCCCGTTTCCTCCATATCCGCAGATCAAGAGGTTTAAGCCATACGGACAGCGTTTCTATAGCTCTGAGTCAATGAGGTCAAAGTCCTGTGGTAGTTATAGCAAAAGCAGTTCCAGCGGAAGCAGTTGTAGTAGTGAAAGTAGTTCTTCCGATTGGTCCTATCGAAGAATGCGAAGAAGAAGGCGTAAATTGGTAGAGAGAAATGGACAAAACAATTTTGGCAGGAAAGGTAAGGTAAGAAGAAAGGGAAAAGGTAAAGGAAAGGGCAAAAAAAATAAAAAGCGCATTGGGAGGCGAATCTTTGAAGATGAGAGTAGATATAGTGGTAATGAATTTCTAAAACCTGTACTTACCTATATGTCGAAAAATGGTAATGTGAAAATTGAAAAGCAAATCAGTCATGACCAAGCAGAACACTTGCTAAATGATAATGAACCAAAAAAATATAAAAGAAATAGAGGTCAAAAAGTGCAGATAACGTCAAGAAAGAATGAAGGAGAACCTTCTCGAGTGCTAGTTGTATCTAGCAGTGATGTTGAAAATCAGCCTGATACGAGACGTCAAGTAGTTTTAAAGAGTGGTGCGTCAAGTCATATTTTAGGAGAGGGCAAGAAACAACTTGTTTTCAAACCCCCAGATTTTAAGAAAATAGCTAATTTGTCTGTGTCGTTTCATGTTGTTTAGTTTTTTTTTGTAAATTTTTGTAAGAACACTTTTTTAATGTCGTATAAAGAAAGTAGTAACCAATAATAAAAAACGTGTCTTTGTTCCGTAACATACCTACTTAAACTACGTAACGTTACATAATTTTACATAATAATGCCACAATGGAATAATTCGCAGGGTGAACAATCGTTTTAAAAAAATCTTTAGGTGTAGGCATTTTCTGTATTTCTTATTTGAGTCGGCAAAGTGCAGTCATGAAGGGTGCGTGTGTCACAAGTGGTGCGTTTATTTTACTAGTTTCCAATTTAGTAGTTTATTCCTATGCTTTTGAGGACGATATTAATGAATATCTGAAAAAAATCGAACCTGCAGCAAACATTATTGAATCTATGTTATCGGGAATGTTCAAAGAAAATTTGGATACTGCTACGAAAAAACCTTGTTGTGCCTCTGGGACATGCATGTGTCCTTATCCAGCTGTACCAGTACCGGTGCCGATGTCAGTGGCACCGATGCAAGTACCCTTAGTGGTTCCAGCCAGAACCGTTTATGAACCAGTGATTCATGACCATCCATCTATGCCCGAAATCCTGGATATTATAAAGAGAGACAAAAAAAGAAAGAGAAAGCGGAGGCCTTCCTACAGAAGTTGTAGTTCTAGCAGTGAAGATGATTTTACTACAAGCTCGACAAGCTCCGAGTCCGTTGAGAGTGATATTGTGTATTATGACGATGTCCTTGCCTTTAAAGGGACACATTGATTTTAAGATATTAATGTGTCAGTTAATTTAATTTAAAAATTTATATTTTTTATGTTATTTGTACACAATAAATCATTTTATACTTAGGTACAATAAAACATTTGAACGTAAATATTGTATTTTTTATTTAAGTTAAATAATAGAGTTCCCATTTGTTTCATGATATAAAACAGATTGTTTGAGAGTATTTTATTAATATACAAGTGCAAGTGCAGCTTAAATGCTTAAGCAAAATACACATAGACACGACACGTAGAGAGACAGAGACAGAGAGATATCCTGAAATAAATTGTAGAGTTTTGTCACCTTCAAAATTCTCAAAATTCCATTGGTTACCAACTTACCTATTGGCGTTCTCTCGTCCTTTTATCTTATACCTTTAAACGAGCAATTCTTGTATATATATATATTTCTGTGATCTCGGAAACTGCTCTAACGATTTCGCTGAAATTTGGTATATAGGGGTTTTCGGGGGTAAACAGTCGATCTAGATTAGTCTTATGAAATGAATGAATGAAATATCCGCCGCTGCTATATTTCGTCCGCGGCCGGCCAATATCTGTTTGGTTCAGCGGGTTAGGACGCGGACCACAAGAAACGAGTGTTCCGAGTTCGAACCCCGCTCGGTGACTTACTTTTTTTTATATGTTCAAGTTTATATATTTATATTTTTTTATTTTATTGTTTTTAGACAAGTTTAAAAAAATTGTTAATGTTGCTTTCGAGTTTTTATTTTAGTTAGTGCAAAACAAAAAAAAATTACCGATACAAATTTTAAACACAGTTTTTCGGATACGTTGGGTGACGCCATCTCTCGGCTAATGCCATAAAAACTAACTACTACGCCTCGCGGAATTATTATGTAATTAACTACATCTTATTACAAAGCTCACGAGCTATAGACAATAGATGGTGCTTCTCTGTGACAAGTGCTGTAAGGTTGAGAATACGAATATCGAAAAAAAAACATCACATTGCATACGTTGCTCTGATCCCAAAGTAAGTAGCTAAAGCAATTTTGTTATCACCTAAACACTACCATTTACAATAAATAGTAATAACCGAGCTTTAGCTCGGTTGTACCCAGGTACTATTGTCATATTATGATCTTTGTGGACATAGGCCATAATACAGCAATAGAAAAGGAACCTGGCTAGTTACCAAGGTCCGAGTTAGACTACGTAGCTAGTTTTTCTAATAAAATTTACTGAAAAAAAAATCTTTTTTAAAAACAAGTTTTTAAAACGGACTAAATTATTACAAAAAAATCGGACTAAAAACATTAAAACGGATTAGTAAAAACAGACTACAAATTAAAAAATAAATTCTTCTGTAAATATTTATAACCCTCTATACCTACATAAATTTTAAACCTAAAAACGTGGGGCGCATTTTGTGAAATTTGTCATCCATATTGTCTTTAGCATGCGCCCCGCGCCCCACGTTTTTAGGTTTAAAATTTATGTAGGTATAGGGCAAGAAGTTTATACCCACAATGGAGATTGCACGCCTAGTAACATAGTGAAGATTGAAAAAGACTCTTTAGTGACGTCACGGCGTATTGCTATCTCTTTCTTTTCGTTTTACAATACGTTTTCGTTTCTCACGAACGAACGAACAACGAACACGTATTGTAACACTAAAGAAAGAGGTAGCAATGAGCCGTCACGTCACTAAAGGACCTTTTTTCAATCTTCACTATGACATATGGCCGTGCAATCTCCATTGGAGGGAGGTATAAGCTTCTTGGTATAGGGTTATAAATATGTACGTAAGAATTTTTTTTTAAATTTATAGTCGGTTTTAATGTTTTTAGTCCGTTTTTTTTGTAATAATTTAGTCCGTTTTAAAAAAAGATGTTTTCTATAAATTACTATTTTCTGCTTTTTAGTTAACGAGCTAAGACTAAAAATATACCATCTCCTATCAGAGCACTCGTCAAGACTATTCAAACGAGCCCAAGCTCGATGGGGTTGCATGGTTTTATTACTGAGTTCCAGTGGCCTTCTTCCGGCTCCATCATCAGACCCTGGACACTATTTCCCAACAAAGCACTCGTCAAGACGCTACAAACGAGCCCAATCTCGATGGGGTAGCGTGGTTTTATTAAAGAGTTCCTGTGTCCTTTTTCCGGCTCCATCATCAGACCCTAGAAACTATTTCCCAACAAAGAACTCGTCAAAACGAGTCAAATGAGCCCAAATTTGATGGGGTTGCACGGTTTCAATACTGAGTTCCAGTGGCCTTCTTCCGGCTCCATCATCAGACCCTGGACACTATTTACCAACAAAGCACTCGTCAAGACGCTACAAACGAGCCCAATCTCGATGGGGTAGCGTGGTTTTATTAAAGAGTTCCTGTGTCCTTTTTCCGGCTCCATCATCAGACCCTAGAAACTATTTCCCAACAAAGAACTCGTCAAAACGAGTCAAATGAGCCCAAATTTGATGGGGTTGCACGGTTTCAATATTGAGTTCCTATGGCATGGCCTTTCGGTTTCATCATCAGACCCTGGACTTCATCTCCTATTAGAGTACTCATCAAGACGATTCTAACCAGCCCAAACACGATGGGGTTGTATGGTTTCATCATAGAGTTACTGTGGCCTTCTTCCGGCTTCATCATCAGATCAGCTCCACGACACCATAATATTGCATTGCATTCTATTTCTGACCTGTGTTCGAAGTGTCGAGTCTCTATCTAGCTCATAGGAAAGCCTGTATAAAATCGTTCGCAAACTTTGTGGAGAAACAAACAAACAAACGAGAAAGCAACCTAATAAAAACGTGTTAAAATAAAGAGGAAATAAAAAAGAAAAAAATATATTTTGGTAAATTTATTTTACGATACGATTTATCGTTTAAGATGAAGAAAGTTCTAATCATCATAACGCCGCGCCGTGATGAATGATTCTAAAAAGTCACATTTTGAGCAAAGCATAAGCCTTTTAACTTTTACATAATATCACTAATCACAATAGCGCATTCATTTGGTGAACAATAGTTACAAGGAGCTTAAATGTTCGCATTTTGTGTGTTAATTTAGTTAGTGGTCAAACTTAGAACAGTCATGAAGGATTTGAGTTGTTGCTGTGTTTTGATTTTGTTCTTTGTACATTATTCTTCTACTTTACACTTCGTAAACGTACATCCAAAAATATCTCAACCGGTAAATGTAGACAACATGATAATAAAAATTTCATTATCAGAAGTGTTGAAATCTTTGAACGGTGCCAAGAAAGACATTTTCGATTCCGGATTAGTAAAACATCATTCGTCAACAACGAAGAGGAAAAAAATACCTTCAGGAGGTAGTAGTGAAGAACATTCTAATTCAAGTTCCAATGACAGTTGATATAATTATAAAAATATTATCGCATAATATTATATTGTGGTAATTGATTGAGTCATAAATGAAAAGCATGATTTAATTATTAATTTTAATAAATTATAATTGTCACGATTCATAAATTAAAATAGGTCTTTTTATACCTTAATATTAAAATAAACATATTCACCATGTAAAATGACTATTTTTCATAGTAAGGCCCTCATCCCATGATATTGACAGTTTAGGCTGGTCACATTCAAAAGAATCACACAGACCCAGGTACAGTGCTTACGTAGATTATTTTATCACAGTTGATTTTTGTTTTACTTTTATTGGAACAAATTATTCATGTAACTTTTCTCTAAGTGTACAGTTCAGTTTTGGCAGTGCGATACATAGCGAGAGAATGGCTCGCGCGCACCGCACTTGGCTCCGTGGGTAGGCCCCCGATAAGGTGGACTGACGATCGGTGCACGGTCGCGGTGTGCCACTGTATGCGGGCCAAGCGGGTCCAATCTTCGTGGAGATCCTTAGGGGAGGCCTATACCCTGCAGTGGGTAGTGATGTACAAGACTCGAGTCCTCCGAGTCCTTTTGTCCAAGCTCGGAGTCGTTTTACAGGGCTCGCCTCGTTTGTACGAAGCTCGACGACTCGGGAGTCTTTTTAGCGCTCGAGCCTTTTTCAGAGCTCGGGCGACTTCGAGCCATTTTCACGGCTCGATCCTTTTTGGAGAGCTCAGTCGATCTCGAGGCTTTTTCACGATTCGAGTCTTTTTACACGACTGCCCAAAGCAAAAAGAGTGTTATGTGTTCAGGGTTCATGTATGTTTGTGAGTATGTGAGTTTCTTTATTCCAACATAACTTCTAAATGCCTGAACTGATTTGGATAAATGGGGTATCGTTAGAATCCTTACAACATTCCGAGTGACACTGGCTATATTTTTTTTAGAAAAATTCAATATGGCGACTGTACGACGCCATTTTCAAATGCGAAAAAAATTTTTTTTTCTTCTATTATTACAATATGGGCATCAAATGAAAGGCCTTGATGAGCACATTCCAAAACTATATAATATGTCACTAAAATGTGTGAAATAAAAATAAATAAATTAAAAAAATATTAAAAACACGACTGCCCTGCCAAAACGAACTAAAAAGTTAAACAACAAGTGTCATTGCAGTCGGGGGACCTTATCTTGGAACAATTTTTGATCAAAGAGGTCCCCCGACTGCAATGACACTTGTTGTTTAACTTTTTAGTTCGTTTTGGCAGGGCAGTCGTGTTTTTAATATTTTTTTAATTTATTTATTTTTTTCGGCGCACTAGTTGTGATGGGCTGCTAATGAATGAGGATAAGTAGAGCTAAAGCACTGTAGATTAAGCATCTACGGTGCTCTTTATAACATAAGACATTCATCTTTTTGAGTTCTAATTTTGAAGACTAGAGTCATATTTTCAGGGCTCTGTGAGCTCGATAGGCTCGGCTTTAATATCTGCGTGATCAATAATATTGAAAATATTATTATTTACGGAGACATTACAGTCATAAACATGAACTCTAAGCTTTTTATGAGGCTCGCGTTCATTTTAAGACTCGAGCTTTTTTGAAGGCTCGAGCTCTTTTAATAGGTTCGAGCTCTTTTGAAGGCTTGAAACTCTTTCGAAGCCTCGAGGCGTGGCTCGAGCTCGTTTTTCGGTTAGGCTCGGGCTTACGAGCCTACTGAGCTCACCGAGTCCTGCCAATCCGAGTCGAGTCGTCAAAAGAAGAACTCGACGACTCGAGTTTTGTACATCACTAGCAGTGGGTGTCGTGCGGCTGATATGATGATGATGATAAAGTTTCGTTTTGCATTACTCGTTTCATCATAAGGATGTCTTGAAATCATCCACAAAGTCCGAGTTAAATATGGACTATCATAACAATAGAAGAGGCATTGCTGAAGGATTCACATAAGTTTTGCCAGCTTCTGGAGTCTGGAAGATTATGGATCTGGAGTAAATCCAGTTGGAAAGAAAGAGATGGACGCTGTACCCTACGAGGAAGAAGCCAATCAGGATCATTACAGTCACAGCGCTCCACACACAATATGGAGCTATAACGTATAACAATTTCAGATCGCTTAAATTCTTCTCAATTAACTCTGGTTGTTCCTGCAACAAGATAAATAATTGTTACCCGAGGGCCTATTACAAAATAAATTGCGATAATCGTTATTGATTCACATGCATAATTTAAGTTTCAAAATCAAGTTTATCGATCGATGAACAATACTTTTTACAGTATGACATCGATTTGCAATAAAAAGTTAGACCTACTTAGAACTTTTAAATAAATCAAAGCTTTTTAGATTAATTAAGGTTTATTTGATTGAATCAGGCGTCACTTGGCGGAAGTCCCAAACCATTTTGAAAAAATAAATATATGTAGCTTACTTCCGCAAACAATATATGCAAGATGCACCGCCCACCCGCCCGCAATAATATGCACATGCACACCACAAAATATCAGTGCACAATACCTGCATTTAGCAAGACAGCAACACACCTTGCACCTTCACCAATTAGGCTACTCTACACGTGTTTCGCCCCAACCCGGGGCATCCTCAAAAAATCAAAAAAAAAAAAATATTTCTTCACAAGGTATGTAAAATTAAACAATGTGTTGGATAAACCTTTTAAGTATAAAGATACTTGTGCCAGGAATATCCGCTCCTCCAATCATACTTTTACTTTATACCTATGATAAAATAAAATAGCAACATCGCCCTCCGACACCGTATTTATAATGGCAATAAATAGGGTGTCGGAGGGCGATGTTGCTCATTCGGTGTTGGTTTACGCACGATCTAACTCCTGAGGATGCCCCGGGTTGGGGCGAAACACGTGTAGAGTAGCCTAATTGGTGAAGGTGCAAGGTGTGTTGCTGTCTTGCTAAATGCAGGTATTGTGCACTGATATTTTGTGGTGTGCATGTGCATATTATTGCGGGCGGGCGGGCGGTGCATCTTGCATATATTGTTTGCGGAAGTAAGTTACATATATTTCTTTTTTCAAAATAATTAAGGTTTGCTATTTGTGTCCATATAATTTAAGTAAAAAAAATGTGAAGATGTTTGTAACTATTTCATACTAATAAATTGAATTCGGCAAACGGCAATACATCGCACTAGGAAATTATTAATTTACTTCTAAATGCTTATTACCAATTTGAAGTAACAGACGGGTACGACCATCTCGGAGAAGCGCGCCGCCTGCACGTTGAAGTCCACTTTCTTGACCACAACGTTCACCTGCACTGAGAACGATGTCTTCAACACCATGCCCAGTTTCTAGAAGAAAAAAAACAAACAAACAATCAGAGATCAATATGAACTTATGCTTATGGTATGCTACTTCTCTAGCCATTAGATAAAAATGAATAAGGCAATTCCTAAGTTACCAAAGTCAATCATTTTTTTGTCTCTCTCATGGGACTTGTCTTTGAGGTGGTCGTCTATTATTCCAGAATCCTGTATCCTCACATATAACTTATAATGTTTACTTGTTATTAATATTGGGTTGTTATTGATTTCTAAACTGTAAAACACATTCGAATGACTAACTAAAAATCCTTAGGCATGTAATTTTTTTGGGTTTTCTTACCGGCTCAATGACAAATTCACTGCCATGTTTTTCTTCGTCAGGATTCAATCCTTCCACGCGCTTGTACAGAGAGGGATCGCCGTACAGAAAGTGGGCATTTGATAAGGCAAGAGGCAAGCCTGTAACATAAAGTTTATACTTAAAATTCTATCGTAAAAAAAATCTAATATTTTAGAAATAAGCATAAATACCTAGTATGTTGATCCTTACTTGTTTTATTAAGTAAACAGTCTTTGACAGTTTTCAAACATCTCTGTAACTTTATTCGTTATTCGAAATTATGTTGTCTTAGTAAATCAAACTGTTATTAATAATTAACAAACTTTTTTGTTGTATGTGGGAAAACCATGTTGTATTTTATATATTTTATCAAGAATCAAGAATCAAGAATTTATTTGCTAGAATGCGGTACATAAGGGTCTTAATATATTTCATATTGTCACATCACATTCACCAGGAGCTGGCATGCAAAATATAATGGTGATAAATATATTATGTCAACATTAATGTCATTCAAAATTACAAGTCAAATTATTATAAATTTATACAATTATTATTAGCATTTAAAATTAAAAAATTTAGTCATCGTATAAAAACAGTTTTTCACTAGCCATGTTTTTAAAATAGATTTAAATTGATTAAACGGCAGGTCTCTAATGTTATCAGGAATCTTATTGAATATTTTGAAAGCCATGGAATAACAGCTCCTTGATCTAAATTTCGTTCTCATCATTGGTAATCTTAATTTATTTGGATACCTTGAAGGAAATTTACGAATCATTTCATCATTTCTTGTAAATAAATCCGGATGACTTTTAACAAAAATACATATTTCTAAGATGTATAAACAAGGGACAGTAAGCAGATTTAGATTTTTAAACAATGGCCTGCATGATACCATATTGTCTACATCACATATGGCTCTGATGCAAGCTTTTTGTGCCATTAGCACCTTATTTATATTGCAAGAATTTCCCCACAAAAGAATACCGTATCTTAGAACTGAACTTACGTAACCATGGTAGGCTTGAAGGGCTGTTTGCTTTCCAGCAGTTTTTGCCAGTCTCCATAGAGCATAAGAGAATGGGTAGATTTTGTTGCATATATTGTCTAAATTTTTATACCATGTCAAGTGTTCGTCTAGAGTTATTCCCAAAAATTTAACATTACTAGTCTCTTTAAGCGTCTTATTCTCGTATATAATTTTAACGTTAGTTTTTTTTCCTTGATAGTTTCTAAATTGTATGTAATTCGACTTGTCAATATTTATCTTTAAATTGTTACGTCTTAGCCAAACTATTATTTCTTCTACAGTCTTATTTATTTCATTATTATATTCTTTTATGTCATTACATGGAATAATAACTGAGATGTCATCCGCAAAAAGAACACACTCATATTTTGTGATACTTGGCAAATCGTTTATATATATAAGAAATAGCAATGGTCCCAAGATACTCCCTTGCGGAACGCCTCTACGGTTTATTTTCATTTCGGATTTGTAACTAGCTTCAGTGTTATTTTCGTCCAATTTTGTTATGACAACATATTGTTTTCTCTCATGAAGATATGATTGAAGCCAATTGTGTGCTAGGCCTCTAATCCCGTATTTCTCACATTTTTGTAAAAGTAATTTATGCGAAACGAAGTCAAATGCTTTTGACATATCAAAAAAAACTGCGGTGACAGATTTCGGTACATCAATGTATTCAGTTATTTTATTGACTAGAGTAAAAGCAGCCAAAGTGGTCGATTTTCCTTTTTGAAAACCGTTTTGTTCGTGTTTAATGACTTGGTATTTTTCTAGGAATATTGTTATTCTAATATGCATTGATTTTTCAATGGTCTTTGATATGATAGGTATTAAAGATATCGGTCTATAATTTCCAGGGTTTGATTTGTCTCCTTTTTTAAAAATCGGTTTGACAACCGATATTTTTAACGCATCTGGAAATTCACCTAAGCTGAACGACAAATTAACGATAAAACTTAAAACTGCTGCTATTTCGTATTTTACTGATTTAATTATTTTAGTTGAGATGTCATCATAACCAGAAGAGTTTGTTAAATTTAATGAATTTATGATTTTTACAATTTCATACATGTCAGTCGGAGCTAAGAATATACTATCATTAATAGCATTTATGCCGTCCAAAGAAGAAGAGTCAATTTTATCATCATTGGGGTCTGTCATATTTATAAAATAATCATTAAAGTAATTTGTTATGTCAATAGGATTTTGTAAAGTATTATTGTCATTTTTTAATTTCACTACATCGCTTTTCTTTTTTGTTTCATATGTCTTATTATTTATCACGTTCCATGTAGCTCTGCATACGTTATTTGCATTGTTTATATATTTAGCGTTGGCAATCTTTTGAGCTGTAAAAATGCATTTCTTTAACAATTTATTGTAATTTTGATAATTGGTCCTATTTTCTGTATTTTTGTATTTATAATATTGAAATCTAAGATGACGCTTTTTTAGAGTAGCTTTTTTATACCGGTCGTGAAATAACTAGGTCTTTTAGGTTTTGCTGAATATCTCTTTTTTATTTTTGGGAAGCATAAATTATAAAACAGATTTAATAAAGAGTTGGGTGTAGATTGTTTACCAAATAGGACAAGTAACGATAAACGGACTTTAGACTTTTCATGGGCTCTAGATTTGCCACGAGACATTGTTTGCTAGAGTGAGAATATCGCTCGGTGGCGACCGTCATGGACACGATTTTTTTTTAACTATGGAAGTATCCCATTTGGATGGATCCTGACCTGATAAACCTTTGATCTAACTCAGCAATGATGGACTAGGTACTTGAAATATAACTTTTAAACGGATACTAGCGCAATTTTATTGAAAAATTGGTTTGATTTTTATTTTTTCCGAGATTTCGGCACCTTTGCAGCTGCCGTGTTCACGGAGGACTGTCTAGTGAGCGCTTAAGCTTGAGAGGTGTAAATGGACTACTTACTGTAAAAGCACGGTGATAGATCAGAAATTCCATTGATGCAAGTTCCCCTTGTGCAGAGACATTCCGTGTCATTGTTTACATCGTAGGCATCTTTCCTGACCTTGTAGTAAAGGCCTTGGACGCCGTCTTCCAAGGTCAGGGACTTCTGGTATTCCAGGGGAAGGAAGCGGCAGAGAACATTTCTGAAAATCCTGAGGGAAGTTCCAGGTGGAAGGTCGACAGGGTAACCGATACCTTCGTAAGCATCAACGAAGGAGTTGCATTTCGTTCTGAAAAAAAATACTTTATCAATATACAAGACATGAAACCGTAGGATGTTATTGTACAGTAGTCAACGCACAGCATCATCCTCCTGTCCTTATCCCAATTTATTTGTAGTGCTATGTCTACACAAAATAAAATTTTGCGCTCGTAGAACGACCACTATTGGGGTCGGCGCAGCATGTAATACATACTGCATTAGGTTTTGGCAAAGTTTTACGATCGGCCGCCTGCCTGACACCAACCCTCCTTGGGAATGCTGTTGTTGACAGTTTCCTCGCTGCCATTCGAGTGACCCTTTGTGCGATGGTCTGCACCGGGTCCCTAAAACTTCCCTCTATCGCCTTCTACGATACCCAGGGGATGAGATGGGACAGTCCTATTCTTAACCGGAACTGTGCGGCGTTCTAGCACAGCATTTGTTGCAAAATGAAGCGTGTGACAATCCACAAAAGGTGTTTTATGGTAGAAGATACCTGACGTTGACTTAAAGCATCCAAGTTTAATGTTACCTCGATTCAACATTCCTGTGATTAGCTTAAATTAAATATTTGATTCTGATGCAACGCGTTGACCGAAGACAGATGGAAAATTATTCATTCATCATCAGCAATTTTAAAAATCCCCACTACTGGGGATCAGTCTTTTTTGGGTGGACAATGAGGGAAAAGGCTTTGTGGGTGGACAAAGAGAGTAGGTACAGGTTTTATGGGTGGATATGTAGGGGAACAGGCTTTAAGGGTGGACAAGGAGGGAACAGGCTTTATGGGTGGACAAGAAGGGAACAGGCTTTATGGGTAGAAATAACCTACCACTCGGGCACAGAATAACTAATAGTACAAGGTACAGAAGCAGCACGCCACATAGTAATTTAAATAAATAGAGACTTTTGCTCCGACACAATAAAGTGCAATTCAGGTCGCGCAATGGCCTGCAGTACAGTTTATATTCACCTAGTAGTTGCCTCTCTTTCTATCGCGTGCTCTTACCTTTTCTAATGACGCAACGTTAGGGTTGTCTTCTTTTAAATGAACTGCGTAGCGTATATCATAATGTGAAAAACGTCATTTTTTTATTGGTTTTTTTTATTTTGACTTTTGTACACGGCACAGTAATGTTGACTCGACATTGTTACTATTATTAAGAGACAATACCTACGCAGGCAGTAAGATGCCACGCGACTACACAGGCGGGCGTGTGGCGGCCCTTTGCTCACTTGTTCCGACGGCGGAACGGCTAGCGGTAGGTGCTTATCGCGCGACCTTGAGCGAGTGATGGAGGCCTGACTCGGGTCCAATGCGGATTTATCTTTATCTAAGAACTAGCGGCCGCCCGCGACTTCGTCTGCGTGGAAAGGTTTTTTGCTATCCCTCGGGAACAAAACTTTTTCGGGATAAAAAGTGTCCCCATGTCCTTCTCTGTACCCCTGACAACGTGTATGCAAAATTTCTATGTCAGTAGTTAAGATGTGAAGGCGTAACAAACAAACGGACTTTCGCATTTATTATATTATTAAGGATGTCATAACTATAAACTATTTAAATTGTACCTAAATTAGTAGGTACTATGGGCAACAGCGAGCGTCGCTTAACCAGTTTGCAACAAAATTCGTGTGCGCGCGTATCGCCCCTGCACGAACTAAACGTATGTGACAGCGGGCGTGGCGTGCAAGCGATTTTAACCTTAGCAGTGGTTAAGCGACGCTATTGCCCATGGTACATAGCCTACATAGTGTAGTGTGTGTACTAACATATGCAACACACACGCATCTCTCCTCATATATAAGCTTTTACTTAGCATAATAAATCAGTCATTGATCGCAGTCAGTCTTTAATTTAACGTCTCCTGGTCGCCTCCTTGCATGGCGACCCTGCCAGTGCCGCCTGCGCGGCGGCGCTGTGCAGCCGGTTAGTTATGAATAGAACCGTGAATTATAATAAATAAAATAAAATAGACTTTAAAATAATAAAATAAGGAGTGAGTGTACCTTATAAAAATTAAACACGAACTATAAAACTAACAATATGTGAAAAGTGAAACTTATAAACTATATTTAGTTATTGAAATACGAAAACCAGTGAAATAAATTCTTCTAATATAAAGGACTGAAAAATATTCACTTATGAACAATTACGAGTAAATTAAAAGAAAAACGTGTTCGTTGTCACGTACTGGTGATGATGCTGGTGAGGATGGAGATATAAAGCAGGGTGCCGGGAGACGTTGGTGTCGGATGTGGACCAGCCGGCAGATGATGGTGTCGTGAGGATGGAGCCAAGAACTGACTTTACCAACGGAAAGTGGCCAGAGAGTTAAATAACACCGAGAACTTCGGAGACGACGACTCAAAATGACTTCTAAAACGTTTTAGTGATTTGATCCCCTTTTGCGTGTTTTATTATCTCTTTTGCGAACCAGAAATTACAAAATTTTAAGATTTTTGATATTAAAATTAATTTCAGAGTTTATGTTGGGTTTTATGAATATTTTCAAACGTTTTAATTGTTTTTTTTTCTGTGAAATTTTAAAGATATAAACATTAGTTTGTTCGAGACTTCTCTACCTTTCAATATATTTTTTGTAAGTAAAGTAACATAACTAAAAAAAAAAAGTTGAAGAATTTATTTTACGAGTTTATTATAAAAAAAAAAAGATATGACTATAAGCTAGAATGGTATAAGGCTATAAGGTATCATAATTTTAAGAAAAGTTAGAGAATAAAAAAGATTTATTAGTCTACTGTTAAAATTGTAGTAAAAATGTTTAATTTTTCTTCTAAAACAAAGTTTCTGATTTAAAGGTATAAGGCACTAGGTACGATTGCACAGAAAAAGTTGTCATTTTGTGTGAAGTTGGGATATTTGTTTGGTTTTTATTTTTCACAGTTAGTTTGCGGAAAATCAGCGTGGTTGATAAAGGTAACTCATTGTATTTGTGAAGTTTTGTTTTTTCTTGACTTGATATATAATTTTAGTCTGAATATGGAAATTTTTTTCTGTTCTCGTTATTTTAAAGATCAACTTTGCAGTGATGATGTTTTATTAAGTTGTGATTTCCCTTTTCAATAATTAATGCCATAAAATTATTTAGAAAGATTCATGTTAGGTACAAAGTTTAGATTACGTAATTGCATTCAATGTGAACGACATCAAAATTGCTGACATAGCAACACGTGTGATATTGTAGCAGCGAACTAAATAGGTATCATTTTATTGAACCAAAAGAATTTAAATATCGTTTGAGTGGTTTTACTTTACTTTATCGTAAATTAATGAAACGTTTTCATATAAATAATATTATAAGGTTATTAATGGCATGAACTAACAGGTTAGTTACCTAGATTTATTTCTCTTTAGCAGCACACTAATATTAATAACACATTTTATTTAATTAGGTATGTTTTTTTAAGAAAGTAAGTTATCATCTTTTATCTCTTAACAAGTAAATATTTGATTATGGTCTTATTGCTTTTCATTATTACTAAATATTATATTAGTCTGTCATTTAATAACATTTTTCATTGGTAACTATTCGTCAATAGATTTAGAAAATATCATTAATCTTATTTGACTTGTTAAAATAAATAGTTCAGAAACTACTTTTAGTTTTAAACGAAACTAATTAGAAAATTTGCTCCCTTATAAAATACTATATTTCGTCTTCAATTTAGTAATTTTTTTTTTCCGCTTTATCATATATTTATGTACAAGAAATTTATAACTATATTCTATCTGATGAAAAAACTAATCATAATGTAGATTGGGAAGTTCAAAAATTCATTTTAGTTTAGATGTTCGCTTGACAAAATTTAAATTACGAGTTTGTATTATTTATCTATGCCATTGACAAAAAAAAAAGATATCATTACTTTTACGTACAATCATAGTATATTTCCGCCCAAATTTTTACGAATAACAAAACTATATTTTATTTATGTATTGTATGCTATTACGTATAGAAAGTAAATAAACTTTCCAATATACCTTTTATTAATTTTTGTAGTGAAATTATTTTCCTTATGTTTTAGGAGTTGAATTTAGAAAAGATTTTATGATCAGAAATAGTGATTAGGTAGGTATATTTTGGTACTATTGAAAAGACAATATTATTTTAACAAATAGTACCTATTTTTTTTCTATTTATTTTCTTCATATTAGTGTCTTAGCATTTTATTTTAAATACAAGCGAGTAATAAAGTAAAATTATTTTTTTGTTTTGTCCTGAATTTGTAGTTAACTTATATGAGTTTAATTTTAATATCTACACAAATCAATTTAATAGGTATCGATGACAAATTATCATGTGACAAAATTTCTTATTAGAAGTGATGCAATCATATTGTTTTGATAACTTAACGAACAAGGTATTGGAATGTGAGTGTTGTATTTCGATATCGGCAGCTTACAAAGAGTAGCGTAGCTGCATTTATGCAAGTTGATGCAGAAACATTAATCTTGTCACAAAATATCACACGAGTTCGCTGGTTAAGCTGTAATATAAAACATTGTTTTAATAGGAAAAGATAACGAGTAAGTATTAATTTGTTGGGAAGAAAACTTTAAGGAACCTTTATATTAATTTCGGATGTGAAAGTTTATGTTGAGGTATGATTGAGATATTTGTGTTTGTGGAAATTATATTGACTGGAGGTTTGAAAGGAAGTTAGAAGAACAGTTTGAAAGCTCGGTAGGTATATGATTAGAATAAAGCAAAGGTATAGATTTTATAGGTAGAAGGAATATTGTAGGTAAGTTATTGTAGCTGTATTAAAAATCTTTTTGTAGCTTTTAGTTTGCAATTAGGTACAGCATGGTATAGGTTTAGGTAATGTGATGCGTTTTTTTATATAGGATTTGGAATGATGGTAAGGATTTATTTATAGAAGTCAGGGGATATACGGTTTATAAGGTTTCACATGCAATTGGACTGATCACCCAAAAGCGATGAATCACTTATTTACTTTATATTCAATTTAGGATTGTTAGTTTATTTGATAGGTTTTGGAATGAAATGGTTTAGATAAAAGCTCGATTATACGGTACACATTAAAGCAGAGGTACTATAGGGTTCAAGTCCTTCAGTTGCATCAAGGTGTGAACGAGATTCCCCTTTGAATCCTGTTTGGAGACCAAATTAGTATGTGTCTTAATTCATGACCCTATTAATAATGGTACATACGTGGGGTGTCAGATCCTTCTATTCGATCATGGTGTGGACGAGATTTCCTCTGTGAGTTTAGTTGGAGTCCGAGAACTTAAAAAACTGCCCCCATTAATAATTGAGCTGTGGCCACAGCCCAAAATGGCAATTGTCCATTTTTATGATGATAATGAAGTCGACTATAAATAAATATGATAAAGTATGTACCAAAAATGATGAGTTAAATAAAAATGAAAGTACGCCGGCGCCGGGCGAATTATGATATGTGAGTACCTAGTAGGTGATATGTGTATAAGTGTACCGATAGTTATTATGAAAATGAAGTTTATAACGAGCAGGAGTAGGATTTAAAGTGAAGAAAATATATTTGGGATTATTGTTTTTGACACAGGATAATTTAGATAAGAATATTGAGAGATAGGAATATTACAAAATAGGAGGTTTTGTGATAAACAATAAAGGTTTGAAGATATTTATATGATTATAATTTGATTAAAAAGTTGAAAGGAAGGAATATTTTGTTTTAAATGTGGTGATAAGAATATGAAAGATGATTTTTAAATAAAAGGAAATAATGTGAGGAATGATTACATAGTGAAAGTTTTATATCAGTGTGTTAGCAAAAAGTATCTTGAAAAGTTTTATTTGTGAATGAATTAAGTATAAATAAGTACTTAAACAAATTTTAAATGATTTTTAAAGTTAAATATTTAATTCCGTTACCTTTTTCAACTATAAAATAAAAGAAAAAAAAATTTTTTTTGAGGAAATATAATGTTTTCTTTATTATTATGAAAGATGAGTCTGTGCAATCTACTTATACCAGTATAAATCAGAAATTGTATTTATAATTTAAGTACTTGAGTAATATAATACTATTATTATAGTGTCTCTTTTTGTATTTGAGATTTAATGTGTAGATTTTATAATATGAAAGTTTAAAATGATAGGTTTGTCAGCAGCAGTCACATTAGTAAAATAATTAAGTAATTGTAATCTATACCAGTATAAATCAGAAGAATAGGTACGTACCTATTATTAGTAAAGGAAAAAAAATATTTTGTTTTGTTTTGAAGTGTTAATTTAAATATAAATGTTTTTAAACGAAAAAAAAAATTATACAATAATATTAAGGTATAATATTAAGGTTGTCACCAACAGAGTACTTATAAGTAGCAAAACAAGTAAAGTTTAATTGAAAATCTGGAAGATTTCGTAGAAGATAATTTATTTTTACTTAAAGTTTAGTTTCTCGATTTTGAATTACTTAGACGAAAAAAAAAGTGTCCCTAAATAAATACAATTTAAATTAATTACCTACTGTTAAGCTTTAACATTTTAAGATAAATTTAACCATATTCAAAGTTCTTGGTCAATCGTACGTTTATATTGTTATATAATTAATTACGCCAAAATAATTATTGTTTTGCCATTTATAAAACTGTATGTTTGTAAAATCAAAATTAGGTAGGTACGTACGGAAAGTACTCCATCAGATCTAATGTTTGTGAAAATGTATGAAAATTGAAACTAAAAAGTAATATTGTAAGAAATTAAGTAAAGGTTTTCTGAACTCATCCTTCATTATTTTTACATTATTGGCTAAATTAGTTTGTTCATCATTGTGTGTAAGTTTTTTTACCGAAACATCAAAAGGAGGTACTCAAGTCGAGCCGTTTTTTATTTTTGATTTGTAACAGTAAAGTTTTTCTATCCATAAGTATTAGTAGTATTTAAATTAGATAAAAGATCTAAGCATTCCCTGCTAGTTTTAAAAAAAAAGTTAAAATTTTCTATGCACATATATGTAATATTCTTTTTTATGAAAAAGTAAAGAAATGTGTCTGTTGTCCAAAAGCACAGAACTGAAGTACTTACCAATAATTAATTTTGAAAAAAAAAATGTTAATTAGTAAATAATAGACCTAGCAGATAAGTATTAGGATATAAAAAAAAATTACACTTAGTTTTTTTCTTCTTTTTCAGGGGGGAGGTGTAGTGTGTGTACTAACATATGCAACACACACGCATCTCTCCTCATATATAAGCTTTTACTTAGCATAATAAATCAGTCATTGATCGCAGTCAGTCTTTAATTTAACGTCTCCTGGTCGCCTCCTTGCAATAGGTAATAATATAAATACCTTTTGCTTGGTTCCTCGTATTCCCAAGCTTTTAAACCTGAGATGCCATTCATTGATTTGACAGAAAACCTCTCTTTATTGCTCGTTGCGACTTCCAGTTTATATTCAACATTTTTGTCATACAGCTGAAAATTATTTTATAATATTTTAATATAATTTTGTGGTCTATTTGTGACTGGACTGGACTGAAGTCTCTTTCCTAGAAGTAGTTACTTTATGAATAATAATCATATTAATAAGTTTATAAACATTAGCCAATCCTAAAATAAATAAATAACTAGGTACAGTACAGCTCGTGTAACATAACTTTGAACAAACAATAAACAATGAGGCTTGCGCAGTGCTGTAGCAATTTTCAGCACAAAAATTGTAGTGCGTAGGTCAAGTGGTATTAAAAATTGGGTCAAGTTATATTGCGCGAGCTGTAGGTATCGCCGATAACAGCTGACACAGTAAAAAAAATAGAAAAACAATCTTCACCAACGTTCTAATTGACCTTAGGTATATTTTTCCACCCTTCACTTAACATGTGTGAAAAAGGTACAAGATATTACGTATTCCCAACTTACTCGGTCCATGATGCCCAGGGTCTTGAAGCTGATCCACCCCGGCAGCACCGTGTTGCCCAGCTTAATGAGCGGCTCCTCGTATCCCCACAGGAACTCTTCCGCAGTTTGCTGCACTATGGCCTTCGTTTCGAGGTGTTTTAACAGCATGTTGAATCCCAGCCGCGTGAAATAAGGGTGATCTGCCATCATTGACGACATGGTCTGCAATTTGTTTTATATTATTATTTGGAGCTGATCATTATGTTCTTTTTTTATGCACAACGGGATATGGCCTTCATTCACCTCACCTGATGTTGTGACGATAAGGCCGAAGGTGGAAGCGCACTACACCCGGAATCCTCATCACTGATGAACTGGCTATATTACCTCTATTAACTACCGGAACACAAAAATATTTAAATTGTTGTTATGGCGTATCAGACTTAGGTAAAATGGTGGTAGCTAGCCAGGCAGACTTGAAAAAAGCTTGACCAACCATTAGACTTCAGAGGCGGTTAAAACGGTAATCCGTCTTGATTATGCTCTGGGCACAGCAGGCGCGGTCGCAGCCTGAAATTTGGGGGGGGGGGGGTCACTAATAATAATACAATTGCTTTTTGTTAAATTTTTTATGCTTTTTCTATGTAACATGTACGATTTTGTGGGGGGGGTCATGTCCCCTGTGACCCCCCCCCCTCGGACCGCGCCTGGGGCACAGAATATGCCCTAAGGGGCCGTATTTTTGACAGGCGTCGAGCGTTTTTTATTTTACAACTCATTTTCAATGAAAATGAGTAATAGGTAAAGAGCGCTCAATGTCTTTCAAATAGGACCCCTGATACTCCAAAATAAATCAAACCATATTTTATCGTTCTGTGACATTGTTCATTATTCTTTTTGGTGGTAATTTCTATGTAGGTACCTTTTAATTTAAATAACAACATACATACAGCCGCTTCTTGGTACCTACTAATTAGCGGTAAAGTTTAATATTGATTTTGGTAATGTGAGGTATTAACACGCAAAAATACTTTTTGCATTCGGTTAAAACGACAAGGAAACTTCAGTGGAAAATTTAATTATCTTAGCAGACCTATAATTTAACCGACCGTTATAAAAATGCCATTATTTACATGCACATATAATCACTAAGTACCTATAATAATTGGTTGAATACCCTAGTCCCTAGGGTCAAGATCGTAATCTGCCTATAAATTAATCTGTAAAGGGGCGATTAAATAGTTAAAGCAGGATAATACTACATTAACTTAGTAGGTTAGTCTACAGTCTTTTAATCATCCAACGACGTATATTGCCATTTTTTTGTGTTGTAGACACTCCGCTATAAAGTAAGTATTTACTGAATTTTATTATTTTTTTATTTCTGTCGAAAATATAGGATCTCTACAATGAGTTATAGGTACATAGCCCATAGGTACCTAATAATTCATAGTAGAGATCCTTAGAGGTGACCGCTCGACGACAGACATCCTGCACCCGCTCGAGGACATCGCCGATCGCCTGACGATTAACACAGGGTAATTTTTGGACCCCTTTTCAAATTTTGTCAGGTCATTCTATAACAGCAGTACAATCAATTTGTGAAGTAAAAAAAAATTTTTTTTTTACATTTTTACTCCAAACTTTTCCCAACACAAATTGAAATTGTTGTCACTGTTTGCGCATCACACGGTCGATCCGCGCGAGCCCCCCTCCCGCCACCCGCCTTCCCCCGCTCGCATCGCTTGCGCGAGGGTGATCGTGCACACCTAAATTTTTTGGACATAAACAGTGGCTGAAAACTGTGAATTTAAAAAGAAATAATTCAAAATTATCTCACCCAATTTATTTTTATTACTTCCTTGAACTTATATTTGATTTTGTAAAGAGGTCGCAAAATGACCCTGTATAACTTACCAACATGGCGACGTTAGGCATGTTGACTTGCATATTCGCCGGGTCCCCGATGGACTCCTCGGGCAGGAACCGCGGCGTGGTGCGGGGGGTGTACCGTACCCGCTCGGCGATGTCGTCGATCTCCAGGTCATAGTTGTCACGCTCCTCCCTGAGAGAAGGTTCACTATTAATCTGACATATTACTTAAGACGGTTAGTGCCATAGACATAGAAAAATTTTCGCTGCGCTCAAGAAGACCAACAAAACGTGGAAAAGAGAAGTTAACATTATACGGACACGAAGCCCTATTTTTGAATCGCTCGGCTGGCGTTAAGCGCTCGTTTCCACTGATTTTCGTTCAATATCTCATACATTTGAGTTGATTTGTCGAACGAAAATCAGTAGAAACGAGCGCTCGACGCCAGCCGAACGATTCAAAAATAGGGCCCACGGTCTGTGAAAAAAGAGACAAAGAATCAAGTGACAATGTGCCAATTTTTTTTACAGTAAGAGCCCCTAGTGTCCCTTGCAAATTAGCAATCACTGTTTGTTTAAAATATTTGTTAATCCTTATTAGAATTTCAAATAAAGGTATCGTGGAGCCATGGTGCCTTGTGCTCTAAGTAATTGTGATGTGAAAAAAGAAACAATCCAAGTAATCACACTTTTCAAAGGTTAATAAGATTTTGCCACACATATCTCTAAAATCAAATTTCGCTGCATTTATTCGTTTATTGATAAAGAAAACAGCATGGAACATAGTTTATTAATTTCCTTTACCATAATATAGTCATATTTTATGTAAATAAGTAAGTCATTTTTTACGTATCTCATATAAAATATATACCTACATTCGTGTTTCTGAGCACCTGTTTATTGACATTGTTGTTCTTTGGCATTCTATTTCTATGGTTGGTGCCTCACAGTGGCGCCTTCATCTTAATCAAATTTATTGCTCGCTAAAATAAATTGTATCGAAAACATAATGATTGTATCGAAAACTCAAACCACAGAATAGGATAGGTATGGGTATGCTTAAACGTACAGATGCGTAGCCAGCCATGGGCTCAGGGTGGGGCAGCAGTCTAAAATAATATGTAACTACAACGATATTACTAGCAAACTATACCCGCTTTCTTACCCTGGTAATTTTTTTCTATGCATTTTCCATGCATATTTTGTATTGCTACGGGCCTATCTCATTAATTCCGCGTCATTTTTACATTTTCTTACTTAGTTAAGATTAGGTAGGTACCTACCTCACAGGTCAGAGCCAGCCACCCTGCCCCACCGTGGCTACGCCCATGTTTAAGCTAAGGCTCTATAGTTTATTTACAAATTAAATATTATCTGTAAATTAACTATAGAACCATTGCAAAATATAGTTCGTTGTAGAGTAGTAGGCAAAAAAGCAAAAAGTGACCACTTGGCAATTTGCCTACCTCTACAAAACTATTATTTTCAATGAGGGCATCACTGTGAGGAGACTAATCGCCAATTGATATTTTTTTATAAAATATTGCATCGGTATCATCATCAACTAAATTATTTTTAATGCAAAAAATAAATAAAAAAATGCATTGAACAACCGTTATGTCATTTGATTGAACGCTGCGGTAACTCAGCAACCGTCCGCGCTTCCATTATGTTTCGCGGCTTTATCTGCTTAGATGTAAAAAACGCAATTATCGTTAAAAAGTCATAAAAACATGTTTTTTTTTTAATATAAAACGAACTAAAATAAATATAAAATAATTTCTAACTTAAAAATTTGGGATGACGACGAGAAACGAGATTGATATTTACATACAGAAGTTTTAAACCTAAAAGCGTGAGGCACATTTTGCATGATTTATCGTCAATTGTGTTTTGCATGCGATGACTATGATTATAATGACAATTATTACCAATTGCCATATTCGCTAATTTCATTATTATAATCTTTACGCTAAGGGATTTTGTTTTACTATTAGGTACCCATTTCCGTTGTTTTTCTTGGCAATGTAAGTAAATCTCTACATAGATTTCCAATACAAATTGTTGATTTATATTGAAGTAAGTACCTACCTACTTAACTATCTACATTGATTGTTGACAAAAAGCCACATAGTTTATGTAAAAACAAGTTTACATAACAGGTTGAGATCTTGGTTGAAGGAGGTAAGTGACTCTGCTGACGTCACGATCACGCCAGCTTACGTTATTCAGTACCTACCTACTTAAGTTGCGTAGCGTAGGTATACAATATTAATAGGAGTGTTTTCCATTAAACTCTATTGTCGTTAAAAAAATGCAGATAAAAAAGTGTGTACCTATGTCAGAAAAAAATACTGTCCGTTTTCTTAAAAAAAAAACCACATATTTTAATGTTGTTAAAAACTAGCTCTAGATAATCTTCGTTTTTCCACTTTTCCTGTAAGTTACCCTTCGCAAAAATTGTGGTACCTAGGCATGAAAAATTATTTACACTACCCTTATTATTCAAAGCACTACCTAGTCCGTAATCTTATGTTGCGAAAAGTGGCCGAGACACATTTTTCAATAATTACGCACTCAGATTTATGAATTTCTTGAAAAAACATTAAATGTGCGAGAGAGCATGAATGTGTACGGGCTCAAGCATTTTTCACAAGGGTGGTTCGAGATGATAAATTTATAGGTAGTCATCCATGGGATGTATACCTACCTATAAATCATCTCGAGCTCCTCCGTGCTTCGGAAGGCACTTTAAACCATTGGTCCCGACTGCATTTGCAGTTAGGGTTGCCAGATCGGAAGTCCTAAATACCTATCTGGAGAAAATTTGAAAATGTCGGGATTTTGCGGGAGAAATAAATATTTAAAATAAAAATGTAATTTAAATGCCTGTAGGTACATATACAGTAACGGCCACGCAGCGCGATTTTTATTTAATTTCATCCACTAATCTTGTACTCTTGCCTTTCTATAATAGGAAAACGGCCGCGCAGCGCGATTTTTATTTGGTTTCATCCACTAATCTTGTACTCTTGCCTTTCTATAATAAGAAAAACGGCCGCGCAGCGCGATTTATAGTCAGTTTCATCTACTAATCTTGTACTCTTGCCTGTCTATAGTAAAACAAAATGGCCGCGCAGCGGGATTTTTAGTTTGTTTTATCCACTAATCTTGTAATCTGTGGTTTCATTCGCGAAAATTATTGCTTTCTAGAAAACTTTCGGAACAGCTGATTTTCCGGGAGATTTTTAGATTTTTCGGGAGATCACTTGAAATTCCGGGAGAATCCAGGCGCTGGCGAATCCCGACCATCTGGCAACCCTGTTGCAGTTGTTAAGACCCACCAAATGGGCCAGCGTGGTGAGTTATGGCCCATCTTCCTTTCACCTATAGGGCGCCTGTGGGGACATTAAAAATGGATGATGTTTAAGGCCGGGTGATAACTTACAAGTATTTGAAGGGGCCGACCTCTTCCACCTTGAGCGTGTCCTGTCTCCCGGAGAGGAACTCCTGCGCATTGGTCACGTTCAGCAGGTACGCGGACACGGTCACCCCGGGGGTCTTCCTTTGTTCCAGCAGCCTGTAGATATCTGAGCCACGCGAGAGTCGAGTTCTCTGGAAATAATTAATTCAGTGAGGCCACAGTTTCGATACAAATACAGCGGCAGAAACCTCTACATACAACTACGGACAGACAACAATAGTTTTTTACACGACTGCCTAAAAAGGAGTGTATGTCTTCAGTTTTCTTGTATTTTTGTGGGTATGTGAGTTTCTTTATTAAACCAAAACTTCTAAATGTCTCAACGGATTTGGATGTATGGGGTATTGTTAGAATTCCTGGACGCCTGCGTCTTGGAGGTGGACTGTAATAGCTCGCATAATGATGTATCATGTTGGGGGCTCTTAGAAACTATACAGCGTGACAGTGACGTTTGCACACGCGTAACTGTGTGCGTACTATTGAATGAGCCTACGGACTGGCCTACGGATGGGCGCCGGTAGGGTGAGGTAATTGATTGTGGGGCGGGGCAAAGAGTTTCCTTTCTGTACGGTAGTTACTGTAAGGTGTAAGGTACTTATATCTATTCTGTGCTATGGGGCCAACTCTGAAAAGGTGAAAAAAAATCATCTGTTACATACATTGTTGTATGACCGAAAGTGGCGCCCTCAGAGGCTTTTATTTAATAAGTTTAAAAAGAAAAAGATTTTATTTATGTTTCACGTGGAGTTTTAAGGGCTCATGGTCTAGTATTTTTATTAGAAGGTATCACTACATGCCCTCATAGTCATTCGTAGAAGTAGATAGCAAATGTGTAAAAAACGGCCACTTTTAGCAGTTTTGCTATCTAGTTCTAGCAGTGACTACGAGGGAATGTAACGATACCGTCTAAAAATACTAGACTGTGGACCCTAAATATTCCACGTAAACCAGCAGAAAAGCAGTTTTTTTTCACGATATCAGAGCTGACCCCATAGTAAGAGTTGCTTGTAATCATGAGTGGAACTACCCCACTGCGGGAACCAAATGATTACCTAAAATTTCAGCGTGTGTATTCTTGAATGGAGACCGCGTATGCAAACGTAGTGTGGGATGCTTTCAGACAAGGTGGAGCGACGATCTTCGCAAGGTGGCTGGCAAAAACTGGATGAGTATAGCCGCGGATCGTGCTCAGTGGCGTGCACTCGGAGAGGCCTATGTTCAGCAGTGGACGATGATAGGCTCACGATGATGTATATTACGATCGTATACTTACAATATGCCTGACCACGGTGATGGGGTTTACGATGATTATCAGCAGCCCCGTCAGAATTAGGAACAAGCCTGTTGCCCCTATTATCTGCAGTTTTCCTGAAATAAATTTACATTAAATAATTCACCTATCCTCCATCAGCCATTTTTAATTAATGCTTAATTAATGCTGGGGCACAGGCCTTCCTTATGGGTGGTAAGGAGGACGGGCCATAACCCACCACGCGGGCCCAGTGCGGATTGGTATTGGCATTAACGACTGCAAATTCAGCCGGGACCAACGGCTTACCGTGCCTTCCGAAGCACGGAGGATATCGAGATAATACATTTTTTATTTTAAACTTTTAGATTTTATGCATTCACATTGCTATTTTGTATTAAGATTATTAATATAATTGAAAAATATTAGAAAAAATCTCCTCACCCGTAGCAGCTCAGACGGGACTCGAACCCGCACCCTTAGGATTCCAGCCCAATGCACTAACCAATTATGCTACCGAGTCGCTAGCAAGATTGGCGAAATCTATACATATAATAAAGCTGTAGAAAAGTTGTGTCTGTACAAAGAAAATATTTTTGAAAATAAGTGGTTGGGGTGTTTGCCGTGTTTGATAACAACCTATAAAACCCATTTCTATCATTTTTGGTTTTTTTGTCTGTTTGTCTGTTTGCCTGTTTATCTGTTTGTCTGTTTATCTGTATGTTTGTGCGCTAATGACTTAAAAAGCTCTAACTCAATCGTGGAATTATACTGTTAGAACGACGACTACCTGGACCTAGTGTTCCCACATCTGGCACGGTAAATTGGTCAATGGCTTAAAAGTAAACAATAAAGGGTCGAGTTTTGGGTCTGTCTTTTGTAATTTCTTAGAAAAAAAATGCACTTGCATGCAGTAAAATCTAAGCCCGCTTTCTAAGTATTATATTATTTTATACTACTAGCTTCCGCCCGCGACTTCGTTCGCGTGGACATTCGAGAAAATCCTTAGGGAACCTTTAACCTAGATAAAAAGTTTAATATCCTGCCTTGCTAGGTAGCCCGCTTGGTGTGAACGTGCCTTGCATGCAGCAGGCCTCTGGCTGGTAAGCGCGTACTATATCAACCGAGTGCGATGTCGGGTCGGGCCGCATCCTCACGCGCAAGTGGCAAACGCCCTGCCTGCAAGCGAGGTACGTCCACACCAAGCGTACTGCCTAGCGAGGCAGGATGTTAGAACATAGAATACTTCGTATCCTGGTTAAAGGTTCCCTTAGGATTTCCTCGAATGTCCACGCGGACGAAGTCGCGGGCGGAAGCTAGTTTTCTAATACTTTTCACGTTTTCGCTGTAGGCCAGCGCCATCTCATCAATGTGAAGAGAATTAACTTTGACATTCGAAAGCAACACCTTTACAGATGCTAGACAAATCGATTAAGATGAAATAGCCATACAATTTTAAACTTAGATTTTATGCATTCACAATGCTATTTTAACACGTTTTTATTAGGTTGCTTCCTCGTTTGTGTGTTCAATCGTTCGTTTTTTTCTCCGCAAAGTTTGTGAACGATTTTGTACTAGCTTCCCGATGAGCTAGAAACTTGAAACTTTGAATATAGGTCAGAACTGGAAGGCAATGCAATATAATGGTGTCATTGAGCTGATCTGATGATGGATCCGGAAGAAGGCCACATGATCTCTATGATAAAACCATACAACCCCATCGCGTTTGGGCTCGTTATAATCGTCTTGACGAGTACTCTAATGGGAGACGAGATCCAGGGTCTGATGATGAAGCTGAAAGGCCATTCCATAGGAACTCAATATTGAAACTATGCAACCCCATCAAATTTGGGCTTGTTTAAATCGTCTTGACGAGTTCTTTGTTGAGAAATAGTTTTCAGGGTCTGATGATGGAGCGGGAAGAAGGACACAGGAAGTCTTTAATAAATCCACGCTACCCCATCGAGATTGGGCTCGTTTGAATCATCTTGACGAGTACTTTATTGGGAAATAGTGTCCAGGGTCTGATGATGGAGCCCGAAGAAGGCCATTGGAACTCGGTAATAAAACCATGTAACCCCATCGAGTTTGGGCTTGTTTGAATCGTCTTGACGAGTACTTTGTTGGGAAATAGTTTTTAGGATCTGATGATGGAGCTGGAAGAAGGACACAGGAACTCTGTAATAAAACTATGCAACCCTATCGACTTTGGGCTCGTTTGAATCGTCTTGACGAGTGCGAGTACGAGAGTAAGAGATGGTATATTTTTAGTCTTAGCTCGTTAACTACCACCACAGAATTTTATTAGATTGAATATCTTTATTATTTTTGATATTTGTTTTATTAATTTCTTCTGTAGTAATTTATTATAGAAAAAGTTATATAAGATCTGAATTAAATTTAAATCGTTTTATTTTATTAGTATTGTTATTTGTTTTTTCAATAATTTTATTAATTATTAGGTTGTTATCAAACACCCCAACCCCTTTTTTTCAAAATATTTTCTTTGTACAGACACAACCTTTCTACAGCTTTATTATATGTATAGATGTGAAAGTTTGTGGGTTTGGATGTTTGGATGTTTGTTCCTCAATCACGCAAAAACTACTGAACGGATTTGGTTGAAATTTGGCACACAGATAGTAGATAGCCTAGATTAAAATATAGAATACTTTTTATCCCGATATTCCTACGGGAACGGGAACCACGCGGGTGAAACCGCGGGCGGCCACTAGTATTATAAATGTCAAAGTTTGTGGGTTTGGATGTTTGTTCCTCAATCACGCAAAAACCACTGAACGGATTTAGTTGGAATTTGTCACACAGATAGTAGATAGCCTAGATTAAAACATAGGATGCCTTTTATCCCGATATTCCCACGGGAACGGGAACCTCGCGGGTGAAACCGCGGGCGGTCGCTAGTTTAAAAAAAAATTTAATCCAAAAAGTTATGATCGTAAAACCGTTTTTTTTTTGGTCGAAAATTTTTGATTTTATTTACTTTGGGCCCGGATGTCTCGAAAACCAAGTTGAAATAATAAAAAAAAAAAACGGTCCTAGGGTATTAAGGGGTTAGTTGGCTGTCGAATGAAATCAAAATTTTGAAAATAAAAAAATACCTGTAGGTGCGCCTTCAAAAAAGTACCTCGGCGAGTGAGTTGTAGCGCATCATGGTTATACAGTACTGTGGTATGGAAGTTGAGTGTGTATGAGAGTTTATATTGTTGTATGTGGTGAATGGAGGATTTTTGGAATATATTGAACTTTGGATTTTGTTATTTCCTTATGCCTGAATTTCATTTTCAATGTCCAAGTAGTTCGTGCTATGCATGGAATCTGTGCATTTTTGTTCTACTTACGTTTATTAACTTTTGTTGATTTTGACATTTTATCCATTCTCTATCCAGATCTGAAAAAAAAACATTTTAAAATTTTCTGTATACACCTAAATAATGAATAATAAATATCAGGTGTCCCAAAATAATACCGCACTGAGTAGAAAACTTTATTTTGACTTTAAAAGAATTTTAACTAAGAATTTAAAAAAATCTCCCGCCTGTACCCGTAGCCGTAGCACAAAATACATAATAGTACTGCCATAGCACAAAATAATACTTTGGCATAAGTAATTGCTTTTTGGCATACTATTTATATTTGCATAATTGACAACATTTCAAAATTTTTGTCTTGTTTTTTACTGATGAAAACAAGAGACACGTATTTTTTTCTTTTCCAAATTTTTAATTTTTTGTCATCATATTAATATTAGTTTGAAAACTTATTCATTCTAAAACACTGAAAAATAGCACGCTAATTTCGGATTCAATATTAATTTAGTATTTTTTTATGACGTGTTCAAGTTTAAAGTTTACATAATATTATTTTTACTTGATAGGAGATATTATAAGCTTTGTAAAAGTATTTATTTTTATAACTGTAGGACATTTAAATCCGGAGAAGGCCATCTAAAATAAAAAGTCAAATTTAAAATTTACTGAAAAAAAACATTTTTTAAACACGTTTTTAAAACGGACTAAATTATTACAAATAAATATCGGACTAAAAATATTAAAACGGACTAGTAAAAACAAACTAAAAATTAAAAAATATATTCTTCTGTGAATATTTGTAACCCTAATAACCTATTCCTACAGAAATTTTAAACCAAAAAAATTTAAACGTAAAAACGTGGGGCGCGTTTTGTAAAATTTATCATCCATATTGTCTATCTATAGCATGCGCTGCATGCGCCCCACGTTTTTTGGTTTAAATTTTTTAGGTTTAAAATTTCTGTAGGAATAGGTTATTAGGTTTACAAATATTCACAGAAGAATTTATTTTTTACTTTTTAGTTTGTTTTTACTAGTACGTTTTAATATTTTTAGTCCGATATTTTTTTGTAATAATTTAGTCTGTTATAAAAACGTGTTTTTAAAAAATATTTTTTTTTCAGTAAATAATTATTTTCTACTTTTTAGTTAGCGAGCTAAGACTAAAATATACCATCTCAGACCCTGAGATGTCAGAGTCCCAGTACCCTTCTTCCTGCTCCATCATCAGACCCCGGAAACTATTTCCCAACAAAGAAATCGTCAAGACGATTCAAACGAGCCCAAACTCGATGGGGTTGCATGGTTTTATTATAGAGTTCCAATGGCCTTCTTCCAGCTCCATCATCAGACCCTGGACACTATTTCCCAACAAAGTATTCGTCAAGACGATTCAAATGAGCCCAAACTCGATGGAGTTGCATGGTTTTATTTTATTATAGAGTTCCTATGGCCTTCTTCCGGCTCCATCATCAGACCCTGCGGACACTATTTCCCAACAAAGTACTCATCAAGACGATTCAAACGAGGCCAAACTCGATGGGGTTGCATGGTTTTATTAACGAGTTCTAGTGGCCTTCTTATGGCTTCATCATCAGACCCTGGACACTATTTCCCAACAAAGTACTCGTCAAGACGATTCAAACGAGCCCAAACTCGATGGGGTAGCGTGGTTTTATTATAGAGTTCCTATGGCCTTCTTCCGGCTCCATCATCAGATCCTCGGACACTATTTCCCAACAAAGTACTCGTCAAGACGAATCAAATGAGCCCAAACTCGATGGGTTTGCACTGTTTCAATATTGAGTTCCTTTGGCATGGCCTTTCAGCTTCATCATCAGACCCTGGACCTTATCTCCTATTAGAGTACTCGTCAAGACGATTCTAACAAGCCTAATCACAATGGGGTCCTATGGTTTCATCATTAAGTTCCTGTGGCTTTCTTCCAGTTCCATCATCAAATCAGCTCAATGACACCATAATATTGCATTGCCTTCCAGTTCTGACCTATGTTCAAAGTTTCAAGTCTCTAGCTCATCGGGAAGCTAGTTTAAAATCGTTCGGAAGCTTTGCGTACAAACATACAAACAAACAAACAAACGAGAAAGCAACCTAAGAAAAACGTGTTAAAATGCCGGTCATTCCAACAGGAGAAGGGATAGACCCCAACTGGTGTAAATTTTTTACGGTAGTGTGCATTTTTTAATTTAATCTTGTTTTACGGTTACAAGTATTTTAGTTCAATGTCATGTGAACTTGTCTGGCTTTGGTCATGGTCAAGCCTCTGGTTAGAAGAAGTCATTCGTTTATGTATCGTTTTTTCATTATTTCTTGTAAGTACATACATAATTTATTTTTAAATTTTCGAATTAACAATACGTACGAGTAAAATATGTAGATTGTATTACAAGGGAGCAAAATAATATTTTACGGCGAGAGCGCTTTTTTGAATCCAGAGCGAAGTAGGGATTCTTCAGTAGAATCCTGAACGTAGCGAGGGATTCAAAGTATGTCGCCCTCGCCAAAAATATTTTGCGCCCGAGTCATATACTCTACTTTTCATCCCCTTTCTATGAGAAAATAAATAGGAGACTGTGTTTATGTAATTAATGAAAATGTTCTTTATTTAAAAAAGACATGTGAAAAGTAATAGTAGTTTATGAAACTGACACATAAAGAGGGGTATTAAAACACGAGTGTGTGTTTAAAAACCGAGCCGCAGGCGAGGTTTTTAATAGTATCACACGAGTGTTTTAATACCTAGTTATCAGTGGCGTGCCCAGGCCTACATAGTAGCGCAAGCCCGAACCCTCAAATCAAGCAATTTTTTTATCAGCTCAATACAAGCAAAAAACCAATGCATCCCACAATTTCTCGTTACTAATTTAAGATATTTTTCATACGATGATCTTTACCAAAATATCGATGCGACACCGCCCAGCGCCATCTAAACGAATTCATAGATAGCTCTCAAAAAAGCACCAAATGCACAACCCGTAAGCGTACTTTAATTATTCATAAATTAGTTCGCCGCAAAATGCTAGATGGCGTGGCTTTATCAAATTTAATTATTGTGTAATCAAAACTAAATTTCTCGTTTAAAATGTGTCACTCATAATAAATATCTAAATCATTTCACAAAATCATAGCGTCCTTGCTAGGCAATTCAAATCCTATCCCCTGCATTCCAAACAAACATTTACAAACAAACATTAAAATTTTCGTTCAAATGAAAGACGCAAAACTAACCTTACTTATTTATTTTTATAAGAACAACCAACAATGTAAAGAGTCCACTACAATATTACGATACATTGAAGAATATTATATTTCTTTGCAAAATACTCAAATGAAAAGGTTTATTACTTACGTTATTTTGTATTTCTCTTGGAATCGACTCGACTCGTAGGTACACTTTCATAGATCACACAACAGTTAATAAACATTTCAATCCATCACAAGGGACCATTATCAATCATTAAACTGAAGTTTTAATTCATTTTTAACATAAAAACACTAATAAAGGCAAAACAGTTTGTTTTTTCAAAAAACCTGTCGTCACAGATTGAAGCAAAAAGCCAGGCTTTTTTAGTCGGCTTCTGTATTTCTCATAGAATCTATAGTACCTACAGCAGTATGCATATGATGCGGTAGCAGTTTTGTTAAAGTAAGAAGAGAGCGGATATATACAGATCGCAAAGCCCGGTTGCAAGCCAACGAGTGCGAGGGAGATGAAATGCATTTGTAGGGTTTATTGAGGAAAGTAACGCAGTTTAGCGACTTGTCTCTCGATCAGTTGTTGTAAAAAATGAATTTGTGGTTATTGATTATTGAAAATTAACATTCGTTAATAATATTGTTTTGTTGTTATTAATTACGATTCATTAGTAGTGTAAGTAAGTTATTGTTAGGGCAAGCCGGGCTTTTCGGCTTGTATGGGGGTACCGCCACTGCTAGTTATGTGCAGTTTCATACACTACTTTATCTACACTCATACATTTGGGATTGAACCTACTAAATAAAAGATCAACGTTAGAAAAGATAGAGAGACTTTGTTTGTATTAGCTAGGTACCTACCTTGTAATAAGTCATTTCCTTAGCTGCATCTAAAATATCGGGCAGAGTCCATTTTGTTTTCACATTTTAAAGCAAGAATTAAAAAAAACCTACAAAATTCAGTAAGTATAACAAAATGTAAAAATTAAAATCAAAACTTTATTTGAAATGCTTTAGAAATGGCGCGCATTACATTAGAAAAAAAAAGATGAGTGCATTCCAACAATTTAATCGCACTAAGTTATCGATTACCATAGAGTGCATTTTAATTAAATGAAAATATGTGGGAAAATATCGTTGTTTTTTTTTAATGTTACGGCACTGCCTTCTTTTTGGATTTGCCCTGTATCGTAATGAGAAAAAAAGTTATTTTATGATGCAGTTGACTGCATCGTAATGAGTTTATTTTTTAATTTTACCTATCCACGAAAATAAAGTACGTATTTATATTACCTTTTTTGAATTCATATTTGGAACATTACGTTGTGAGTGTAGATAAAAATAATTACAAATTTATAGTTACGTTTGATACACTAGCGAAATTTTCAAAAGTTATTGTCACTGTTTTATTTGGGATCGATATTGTTGTCGATTCGTTTACATTTTGAGTATATCTGACTGGTTTTCAAGAATAGGTACAGAATCCTTTGATGTAGATGGACGTGGCGACAATGGTATGTAGGTAGTTTCGTTTGTGTTTACAAGATATTTTCAGATAAAATTATCAAATTAATTTAAAAACTGATGAAAATGTATGGAAAATGTTTTGAAAATTGTTCATCTTCGAAAAAAAATTTTTTATTGGTTATGTAAGGGTCATATTCAAACAACAATTTCTCTCGAAATATGCAAGTCCCGTACAAGTCAGTGGCACGAATCATGAAATCGGGTGGGGATTGCGCGGAACGCGTATTTTGGGAATGCGTTGCGGTGAGGGGCGCGGGCGGCGGGAGAGGGGCGCGCGCTATTGGTCGCTCACAAGAGCACATGCGCGAACTTATCCCCACTCCGTCGAAAAATGTTCATGATTCGTGCCACTGACGTATGCAACTGATGTAATACTCAAAGCTGTAACGTTACATTACACGCGAATGCTCCCGGTGAGGGAGCACCTTTAATTATCGAAAATGGTCAAAATTCAAAACTCGCAAATACTTGCTTTTATAATTCAAATTGATTCAATGACATTTCTTTTCAGATAAAATTATCAAATTAATTTAAAAACTGATGAAAATGATTTCGAAAAAAAATATTTTATTGGTTATGTAAGGGTCATATTCAAACAACAATTGCTCTCGAAATATGCAACTCAAAGCAATGATTTTGATGTTGTTTTGTTGATAATATTCCTGTGTATTATAAAAATGCAATAAAATTGCACATTAATGTTCTAGTTTTTGAGATCTGTAAAAAATAGCGCACTAATTTCGGATTAAAATTTATTTTACTATTTTTTTATAACGTCTTCAAGTTTTTATAACAGTTATCTGAGAGGAAATGTATTCTTCGGAGATAACCAGTTATCTCTTAGGAATAAATTTTCCTCACAGATAACTATTTATTTTAACAGTTATCTGCGAGGAAAATATATTCCTAAGAGATAACCGGTTATATGGGAAGAAAAAAATTCTTCACAGATAACCAGTTATCTGACCATGGTTATCTCCGAGGAATAAGGGTTTTGGTCCCACTTAGCATCATTTTTCGAATAGAAGGGATGAAAAGGTAATATAAATACGTACTTTATTTTTGTGGATAGGTGAAATAAAAAAAATCCAAAAAGAAGGCAGTGCCGTTGATATTGAAAAAAAAAACAACAATATTTTCCCACATACTTTCCATGATTAAAATGCACTAAGTATATGGTGATCGATGACTTTTGTTGGAATGCACTCTCTCATTATTATTTTTCTAAAGAATGCGAGCCATATTTAAAGCATTTTCACAAAAGTTTTGATTTCCATTTTTACATTTTGTTATACTTACTGAATTTTGTAGGTTTTTTTATTCTTGCTTTAAAATGTGAAAAAAATTGACTCTGCCCGATATTTTAGATGCAGCTAAGGAAATAACTTTTTCACCTCTCCAGCACGAAAAGGGCTCTTTTGGCGCGTAAAAACTCGCAGCAAAATCGATTTTTGCTGCGAGCGTGCGGCTAAGTGCTTTTTTTTAATTTCTAACACCAACTTTTAAAAGAAAAAAGAAATAAAGTGACAAGGACAGACTTATAAAATTGATATGTGAGAAAAGGATAGATAGAGTGCTTTATGGTGTCATACATGGATTAAAAAATAAAAAAATAAAATGCACGGATATACCAAAGAGTTTTAAATAAGGATTACTTATTAAAGAAGATTGATAATTCGAAATAAAAAGTATGGACGAAATGAGGTCGCATGTATGAAATAAATATTAAAATAAGAAAAATTAATGAATATTAACAAATTAGTGTTTTATAATTATAAATAAGTAAATGAATAAGATGGGATATTAATGAATAAGAGAAAAACACAGCGTAATGTAAAACAAAACGACGGGAATCTACTTTACTCTATGCATATTTGTTTAGCATAGGTTTGATCCTCAGATTTTGGTCTGAGGGTTTGATCAAACTATTTTTGTGATAAATTACAAAAAATGAGTGCGTCCAACGATGAAGATAGTTGTCTAATGCCAAAAGAGTTGAGTGAATATGTTTCGAATGCTGAATTTTAACTTTTTAACAAGAAATCACGTGAAATTTTCTCGCTGGTAGAGGTGAAAAGTTGTATGTTTTACACGAGTCCAAAATTTTGTTCTGCCTCGTGCCTTTAAATCACTCACTGTGCTCAGTAGTCTATATTAGAATCACTCGCTACGCTCGTGATTCAATTCTAGACTACTTCGCTAGTTCGTGATTTGAAGTCGGCACTCGCAGCACAAATTGATTTTGGTCACTTGTATAACAAATTTTACAAGGTAGGTACCTAGCTAATACAAACAAAGTCTTTCTTTTCTAACGTTGATCTTTTATTTAGTAGGTTCAATCCCAAATGTATGAGTGTAGATAAAGTCGAGGTTTTTAATAGTATCACACGAATGTTTTAATACCTTGTTATTAAAACACTATAGTGTATGAAACTGCACATAACTAGGTATTAAAACACTCGTGTGATACTATTAAAAACACACACTCGTGTTTTAATACCCCTCTTTATGTGTCAGTTTCATAAACTACTATTACGAATCACACTGTGCGGTTAGTTTATTACTGCTTAAAAAAAACCTTGTTTTCAATTATTTGAGTTTAATTAAACATATTTTTTTTTATTCAAAGAAACACGAATGAAAGAAATGATGAAATGCCATAAAAGTACAGACGCCATAATAATACGCTTAAGGAAAGAGAAAAACTTATTTCGTTAATTTTATTTTACCTACTCATTGTATTATGTTGACTTTGATAAATGTGTTAAAGGTAAAATTTTAGTTGTGTGGCCGGTTAGATTTGAAAATTAACATACTTAATATATGCCCTTTTAAAACGTAATATTTTGAATAAATCAGTAAGTAATGAGAAGCTGTTGTCGGGATTAGCTATGGTAAATTAGTAAGCAATTTTAAGAAACTAATTTTCATCACCGTCACCTTGTTGAGTTTAGGTTTAGACTGTGGCCCGTTCTGCTTATGTATATTTGGATCAATGATACTAATATTTTTTAATTTAATATCGTTGTATTGGATGAATTAAAAAGTTAGACATCTACCTATGTAAAATCCCTAGAGTATCCCATAACAAAAAAAATTGTGGCGCGTTCGAATACAACAAAGATTTTCTTTTCCTATGTTCTGTGCGTTCGAACTTCGTTTTAAAATTATCTATTAAGTTAAAATTATTTAATTCAGTACCTACTTAAGAGATTAATATTATTTTTTTTTTTTTTTTATAAAATTTGAAATTGATTTGAAATAGATATATTGATGAAACATTGTTATTATTATTGATTTATTGAGTCCTTTTCTACTATGTTTCTTGACTGGAGCCATTATAGGGAAAATAATTTATAAATATATAAAGTTACTTACCGATTAATACACGTACAAAAATCCTGATTTTAGGAGCACTCAGTTTTTACCAGTAAAATAAAAATCCCCTTAAGATTGGCTTCACAACACTACCTACTACGCGATCATTAGAATCCCCAACATGGCGCACAAGCACGTTCGAATTAATTATAATATGACTGGCAAATGATGTTTTTAACATAATCACTAACTTCAACATCTTATGCTCACCTTTAGGGCTGTCAACAGCGTAAAATAGCGTTGTTAAAATTTTGGCAACTGCAAATTGTTTTCATCTTTATCATTTTGATTTACTATTTTACTTTATATTCTTGTTATGGTATAATAAATCTGCAATAAAAATATGCACATCAATAAACTAATTAAATGTTACAGTTTAACATGGCTTTATAATATATTAAAATATATTTTTTAACTATGTTTGTTTTTAAATAGCTATAATATTATTTTTCTATAAAAATATTTAATTACCTTTTAAGTGACGGCAACCGTCTTCCTTCACTCACGTTCACGTCATCAAAAACATACGATTTTGAGTAGGTATGTACCTAGGTACTTACACAATTAACACAGTAGGTAGCTGTTTTCTATTGTCGCAAACAAACACCACACTAACAATGTTTCTACCCATTACATATTATAGGGTCATGAACTTGAAATCTCCTAAACAATACTCAAAAATCTGTCAATTAGTAGTACCTAATCCTACTTTAACTTCAACGTTGTCTAAAATAAAAGCAAAGAAAACCGGCCAAGTGCGTGTCGGGTCATATTGTATTACAGGGTTATTTGTAAAACACCAACAATCTCCAAAGATCACTAATAGAAGGAGATTACTAGCGTCATAAAAAAACATTGTTTTTCCACGAATTCCGAAAACAGACAAAAAAGATCGACCATCCATACAAATGTCCGAACAGCTGATCGTGTTTTGTATAAAAAGTCGAAATTCTTTTGTCTGTTTTCGAAAAAAGTAACACAAAAACCGCCTTCAAAAAACCTTAAAACAAAAACAACAAAAACAGCTTTAAAATTAAATACCTCTAAAAAGCAAGAAATAATATTCAAAACATTAGTTACACATATCAATATCAATAAAACACGTCTATTGAAGTCGGGTGGGGCTGGAGGACATTTTTTTTCTTTCTAAAAGACCCACCCGACTTCATTAGACGTGTTTTATTAATATTGATATGTGTAATGTGACTAATTATTTGAATATATTTCTTGCTTTTTAGAGGTATTTTGAAGCTGTTTTTGTTGTTTTTGTTTTAAGGTTTTTTGAAGGCGGTTTTCCTTTTTTTTTAAAGCTTTTTTATTTTCTACTTTTTAGTTGTAGGTACGTAAGCGTTTAACTTTAGATTATAACATTTGAAATGGTAAAATGCCCACAACTCAATTTCCAATTTACGCTGTTTGTTTTTGAGGAGTTCCATTGTGTCTTCGTAGTCCAAGTCTAGTCTAGAACGTTGCATCGCAGACCATGGTTTGGTTTGTTTTGGATTGTCATAAACCTACCAAAATCTAAATCACTTTATATATACTATTTGACTTTGAGGAGTTCCCTTATGTATCTTCGAAGTTCAAAGTCCAATACCGATGAAATTAAAATGTGACCACCCTTTCAAACAAATAAAGAATTATTTAAATTGGTTTATATACATAGATGTTATGTCCGAAAATCCGTAAAAACTCGTGCAATGGAAGGCTAAATTACTGATATTTTTCAGGATTATGAAAAAACTACGAGTCAGATCTCTGTAAAAATTATACACACGAACTATGTTCTTTGCGATAAAAAAAGAATTGTATAAATCGGCTAACAACTGACGAAGTTATGTTAAAACATACATAAAAAATAAAAATAAAAAAATAATACCGTCGACTTGATAACCTCCTCCTTTTTTGAAGTCGGTTAAAAATATTATATGCGCTGAACCGTTATTCGAGACCTATAGAGTGAGACAGCATCACTTCTCCCGTTTCGCTTGAACAGCCTCCTGGCAACCCCGTCACTTCCGGCGGCACAAGTGAGGTGGATGGGGTATTGCTTGTCACGTAGGCAGCCATGATTTGTCTCGTCACATTGGCATCGACCATAGAGTAAGATAAAAAAAAATAGGGGTAGAGAGCCCTCTGGCGTTTTTAAAACTTACTCATTTTGAAGCGCCATCTCTTATCGGCGATTTTCTTGTTAGTTTGTTTTTTTTTTTAGTACCTAATCTAGCAATCCTACCTACGGCTTTGTTCTAATTATCTTTTATAACATTCTAAACGCCGTGTTCACGAGTATTAGTATTTTTTCCGAAGAAAATAACTAACACATGAGAACAAACGTTTCAAATGTTATAAGAGATAACTAGAACAAAACAGTTAAAAACATAATTACAAAAGGGAGAAAAGAAAAGGACACAAAATTAAACAATTAAGTGAAAGAGTCATTATGTTTTTATTTATTCCTCTCAGTTTATGCCTAGGGATAATTTTATTCAAAATTGTTCATATTCTTATTTCTTAATATTTATTCATTCACAAACACGGTCAGGGTGCCTACTAGCGTAGTAGGTACCCTGACCGTGTTTGTGTAGTACATTAGTATACATATAGTATACATGCTTCTTGACTCGACGACTTGATATGGGTAGCTTTAGTATGTCATGCTCACTTCAAACATTTCTGCGGTGGTGTCGTGTGAGGCGGGTCGTTACGTTCCCTCAAATATGGTTGAGCGAAGCGATGGCTGGTTCATGCGTCATGCTCGTGAACGGGTGCTGCCAGTGGGAATGGGTCTGCTTCTGTCTGCTTGTATTAAGGGCGTCGTATAACTCGTATATAAAAGATCTGTTTTATATTGTCTGTATGTATGGCACTTCTTACTCAAAAAATATAATTCTTAATAGCTTACCTTGTTTTGATTTATTTAATTGCAATATTTTTACTTTCTATAGTCAGTAGTTTAGTGAAAGACCTATGAAAAGCTTTTGGATATAAATTTTCAATTCGATGCCTTAACATAGGTAGTCTTAGTATGTCATGCTCTCTTTAATCATTTCTGCGGTGGTGTCGTATGAGGCTCAAATATGGTTGAGCGAAGAGATGGCTGGTTCATGCGTCATGTTCGGGAACTGGTGCTGCCAGTGGGAATGGGTCTGCTTCTGACTACCTATCTTAATGCATATTGAATTGTATGTTTTTCTTTTATTTTTATTTATTGTAACAGCCTAGACTGAATAACAAGTTCAAACTTTGAATTTAGCTTAAAATCTGTAAATTGATTAAGAAATTTGAAACTCATTAAGAAATGAGCTAATTCAATAATGTTATTTATTTGTTAATCTTTGTTAATATAAAGTCTGGAAACGATATACATATTTGTAAATATCGTTCCATCTGATTGATAAAGCTGACAAGTTTTTTGCGCCCATTTTTCTTGTCAGTTAAAAGACGTCATAATGGGTGGCAGGGTAAAAGAATTGACGATTTAAAAATGCTTATTATGTGAGCTTATTTAAATAAAATATATTTCACTTTCACTTTCACTTTCATACCTAGTAGTATTAATTAGGTATACTAATGTACCTACAGCCCAGTGGCGAAGGGTCCATACAAGCCGATTCCCATTGGCTTACCTTTTAGAAATCCCACCCTATCGATCCACTATGCAGATCATAACACTTTTGTTGAACGGCTTACCTTCGCCATAATTTCACCACTCGCCACAGCCACAAATTTTTCCCAGGTAAGTAAAACATAGAACACATCACTAACACTTAATAAGTATAGGTAGCAGTTTTAATGAAAATACATTTTCATCAAAACATGGTTGCGCAGCCAGTTTCGGTTTTTAAGCTTCGGGATAGTCTTTTAGGTAAAATGTCCTTTCGGGATTTTAAACGTTCGGCCATACAACCATTCGGCGTTTAAATTTTCAGTCTTTCGTCCATAGGTCTTGTAAAATTCGGTCTTTTCTACTTCGACATTGTAATGCATACCCGTTATAATACTTGTTTTTTATAAAAAAATATTTTCATCATTTGCGGTTGCCACAACTAAACTGCTCGACTGCTCGTACTGCACCTGTATCAGGATGACAACAGAGTGGGATGGGGGTGGGCTGTGATCTGAAAAAAAAAATTTTTGTAATTGTACTATTAAAAATATTGTAGTTTATGAAACTGATGCATAATGAGGGGCATGATGTTTGCAGTTACGTCTTTGTAGTTCTAGAGGTGCGATGTTCATAACAAAACGTGTACGTAACGGTACAATTATTTTGAGAAATACCCAAAATATGCGTAAACAAAACTTACATGATATTTCTGGTATATGAAGACGAAGTGGGATGGGTTGGAATTGAAATGGATCTGGAACTGGGATGGGTCTGGTTGCCTGAAAAAATATAATATAAAAAATATATTTTCACAAACACTAAAATTATAATACAAATTTCCGCGCCGGGATTATAGTATCATTTGAAAGGCCTTACGAAACTCTACAAACGCCTCATTTTTAAAGCCAACCCCAAAAAAATTTACGTGATGTTGCTTCAGTGGAAACGCACCCTAAATCAAGTAGTAATTTGATTCTACTATGGTACCTAACCTACATAAAAAACTTACACGATGAAATGCCGGTAAGTGAAGGGAATGTACTACGCCTACAGGCCTTATCCTGCTGGCGAAGGTGCAGGTTGCAGACCCCATTCTTTTGACTTGTCAACTGATTTTCACCAATAATCTCTACCCAATCTTAAAAACTATCCGGGTCCTTATTCTTTTGTTGGGAAACGGTGGAAAGGAGCAACTGAAATAAGTAAACGTGCGAAATAAACACAGAAAAAGATTTTTGCGATATTGCTAAAGGAAAATTCGGACAATTAAATTTCGTTTTCGATAAAAAGAGTATACCTACCTATATGTATGTACTCTCGCCAATGACTATTAGAAAATCATTGTCTATTCCCAAACCATAAACTGCTTGACAAGCATTTACGTGCTTGTCAAGCATTGCTTGACCGTTGAGGGAGTTCTTATAAAAAAAAATTGTATGAAGTAATGACCTTCGCCAATGAGAGATGAAGGCACTTCCTTTACAATAATGTCACTTAGTATAGGAGTGTCAAGAGTGTCCCCCCCCCTGGCATCGACGTTTGTCGAGTGAACACCTCCAATTAAAACAACGTTGTTGTTCGATAAAATATTTATTTAAATAAAAATAGAAAAGTGTTATACAGTTTGAATATAACTCTGCGGGATTTAAAAGATCGGGATCATTTAAATTCAAACAAGTTAGATACTGATTCACACCCTATGCCGGAATTAGCAAGTTCTTTACTTTCGAATGAGTCTCTTTTAAAGAAGCCTAGATTAGACAAAAAGAATTAAAATTGAGTATTTTGCATAGACTTATTATAGTATTTTGTCTAAATTACATTACTTTGATACAAATGATTGGTAACGAATTCGTTATATTGACACAGAGAAAAAGTATCTTGCAAAACCAGGTTTTCAAGACATGGATGTTAATACTGAATTAAGATTTTATGATCCTGAATCTTCGTGGTTGAAATCACTTGATCGTTCTTACGGTACCTAACGGATGCAGTTATACGACAAAAAAAATATTACAAAAAAATCGGGCTAAAAACATTAAAATGGACTAAAAAGTAAAAAATAAATTCTTCTAATAATTTAGTCCGTTTTAAAAACGTGTTTTTAAAAAAGGTTTTTTTAATAAATTATTATTTTCTGCTTTTAGTTAACGAGCTAACACTAAAAATAAAATATACCATCTCCTACCGGAGCACTCGACAAGACGATTTGAACGAGCCCAAACTCGATGGAGTTGCATGGTTTTATTATAGAGTTCCTATGGCCTTCCTCCGGCTCCATCATCAGATCCTCAGACACTATTTTCCAACAAAATACTCGTCAAGACGATTCAAACGAGCCTAATCTCGATGGGGTAGCGTGGTTTTATTAAAGAATTCCTGTGTCCTTCTTCCGGCTCCATCATCAGACCCTGGAAACTATTACCCAACAAAGAACTCGTTAAGACGATCCAAACGAGCCCAAACTCGATGGGGTTGCATGGTTTTATTATAGAGTTCCTATGGCCTTCCTCCGGCTCCATGATCAGATCCTCAGACACTATTTCCCAACAAAGTACTCGTCAAGATGATTCAAACGAGCCCAATCTCGATGGGGTAGCGTGGTTTTATTAAAGAGTTCCAGTGTCCTTCTTCTGGCTCCATCATCAGACCCTGAAAACTATTTCTTAACAAAGAACTCGTCAAGACGATTCAAACGAGACCAAATATGATGGGGTTGCACGGTTTTAATATTGAGTTCCTATGGATGGCCTTTCAGCTTCATCATCAGACCCTGGACCTCGTCTCCCATTAGAGTACTCGTCAAGACGACTGTAACGAGTCTAAACACGATAGGGTTGTATGGTTTCATCATCGAGTTCCTGTGGCCTTCTTCCGGCTCCATCATCAGATCAGCTCAATGACACCATAATATTGCATTACCTTCTAGTTCTGACCTATGTTCAAAGTTTCAAGTCTCTAGCTCATCGGGAAGCTAGTATAAAATCGTTCGCAAACTTTGTGGAGAAACAAACAAACCCACAAACGAGAAAGCAACCTAATAAAAACGTGTTAAAATAGAATGGTCTCACAAACAAGACACTTTTTTTTTCATTATTTGATAAGCTTAGTAAACTTTTTTCCGAAAAATCTCAGTATATTAAGGTGTCCGAGGACATCCTCCAGCTGGTCTGCGGAAGGCGAGCTGACACTATACGATACAACATAAAAGAGGATTTGCGGAAAATCCCGCCTACCCGCACTACTGTGTTTCAATCCCGAAATGATGAGCCGTTTCTTATCAAAAGCGGGGGGAGTAAATAAGATATTTTACAATAATAAGCGCTCAACGGATGAGCCCACTTGTCTTTCAAAAGTAATAATAACGTCTCCCGTGCTAAACGGCTTCGGAAGCCGGCAGCTCGTGATCGTGACTTTGATGATAAAATGACACTGGTCCAGGGCCGTCATCAAGTAAAAATTATGCTTATACTTAGAATAATTACTTACACCTAGAAGCCGTGTCCTTGTATGCAAAGTGAGGCAACTAATACTGAGCCAAAATGGCTCAGTTCTCAGATTTATATCCTTCATACGTTACCTAATCATAACTAAAATCCAATAATATAATAATTAAATCTCTTTAAGGTAGGGAAATTGAATCTGTTTTGTACTTATTAGGTATGATTTTTAATAATGGACAATAATAATCTGAAAACGGCGCCATTTTGGCTGTTTTTGTTGCCTCACTTTTGACAGCGCGCTTTGTAGGGAATTATCGTTCTATGTGTAATTATTCTAAGTGCTTATAATAATAATAAAAATAAGAAAGTTACATTTAATAGTAACAAACCCAACTCTAAGTATCGTAACATGTCGTAACCGTGATTTAAAGAATAATAAAAGAAATAGTCGATTTCGCAAATAACTTCAAACAAAACTCGTTTTACGGCGGCTGTTTAAAAGATTATACATAGAAAATTGTTAAGAATTAAAGGCTCCAGAATTCAGTTTTTTTAAAATAGTATCAACACGATACTATTTTGGATATATACTACGAGGGCTGCTATTTATGTATCCGGAAAATTAAAAAAATAACAAACATCTATCATCTATTTGGGTTTTATTGCTTTTAAATTTATTAGCCATGATGATCCATGCACTTTTGGATACAATCAAACCAATTCTCATAGCACTTTTTCCATTCTGATTGAGGTATCTCCAAAACATGCATTTTGAACGCATCAACGGGTTTCGGCTCATCTTGGAACATCTACACCGTTAACTGTTGTTTAGTTTCGGGGTCCTACGCATAGATCCAGGATTCATCACCTGTATAGATGTTGTAAACAGCAGTAGCCGCACCACGATCGTATTTTTTGATTTTATTTTTTTGCACCAATCGACACGGGCCTGTTTTTGATCAATTTTCAAATTGTGCGGAATCCAACGCAAAGAATTTTTTCACCAATCGACACGGGCCTGTTTTTGATCAATTTTCAAATTGTGCGGAATCCAACGCAAAGAATTTTTTTTTGCAACTAAATGTTTGTGTAATACTTATCTAATGAATGCTCGTCATACTTTTTCCCAGAGACGCCTCTATCTCATAATATGTAACATTACGATCTTGCATAATTAATTCTCGCACAGCATCGCTGTTTTGTGGAACAACCACCGATTTAGGACGACCTTCTTTAGATTCATCCGTGAGCATAGACCGTCTACGATTAAACTCAATGAACGAGTGATTTAGGTACAGTGGTTATCGATGGAGCTTCGTCCCTAATAATCGAAGTCAGTTGTTAGATGCACTGTTTTTGAGTTAGTCCACGCCGGAAATCGTAATAAATCATCGCATGAAAATTTTCACGACTTAAATCCATGGTGATTAAGGCAAGCAATTTTCAAAATGGCGCCACACTGGAAAAACAATTGACATATAACATGGAACAAACTATATTCTACCAAGATTTTCAAATAAATATAATTACTTTTTAAATATTGTTTTATAAGTGGCCAGTTCCGGATACATAAATAGCAGCCCTCGTATCTAATCCCATTTCACAAAGCACCGCCAATGACAAAAGAAATTTTAAAACTAAAAAAATCTAAATATTCTTGTACCCGCACCGTCGACTCCAAGTTTTGTTTGTCCGATGTGTCTTGTAAAAAAATCAGATACCAGCAACAGACCAATATTCAATTTAAAAAACCTGAATCAATATCTTGTTCAGTTCAAGTTCATACTGATAAATGTCAATCGAGTGCCGGATTTTTTGCAACAGGGAGATTGGGCAATCAAAATAGATTTTTTACAAGCATATTTTCACGTCCCCATTGCTCGCGCTCACCTTCCGTTCCTGAGGATTCTCTACAAATCAGAGAATGCTGCGAAACCAGAGCTTTTGCAGATCACGAGCTTACCATTCGGTCTGTAGACTGCTCCCGTGACCAGTCGACAGACCGAATGGTAAGCCCGATCCCACAGATCGCGTAATATCTGTGCAATCCAATCCCGAATTGGATTGCACAGATATTACGCGACAGAGGTATGAGAGTAATCGTATAGCTCAACGATTATCTGGTTGTCATTCAGAACCAAGCAACATTACAATGTCAGGCTGCGGAAGCCGTGCGAATTCTGAGTTCACTCGGATGGAGTGTGAATTACAAAAAAAACGGTACTTATACAAACTCAGACCTCGAATATCTGGGCGTCACCTGGGACACCAGACGAATTATCAAATACATTCCTGTCGAGAAGAGAGTACGAATAGAGACAAGTTTAACACATCTTCTAGATCTCGGTCTTTGGTGTCTTAAGGACGCTCAAAGAATTTTGGGGATGCTGAATTTCGCGTCATTTGCCGTTCCCAGAGGTCGGTTTCAATATTGCCGCCCCTTACAACACGCAAGTGGTGTCTTACCAAGGGATCAACCACATTTAAAGTGCACAATCGACCCTTAAGTTCTCACATAATGACAATGGTGGTTGAAAGCACTGAAGACAGCTACACCCATTATGCTCCCGCTGCTCATTTTTTGACAACGGACGCTTCCGGCACCGGCTGGGGTGCAGTAATAGCCGTCTATTCTCATCTACTCGTCTATACTCATTGGACTGACGCTACTTAGAAAAACATCAAATTCGGTTAATAAATAACAAAGTCGTCAGGTAGTTGATGCAAAATCATAGTAATTTCAGGATTTCTTGAAAACTACTGAACCGATTTGAAAAAAAATTCAATGGGACCATCTCGCAAGAAAACTCAATCGAACAAAAAATAATCATCAAAATCGGTCCATAAATGTCGAAGATACGCGCGAACAACGATAAAAAAAAATTATACAATCGAATTGAGAACCTCCTCCTTTTTGTGAAGTCGGTTAAAAAAGCATTTGTATTACTTAATTAATTTATAAAGTTAAAAATTTACTTAATTTTGCCTGTTAGTTAAAAAACGGCCGCGCAGCGCGATTTTTAATCAGTTTCATCTAATCTTCTAATTTTGCTTATTACAGTAAAAAGATCACCGCGCAGCGCGATTTTTAGTCAGTTTCACCTTGTAATCTTGTAATCTCGCTTTTTTAGTCAGACTCGCTCCATGAGCGTGTGTGTATAAAGGGACACCTACGGCTGCGGATATAAAGGGACGCCTGCGGCGCCCCAGGCGGTCGCCCGTGCTCGCCCCCCCCCCCCCCCCCCTAATGTCGGTACTTTTCTGGAGTGTTTTAGTTTTTGTCGTATAGATTTTTATTCAACGACATCCCTCGTCTCCACTAGAATGAGATAAACAAGACAAAATTGTCAAAATAAATATTTCACTGTAGCTTTAGTAAAATATTTGAAATAGATAATCTCTGGGAGCGTCTCCTGTAGCCTGTAGCATGACGAGATGAAAGATTTTGCTCATTGCAAACGGGGCTTTTCAAAATGCAAGCTTTTCAAGGGGGCTTTTTATTTCCCAACAATTAGCCTAAGAGCAACATATTATGCAATTTTGACTTTTTGCAAGTGAGTTTAGCGTTTTTCAGCATAAAGAAAATTAATGATAGGTACTACTTACAAAATTGTCAGTTACTTGAAATAATTTCATTTTGTATTTAGATATGAACTATATTTAAATAACTTGTTACACAAGCTCAAACAACTTTTTTCTATACAGATTTGTTGTCAACTAATAAAATTCGCGTCAAATATGCACTTGTTTTTTTAGTAATAATCTGATTCTCTTATATAAAAGTGAAGGGGTGACTGACAGACTATTGCGCAGCCTAAACCACTGAACCTAGGGACTTGAAATTTTGTACATAGATATTTTATACAGTGTGAACACTGTGAACACCCACTAAGAAGGGATTTTTGGAAATTCCACCCCAAAAGGGTTGAAATGGGGGTACAAAGTTTGTATGGAAAAAAAGAATTAAATAGAAATTTCAACGTGAAACTTCGTAGGAGTACTTCTAAAAACAAATGAGTAAACACGTGTTTCGTGGTTTTCCGAAACTCAACCCTTTAGGGGGTAAATGGGGTACAAAAAGCCCGAAATCGATATGGATGTCGTTATCGAGGTTTTATGGGATGTTGATTGCAAAAATGGCATTTATTTTAAGTGGTAGACATTATTCAACCCCTAAAGGGGTCAAATGGGGTTCAAACTTTGTATGGAAAAAATATAAAATAGACATTACGACTTGAATCTTCGTAGGAGTATTATCTATAGACAAATGATCAAAACTGTATTTCATAAATTTCTGACGGGTAAAGGCCATAACTCGATATATATATCGTTATTGAGGTTTTATGGAATGTTGATTGCAAAAATGAAATTTATTTTTAAGTCCTACATAGTGGCTATGTTTCAAGCCCTAAAGGGGTAAAATGGGGTTCATGTTTTGTATGAAAATATAATATATTAAATAGACATTTTGACGTGAAACTTTGTAGAAGTACTTTAAAAAACTAACAACTTTTAAAAGCAAGAACGTATTTTGTGATTTTTTTCCGATAATTAACCCCTTAAGGGTAGATGGGGTAAATAAACCTTATAGAATAGAATAGAATATCATTAATTTGCATTTGATTAGGGTACACTGAAGGTCTTTAAAAGATCTGCCTATTCAACCATTAACAATAGCATTATTTTAAAATTAAATTAAAAATTATTTATCTTTTTTTTCCATAAATCGATATGGATGTCCTTATTGGGGTTTCATGGGTTGTTTATTACGAAAACAATATTTATTTTGAAGTCCCACACGGTGGCCATGATTCAACCCCTAAAGGAGTGAAATGGGACATATTTTGTATGGATATTTTTTTATTAAAAGACATTTCGACTTGAATCTTCGTAAGAGTACTTTTAAAAACTACGCAAAAACATGTAACTATTACGTGATTTTCCGAAAATATTTAGGTTTATTTACCCACCAACCCCCAACCCCCTGGAGGTTAGTGGGTAAATAAACCTAACAATCTATATTTTATGGGATGTTGATTGTGAAAATGGCATTTAGGTAGGTTATTTTGAAGTCTAACACGGTGCCGTGAAACGGGGGTTCATTTTTTATGGAAAAATAATACGGGAACGGGAACAGGAATGAGAACGAGAACGGGAACTAATATATTATCCTTACTAATATTATAAATGCGAAAGTCCGTTTGTTTGTTACGCCTTCACGTCCTAATTACTGAACCGATCATCATGAAATTTTGCATACACGTTGTCAGGGGTAGCGAGAAGGACATAGGGTACCTTTCATCCCGAAAAAAGTACAGTTCCCGAGGGATAGCCAAAACCTTTCCACGCAGATGAAGTCGCGGGCGGAAGCTAGTTATATAAATGTGAAGTTTAATGCTTCGACGTTTGTTACTCAATCATGTAAAACCGGCTGAACGGAGTTTGAAATAGCACACAAATAGTTATGGATACTTTTTTTTCGGTCGGTTGATTTTCCGAATGTCCACGCGGACGAAGTCGCGGGCAAAAGCTAGTACCTATGTCTATAAACTCTTATTATTTTAAGAGGATCGAAACTTTATGTTTGCATAAAGTTTGCCCTGCTGACGTCAGGGAACTTGTTTTAAAACTTAACTTGTGTGTCTGTCTGTAACTATGTTCTTACGTCCTCTACTATTATTACACGGCGGAGTTATGACGTGAATATACTCAGGCCCATCTTACCCACTGGGCACTCTGGGCACTTGCCCAGGGCCCCGCGATTGATAGGGGCCCCTTGTTTCTTGCCAGATCGCTTAATGATAACGGATGCTTATTATAAAACGAAAAAAAAATCTAAGAGTAGATACCTCTTCAAACCACATAGATTTTCAATCACTAACCCTTAAATTCTAAAAAAGTTACTTTAGTGGATCATACAATAATTATTGTTCTTATTAAAATCGCGCTGCGCGGCCGTTTTCTTTACTTTAGACAGGCATAATTACGAGATGATAAAACTGACTAAAAGTCGCGCTGCGTGGCCATTTTTTTTACTATAGACAGGTAAAATAACGAGATTATTGGATGACACTGACTAAAAATCGTGCTGCGCGGCCGTTTTTTTACTATAGGCAGGCGAAATATCGAGATTATTTGATGAAACTAACTAAAAATCGCGCTGCGCGGCCGTTTTTTTACTATAGATAGGCAAAATAACGAGATTATTGAATGAAAACTACTAAAAATCGCACTGCGCGGCCGTTTTTTTCACTAAAGTCAGGTAATATTACAAGATTAGTGAATGAAACTGACTAATAATCGCGCTTCGCGGCCGATTTTTGCTATACCTAGACAAGCATTTTTCTAAAAAAATCTGGCATTTTGTGCCTCATATACAGGTATCCTCTCTTACTTTGATGGTAACTCAAGTCAAGGTCATAGGGGCCCCATTATCCTAATGTGCCCAAGGCCTCAAATAGGTTAAAGACGGCCTTGAATATACTAAGAGCAAGCCCCGGAAATAGGTATACAGTTTACAGAGCGACGTGACCCCTCTTGTTAGTGTGCCATACTATCATTATTAACAGATCCGCCCACCTGGCAGATGGGGTGCTCTCAACGGTGGGGATGGGAGTGGTTGGGCACCAAAGGGGCTGAAAAACTGATTGAAGGTATACAATTTACAGAGCTCTGGATTTGGTGTGGTATAATAGCAAGCCAATTTCTGCAGATACCTATTTCTGGGGCTAGCTCTTAGTCCAAAATGACGAGGTGGAAAGTGCAACAAATCATCTGAGTTATTCTTCTATGGGGTAGGAATTTCAAGTATTATTTTATTAATAATTAAAAGAAAAGCATTAAACAGAGATTTTTTTATTGAATATGTCTCTTTCAATATAATTTGTACATAGTCGACTTACTCTCACATCTAATCTTACTTGATTAATTTAGTTTTTATATGCATTTTACTAAGAAATCCAATACTATTGACAAAGTTTCGGTTAATACGTGTCAGAGACGTGAACAAACGACAATTAATTGTGTATTATAAATTTTTAAAAGAAGTCATCTGCTATAGCAAATCGAAAAATAAGTTTCATTGAAAATCTTTTTTTTTTTCATTGCGTAAGGTTTTCACTTAATGAGATTATTTTATAATTAAACGGATTCATTAATTAAAAATAATGATAGAGATAAAACTTCACCTAGCCATCTCTCCTAAAGGAACTTGGCCAGTTTTAACTCTTATTTTAGTCTTAGGTAGTTTATTGAATTTGTCCTATGTTTCCTTAAAGAAAATTATCAACTACTACTGGATTTGTGTAGGAACTTGTACTGTCTTCAGGTTAACCGTATTTTTCAGGAGTTTGAAGGTCTCCTGTAGGTAACATAGCTGCAGCAACAGCACCACCTGAAAACATAATTATTAGGTAGGTACCTACATAAATGGATATTAGGTAGCAAGGGCGTCGCCAGCCCATTGCCCCGGGGGGGGGGGGGCAAGTTATTATTAAGGAAGATGAAAATAATATTAATTGTAGGTACAGTCAAGAGCACCTAGTACATTTATTCAAGTTTATTTATGCAGGATATATATCGGAAAAGCAAGTCAATTGCACAGCCTTAGGACTTTGGTTATAATGCAGTTGGCTACATTTTTTAACCTCTAGGGGGGGGGGGGCCGCTGCCCCCCTGCCCACCCCTGGCGACGCCCTTGCCCTAAGTACACAGCTATACAACGTGTTACGAAAAACCCTTAATGCCTTCTTTATCGTATGAGGAATAGTGGCCACGTGTTAGAGTTTATCAAGCCGCCTGTAAGGCCTCTAGCTTGGCTTAAAAACTGTTATCAGATGGCAACAGCCGGGACCGACGGCTTAACTTGCCCTTCGAAGCACGGAAGCGCTCATTGTGATGCCACTTAACGGTCACCCATCCGACACCTGGCCGGACCGAACGTTGCTTAACAAACGTGATCGTGTACGATCAGTCTGTCAAGCTCCGACATGAGCGCTTCAACCCCTAATGCCGAAAATGGTAGAGGCACCATCAAACTAAACAACAATGGTACTAAGTCTGAAATGCGCGAAAAAAAAACAGCTTTTTCATATATTTTGCAATTTTCGTTATTATTTTTTATATGAAACAGCAGATTTTTTCCCGTGATTTCAGAATTGGTCCCTATTTACCATATTCGGCATTATAGGTTGTTTTGTAACACGTTGTGACATTTTAATGTTTCAAAGTACCCTGGTGCATGGTCATCAGCATGCTGCGCACCATTATCTTCAATCCAAATAAACTACTTAATTCCTACCTACTAAATATATAAGTATGTTAGGTACCGAGGAGCTCGACGGCGCAGTGCAATTGCAGCAGTTAAGCAACTTTCGGAAGGGTCGATCATGTGATGGATGACCAAAAATTTATAATCTCTAGCTGTTCTGAGCCGTCAATCTCGGCTGTATTTGCTGTTGTCAACACCCACCAATTCGCATTAGGCCCGGTTTGTGGCTATGTATGGCCCATCCTCCTTTATCCATTCATAATGAAGATTTATGCTTGAGCCATGGGGACAATACAAATGTCTGATCTGGTACTCACTGAGCACCAGGCCGGCGGCGCCGTAGAGCGCGCCGGAGCACTGCGTGGTCATGGCGCGCCCCACCACGTTGGTGCCCGTGAACGCGCTCAGCCGCGCCACCATCATGCCCAGGCACGCCACCATACCCCTGGAAATAAGCATAAGTTTGGTACAGAAAATACAGAAAACTGTTATATAGGATTTATTAAACAAGATCACTTAAAAATTCCAATTATAAACTTCAACGTCCATGTTAGGTAGTACGAGAACTTACGTGCATCTGAACTGAGAGTATTTTTTTAAATCATTGCGAATCATATTGAAATTTATTGGAGAATTAATTTAAAAAATCTAAAAACTTGAAGCAAAGGTTTAAAAATTTGAATAAAAACTCTTATGATATAAGGAACCGAAAGTGTTGGGCGTCAATCCAGAAGGTTGCAATAAGAGGCATAGCATAGATCTCAGACAGTTTCATATCTGTGTTCAGTAAGGAATTTCTAACAACATTTTAGAGATTTTCAACTCGCTAGAAGATGGCATAACAGATTTATGGCCGACTAGCGGCCGCTCGCGGTTTCACCCGCTTAGTTCCCGTGGGAATATCGGGATAAAAATTATTATATGTTTTATTTAATCTAGGCTATCTACTATCTGTGTGCCAAATTCCAACCCAAATCGTTCAGTAGTCTTTGCGTGATTGAGGAACAAACATCTAAACCCACAAACTTTCACATTTATAATATTACTTAGTAGGAAGTTGGATTAACTTGGAGGGTCCAAGTTAATCAGCCATAAATCTGTTATGCCGTTCAAACATTTATCTGAACTGAGAGCGCAAGATAGAATCCTCAGATACAATTTTAAAAAATAGGTTTGTATCTTAAAGTCCACTTCAGTGAATTTCCAAAAAAGTGATATTCGTTAAATGTTATTGGTTAAATAGTAAGTGAAAACCGAAATTTCTTAAAATTTATGAACTGACGGCACTACGTTTTCGACTATAATGTAGGCAATTCCATATGAAACTAACCTGTAAGACGTGGGGAATAAATCGACGAAATACGAGGAAATGATCCCGAAGACCATGGCCGTGGTGAGGTATACGTAGAACAGAACCAGCCCGGAGATGGGATCGCCAGTGTTGTCAATGCCGATGGCTGCGGCCGCCGCCATCACCAGGATTACGATCATCAGCACCTGGTTATGGAGGAGAGGATATGACGACGGTAGAATGGGTTAAAAGTATAATAAATTGAGGGAGGACATTGTGAAACTCTTCAGTTCTGTCAGTGAATGTCCTTTTCCCCCTATGCACTACTGTTTGACACTACCAGTAGCGTTATGTTACAATGTACTCTGTGCAGTGTATTGGGTGAATTTTCTCTCCTAAGTGCTTCAGGATTTTTTCATCCAAACAACTCACACCAATCATTTAACTAAGCAGGGTTCGTATTATGACCTCTTATTTCCAGGTGTGCGTTACCCCAGCAAAAAGTTGAGCTTCAGAGAGATGAGACCTTATCAGATAATTAGTGTGTCATGAGGAGAAATTTGTTTACTAATAGCAAAATTTGTGTGAGTTGTAGTTTTTAAGATATATGAGAAAAACAGATTTTGCTGGGGTCACGTTTTAAACATTACCCTGGAAAAAAAAGTTGTTTCAGCCTGGAACCAAATACATGAATAGATAGCTTTTGTTGCATAGTAAATGTTAGCAAATAGCAAAAATTGTGTGTGTTATGGTTCTTGAGTTATTTAAGTTTTTGCTGGGGTAACGTTTTGGGTTTTCCCAGATCTCGAAAACGGTTCAACGCAGAAGTTTGAAAAAAATACCACTAAGAGACCTTAATTTGTTTAAATTTGTTTAATTGTTAGTTTTTGATTTGGTTGTCGCAAACCAACGTAATTAAATGGTTTCGAAAAACAGAAAAAACTAATTTGCAAGTAAACTAGTACACTTATAATCAAATAAACAGCTGTTAAAAATAGCCGTGGTAGACATTTATTACGTCAAGAATTTTAGGTTTTGTAACTTTACACGATGTAAAGATATAAACAAATTTAATAAATTTTAGACCGGTCGTACTTTAGCGATCGAATACACAGTTTCCATAACATTAAGACACATCGCATACATTAAACAAATTTAAGTAATTCATTAACATTCCTTCCTGTTAATTTCAGCTTTCAATTACGCCTATCATGAAAGTTTTAACAAAAACAAGATTAAGACAGCAATTCTTGAATAAGCCGACCAAATTGTAAAGGTCACTAAAAAGCGACCGCACCATACGTACGGGTTATCTTTGCAAATTAGCAGCTTAGTATCCGATGTTTTGTACAGTTATGAAGAAAAATGTTATTGATATAGCTTAGATTCAACTAGTTTTCTATTTTATAAATTAATATCGTGTTTATTAATATCAAATAATACACTTACGCGATTAATAGTATTTTAAAAAGAATGTAATGATTCATGAAAGTTAAAGGTTTGAAGGCACTCAACATTACATAAATAAAGGTAAATAATAATCTAAACCTAATTAGGTAATAATCTCGCTAAGCAATTTATAGTGTGATTTATTTGTCAGTATCAATATATGTGTATACATTTATAGTAATTTGTTGCTTCTGTTTTTTTCAAACCAAATGTTTTATTTTAATACCAAACCTACTCATGTCAATCCAGTGACCACTATGTTTGACAGGTAAAAACATTTACCCATAAAAACTTTTCCTACCTAGGAACAGTTTTTACGGAAACTACCTCGCATTTTTTCCATATAGGTATATTTCTCACCATTTAAACCTTCCCCTGGAACTACGACAAACATTTTAAAACCAAAATCGGCCAAGCCGATCTTAAGTTTTCGCGAGACTAACGTACATTTTATATTTAAAGATAATCTGACCAGCAAACTTTTGTACGCAACTGTACTAACAAAAGATCCATATTATCCCGTTCATTTAAGATGGTTACGCTTATGTATAGCGCGGTCGCTTTTACGTGACCTCTACAATTTAGGCGGCTTATTAGAGAATTGTTGTCATATTCTTGTTTTTGTTAAAACTTTCATGATAGGCGTAATTGAAAGCTGAAATTAACAGGAAGGAATGTTAATGAATTACTTAAATTTGTTTAATGTATGCCATGTGTCTTAATGTTATGGAAACTGTGTATTCGATTGCTAAAGTACGACCAGTCTAAAATTTATCAAATTTATGTATATCTTTATATCGTGTAAAGTTACAAAGCCTTAAATTCTTGACGTAATAAGTGTCTACCACAGCTATTTTTTACAGCTGTTTATTTGATTATAAGTGTACTAGTTTACTTGCAAATTAGTTTTTTCTGTTTTTCGAAACCATTTAATTACGTTGGTTTGCGACAACCAAATCAAAAACTAACAATCAAACAAATTTAAGCAAATTAAGGTCTCTTAGTGGTATTTTTTTCAAACTTCTGCGTTGAACCGTTTTCGAGATCTGGGAAAACCCAAAACGTTACCCCAGCAAAAACTTAAATAACTCAAGAACCATAACACACACAATTTTTGCTATTTGCTAACATTTACTATGCAACAAAGGCTATCTATTCATGTATTTGGTTCCAGGCTGAAACAACTTTTTTTGCCAGGGTAATGTTTAAAACGTGACCCCAGCAAAATCTGTTTTTCTCATATATCTTAAAAACTACAACTCACACAAATTTTGCTATTAGTAAACAAATTTCTCCTCATGACACACTAATTATCTGATAAGGTCTCATCTCTCTAAAGCTCAACTTTTTGCTGGGGTAATGCACACTATTTCCAGGCAGTTTTCTGACTGGCTATCAATCTATCTCTTTTATTTGCTATACGACGAGAAAGAGATGTCACTACAGCAATTTATAAACCTGGCAGGATTTAAGAGCTTGTAATACGGCCTCTGAGCTTGATTATAGCCCAGTCAGTAGTGGCACTCAATGTATGGCGAGGTCAAAATTTGTCATTAGATAAATTCACTTGGCGCAGTAAAACTGATCTGATTTAGCCCGGTAGCCATCTGCCCCCCCTTGGCAGGTAAGGGGGGGGTGGTATTCAAAAATTCGCGCCGCCGCACTTCAGCATATCTCCTTCAATATACCTACCACCTTGAGTGTGGTATCATATTGTGATAAATCAAGGATGAGGAAGCCATTTTTGAGACATTTAATGTACAGTTTCATAGAAAAAAAGTGATATATTTTACTATATTGACGACATTATCAAAATCAGTTTGCTATTTTTTTATTCAACAGTTGGTATCTTTGAAAATTCAAATTTTATGCAAAGGAAAAAAATACTATCTTAAAGTACATTTATTCAGCTTTAAATATATACAAACTTATATAGTTATCATACAATATCTATCTGACAAAAAATCGAACATGAAAAAAATAGACAGACTTGATCTCAGAATGAGGAAGTCACAAAACGTCGACGCGACGTGGCGTCAAAAAATTAGATCTCAAAACGATCAGGTAGGAAAACGTCACATCCTACCATATTAAGTTATTGCAAAAAGTGTTTAAATCATAATAGGTAGGTACCCTAAGAACCTAGGCATACAAATATATCGTAAAGATAAAACTACTGTTGCATTGAGTATTTTTATACACTCGTGAGCAGAAAAATGGAACAACAGCCCTATTTCATACAAACAAGGTAACTTTAAAGCTTTGGTTCTCCGCCCAAGATTAAACGGGGTATTATGTGATGATGGCAATTTAAAGAACCAAACCTGTTTGGTGAAGGCCGAGCGTTATCCCGTTGCGCGTTGTGCATAAAAAAGCAGCAGCAGCATATAATGTAGTATTTTAAAATCACCTTCCTCTTCCCAGCGCATTGCGAGATGAGGGCGTTGAGTAAGAAGAACGAGAAGCCGTGAGCGCAGCCCGCCCAGATGGTGTTGTCGTTGATGCTGTTACGACATTCCTCCGCAACTGTGACGGTCTGGGGAAAAAAATAAAACACATTTTTCATATTACACAATGGCGTCACGCAGCCGATATAATTATGGACTTTTTTTATACGACTGCCCAAAAGGAGTGTATATGTGTTCAGGGTTCATATATGTTTGTGGGTATGTGAGTTTCTTTATTCCACCATAACTTCTAAATGGCTAAACGGATTTGGATGTATGGGGTATCGTTAGAATCCTTACATCATTCCAAGTGAAGTAGTATTTTTTTTTTCAAATAACCAATATGGCAACTGTACGACGCCATTTTCGAATGTAAAAAAAATATTTTTTTCTTCAATTATTACGATATGGGCATCAATAGCGAAAAATTTTCTAAGTATATGCATCAAATGAAAGGCCTTAATGAGCACATTTCAAAAAAATATATAATTTCGTACTGAAATGTGTGAAATAAAAAAAATATTAAAAACACGACTGCCCTGCCAAAAACGAAATAAAAATTTAAATAACAAGTGTCATTGTAGTCGAGGGAATGGAGGGACCTCTTCGATTAAAAAATTATTGTTCCACAAAAAGGTCCCCCGACTGCAATGACACTTGTTATTTAACTTTTTAGTTCGTTTTTGGCAGGGCAGTCGTGTTTTTTTTTTCAATAATCTATAGCCAGTGTCACTCGGGGTGATGTAAGCATTTAAACGATACCTGACACATCTAAATCTGTGTAGGCATTTAGAAGTGATGGCGGAATAAAGGAACTCCTCCTACAAACAATATTAATCCCTGAACACAATACACTTTTCTTTTTTAGAGGACATCTTAAGGTAAGTGGCTAAAACATTTATGGAACCACAAACTAAAATTAACAGATTAAAGACACATAAGTATACAGGGTCATTTTGTATTCACGATCCAAATTTTGAGAATGTTTTCAGTCCATGAAACTGAACAACTTTCCCTAAGAACCACATGGCCAAATATGTAAAAAAAACGCCTATCCATACTACGCGTTCACTTCATCATTGCCGCTACCTCCCGGCCCGCTTCATCATTCCGCACCCCCTGTGTCGCCCTCCCGCGCGCCTCCCCAGGCGACGCCGGGGGCGCGGTATGAAGAAGCGGGCCGGGAGGTAGCGGCAAGAACGAAGTGAACGCGTAGTACAAATCAAAGAGATCACGTGATTAATTTAGCATGGGATGACCAACATTTTGTGGCAAATGTTTCATAGAGAAAGTTGTTTAGTTTCATGTACTGGACACGTCCTTGAAATTTGGATGGTAAGTTCAGAATGACCCGATATACTTACTGGGTGAGGATGTTAACTAACGTCTGCCTGAGAAATATAGGTACCTCTGCACAGAATACAACAGCTGAGTAACAGTGAGCCCTAGTTACATTTGAACAGCAATCGTGTGTTCTAGGAAGCGGTCAGAACTAGAAAGAGAGATGTCAAGGCTATTTTACTGCTCAGCCACGACATCAACGCACGTCCTGCGTCTTGCGTCTCGGCAACCACTGCGCGGTCGTTACGAACAGGCCGGCATCGAGAGAGCGCGCACCACGCAGTGGTTGCCTAGACGCAATACAGGACGCATGTGCAATAATGTCGTGGTCAAGACATTAGACTAAGTTTAAATTTACCTGATTAGTCTCCACGGAAGCCGTGTTAGCATCGGCAAAGATATCGCAGAAGCCTGCGCCAGCCTCACTGGTCGCGTAAGACGTGAAGAACACGTTGAGTATGGTAGGCAGTATTATTGCAAAACTGTTGTTCCTGCAAATGAATACTCGCAAATAAAATTCCGGACTGCCTTCACTAATCATAAGACTCCCAAACAAATCAATGATAATATAATACGTAAATAACTCAATTAATGCCCCTAGCAGTAATCCAACTCGGGGCCTTTGGCGCAGTAAGACAGATTGCTAACATTGTAGGTACAGGAAAACCAATTTACGCGTTTGAGGCAAATTATCAGAAAGACCCACTTACTGCACCTACATATCAAAACGGCCGACAATTTATGATGAATCTTGAGCAATCGTATCAATACGAAGATATTTCAATATCCTTCATACAATTTTTTAGTACACTTACGCGATATACGTGACGAAGGTTAAGTAGTAGAGTAGAAGAGTTCTCCACAAGAGAGGGGGCTTGAAGAGGGGCGCTATCTGGGTCCACAGGGACCGCAGCGAGAACACCCCCACATCTTCCTGACATCCTTCCTCTAAGTACACGTCCTTTACCTAAAACATCAGTGTCTGTCACCGTGACTTCCAACAGCATTATTATAATGCGTAATTTAATAATTTCGATTGTCTTAAAATCTGGATTGAATTTTTTATTATAAGTAACGTATGTCCATAGTTTACAAAGTCTAGGACTGAATGGCATGCATTACTCTTAATATTTGTGAGCAAAGCACATTAAAAATAACTCAGTGGAAGAAAAACTTTGCTCTAAAAATACGCACAGGGTACTCTTCCTCCACGCCGCCATTCTTCACGTACATTCTCCTCAAATTCCTGAGTGCCTCCTCCTTCCTCCCTACATTCGCCAGGAACTTGGGGCTTTCGCAGTAGAAGTGGAGCATCAGGGCTCCGACCCCGAGCGGTAGAGCCATCACCAGCGTCAGCAGCCGCCAGGGACGGTACACGATGCCAAGGAACGGAATGGAGAAGTTCAGCTTCATGATGAGGTAGCCCCAAACTGTGAAAAATATGGATTTGGTTAGTAACTCTCATGGGGAGCAAAGAATGAAGTAAATATTGAATTGATGACTTTTTACCCCGCACACATTGGGGTTTCTTTATTCATTCTGTCTTTAAGAATGTTTTTTAACATTATTCTCACAGTAATATACATTGTCTTTCTTCAAGATTGTTTATGATTAGAAATAAAACACTTTTTACGGATTACAGCGGGTATAATGGTAACTGTATTTGAACTGTACGCGCGGAAGCATTAGAAGTCTTCATAGCATGATTTATACCTGTGTGTGAGGGATCGAATTTTGCAATGGGTTTTCTTTGGTCCATATTCCTAACTATTTTTTTAACTTGTCAAATAGTTTATCGAAGTACATTTACTACTTACACCTAGCACGTAGGCTGACTGACAGACACTCATCTTAAAAATCAGGTAACAACTGATTCAGAATTTAAATGAGTTTTAGGTGGAAGATGGCGCACTATAATCCGAAGTGACATAAACTAAGTCTTTGGATCTTAGTAAGATAAATAAGTTCTCACTGTAGTAGAGCGTGGGCGTGAGCATGAGCGCGCTGGTCACGAGCAGCATGTAGCGTGCGCGCACGCGTGAGTTGCAGCACTCTCCGAGCAGCGCATACGTCGCGGACTCCGCCGCACTTGAACTGCAAACACAAGCATTTATTATTACGGTACTTACATACAGTTATCAAAACAGCGAATATCTTAAATTTGTTTTTAGATTGAACGAACAGTATCTTTTTGCTGCCACGATTTCATTATTTGGTTGATTGGCAGAGAATCCTTTAGAATTAGAGGGTAATAATTTTATTTTATTGCACGTTAATCAAATTTCATCAAAGTTTTGATATCAAATATTGGCGTTAAAATTGGAATTCTCTGTTTAATACTATGTACGTACGTACGTTCGAACGTATTCCTCAAAAATATTGTTTGTTCCCGCTCATCAACTGCTCGCCAGTCGCCACCACTCCCCACCTGACACTTTGGTGCGAAGCTGCTGAACACAGTACTGCTGCTATAAAATCATTATATTGATCTCTTGATTCCGTCTACTTACAGGGCAGAACTTGTGAACCTCGGTACCTACAAGGTGGACGCAAATACGCCAGCTGAGTAAGGCGCTCACGATTTGCTGCCACCATGGTGGCATGATACATACAAGCTGTCGTGCTCGTCCACTTACAGTGCAGATCCTATGAATCTAAGCGCTGCCAGCACCTACCAGGTAAGCGCGAAGCTGCTGAGCACGGCGCTTACAAAGCTGCCACCATGGTGGCATGCTAACAAGCTGTTGTTCTCGTCCACTTACAGTGCAGATCCTATGAACCTAAGTGCTGCCAGAATCTGCCAGGTGGGCGCGAAGCTGCTGAGCACGGCGCTCGCGAAGCTGCCGCCCATTGCCCACATCAGCACCAGCTTGCGCCCACGCGTGTCCGACAGGTAGCCCCACGGGTAAGACATCACTATTATACCTGGAACATGGGATGGTTCACTTTTAACTATGAAGTTCGACCATTTATTCTTATTCGGTACAAAACTAAAACCATTCATTCGGTCAGCTGTTACAAGCACTGTCTTGTAAATGTCAAAGAAGCCGTTAAAAAGTGTTTTATTTCATGTCTAGTGAGCGCGTAAGCTTGAGAAGTGAATATGTCAAAGAAGCTATTATCTAGGCTATGGCTAGCGGGAGACCATTAACGAGAAGATTAAGGTCGACTACCTAACCTAAGCTCCCTCTTCCAGCAAAAAAGTGTACCTAAATGTTCGTCTTATTATAAAGAAATCAAGTCAAATATAGCAAAAAGTGCCAACACTGCTAATTAGTCAGACAATAAGTAACTATAAAAAATAATTACTAAGATAGAATGTTTAGAAGTTTTTTTAAGATCGTCTTCTGAAAAAATTGTAATTTAGTGGCAAGACAAAAACTTCAAAAATTCATTAGCGTTAATTAAATAATAAATGCCGACTTCGAATTTCAATGTTAGGTACATTATGTAATATAATACCTACCTACTTATAACCACGACATACTTTTCGATTAATGTAGCACATTGGGACGCGGGAGCACTTAAAAAACTACCAAGATTTAGCATAGCAATATTGTAACTGAGTAAGTGAGTACTTAAATCCTTCGGTTACTGACATCACTCGAAGGATTGCTCACCTGAAGTGGCAGTTTGTGGGACACATAAAAGAACCTATGGGGCGGAAAGGTTCTGGAATGGCGACCGCGCACCGGACGAAGCTTCGTGGGTAAGCCCCTGACAAGGTGGACCGACGAATTGGTGCGCGATCTCGGTGCGCCGCTGGATGCGGGCCAAGCAGTACCGATCGTTGTTGAGATCCTTGGGGAGGCCTATGCCCAGCAGTAGGTGTCGTGGGGCTGATATGATGATGATGAACAATATTGTTACCAGCAAAAGGCATAGAGGATAGAACGCCGATCTGCTGCAGCGTGAGGCCCAGGTCGCAGGTGGCGGCGGTGACGATGATGCCCAGCCCGAAGATATCGATGCCCATGGCAGTGATCACCATGAAACACGCCAGAAGTAGCCCCACGTTGTATCTGCCGTGTCCTGAAAACGGTGTTTTTTTATTAAGGTGGTTATATGACCGAAAGATGCGCCCTCAGCGGTTTTTATGTAATAAGTTATTAATAGAAAAAGATTTTGATAACGTTTTACGTGGAGTTTTTAGGGCCCATGGTCTAGTATTTTTAAAATGTATCACTACATGCCTTCGTAGTCATTCGTAGAAGTACTATCCGCGTCAATTGGTAATGCGCCTGGCGGCCATGATTTTAAGCTCAAAAACGAAAAACAATTGTAATTTTTTCATATACCTAGACCCTTTTTTATTGAAAATAAGAATTCAATAATTAATATATTAGAATTTTACTGTTTTTTGTCATTTTTAGTAGCGGATGACGTTGATGTGTATGTTAATTTGACAAGGTTCCAGCGCATTACCAATTGACGGGAATAGTATATAGCAAATGTGTCAAAAACGGCCACTTTTAGCAGTTTTGCTATCTACTTCTAGCAGTGACTACGAGCGAATGTAACGATACTGTCTAAAAATACTAGACTGTGGGCCCTAAAAATAACACGTAAAACATAATATTAAATAAAATACACCGCGGCGCGGCGCCACTTTCGCTCAGGGTGCCACCTTAACGAATGATAAATTGATTAAACTGCAAAAGTATTAAGCCCGCTCCAGATTCCTGCGTGATTCACGGCGTGAATTCACGCCGTAATTTTGCCGCGAAGTCAGCGTGAAAAGCATGACCCTCCACACTCGCTATCGTTCACAGTTTAGTTCGCGCGCTCGTCGAGAATGAACGCCAAGTTATGCACTGCTATCTTTGTTTTTTAGCATCCCATAAAATGGTTTCGGCATGATAACACTCAATCATCACAAGTTCCTGCTCGTTCGTCCAAATGACGGTCATTTTGACGCACCGTACTCCGCAAATAAATAAAAACCTCAAGGCACGGTACTGTTTTCACGCGCGAGTGTGGATGCGCTTGCGTTCACGGGAGGTTCGCGCACCGCGAACCCTTTGAAGCGGGCGCAAATACCGACACCGAACGGGGAACAAGGCGTGAACAGGCGCGAAGCCCGTGAACGGCCGCGAAAACCATCCACATTCGCGCTTCACGCCTTTCACGGGTGTTCACGCCGCGAATGTGGTGCTAGCGCAGCGCGCACGAGCAACTTATGTCTCTGCAACATTTAATTTTGTCTCTCGTATCAATTTGCATGAAGGCTGTCGCGTCGCTATCGCTACATGCGCTTACTTTCATACAAACCCGTAGAGTTGATGTGAGAGACAAATTAGTTGCGGAGACAAAAGTTGCACTTCCGCGCTATCTCTAAAACTGTGTCGCAGCCTCGCAGCAATAAAATTTTCTTCATTCTTCACTTCATTTAGGAAAGTGTTCCACATAGAGAAACTTTCATCCTTACTAATATTATAAATGCGAAAGTCCGATTGCATATTTGTTTGTTTGTTATGCCTTCACGTCTTAACTACCGTCAAACCCCCTTACTTCGCCTGCTTTTAACAGTTTTTTTTTTAATTTTCGACAATTCATAGTTTATATTTGAATCGAAACGGTTGAATGTTATCAAATCAATGATGATCCAAATCTCAGGTTTGGTTGACACTAAACACAAATTTAAAAAAGGAACATATTTTCATTACTCTATGATTATCAAAAAGTAGCTAAATGCTCTATTGCAGTAAAAAAAACAACGAATATAGAAAAATATAGTCAGGCGAAATTTGGAACTCTTGTGTTGTGAAACTGTTACCTAACATTGCCTGACCAATTTAGTCCAAGATATTTGAGAGTTAATAAAATGATATCTTGTATTTAGTTAGCTGACTATATGTTACAATGCACAATATAAGGTGGTACCAAATTATCTAATGATACTTAAACAGGTGATAGTGTTGCTTAAACTGAACAACTTTCTCTATGGAACATAGGTCGAAAAACGAATTTTTTTTTTCGCCTTTCCATAGTAAGTCGGTCAGCTGACCAGTACATTTTGTATGGGAGTATGAAAAATTTTTTTCGTTTTTCGACCTATGTTCCTTGGAGAAAGTTAATCAGTTTAAGCAACACTATCACCTGTTTAAGTATCATCAGATCATTTGGTACCACATTATATAAATAGTAAAATCTTAACTTTTCAAATATGAACACAAAAGACGACTTTTTGGGGACACTGTCGAAAATCACGCTCGAAAATTCCGACTTTTTTGCAACTGCTTCAAATTGACAGCTAGTTTCCATAGACAGTAGAATGCAGTTTTGCCACAACCAACGAGAGATTATAACCAAATTAAAAAAAATTGACTTTGCTATTTGATTTCCCGAGATATGGAAGTTTCTTTTTTAGGCGAAGTTTAGTTCAGTAGGCGAAGTTATAGGGTTCTACGGTAGTGAATTTGTCTATCTCTTGCTAAGGCCAGACTATCGCGCTGTCGCGACGCTTTGTCTTGTTGTACTTACAACTAGGAAAAGGAGTTAGAGTTTAATTTCACTTAAAGGAAATAAATTAAAGAGATTTCATGAAAATACACTTTAATCGCTTGACTCATAGTTTCTAATTGTACGACACGACAACGAAATGCTTCGCGACAGCGCAATAGTCTGACCCAGGGGGTACCTAAGTGAAATACTTTAGCTAAATACGTTAGTACCTTCTATTATTATATTCTGGGGCTAAATTCAATACATTATAGATGAGTTAATAAGAATAAGTACCTACAACATTAAATTCCCACAAAGATTCTTCTCAACCTGTTCACAGACAGTAACTTTTATCAATCCGATTCGATATCCGATCCGATAAAAAGTTTTCAATTTCTAATTTTCCTTGTTATGTCACAGACAGATCACAGAATACATCCTTACTAATATTATAAATGTGAATGTCGTGTTTGTTACACCTTCACGTCTTAACTACTGAACCGATCATCATGAAATTTTGCATACACGTTGTCATGGGTACAAAAAAGGACATAGGGTACCTTTCATCCAGAAAAAACGTACAGTTCCCGAGGGATAACAAAAAACTGTCCACGCAGACGAAGTCGCGGGCGGCCGCTAGTAAATAATAATTATGAAGTACAAGTTTAACAAACAAACATTCCTAATGTATGTTCAAGTTCAAGTTTCAATTCAACCGCCAAACACCTCAATAAAACTGAGGTGGGTGGTTGGAGGTGGGCAAAAATTTATTGTATTTTTTTATTTATTTTTTATTTATAACACACATCTATCTTTTCAGGTACGCCCAATGCGATAGAGTAGACAAAAGTTTAACTTAATGTTACACTATAGCTTATAGCTTCATAACTCACACAGGTATGTTTGGTGTGTATCATAAACTTAATACCCAACTAGCAAAGAGATCGTTTAAGCAATTACTCTCACGACTATAGATCGTAAAACACTCGTATGAAAGATCCTATAATTTCAAAAAGCAGTATAAAAGCTGCTTTCTAGATCTTTCAGCATTCAATGCTTTTTGGCTCTATAAACATGTCTAATAAATGTGGACTCGACGAATTCATATCGCATTTACTCGACAATTGTATAAAGATATCTCTCAATCGCATTCAGACAACCGTTAGTCTTATGACAGGTCTTTAAAAGCAACCAAACTGCTAATTTGTCGTAAAACTAGCTTTTATAGCACCATATTTCGTCTCTTAATTTTATAGCATTATTGTGGTGTAAAAGCTGTTCATTCAACAAAATAGCTTCTCAGTTACTATTACAGCATCTAGGGGCCTACTCAAATGGCCACTTACTACAATTAACGCTAGTAGAATAGAAAGACAATGTATGGGATTGACATAGGTCACGTGATCAAGCGTCACGAATTTGTTGATTCGTACTCAAATGTACAATGTTTCTATTTGATCAAATAAAACTATGATCTTACCTTAAATTAAACAAATAGTCGTCCATCGGATGCCTGTGACTGTATTACACACATAACATTGCATTATTGTTAATTTAAAACCATAAGTAATCCAAAATCAAGTCAAATCATATTGCATAAAAATATTTCTAAGCGTTTCTCTATACAAAATCCTACGCTTAAACGATATCGACACTAATTTGGTACTCAAAAGTACATTAACATCACAAACGCTTGTTCCATTCTACAAACACAGAATACATAGAACGAAAACACCGATAGTCTCGTGTCATGACTTTGGGTGCATTCTAACAGACTATTCGCTGAGTCATCGATCATTTTTCAGAATCGACTAGCATGGAAAAAATAAAATTCGTCCTAGTTATTTTCAGCCCCTGATTTTTTCAGCACGCATTAATGTGGTGCATTCCGGTAAATCGAGTAAAAGTACATTACAACCGAGAACGGGAAGCTAACGAATTAGACGAAATTAGAAAGTCTAACGATTAAAATGTCGAAAACGAAAATGTAAAACACGGTCAGATAGTCATAATTTAAAAAGTCTAAGTTCAAATGAATTTTTAAAATGTCTAAAGGCCCGAACAAATTATCGGACGCGGCTTACTGCCGCGGCTGATCTGAGGTGTGCAAACTATCGGATGTAGTAGGTCGCGGACGTAACCATAGACTAATATGACGTCATCGGACGTCCGATAGCTATCTGGAACGCAGGATGTTATGAGAGTGTGCACACTTATCAGCCGCGGCAGTAAGCCGCGTCCATAAGCCGCGTCCGATAATTTGTTTGGACCTTAATACTCCAAATACATATCACGTATAGAATTTACTTATGCCTTTCTTTCATTTAGGTACTTAATTAATTAGGTTAAATAAATTGCGTGTTAGGCTGGCCCCAGACCTACCGGTTCCGTTTCTTTTCTTTGCTGTGCTACCTTGCTTGAAAGACCGCCGGCCAACCAGGGTAATTTTCAATCTATCGCATTTTGGGACTAGACCAAATTGGCAAGATAGCCATTAGCTTGGTTTTATCAAATATCATCGCCTGGATTGCGAAGTAGGAAGCTTTTAGGCGATATGCCACCCTGAACATGGACTCCGATCGTTAAAAATAACTCGATCGCTTATTTATACAAGATGTTTGGTAAAGCCCTATAAAACTGAATATGGTAGATAGGGACCATAATAAAACTGAACAACTTTTACTATGGGACTAAATCTGAACTCGCGAAAAAAAATGAACTGTTTCATACATTTTGATAATTTCGTTATTAATTTTTGTATAAAACAGCAGTTTTTTTTAAAACGAAAACTAAAACTTCTCATCGCACCCCAGACGACGATATTTGATAACACCAAACTAATGGCTATCTTGCCAATGTGGTCAGGTCAAAATATGCGATAGATTGAAAATGAGCCTCTTGGCCGGCGGTCCATGGTAGAACAGCAAAGCAAAGAAATGGAACCGGTAGGTCTGGGGCCAGCCTTAGTCTCTGTGCTTCCGCCGCATATTACCGTAGCCGCGCCGCTCCCTGATTCGGTATTTCTTCCTTATTCGTTAAGCCTCGATTACATACGCCGATTTAGCTTCCTTACTGGGGATCCAATCTAGGAACCCAAATTGGATGTAGCGATCACACTATGCCCCAATTAGGACATGATTTCACTGATTAGGGTTGTCACCAGTACTTGACAATAACATTATTCTACATAGATTAAGCAATGAGTTTTCACTATTAACGGAAACGTAAAATAGGTTTTGATGAGTACTCTGATAGGAAATGGTTTGATGATGAAGCCGGACGGAAAAAGGCCACTAGAACTATGTAATAAAAAAGATGGCGGTCAACTTTATTGTTTGTAGGCTGATTTCGATGAAACTCGGTTTTGTTACTATTTTGACAAAAAATAACAACGAAAATATGGTCAAAATATTATAAATCCAAGATGGCGGCCAACATGTTTGTTTGTGGGCCGATTTCGATGAAACTCGGTTTTTGGTCCTATTTTAACAAGAAAATAACAACACAATTTTTCAAAGACTAAAAATCCAAGATGGCGGTCAACTTTTTTGTTTTTGGGCTGATTTCGATAAAACTCGGTTTTTGGTCCTATTTCGACAAGAAAATAACAACGCAATATTGAAAATATTAAGAAATCCAAGATGGCGGTCAACTTTATTGTTTGTGGGCCAATTTCGATGAAACTCGGTTTTTGGCACTATTTTAACAAGAAAGTAACAACACAATTTTTCAAATACTAAAAATCCAAGATGGCGGTCAACTTTTGTTTTTGGGCTGATTTCGATAAAACTCGGTTTTTGGTCCTATTTTGACAAAAAAATAACAACGCAATATTGAAAATATTAAGAAATCCAAGATGGCGGCCAACATTTTTTTTGTGGGCCGATTTCGATGAAACTCAGTTTTTGGTACTATTTTAACAAGAAAATAACAACACAATTTTTCAAATACTAAAAATCCAAGATGGCGGTCAACTTTTTTGTTTTTGGGCCGATTTCGATAAAACTCGGTTTTTGGTCCTATTTTGACAAGAAAATAACAACGCAATATTGAAAATATTAAGAAATCCAAGATGGCGGTCAACTTTATTGTTTGTGGGCCAATTTCGATGAAACTCGGTTTTGTTACTATTTTGACAAAAAATAACAACGAAATGGTGAAAATATTAAAAATCCAAGATGGCGGTCAACATTTTTGTTTGTGGGCCGATTTCGATGAAACTCTGTTTTTGGCACTATTTTAACAAGAAAATAACAACACAATTTTTCAAATACTAAAAATCCAAGATGGCGGTCAACTTTTGTTTTTGGGCTGATTTCGATAAAACTCGGTTTTTGGTCCTATTTTGACAAGAAAATAACATCATCATCATCATCATCATATCAGCCACACGACACCCACTGCTGGGTATAGGCCTCCCCTAAGGATCTCCACGACGATCGGTCCTGCGCTGCCTGCATCCACTGGCTTTCCGCGACCTTCACCAGATCGTCGGTCCACCTTGTCGGGGGCCTACCCACGGAGCGTCGTCCGGTGCGCGGTCGCCATTCCAGAACCTTTCTGCCCCAACGGCCATCGGTTCTTCTCGCTATGTGTCCCGCCCATTGCCACTTCAGCTGAGCAATCCTTCGAGCGATGTCGGTTACTTTAGTTCTCCTGCGGATCTCCTCGTTTCTGATTTGATCACGTAGGGAAACGCCGAGCATGGCTCTCTCCATTGCACGCTGAGCGACCTTGAGCCTCCTTATGAGACCCATAGTTAGCGGCCACGTTTCACTGCCGTAAGTCATCACTGGCAACACACACTGTTCATAGACTTTCGTCTTGAGACACTGAGGTAAGTCGGACGCGAAGATTTTTCGAAGCTTCCCGAATGCTGCCCACCCGAGTTGGATTCGGCGAGAGATCTCTTTCTCGAAGTTGGACCTACCTAACTGGACTGCCTGTCCTAGGTATACGTAATGGTCAACAACTTCAAGTGTAGTGTTCCCAACATGAACTGGAGAGGGTACAACATGGGCATTTGACATAATTTTCGTCTTTTCCATGTTCATCCTAAGACCCACTCTTTGGGAAGCACTACGGAGATCTTCGAGCATTGTGTTCAGGTCTTCCATGGTCTCAGCCATAAGGACTATATCATCGGCAAAACGAAGGTGTGTTAGGTACTCGCCATTAATGTTGATGCCGAGTCCTTTCCAGTCCAAGAGCTTAAAGATGTCCTCCAACGCAGCTGTGAACAGTTTCGGAGAAATAACGTCTCCCTGTCTCACACCACGCTGCAGTTGGATAGGATTTGTGTTCTGGTTCTGTACTCGGATCGTCATGGTGGCATTTTGGTATAAGTACCTCAACACCTCGATATACCTATAGTCCACTTGGCACCTTTGGAGAGACTGCAGCACCGCCCAGGTTTCAATCGAATCAAAGGCTTTCTCATAGTCCACGAACGCCAAGCAAAGTGGCTCATTATACTCCTCGGTCTTCTGTATAACCTGCCGCAGCGTATGGATGTGGTCTATGGTGCTAAAGCCTTTTCGGAACCCGGCTTGTTCGGGAGGTTGGAAGTCGTCGAACTTGCGAGCGAGACGATTCGTAAGGACTCTCGAAAACAACTTATAGACATGACTCAGAAGCGAGATGGGTCTATAGTTCTTTAAGAGGGACTTGTCACCCTTTTTAAAGAACAAGATCACCTCACTTATGTTCCATGTCTTTGGCGTTCTGCCCTGGACGATGACGGAATTAAAGAGCTTCTGGAGGACTTTGAGTATCGGCTTACCGCCCGCTCTCAGAAGTTCTGTAGTGATTCCATCGTCACCCGCCGCCTTGTTGTTTTTCAGCTGTTTGAGAGCCATACTAATCTCGTACAGGCTGACGTCCGGGATATCTTGAGTATAGTGTCGGGTAAGCTTGGCTCTGGGGTCTTTAGCCTTGCTTTCAACAGGTGTCTGCGTGGAATATAACTGCCCATAGAAGCTCTCGATCTCCCTCAGGATTTCAGGCTTTGATGAAATGATGCGTCCGTCGTCAGTTTTCAGCTTCGTCATCTGGCTTTGCCCAATAGACAGATCTCTCGCGAACACTTTGGAGCCTTTATTCCGCTCGATAGCCTCTTTAATACGATTCGTATTAAATTGGCGAAGGTCGCTCGTCAAAGACTTAGATATCTGTCTATTAAGCTGCCGATAACGATTAGCATCTACTGAACTCTGGAGCCTCATTTCACGTCTCTGATCCATGAGTAGGAGTGTGTGGTCGGAGAGTTTCTTTATCTTGGGACGGCGGGTCTTAAAGAGCTTGGACCCTACCGTACGGACAGTATCCACCACCATGTTGTTTAGATCGTCCACATCTATGCTGTTCTCAAGGGCTTCGAAGCGGTTTTGGAGTTCGAGTTGAAAGCTCTCGGGGTTTTGAATATGGGCCGGCAATGGTTGAATTGTTGATTTTATCAGTCGAGATCTTTCCAGCTTTGGGTTGATATTCAATGTGCCACGTACCAATCGGTGATCGCTCCCCGTCTTAACAGCGTTGATCACAGTGACATCATTGAATATTTGCTTTTTCGTCGACATGATAAAATCTATCTCATTTCTGACTTTACCGTCCGGACTGACCCAGGTCCACTTCCGGCATTCCGGCTTTCTGAAGAAGGAGTTCATCATAAAGAGGTTCTCCTTCTCCATAAAGTCAGCCAGCATCTGGCCTCTGTCATTCCGTTGCCCAACTCCAAATTGCCCCACTCTCAGCTCATCACCGCATCGTTTCCCCAACTTTGCATTGAAGTCCCCCATCACAACAGTGTAGTGGGTTTTGTAGCTATGCATGGCTTTAGAGATCTCCTCATACATAGCCTCCACTTCGTCATCTTGGTGTGTCGAGGTCGGTGCGTAAACCTGTATAACATTCAGCGAACACCGTTTGGATATTCTGAGTATAAGGTACGCCACCCTGGTCGACACACTTCCGATGGTAATCACGTTGTTGACAAGGGACTTGTGGACGATGAACCCGACACCACCTTGGGACTGTTGGTCGCCCTCCCGGTAGTAAAGCAAGTTACCGGAGTTGAGGATTATCGAGTCCTCTCCCGCTCTTCGGACTTCAGATAACCCGATAATATCCCAGTGTACCTTGCTGATAACTTCTTCCAACTCGGTTAACTTCGCGTCTTCCCTTAGTGTGCGCGTGTTATAGGTTGCCAGGTGCAGTTGTCGTCGTTTTTGGTAGCCGAGCCGCACCCGGGGATTCTTAGCACCCCCTGCCCCGCCGTTACCGTAGCCGCTACCGTAGCTAGGAATAGCGGGGCTGCCGGGGACTGGGGGCCAATTTTTTGATCCATTATGCATGAGGGGGGGGGTTTGCCATAATCGCCACGCTTGGCAGGCGGGTTGGCGATCGCAGTAGGCCAAGGTTTTTTTGGAGACGCTGCTGCCCGTCTCTTGAAGGCTATGCTCCCTTAGTCGCCTTTTACGACACCCACGGGATGATAGGGGGTAGTGCTATTCTAGGCCGGCACATACGCGGCAAAATAACAACGCAATATTGAAAATATTAAGAAATCCAAGATGGCGGCCAACATTTTTTTTGTGGGCCGATTTCGATGAAACTCAGTTTTTGGTACTATTTTAACAAGAAAATAACAACACAATTTTTCAAATACTAAAAATCCAAGATGGCGGTCAACTCTTTTGTTTTTGGGCCGATTTCGATAAAACTCGGTTTTTGGTCCTATTTTGACAAGAAAATAACAACGCAATATTGAAAATATTAAGAAATCCAAGATGGCGGCCAACATTTTTTTTGTGGGCCGATTTTGATGAAACTCGGTTTTTGTTACTAATTTAACAAGAAAATAACAACACAATTTTTCAAATACTAAAAATCCAAGATGGCGGTCAACTTTTGTTTTTGGGCCGATTTCGATAAAACTCGGTTTTTGGTCCTATTTTGACAAGAAAATAACAACGCAATATTGAAAATATTAAGAAATCCAAGATGGTGGCCAACATTTTTTTTGTGGGCTGAATTTGATGAATCTCGGTTTTTGGTACTATTTTAACATGAAAATAACAGCACATTTTTTAAATACTAAAAATAGTAGTAGTTAGTACCAAAACCCGAGTTTTATCGAAATCGGACTACGAACAAAAAACTACGCCACTATCTTGGATTTTTTAATATTTTTAACATTTCCTTGTTATTTTTTGTCAAAGTAGTAACAAAACCGAGTTTCTTTGAAATCGGCCCATAAACAAAAAAGTTAGCCGCCATCTTGGATTTTTAGTATTTGAAAAATTGAGTTGTTATTTTCTTGTCAAAATAGTAGCAAAAACTGAGTTTCATCGAAATCGGCCCACAAACAAAAAAGATGGCCGCAATCTTGGATTTTAAGTATTTAAAAAATTGAGTTGTTATTTTCTTGTCAAAATAGTACCAAAAACAGAGTTACATTGAAATCGGCTTACAAACAAAAATGTTGGCTGCCATCTTGGATATTTTATTATTATTTTTAACATTTCGTTGTTATTTTTATGTCAAAGTAGAAACAAAACCGAGTTTCTTTGAAATCGGCCCATAAACAAAAAGTTGGCCGCCATCTTGGATTTTTAGTATTTGAAAATTTGTGTTGTTATTTTCTTGCTAAAATAGTACCAAAAACTGAGTTTCATCGAAATCGGCCCACAAACAAAAAATATGACCGCCATCTTGGATTTTTAGTATTTGGAAAATTGAGTTGTTAGTTTCTTGTAAAAATAGTACCAAAAACAGAGTTTTATCGAAATCGGCCCAAAAACAAAAAAGTTGGCCCCCATCTTGGATTTTTAGTACGCACTCAAAATGGTAGTGGTGGTGGTAATGCAATGTAAATTAGTAACAAGCCATGCTTGATCATCCAGGGGCTACTTATAATGTGATATAGGTGCCGTCATATAACTTGACAAAACAAAGATGAGACAAAAGATGCACCGAGTTTAGTGTTTGTAGCTGCTGCGCATCTTTTGTCTCATCTTTGTCTTGCCAAATTACGTGCCGGTAGTAAGTAATACACCCGCATAAATGCAAACTAAAGAAAAAAATATGTCTGAAGACTTGGCTGCATGATCAAAGTTTCATTTGCCTTACCTATATAGCCTTGGCTAGGGAGGCAACCCTTAAATTCCCCAACTAGGATCCAATTCGGGGCTTCGTTTCCAATCTGAAATTGGGTCCCCAGTAAGGACGCTAAATCGGCGTATGTAATCGAGGCTTTAGCCGGTGGCAGAGCTGGCCGCTGATTTGATAGCCAGCGAACAAAATCCACCAATAGGAAATATGCATCAATTTTTTTTTAAATCAAAATCAATAGTATAAAGGTCCAAACAAATTATCGGACGCGGCTTACTGCCGCGGCTGCAGATCAGCCGCGGCAGGTGTGCAAACTATCGGATGTAGTAGGTCGCGGACGTAACAATCGACTAATATGACGTCATCGGACGTCCGATAGCTATCTGGCACGCAGGATGTTATTAGAGTGTTCACACTTATCAGCCGCGGCAGTAAGCCGCGTCCATAAGCCGCGTCCGATAATTTGTTTGGACCTTAATGCTTGAGAAAATCAACTGTAATATTGAAACTTTTCTCTTGCGTTTTTTTCTCGTAATATAGTTACTTGAAGTTAGCACGCATCAGCTCCCGCCGAAAACGCTCTATATAAATATGTGACGTTTCAGGTGTGTTTCAGCGCGTTTAATATGGAGTTAGCTAAGAATCTTCAATTATCTCCTTAAATTTTGCGTTTTAGTACATATGTGTCATACAAAATATTATTTCTTATTGGATATTCTATCTGACTGTTAAGTGCAATATATCCGAAAATGAAAAAAAAATATCGTTATTTTCCCCTGATTTCATCGTGTGATAAAACTAAAATAATTCATTTTTTTTATTTTTCTTTCTGTTCCATCATGTTATTTCAAGTGTCCGCTGCGATCAAGCTCAATTTTATGAAAATCGGTGACTTATGCATATTCCCTATTGAGTTTGAAATAGATTTTTTGCTGGCGCTTCAAGAAAAATCCGTCTGGGGCTGCCATTGCTATCTCTCTAACTATTAACATAAATTAATCACAATACTAGTTTATTTCGGGGCAGGTAATGCAGCCCCCGACGGTTTTTTTGCGTTTGTATAATTAGTCAGTTTTATCCACTAATCTTGTCTTGTGGTTTTATCAAAAAAAAACGGCCTCGCAGCGTCATATTTAGTTAATTTAATGTTATCTACTATTCTTGTAATCTGTGGCTTCATCCGGGTGGACGGGTATATTGCGCAGCAAGGCTTGCGTGATTGAAGCATGTATCTATGCGAGATTTCACAGCGAGACCCGCGAAATTAAAAAATGCCTGTCTCAGCCTTGAGTCATTCATTTCCGTCGCTGCATCTAAAATATCGGGCGGATTCAAAGGACATCAGGCAGAGTCGCATAGAAAAAAACCAAACAATGTATAGCATTTCTGTTTTTTTTTTCAAAATGTAGGCATGTAATTAGTAAGTCATAAAAAATATTCATATTTTTACGAAAATTTATGTTTTAAGAGTTATTTATGTTTGAAAGTGTTTTTTTTTTGTAACCCCGACACTAAATAGCAACACGTACCACGACCAACACGTTTCGTTAGTGATACAGATTAGCACCACAATGTATGAGTCAGAACCAGGGCCTTACTATCTTATATCTTTAAACGAGCAATTCTTGTATATATATATATTTCTGTGATCTCGGAAACGGCTCTAACGATTTCGTTGAAATTTGGTATATGGGGGTTTTCGGGGGTAAACAATTGATCTAGATTGGTTTTACGTTTGGGGAAATGCGCGTTTTTGCGTTTTCATGCGTTTTTCTTTCGACGCAGCATATGGTCTCTAATTTCACCCGCGGCCGGCCAATGTCTGTTTGGTTCAGCGGGTTAGTACGTGGACCACAAGAAACGAGTGTTCAGAGTTCGAATCCCGCTCGGTGACTTACTTGTTTTATGTTCAAGTTTATACATATATTTTTTATTGTTTTTAGACAAGTTTAAAAAAATGTTGTTAATGTTGCTTTCGAGTTTTTATTTTATTGAGACTTATGAAGCAATAGTGCAAAACGAAAATTTACCGATACAAATTTTAAAAAGTTTTTCGGGTACGTTTTCTGACGCCATCTCTCGGATAATGCCATAAAAACTAACTACTACGCCTCGCGGAATTATTATGTATTAACTACATCTTATTCCATAGCTATGTAATGAGAGAAATTGACAATAGATGGCGTTACTCTGTGACAAAACGAGTAATGTAAGGTTGAGATTACGAATATCGAAAAAACATCACATACATTGCTCTGATCCCAAAGTAAGTAGCTAAAGCACTTTTTTATCACCTAAACACCACCATTTACAATAAATACTAATAACCGAGCTTGCTCGGTTCACCCAGGTACTGAGCTCTTATAGCAGGACTTATATTGAACTGCCTTACTTTTTCGTACTATGACCTCAAAGGTTAGTATGAAAGCAGGCCTTAAGCAGTCCTGTTTAAGGCCTGCTTTTGAACTAAACGGTTTCTTATTTGCTGTTGGTAAGCCCTCTGATCAAACGGAAAATCTGTGCATATGTCGCACGTAACAAAACGCTTTTGACAGTTGACTGACAGCTGGCAGACATTCTTTGTTTTTAAGTGAGCATGCGACTCTCCGTACCACATGCATAATTCCATTCTAAAACCACCTAGAAGTAATGTACTGATGATATACGTTCTTATTTCTGATATCAATTCGATTGTACCGGCTTCTCGGCAGAATTATGGACAAAAGCATGTGGGCCGGAGAGTCGCATGCTTTGAGGTTATGTTTTTGGTTAAATCGTCGAATTCCAGATCAATCTGAGCCTGTACCGGTGGGTTGATGTATTTGTAGCCGTTACATATTCATTGTTACAGCTACGAACACATTCGTTACTCATGTAACGCGACAGGGACAAAGATATCGCGATCTAAAGTTTTAAAAGCATGCGACTCTCCGGCCCACACGCTTAAGTCTAAAATATTGGTGAAAATAGTATAAGGATTAAAAATAAACAGGTTTTCTTAACAGTTTAATCACGATAAAGCCTCAATATAAAGCCGGCTCCACACTCGCGCCGCAAATCACGGGCGCGGTTCGCGCATGAAAACGGTGCGAAAAATATAGCCCTCCAGACTCGCGCGTGAACCACGGCCACGAATCACGGCAACCTTAGTTCGGCACACAAGCCTTTTGACACGGACCAAAAACCACCGGACGGGGAACGCCGCGAAGCGCGAACGCGAAGCCGCGAAACCCTCCACACTTCACACTCGCGGTTCTTGGCCTTCACGGGCTTGGTATTGGTATTGGTATTGGTGATGGGCTCTTTTTTCCGCATTTAGACTCCTATTTGGTCCGTTATGCGTGAACACAGCATTGGTGTGGCTAGTCAAGCCATCCCAGCTCCTTCCAGAAGCGCAGAAGCCTCCTGGGGCGTTCACAGGCTTCTAGGAGCGACCTCACGTCTTTGAGGATTTCTGCCCGGTGTGCGGCCAACCCCACGCACTCCAGGATCACGTGGGCGGCTGTTTCCTCTGCGTCCAGGCATCCTCTACATAGGGGACTGTCTGTCGCATTCATGATGAATAGTTGTCGGTTTAAGGCAAGGTGACCTGTAAGTGTGCCTACAACTATTCGGAGGTCTGGACGGTTAAGGCTGAGCAGTCTACAGGTCAACCGCGGCGAGACTGCGGTCATCGCCAACTTGGACTGTCTACAGCTTGTTAGATCTACCCATCGAGTATTATGTGCAGCACGAGTACGTAGTCTTACCCATGAGCGCAGTTGGCTGAACGGGAGTGGCAGAATGGGTATGGGTCCTGCCACTGTTGTAGAAGATCCCTTTCTAGCCAGCTCATCGGCGGCGTCGTTCCCGTGTGATCCACTATGCCCTTTAATCCATTGTAGGATTACTTTGTTTTTGGATGCTAAACGATCCAAAACTTGGTGGCATTCGTATACGATACTGGAGTTGATCGTGTTGGCCTCCAGTGCTGTTAGAACGGCCATGCTGTCGGTCAGTATGCGGATGTTTAGTTCCTTCATACCTCTAGACAGGGCCGTGGTAGCGGCATTTATTATTGCAACACATTCGCATTGAAATATCGAACTGTGTTGGCCTAATGCTTGTGATATTTTGATGTTTAGGTCTTGTGAGAATACTCCAGCACCAGTGCCAGTCCCCATCTTGGAGCCGTCCGTATAAATTCGGACTTCATGTATGCCGGAGTAATCTCGGTCACTTTCAAATAACTGTATCTGGTATTTCTTTTCGAAAATGTATTGTTTTGGGATCCTATCGCATGGGGCAGCGATTAGTGGCTCATGTTTCACTAGATTATTCCACAATGTGGAATGAGGACCCTCTCGGTTGTACCACAGACCCAGGTGTTTAAGCCTTATAGCAGCCACGGAGGCTTCCTGTTGTATAAACAGGTCCAGAGGTGTTAGGTCCAGGGCTACTTCTAGGGCGGCTGTGGGGGTAGTTCGCATGCAGCCGGTTATCGCAGAACATGCCAATCTTTGGAATTTCTGCAGCTTGTTGATAACGGTGCTTTGCTCTGTTTTGGACCACCAGGCAACGGCTCCGTATGTGATTATGGGACGTATCACGGTTTTATACAGCCACATTGTTATTTTCGGTGATAGCCCCCAGCTTTTGCCGAGTAGTCTTTTACATTGGCAAAAGATGATGGTGGCTTTGTTTAGTTTCCCTTCGAGATGTCTATTCCAGAGGAGTTTGTTGTCTAGTATCACTCCTAGATACTTGACTTCCTTGCTAAGGGACAGACTGGTGTTAAAAAGTTTAGGTAGTTTAAGATTGCCTAGACTTCGTTTGTTTGTGAACATGATCAACTCCGTCTTTGTTGGGTTCACTGTTAGATTGTGTTTATTGCACCACTGTTCGACGACCTTCAATGCGGACCTCATTCGGTCACATATCACACTCTCAACTCGTCCGCTGATGAGTATGGTCAGGTCGTCTGCATAGCCTACTGTGAGGAAGTTGCGGTCGTTGAGCCAACTAATCAGCTCGTTGACCACAATGTTCCATAAGAGAGGTGAGAGGACACCCCCTTGGGGACATCCTTTAGCTACTACCCCTCTGGTAGTACCATTCACAGTAAATTGTATGGCTCTATCTCTTAACATGCTGTCAATCCACCCGGCAATAGTGGGATCTACACCATGTTTAGAGAGGGCCTGGCTTATGCTGGTAAAATTGGTTTTGTCAAAGGCTCCTTCAATGTCGATGAAGGTGCCTAGTGTTGATATTTGGTGTTTGAGATTGCCTTCTATATAAGAAACCACCTTATGTAGGGCAGACTCTGTTGATTTGCCTGCAGAGTAGGCATGTTGGTTTGGATTTAAGGGGTTCCTGACTAAAGCAGTGCTCCTTATCTCCTTGTCTATTAGTCTCTCCAGCACCTTTAAAAGGAATGATGTGAGGCTAATTGGTCTGAATGATTTAGGTTGAGTGTAGTCTCCTTTGCCGGGTTTAGGAATAAAGACTACTTTGACTTCCCTCCATTTCATGGGAATATAGCGGTGTGCTAGGCAGCTTCTGTAGATGGCTACGAGGTGGTCAATAAGACCGCCGTCGCACCACCTCATCAGCCCTGGAAAAATTCCATCTAGTCCCGCTGATTTGAATGGGAGGAAGCTGTTGATTGCCCATCTTACCTTCTCCGGGTTGACAACTTCGTGGGCGGTGGTCCAATCGGTTTCAGCAGGTAGATACTCATCTTTTTCTTCCCATGTTCGACTTTCCGTTATGCGGCATCCGGGGAAGTGAGTGGTTATTAACAGTTCTGAGGTATCTTGATCTGTTTTGGTATATGTTCCGTCAGGCTTTTTCAGGAAACCAAGACTGTGTGTTAGTTCGCTGCACAGGATGTTTTTCACTCTGTTAGCCTCGTTGTTGGTTTCAATGTTGGTGCAGTAGCGTCTCCAGCATTCTCTTTTCTTGAGGCGAATGCGCTTCCTGTAGTCGTATTGGGCCTGTTTATATGCGTCCCAATGGTGCGGTTCCCGAGAGTTCTTTGCTTTGTTGAACAACTTTCTTACCTTGCGGCGTAGTTTCTCCAGGTCAGGTCCCCACCAGTGACACTTATTGCCTGGCCGGGAGCTGGGAGTAGAAAGTGGGCATGTTTCTTCAAAGCTAGTGGTTAGTGTTGTTGTTATGCTATCAACATGATTATCAATATCCGCTTTAACCGCGTGAGTTGCAGGTGTGTCCAGACACCTTAGCTTCTCTGCGGTCAGAAGCTCATACTTACGTCGGTCCATCTTACGTGGATTACGTCTGGGCTTAGGCGGTGTGAGAGTCGTATTTAGGTTGTACTTGACCCAGCGATGATCGGAACACGACGCCTCGTTAGATACATGCCAATCGGAGATATGATGAGACGCGTGTTCGCTCGCCAGAGTAAGGTCAATGATTGTCTGGGCTCGTGATGTTACGAAAGTCGGTTCAGAGCCCCTGTTGATTAGGTTCATATTAGTCGCGAGTAAGAAAGAAACAAAATCCTCACCTCGCGTGTTGTTTTCCTTGCTGCCCCATAGCACATGGTGTGCGTTGGAGTCAACTGATATGATCAGCTCCAGTCCCTCGCTGTCGCAGTGTTGCACCAGCGCGGCCAGTTCGGGAGTGGGGATGTCCGCGTCGCCCGGCAGGTAGGCGGACGCAATCACCACGTCAGGCAGGCCTGGGGAGGGGTCATTACGGAGCCTGATGGTGGTCAAGTCTCTGGAACAGAACTCGGTCATTAAGGTTGTGTTTGCGTGTTTAGGTGTGAAGATACATGTACGCGGGTTGTTTACGGTGGTGTCTAGGAGTAGCTTACCTCCGATGTTGCCTAGACCGCATATTCTGCCGTTCCTAATCCACGGCTCCTGGATTAGGGCTACGGTCTTGGAATTGACCTCCAGCACTCTGCGTAGGTTAGCCGTTGCAGTCTGGCTGTGCTGGAGGTTGGTTTGGAGGACGGGGAGGTTATTGCTGGGGGGTGCTGGCAGCGCCATGGTCGCTGTCTAGCAAGGCCTCCTCGTCTACGTCGCTGTCTCCGCTCTCGTCCTCGTCATCCATAGGGGCATCCCCCATCCCCTCCTCCGGGGGGACTGCACTGGGGTCCCCTTTGGGCGGATCAGCGACGTTGGTGGTTTGTGGTGGTGTTTGTGGGGTGTTTTCTTGTGCGGTGTGGTGTGCTGTGCCACTGCCTAGGTCACTAGTGACCTCCCCAGGTGTATTGGGGTTCGGCGGGGGCGTGCTCGTGTTATCAAGGAAGCGGGCGTAGATGTTACCCAACTTGTAGTAAACTCTACGCTCGCTTGCCTTGAGTTTCTCGACGTCTTCCTCTGGGACACCAAGCACGAGGAACAGGCATTGTTTGTCCTCCTGCTCCTCGGCGTGGTAGACGGCCCAGTTGGAGACGTTAAGATGGGTGTTCTGGCACGTGAGGCGCATGCGTACCCGGTCTAAGGTGTCGTGTGGTCCGTACTGTGGCACCAAGAGCCCCGTTTTTATGCGCTTGGGGATCTCTAGTTGTCGCTTGACAACCAGTTTGGTGCCAGGACGTGGTGAGCCGATTCTCGCAGTGGTGCGATGGAGCCACTGGAGCGAGAAGTCATCCTTGCACCAGAATTTAAGGACGCCGTCACTATAGAAGGCGTTTGCCTTAAAAGCTGGTGCGACATATGGATGGCTTGATGGTCTCGGAGAAAAAATCTCGTCGTCCAGCAAACCATCCACCTGTCCCTTGATGACCTCAGCCTGCTCCTTGGTAAGGTCATAGTATGGCTCCAGCATGATCGCGACGCTAAGATCCGATTTCAGAGCGTCGGCATATGCAATGGAGCTGGTAGTGGTGGGATGGGGTTTGCTGCGCTTGCCCCCTCCTTGCGGAGTAAAGGAATCGTCGGGGCGATTCCTTTTTACGGGCTTGGCGGGCGTAGCAATGTTCCCTTTCCCCCGGTGAACTCGCCTGGAGGGTCTGCGTCGCTCAGGTGCGTTGGCGGCAGCCGGCTTCGAGGCGACAGATGGTGCCCCCTTAGGAGTAGCTTTCTCCTCAGCAGGACAATTGTCCACATGAGGAGTCGGCGCATCACTGTGGGGGGCGTCGTGTGGCTTTGCAGCCCCTTCGGCCGCTTCACGCGGCCTACTACCATCGGTGGCCTGTCGCCGTGCCTTCCTCGCTTCCCTCCGGGCTTCCAACCGTTTGGCGTTGCGTGACTGGCCAGGCGGGTTGGGTGGTTGGTTGGGTGGTTGGTTAGGTGGTTGTTTGGGCTTCTTCTTCTTAACGACTACTTCGTTCCAACCGGATTCCTCCAGTTGGGGTTCAGAAGTCGTTGGCATTGCTGCCTTCAGAGAGGAGAGGTCCAAACTGTGACTAGCTGGCGGCGCTACACTTGGGTTGTTCACCCGAGGAGCTGCCGGTGTGTTTTGTGGCGCTACACTCGGGTTGTGCACCTGAGGAGCTGCCGGTGTGTTGTGTGGCGCGACACTCTGGTTATTCACCTGAGGTGCAGCCTGGGTGCTGGGCGCGCCGCCTTGGTTTTCACCTTGGGGTGCAGCCTTGGTTTGCTGGGTATTTTTTTGTTTTTTGTTAGCCATGTAAGTTGTTAGTAGATTCGTCTTTGTTGCTTTCCACCCTCCATGGAGCCCTCAAGTGGGGACGTTGCGGCAAATGGCACACAAACGCCAGAAATACAACAAAGATATAGAGTCCCAATATAGCAGGAGGCAGGCCGAACAGAGCAAGAAGACAAAGTCGTCCCGCCCGTCGTCTACCCCTACCATATCAGGACTCTCGCCTGACAGCCCTCTGACGAGATGTCCCAGCCGATTGACCTAGGATGGCTAGTCCTAGGCCTCCCGTGTGAGAGGAAATCCGGGCCAAAGTGATGTGTTGTCTCAGGAGTGTTTAAAACAGCCTACACTCCATCGACTCAATCACCAGGACACCTTCATCCCCCCGTACGGGTCCCCGCGCACGGCACAAACACGCGGGTGGTTGTCCCCCTCCCCCTCACCATCAGTCATGTTTGATGATGAGGCCGCAAGTACCAACCACATAATACCCGCAGTAAGGTGTAGGATAGGATGGAAGGATGGGAAAGGTCAGGAAAAGAATTGCGTCTAGCCGTTTCAGTTACGTCTGTTTCAGAGGGAACCAGACCAATAACGGGCGGCAACCTCGGGAAGGATAATCAGCTAGACATGCCATGGGGATCAGCGACTGTTGCGCTCCTCCTATGGCCATTCGCCATGTCTGCTCTCCGGACAGGAGGGCAGACTAGGGTTGGATCACGGGCTTTCGCGGCGCGAGTGTGGAACCGGTATAAGATTTAAATTATTAATTTATTTATATTTCACTAGAAAATAATTAAAGATGATGTTGTTTTAGAACGTGAGCAGCAGTGTTGCAAGTCACATTCGTTATAACCAGTGTGTATACAATACCCAATACAATGAAAGTCTTTATTAGTAAACAACTGTGTATACGATCTATAATACCTCTATCACTGTCATAGCTTAGCTACACAGCTGTTAAAGGGGTGGGTTGCAGTTCCTTATTAGTAAGGCGGATAAGATTTAACACTCGAACATCGTACAAAACAGAGCAGATCTCATAAAATCGTTGTTTAAACATGGCACATACAGAACCGTCTGTACCAGTTTTCAGTTGTCAAAATATCGACAACTAAACCGTTTGGAGCCAAATGAAGCAGTCTGTAATAGCAGCGTCACGTTTGATAAGTGACAGTATATAATACTTGAAATTCGTTCGCATAACGACACCTCAATAGAAAAAAGCGAAAACAATATTTCGAACCATCACACTGTATGGCCCATACATACTTAAAACTGTCACATTACGTGAATTTTGCTTCACGCAAGTTGTAAAGCAATTAATATTAAAAACAAGTTCCGTCACTGAGGATCTAGCTGCATCTAAAACCAATCACTGCAGGTAGTTACAATAAAATCCATGATTAAATTTGTATGAGATTTTTAAGATAGGGTGACAACAATGTACGTATGTTGATGGACAGAAAGGCTATAATCGTTATCTTATACCTTCGAACGAGCAATTTTTGTATTTATTTATTTATATGATCTCGGAAACGGCCCTAACGATTTCGCTGAAATTTGGTATATGGGGGTTTTCGGGGGTAAACAATCGATCTAGATTAGTCTTATGTTTGGGAAAACGCGTGTTTTCGAGTTTTCATGCGTTTTTCTTCCGACGCAGAATATGGTCGCTAATTTCGTCCGGCCAGCCACTGTCGGCAAGAAACAAGTGTTACGGGTTCGAATCCCGCTCGGTGACTTATTTTTGTTTTTTCAAAAAGTCTAAAAAAGTCTGGAACAGCTGGTAGGAAAATATAGACGATTCAAAAGTACTTAATTATTAAGTTTATTTGAATAAAGCTTATTTGACTTTTACTTCATATGTTCAAGTTTATATATATATTTTTATTTTTATTGTTTTTAAATAAGTTTAAAAAATGTAGTTAATGTTTGAGATGACAATGTAGATTCTAGATTATCACCTAAACACCACAATTTTTGAGTTTTCATGCATTTTTCTTTCCACGCAGAATATGTAGAAAAGCGACATCTTGAAAACCGGTTTATAACCATTCGACCACGGAGGCAGTCAAACCACCAGAAAAAACCTGTCAAGTGCGAGTCAGACTCACGCACGAAGGGTTATACCATAAAACAGCAAAAAAGAACGTTTGTTGTATGGGAGCCCCTCTTAAATATTTATTTATTTTATTCTGTTTTTAGTTTTTGTTGTTATAGCGGCAACAAAAATACATAATCTGTAAAAATTTCAACTGTCTAGCTATCACAGTTCATGAGATACAGCCTGGTGACAGACAGACAGACGGACAGACAGACAGACGGACAGCGGAGTCTTAGTAATAGGTTCCCGTTAATACCCTTTGGGTACGGAACCCTAAAAACCACCAGATGGCGCTTTCACCACCATATTACAATAAATAGTAATATCCGAGCAAAGCTCGGTCACCCAGATATTAAATTAATAAATGCTTGGACAATTTCACACAGCGCCATAGTGATGCGCGATTATTACTACTAATTTCAATAATCGAATTAACTACTAATTACTAATTTCAATAATCGAATGTCAGATTAGTAATAAACTAATTTAAATAATCGAATAATTACTACTAATTAGTAATACTTTTGAGAAGTGGCTCTACGAGGCTCAAGAAAAAACGCCGTGGCGCTATAAAATAATATAAAAAATATCTACATTACTAATTAGTAATACATGTTGATGGTCATTCGAATTATTCGAATGATTGATTGATTACCCCAACTATGCAAAGCTTGTAATATGGATGCTAGACAACTGATATACTACTTATATACTTTTTAAATAGATAATTATTATACATAGTAGCGCCCAGACCCGTCACAGAAATTAATTCTTATTCACATTTAAAAGTGGCGTCGTACAGTCGCCATATTGACTTCAAAAAAATATATAGCCATTGTCACTCGGAATGATGTCAGGATTCTAACGATACCCCAAACATCTGATTCCGTTAAGCTAGTTAGAAGTTATGGTGGAATAAAGAAACTCACATAGGTAACTACAAACATACATGAACCCTGAACACAAAATTATACAATTTTGGGCAGTCGTGTAAAAACCTAAAAGTAATGTGCACATACGCCACATACAGTCTCAATAAACTTCAATACAATGTCCGCAAAAAATAATACTTCATGGTCACCCTAGCTTATTTACATACTAATTTTTTTTAACCTCGAATTGCATCGTAAGTGCTGCAGTAATTGGTTTCAGATAAAGCTAGATCCTCAGTGACGGAAATTCTTTTTTGTGAACGTTAACTAACGCTTCATTCTAGCGCTATTCGGGTATTTAATGAAAGACTTTCGCCTAAATCTAACAAAGTGGAAAATATTCGAATATCACCGACTTGAGTATTCGAATAGCAAAATAAGCCGAATATTCGAAGTATTCGAATTGCAAGCCCTACTCACAACTCACAAGCCAGAAGGAGTAAGAGTGAGTGAGTAAGCACATACGAGATGACGATCATATTATACTGCCATTTCTTTTCATGGTTAAAATGTTCTTTATGGTGATCAATGACTCAGCGATTAGTCTGTTGGAATGCACCTAATGTCAAATTGTACGTAAGGTACTTTACTTACTACGTGGTGATTATTTCCTCTGTGTTGTGTAATGTGTTTACTACTACTAAACTAATTAATTAGAATAGTATAGTACCTACCTAATTTTCTTTATAATAAACCCTTGCTCAGTCAGCAATCATATGCCATGGATACCTATAATAATAAATAAGATATATTTACTTAGTAAGTAAGTAAGAACTTTATATTACTTACATCAAAATACCACACTTAAGACTTATCGTATGGATTTATCAATCATTACTTACATTTATTTCAGTTCAAGATACCTACAATACTTACGGAATATAATTGGCAAGAAAACATGACTCTCTTTTCTGACCAAAGGATGAAACAAACAAAAAAGTGATCAAGAATGCTGGTAAATAATACTTATTATTACATGGTTCCTATTAAGTATATAATTATAATGTTACGGCTAATACCCAAAGTGCGGATAAAACTAGGTGTAGCCGATAGGCCTATACCCAGCAGTGGGCTGATATGATGATGATGATTTTTTTAACAGATAATACAAATAACTTTCTTCATACCCCAAACTACACATAGGCTACACATAGTTTTAGCCAGCTATTCGGGCACTTCGGCAAATAAGCCGTAACATTATATACTGACTACTTATTAGATCAAAATACCGCTATGGTTTTTAATAAGTCTTTTATTTACCTAAATTGTTATTAACTCAATCTTATTGAATTTCAGATACATACAATTCAATAGGTATATTGACATTGCAGAATATAATACACAAGTACCTTTTAAATTGGCTAGAAAAGATGTTGGAAAAAGCTAACCCTTGGACGTCGAACGTGCCCGATGGTGCACAGGAAATACGCTGAAGCTATTGAACAAAATTATAGTAATGAATATTTTGCTCCAAGGGACAAACAAGACTATGAAACTTTAGGTACTGTAATAATAAAATAAAAAGAAGCATGATGGAAAAGTTCTGGCTGTACCTACTTTGTGCTTTAAAATCATATACCTAATTGTATTGGTTTAGATATAATTATAAAATAAAATATTGACTACCTACCTATAACCTTTCATTTTGTGTACTATCTATCACATCTACAAAACAAAAAAAAATTTCAACAATATGTTGTTGTTTTGCATTATCAAAATAATAGGGTAGTTATAAGGTGTTAGATTAAAACAAATTTAAATTTAAATCAAAGAGAACATTTACTTTTTGAACTTAAAAGTATAAAAATAATAATAACAAAGCAACCACATCCTTACTAATAATATTATAAATGAGAAAGTCCGTTTGTTTGTTTTGAGGTGTAACAAACAATTGTTAGAATCATCATGAAATTTTACATAGGTACATGTTGTCAGGGGTACAGAGAAGGACATAGGGTCCTTTCATCCTTAACAAAGTTCCCAAGGGATAGCAAAAAAATCTTTTCACGCAGACAAAGTACTGAGGCCCATGATTTTGTTAGATAGGTACCATCTTGTATCAGTAGTTGAATCAGTCTTGCTTGGCTTATTGTAACTAGTATATCTTACAAACAGGCCTTCTTCTAAGTGTCACCTGTAAAAAAGTAGGTATTTATTTATTTAAGTTAACATTATATTAAAACAATTACTATTTTTATTCTATTTTTATTTTTTCACTCATTAAAGAGGTAAATTTATGACTATGTGATTATTATTAGTGAATTAGAATTTATTAGAATTAGCGAATATTAATTACCAAGTAACATTCCTGACATGTCAGGAATTTAAGTCATCTATCAGGAAAACAGGGATAAAAACTGTAGTTGTCAGGGATGTACTCATAACTGTAGCAGTAAAAACTTAATGAAAACACATAATTTTTTAAATCACTTGGTGTGAAAAGATTATTAAATATCAACTAAATTAAGAATGTAGATGTAGATTTACTAAATGCCAAGAAATTTCCTGAAAAGTCAGGGAAAAAGTCAGGAAATCTCATTATTAGATCTGGAAACCATAGCCCCGATGCAACTTAAACATAAAGATTGGGTGTTATTGAAGCCTTATGTCTGTATGTCTGCATTTAACTTCCAAATATGTGTTGGGGGACCACTACTCAACTCAGATCAGACCCACCAAGCCAACCTGCACTGAATTATAGCATGTCAGGATATAGTCTATGGTGGTGAAGTTAACTATATGTTATGTATAATATCAAGTTTATATTTAAAAGTGTTAACACTTACCATCACTCGGCCAGCTGCCGAGCTGACCTCTTTTTTGATACATGCTTTATAGCTTTTACTTTTAATTTATTATTTTTTAATTGTTGTTCCTTTTTTATACATGTGTAATAGCATTACTATGTGCTTGACCACATGTGATGTTGCCGTTCTGCTCAACTTCATGGCTTGGAAATATAGAAGGCTATGGTAATAGGTATAGGTACAACATAGAAGTCTTTGACTTATGACATATTTTTCTTATGTTTTATACACTATTTTGTTTGCCATTGTATCAAATTATCAATGCTTTCTCTGTGTTGTGTTTGTGATAAAATACATTAGTACAAAGCTTCGCTCACTCTTTACACAGCCCATTAGCTTACCACAGTTTCAGAAATCATAACTATAATTGTCTTTACACTTCTTCTTTATCTTCTTATAATATAGGTAGTGCAAATTCTATTTTGAACGAAAATTCAAGAAGAAATTATCACAACCTGAAACAATAAAAAGTACTTAATTGAAAATTTGAAATCATTACACAGCTCAACTAATCCTTCATTTCCATGCTACATGAAAGATAAATGTTAATTATAAGGGAATCATATTTTATTGTGATTACCGACTAAAGAAAGGGAAACTAATGAAAAAAGATTTTTACATAATTAGGTATTGTACCTACGAGTAACTGGAACTAATTTATACTTACGAAATGACAACCTTCAGGCATTGGCAGGAAGGGGGTGGGCCGGGTGGGCCGGGTGGGCCGTGCACACCCCAGAACAGCCTGATACCCACCCCAGAAAAATACCAGCTATAATACTTTTCTATTGCCTTTCAAAACTCCAACGCGGCTCTAGTCAAGCACCCTAGGCTTTGCCCCAGAACTAGAGGCCCGGCCCCACTGGAAATAATCTTTAGATACGCCAATGCCTTCAGGCTTTTGTAAAGAAGAATACTCTTCAAAGTACCTACTGCATAATTTATCAATTAATTCTAAGTACTTACTGATGATTAGGGGTATAGGGGTTTTAATTCCGAGGCCCCACGCCTTAAGTGGCCTGTTTCAGTGCTTCTTACACAGATCACTATTATGATTTATCTCCTCCATTAGTTTTATTGGCAGAAATCACAGGAAACAAAAAAACCCTTTTCAAAATTGAAAATAAAACACGTGTCGTACGACTTTGTTTCTTTCTACAGGGTATGGACGTTCGCTGCGTTTTAGTACGATTGCTGGCTATCGTCGGCAAATCTACATGTCAAAATAGCCATTTGAGTACCATTTCTTTCTGTCGGAGCCAGCGTAACGTTAAACACAGATCATACAGTACAATACAAGAGGGGCACACTTGGAACAACGCAAACGGTCGAAACAAAAGTAGCGTCATCTCTGAATCTTAACCATCAACTTTCACAATAAAATCTTCAAGTTTGCCAAATAATTTCAACTGGTTATAAAGTAGGTAATTAAAAACAAAATTATATTAAAATATGAAAATGAAAATCGTTTTTGAGTTTGGTCATGGTGCGAATTACAATAATAATGATAAAATTCGACACCCGAATTAATGACCCAGTCCAGTAGCGTAGAGCGGATTACCACACCACCTCCGTTTATTTACATGACATTACTATCAAGGTAATGGTACAGTCAGTGGCACGAATCATGAATATTTTTCGACGGAGTGGGGATAAATTCGCGCATGTGCTCGTGTGAGCGACCAATAGTGCGTGCCCCTCTCCCGCCGCCTGCGCCCCTCACCGCAACGCATACCCAGAATACGCGTTCCGCGCAATCCCCACCCAATTTCATGATTCGTGCCACTGACTGTATCTATCAGTATTCCAACTTCAACAATACTCGGTACACGAACAGTCGCGAATGCGCCGCAGTGACGAACGTAATATACCTACGAACTAATTATTGTTTGAAATACAAGTACTTACTTACTATGGTAAATTGCAGATTGTGCTGTTTGTATTATATTTATTATTTTATTACTCCAGAGATGACATGTTTAAATACCCGGAGTCCAAAAAATAAGATTAAGTATACTTTTATTAAAATATTTTTTTTTTACTATAGGTATTGCCTACTAACTACGGCCAGAAGGATTTGAAAATAATTTGTTTCTCTCTTTAATATGTAGGTATTTAGCTTTTTCAGTTTTTTATTTTTACTGTTAGTTTTGTTAACCTAGGTACCTACCTATTTCATTTTCCCTATAATATTATGGATTCTAAAATATTACGCAGGTTATACGCAATTACAAAACTAGAAAGATACGAAAGTAGGTACTTAGCTGAAATTAAAATACTGTAGACGGGTGTATCGTGCGACAAAAAGGTCTCAATTTAAGGTTGCCACCTGTACTTTATTTCGGGGTTATTGTACTCTCTACTTTATGAGGAAAATAAAGTAGGTACGTGAAAATACTTTATTTCACAAGATTTGTTTAAATATTGCCAAAAGTAATAAAAAGTATGTTTTAAAGGTAAAAATAAATATTACTTTATTTCCATACAACGTACTTTTTACTAGCTTTAGCAATCAATATACTTTATTAGTTCAAAAAAGGTGGCAACCCTAGTTACAATATTAATAGATATTTACCGTGCTACAACATTTATACCGTTGTACGAAGACCGAGCCAAATCATAGTTGTTTTTGTATTTTCTTTGTTTTGATTTGTTCTTTTTCATTAATATTTTCTATTTTGTTATAAATAAAGATATTACAAAAAACTAAAATAAATATATAATAAGAAACAAAAAATACATTTTCAGCTATTATAATTTCGTGTCAGTAGTTCCGCATCGATTTCCAGAGGCGCTAGTGGACTCTTTGAGGTACTCTCTAGTTCTAGTTACTCTGTGATACAAGCGTTTGAAGATTGAATGCGGAGTGACGGGTTGAGTACCAAAATAATATCGCTTTCGCCGAGTCGAAGAAACATGTAGAATATAGAAACGCTTATAACGTTTGCCATTTGAGTAGGCCCCTAATGTCATATCATAGCTTTCGGCAAGGCTTTAATTCGACTTTACTATTAAAGTTGAGAAAACGCTATCAAATGATCTACTACAGGCCCAAAGGTGCCCAAAGATAATTTTTGAAGCCATCATGCAGCATAATAGTGGTATGAAAGTTAAATACAATCTTTTACAGCAGTGTGGAAAATGGACAATAATCGGTGGAAAAAACTTAAAAGAAGTGAGGGTTCCGACGGAAAGTTAATAAGATGTTGAAACAATTGAAATAACCAACGGATGAATAAGAAATACTTAATATTAGTGCGGATTCAGTAGGAAATATTACGCTAATACAGATTGTTTGTAAACCGTTTGATAGATTGACGATTTAACATTGCACTAAGGAACCCTAAACTAACTGCAATGGCGCTCTTAGAAGTCGTAAAATGGAAACCTCATTTCTATTTTTCGGCTAAGAGCTGAGTGAATGCTTTGTAATGATAATTGAAATGCTATTAAGGGCGAATTTATTTTATCTATTATATTAATATTATTTGCGATTCATTATTTACTAGAAATCTTGTGGCCCATGAAAATATTAACTACAAATGTAAGGATTATAGACGAAAAAATTAATTCCGCATATGAAAGTAAGACTTATGAGCTTACTTTAATAGCTTACCTTTATTGTCATTATGGCTGTAAAATCGTAAAGGTATACTTAGCATGGCCATAATATAGTAACATACATTTATTTTTATTTCCTTCGTTTTAAGCGAACACAACAGTGACAACACTCACTATAATGACTTTAAGATAAAACGGTCTATGTGTGCTGCTTGGTTGCATTTACACGATCAAAGTGTCGAGTGATTGTAACCGGACTGCTATTATTACCATTAATAAGTCGAATGAAAGGGGTTCTACTGACAATTATAGCACCAGTAGCACTTGAGTTGCGATTACTCTACATTCTTTCAACTAAAACGCAGTTCAGACGATAATCTTACGATATTTACAGCATTTAAAGCAGAGAGAAGTGCGCCCAAATCGCGTTGAGAGAACATTCACAGGTCGTTTACTCAACATTTTGTAAATCCGTCTCACTACTAATAGCTGAAATAGAAACGTGCTGCTGATTTTTTTACGACATATTTTGCTAGTTGGGTATTCCACCTGAAGACTTCTAATTAAGAGCGGACCTACCCATCTGTAATAGGAGTTGCATCAGGATGTACATCCAGCTCTGGTGATGTACATCCAGGTTCCGTGTCCGTCGGACCCATATGGGTCCGGCGGCAGACTAACCGTCCGTCGTGATCGTGAACCTCTATCGAATTGGGACGGAATGCGGATTGAGCAAGATAAATAAAAAATAAAAGTAGTATGGGACACATCAGTCTCATGTATATTTTGTAATAATCATGAATTACCTATAATCTCTAATTAAAAAGTAAAAAAAAAACAAAAATCCCCTAATTTGGTAACTTAACTGAAAACACTAATGATCAAACATTAACAAAAAACCACCATTTAGTTCAGAAGCATTAAACCAAGAAACACTTCAAATCGGATTTAATTCCTACAAAAGGTTTTATTGTTTTAATGGCATCTTTTGTTGCCCAATATGACTATCCTAGGTTCCCCCCCCCCCCCCCGGCGGAGTTGTGCTTAAGTGGTGGGGGGCAAAAGTGTACCCCAACAGGGGATTTGACCTGGAAGGACTGGTTGTTCATCAAATTGTGTAAGAAGGTTTTAAAGTTGGTTAAATATGAAACAATTTGAGAGTAGAACGGTTTTAATACGAGCGATAGATTTGGAGACACTGCTTTTCGAAGTTAGACCAACTTTTTAAATTTCCCACGTCTAACTATTGAAATAAGAGAGTGGGTAGATAACAATTGAAAAATCTAATACCTATAATACTTATCACGAAAAACCAAAATAAATACGCCTAACAACAAGTTTGAAGCCAGATAATTTGAGAACAGAAGTAATTTGCAATGAACTGAATCACACCCGCGCGAACGAACGATGCATTTGCTACGAGTGAGTCGATTTTTAACACGTTTTTAATAGGTTGCTTTCTCGTTTGTTTCTCCACAATGTATGCGAACGATTTTATACTATACCTTGTTCGCCGAATGAAGCTAGTACGGAAAAGATGCGCTTGTACACGATTGGATACAGATAAAAAGCTAAGACCGTATTCACAATGCGAGTCACAATTAGTCTGTCGTTGCTCTCCGTACCGTTCAGACGTCTACCGCGTATATTGTTCGTTGCAATCATTGTTTACAACATATTTTTATATGTTATAAACCTAATATTTTTTTATTATAATCTTAATTAATGTTGTTACTTAATTTTAACATCAACGTAATGTTTCATTGAATAAATCCCAATCTAAATTCCGTATTAACCACAGAACAAAAAAAGAGGTATTAACCCTGTATTAGCAGTATGAATACGCCTTACGAATTTATACCTGTGGCGGGCGCTCATGGGCGGCGCTAGGTTATTTGTTGTCCCTAACGTTTGTATGGAAATGTGAGAAAGAGACAGCGCTTTGCTAGCTTGATTCGGCGAACAGGGTATAGCTTCCCAATGAGCTAGAGACTTAAACATTTTGAACATAGGTCAGAACTGGAAGGCAATGCAATATTATGGTGTTATTGAACTGATCTGATGATGAAGCCGGAAGAAGGCCACAGGAACTCTATGATGAAACCATACAACCCCATCAAATTTGGGCTCGTTTGAATCGTCTTGACGAGATCTTTGTTGGAAATTAGTTTCTAGAGTCTGATGATGGCGCCGGGAGAAAGATACAGGAACTCTTTAATAAAATAAAACCACGCTACCCCATCGAGATTGGGCTCGTTTGAATCGTCTTGACGACTACTTTAATGGGAAATAGTGTCCGAGGATCTGATGATGGAGCCGGAGGAAGGCCATAAGAACATCGAGTTCGGGCTCGTTTTGATTGTCTTGACGAGTACTTTGTTGGGAAATAGATTTTAAGATTTGATGATGGAGCCGGAAGAAGGACACAGGAACTCTTTAATAAAACCATGTTACTGCATCTAGTTTGGACTCATTTGAATCGTCTTGACGAGTACTCTGTTGGGAAATAGTTTCCAGGGTCTGAGATAGAGCCGTAAGAAGGCCATTACTGGGACTTTGTAATAAAACCATGCAACCCCATCGAGTTTGGGCTCGTTTGAATCGTCTTGACGAGTGCTCCGATTAGAGATGGTATATTTTTAGTCTTAGCTCGTTAACTAAAAAGCAGATTGATGATATTTCTTACTTTTTAGTCTGTTTTTACTAGTCCGGTTTATAGTTTTTAGTCCGATTTTTTTGTAATAATTTAGTCCGTTTTGAAAACGAGTTTATAAAAAAAAAGATTTTTTCAGTAAATTTTTCAAAATGTAGCCCAACTCAATACCCCATGTGCTTTTTCTCCTTTTTTCGATATCGCTTTTTCCTCTCGAGATATAGATGATTTAGTGAGGAAACTCCCCGAAAACATGCGTCATTTTTTTATATTTTTGCAATTTACGAAAAAAGTTTAAAACTTTTTTTAAAAAATTTTTCACCACTTTGTAGCCCTTGCCGAGATACATCTTTTGAAACCTTAACACTTCATGTAGCCCTAAAACTCACGACACCAGGGCTATGTTGCACTCTGAGCAAATTCAGGGGCTATACAGAAGCGACAGAAAAAAAAAACATTTTCAATGTTAAAAAAAACCAGCGTGCCATTTCCCATAATTTTCATATTTTGGTTTTGTCGTATTTATTTGTTGCTGTGTATAGTTAATTATTTTATTGTTTCCTCGCAAACGTTGTTGAAAAACGTCTTATTAAAACTCGTGAGTTCTTGCTTGCGTGAGTTACGCCCTAGCTCCGGATGCAACCCAGCCTTGTGTGGAATGAGCAACTTAAAGCTAACTTGTCTCATAATGTACTATTTCAATGGGAATGCAATATTTATTGAAATGCATGTAGGTACAATATAGGTACTAGCAGTTAAATGCGAACGTGGCATTTTGTTGTATTTCAAGTTGTAACAGTTCAAAATTGAACATGTTATCTTTGTCTCAAATATTTAATAAAAATAAAAATAAGAGGGGTTACTGACCTATGAACCGGCACTGGGAAAGATATTTTGTTGCTCCTTAATAATCCCATCGCCTCCAATGTATTACCTTTTTCTATCGCCTTGGAGACTCCATTTCTTTCAATTAACTTCTATTTTAGTGATAATTTGTAAATCTGCGAGGTACAAAGAAGTCCAGGGTTGGAAAAAATAGTTGTAAACAATAAATAAATAAAGTTATGTGATTGAATCAATAAATAAACTCGTTGAATAACTTACCTGAAGGGATGTTTATTCTCATTTTAATAAAAAAGGGGTTGTTTATGCAATTTGGGATGTCTTTAAATGTTGTCTGGCTTTACGATATTTACTGCAATTACAAAAGTATTCTCGTAGCACAAACTCTTTGATCACAGATAATTGTAGGCTATGACTGCGATTTGCAAATACAACATACACGAAATATCATATTTCTATATAAAAAACGGATACTTTTGCGGGATTTCTTTAACCTGAAAATATGGTTCGACAATAATAAACAATAGGTTGACATTTACATAGACAAATGCATTTGACATTTGGTGGCCGTTTTTGGAACTAAAGTGATAATCCATAGAGAAAAATCACTCTATATTTTAAAGAGAAAAAAAAAGAGAACGAAATAATCCTTGGTAAAATTATATCATTTAAAATTTATAAGGTAAAAGGAAGTCGAATGATTATAAAATATTAAAATAAACAAATAATAATTTAGTTATTCTAAATGTGTAAAATAATGTTTAGGTTTGGTGACGTGACATGCTTTGTAAACACATATCGCGTTTCGTTTTCAGCAAAAATCAAAAAACATTATTTGTAAATTAAGCTTGGGATTATGAATAAAGTAAAATCATTTAATATTAAAAGTAAAGGAAGAATACGAATGATTATATTTGTAATAAATAAACATTAAATAGAAACGATAACTAGTAAAAAGTTGTAAAAGGAACTAGACATAAAAACAATCTACCGTAGAATGGATCGTGGCTTTCCTTTGTTCATAAACAAAACACGAAGGGAAAATGTTGTGGTAGCCAATCGAGAGCTCGGAATCTGTGTGGGCGTGGATTTTCCTAAGATTAAGCTACATGGCGCCAGATTTTAAAGTAACCAATCATAATTCGCAATAGTGACGTGTAAAATTAAATGTTACCAGTTAGAGTCTATAAAGTACCCTTAGTAATATAATATGGGAAAAAAACCGGCCAAGTGCAAGTCGGACTCGAGAGCAAGGTTCCGTGCCAGGGGAACGGCAAAAGAGGTCGCGTATGTATGTATGTATGGATCGGGGGTGTTAAGGCCTGGATTCATCTTAAGGCTAGTATATTCGAAATTGTGAGACTTGGTGTATTTTCGATTTATCAATAAGCGAACAAATGTTCCTTTGTTTGGAATAGATGAAAATATATGCTTAGATTTTATAAACGACGTTGATTATCTTACAGTAAGAAATATGAAATCCATATATTCAGTATAGTAAATCTGCAAATACAATAAAAACTTTAATTGATTTTATATTTTCTGAATAATACTTGGAGATTACAAATCCTTTACCCACAATAATAGGTATATGAATCGATTAAATGTTATGTGGAAGGATATTCAACGGTTACCTTTCAGTAAAAGTGACTCTTTCAGTAAAATAACGATAGAAACGGCGAATAGATGAAGAAATAAAAAATGATGCCATTACTTTTGCACAAGAAAGAAAAGTTAGAGACAGAGGGTTTGAAATATTTTTAAAATACCATAGTATGTAGATAAACTCATTCAGTGACTGAAGAGGCAAATTGTAAGATGAGGCGACAAAATAGGGCACATACAACAGTAGGTTACGTATGTGAGTAATATTCGTTGTTAGCGATATTATATCCCAAGTTGGTTGGTTAAGCATAATATCATTGGGTTCTCATTCAATATCATTGGGTTAATATCAAATCTTTGCTATTATTAAATAAAGCTATGCGTCGATTGGAAATAATAAAAGCGGTCAGATAACATATTTATTGATTATAAGATTTTCTTGGGAGGTTAGAATAGTGATAGACCAAAAGATGTATTCAAACGTACAGGGAAGGTTAAATCGATTGTGTCATTAGGAAATTAGAACAATATTTGCGTATGTGAGGAGTTTTGTAAATTCTAGAATAAGCAAAACTAATTATATTTATAATTATAACTATCGTCAGTATCGAAGTAATTACGGGTTCCTATTATTATATTCACGTGATAGGTAGATTAGTTCAGGGAGAAATTACCCCATTATTGGGTAAATTAGAAAAATTAGTGACAGGGCACTCTAAAAAATTAAGAACCAATAAGATTAAGCGTCATCAAGATTTTCGCAGAGGTAACTTTTCCGCATGTATATAAGGCCGGGCGCGGGGGAGCCGGTCCTCTTTCCTTGACTGCCTCCGAAGAAGACGCAAGCACACTTCCCTCTGTAAGATGGCTGCTGAACAAGTTTTTATTTAACTCAAGACCGAAATAGTCAGCAAATAAGTGAAAGAAACGAAAGTCTATGTGTATAGGTCTTGCACGGGCAAGTTTCTAACCTTTGGGGTAATGTTTCAGACAAGCTTTAAATGGTAAAATTAAGGCCTGACTGAAATATATAGTTTGGTTGCAAAGTTTACATCAAATTAACGTAGCTGTATCAAGTAAATTCAAGAATTAGTGAAAATAGATTTTCTAAAACTAATTTCATATGAAATGGAATGTGGGAAAGGGAGTTTTTATCTTGAATAATTAAAAATAGGATTGTGTCGTACTGGGGCGATTCGCTATGGACTTTCGAGGGGGGTACTAGGTAAAATTGAAGTTTATGATTGTGGCGTCATAAACGGGCGGCCAATTCGTTGGTCTGCCTAGTTAGTCACATAATGTAATCCTGCGTGACTTAATATGGAAAAAGGCTTCATCAAGTGCTGCCGTTAGAACGTAGTTCTGTTTTCCGTTTAAGCCCCGAGGGCAGGTTTTCATTATTCCTTGAGCTAGGGCCCCGGAATCGGCTCCTTCCCCTCCGATTCTGGCACGTAAAGGTTGATAGGTTATGCTAGGTGAGTGCCGCTCAAAACTGTACAGGAATGGGGCGACGTGTGGCGCTGGTAAGAACCACAAAAATTGGCATAGGAAATTCTCATGTAGTCTGAACTAGGCAGGTAAAATCATAGGTCAATTGTAGGGTTAATCGCGCGAAAATTAGGTAGAGTATCACAAAACCTGGGGGGGGGGTTTGTGATACTGGTGTTGTGAATCGTCGTCAATAGAGCGGAATAGGCGCATAATCTGCTAGGCAGGCATGTGGAACGAGCAAAAATCTAGTTAGGTAGGTCGTCACATTGTAAAATTAGCATTCTAGACTCGAAGTTGTTGTAGGATAAGTTAGGCATAATTCAACAAAATGGCCGAATTATTATTTATCGATAGGAAAATTGCTAGGTGCATTACAAAATGGCCGCTATTGGTTCTCTAAGTGATGCATTTCATCCAAGCTAATTTTGATAAACAACATGGCGGATCATGACCAAAGTAAATTAAAATGTATGACAATTTTTAGGTTGTGTCAAGGCAGGTAAATGCGAGCAAGTTGGAGGGTTTAATGGGAATGTGTTAGTGAATTTGTTATCTTAAATTCTCAGTGGCATCTATGGGTGTTGTGAAGTGGCATTGTAAATAAATTTCAGTGAATGAAAAATATCTACCTACCATTGTGCTAAAGCTAGCTGGACGCACAATCTAATTAACTAATAGATTATCAAATCATAATAGAAGTAATATCTTTGAATTGGGCTGACTTTACTAATTTTGACCATGTTTCAATCTGTTGACTATAAATAAAATAAAATATTTTGGTAATAAATGTGGATGAATGCTAAATAAAAGTCTGGGTGTAATGTTGACCCGTGATATTATTTGAGCCATGTCAATTCCAACTCATTAATATCACAAGACACAATATTGAGTAAGCTTCCGCAAATTAACAAAATAATGCTCGGTATGTAGCACTAAACAATACTTTGACCAACATTTATATACTATGAAAGTATCAAATAAATTGGTGAATATGTTAAGTTCACGATTACTGGAATCAAAGTATTCTCTGAGTTAAATATTCTAAATCAAATTTAACAGTCGACTCAATTTAAGGGAAATCAATATCAAGTTTATCACACAATAATCATAAGAAGATTTATACAATGCCATTTTGACAATGCAATCCAAAGCTATTGTTCAAAAGTAGGAAAGGTTTAACGCAAGTATTTATTTATTATATGTCCCTAAATTTAATAAACTTTCCTTCTGAAATCCCTAGATTTTCCAGTACTTATTCCCCTTTTTTTAAGTTCATAAATTGTAAGATTGAATTTATGTTGATATAAGATAAATCAGAATTTAGAAAAAAAAAGAAAAAAAAATTTGATCTGGCCATCACATTTGAGAAAAGAATGTCTCAATTGTGAAAAACTGGGAAATCGCTTGGAGCATTTTGCTTGTCCTCTTTTTGTTGGAATATACAGACAAACTTAGACTATCGACCATATACCTTACTTAAATTAAAGAATGATTGTAATTGGCTGGAAACTGGGGGGAAGCTGTCCCAGTTCGGATGACGAGGCTTACCATACTGAGCGGAGGAGGGGCTCGTATCTAGCCAGGAAAGCCACATTGTATATTTTTAAGTAACACTAAAGATAGCAAATAAATTCTAAATCAGTGACGAAGACGGTTTATCCATACCTTGATTTTAGGCGACTATAACTCCTTAACTTGCTTCAAATTACCTCTCTTATCTTGATAAACTAAGTCGACATTGGATGATTTACATTACTTAGAATAACGTTGTATATGACAAATAAACTAATATTTGGTAGCGGAGTAGAATTACCCAAACTTAACTTTCTTTATAGCTCGAGTTACCTCTTTTTACCCTATTGTCTATTATGGCTCGATATACCCTCTTATACCCTACTAATTTATAACAATACTCCAATTAACTCATGAATTCACTTTGACCAATTTCTATCAACATTGTTCGTACTTGCTTCATTCAGCGGAATGTAGGAGGAAACGCTTATCTCTTTCCTATAGTATCTCCATTTCTAATCGCTAGAGGACTATTAAAATCTCCATGGTATAGTAACAAATATTAAGAATTGGTATGAGATTGGAGTAGGCTTATTTAGGAAAATTACAAACTTAAATTCTGTTTCCCTGGTTGTATCAAAAGAGTAATAATATCTATTTAGTGGTAATTTTATTAAGTAATAGTTGTAATAACAGGAATGATTGAGACCTAGTGATAAAAGCGAGTACTTTTGTTGTAAGATGAGGAATCAATACCATTAACTAGGAAACCGTCTGATCATATTCTTCTTTGGGTATAAACACATTAAACTGAAGATAGGCAACGACCAACTATACAATCCAATAGCGATGAGCGAAGCCCATTTGTTTAAGCACATACTTAATGTTACAAAACATACTTACTAAACTCATCTTGTAGTCAAAGCGTTGGTTCCATATCCTTTGTTCAGAGCTAGGACATCTATACATCAAATTAGACGAATAGAAATAAAGAAATAAATCATAAAAGCAAAACATTCAGATTTTCATAATATAATTTCAGTATTGGTTTTGGCATTAACATAGAAAACTAGGTGAGAGGCAACCCTAAGATACTTTCCAAGATATTTATATAATATTATTCCTTTTAAAGTTAGAAAATTAACAAATTCTAGAGATTTTCTAAAAGCCGCAGTCGGGCCGGCTATGATTATTAAAATTTGGTAGTAAATCCAAAGATATGAATTGAAACATTGTTGACATAGATAATAGATTCTTTATAACTGATAGTATAGTAATAAAATAGGTAAATTCTCAATTTTTCATTAACACAGCAGGCGGTCACTAGTAATTCATAGTTGAAGTTATAACTAATTAGTAATAAATTTATCAATAAAGTTGATATAGCATGACCATGACATCATAAGGTAGAAATCTAATGGATTAGGGTCCTCCGTAATAAAATAGATCGGTATTTTATTTGATAAACGTAGTTATTTCTAAGCATTAAACAAAGTAACAGATTAGTATGAAGTTGGATCAGCTTGAATTGAATTAATATCTTAAATTCTATTCTGTAGGAAAATCAGGCAAAGTAATTTCCTTCTTTTAGTAATAGGTTCTTAGTTCATTATCTATCGAAGCATAAATAATTAAAGTTAGTCATGTAAAGTTAATATTTATATCCACCCAGCAATATTCGAGAACTTAGGGTAATTACGGATTACAACTTGGGAAATATCACTAGACATTACGCGCCCATTTCACACTTACAAAAGCATTAATATTAGATTATTCTAGCATGCAATAAAATAGGGTTAGGGAAAATAAATTAGGCAAAACATAGATAAAACATTTAATGGAATCACAAGTAGGGATAGTTAGTTCGGAAGCCGTTTAGCGGCTAATCAACATGAATGGGATTTGTAGTTAGGTATGCGTTAGGTTAACTATGCTAGGGTTAGAATATCACCAATCCATGTAGTAAAACAGTAAGAACTAGAATCCAATAAAATACAATCACCAGGTATAATAAGCGTTATTAATTAAGTTAGGTATCATTAGGAAATCAAGATAGTAGTTATCATTTGTATCAGTATTTAAATAATGGGGGGGGGATCATTACATCATGAGATGCCGTGACCAGAATTAGTAGTTTTTACATACTTTTAGCATAGATTCCACTTCAACGAATTCCAGGCTTTTGTAATGTGAAATGCAGTGATCAAAATACAGATAAGATGATTTTGGTCACATTTTGCTGCTGAGAAAATAGGATCGATATCGCTGGTTGTGGATTGAATGTTCCTTGTTTTGTAGTGTAGCATCCATTTTGATCTTTTGTGTGCGATCTGTTATGTAATCCTTTTGGTTATAGCTGAAATTAAAGAAAAATATCAAAATAGGTTATGTAGTTTCACATTAATGTTTATAGAGTTATATTTTAGCGTTTGAGAAAGGGTTCTTATTGATTGAGGTAAAGTAACATTGAGCTGGTAGAGGGGCATTGATTTTATGGACATTTGTACTCCATAAAGGTTTCACAATGAAAACAGAAAATTTTATCAAAAAAAAATGCCAACCGAAAATTTTATACTTACAAGAAGTTTCGTAGTAGGAATGAAATTCACCACTAAAAAGCGCTAGTTTTCATTCTCCTTTGGTTATTGTGTACAAATACAACAAGTACAAATTTATTTCTTGAGTAAAAACATCGTGAATTTTAGGTTAAAATAAATTATGGAAGTCGTCATAGAGAATATAAATATAATCACTGTCGTGACAAAGATTACTTAGGATTCTGATAGAAAGAGGGGTTCTGTCAAATAAACAGACTAGAAAAAAATATTCTGACAGTTAAAACATGTTAGCACGTTGGCCCACGGCGTAAACGTTATTGTTATTTTCTTATTGCTATTTCGGGAATGATTAGAATAGACGGGTTTTTGTCGAGCGTTTTATTACCGCCGGATTTCGATTATGATATTGATAGCATGATAAACATTGAGCTCATGTCTTGAAAGGAATTGGGGTCGGTTGAATTAAGAAAACTGAATGCGGAAGTTAAATTGTCGAATAAATGAATAGGATAAAATATATTAAGCTATTATTCTTCGAAATGGCTCAGGGGGGTAATTACGTAACTTTGTTGCAATCAACTCTGACAGAAATCGCAGTTGCATTGCTGCTTTGGTAAGAACCAATGTGACAACTATCTTAACTAGGGCCGCGATGCAACCGCGCTTTCAATCGATTTCAATCGAGAATTGTTAGCAACAGCTTTACGTAATCAAGGTACAGGTTATGATGTCGGTTGCACTGTCTGTTCTTATTTCTAAGTTACGACAAGCGTGAACGTAGCTTTAGTATGAACTAGGTCTACGGAAAAATATCATAGATGGCGTTAGTGAAAACTAGGACTTGTAATCATGGAAATAAAAAAATTTGTTACATTGATAAATAGTAGATTTTATGGGTTGAATAAATATAAAGGATTTAGTAAGGATAAGGGGTCGTTTGGGTTACAGTAAAAAGACATTTAAGGCGGTTTCATTTAAAGAAAGAAATTAGAAAATAAAGAACGAATGTCAGATAGAAGAACGAATGCCGGATGAGCAGACGGACGGGGTTTTGTTTCATTGTCATTCAACTAAGAACTTCATTCAATTGTCAACGTCAACCTGATGGCAAAAGTCACTCTATAGTGTGGTCAGATTCAGCGTGCTTAACACAAATTCCGTCTAATTTCGCGACCGTTCGGACATAGAGATTTGATAATTAAGTTGGCGGATATAAGTAATTATTGCTAACGGTATTTCAATCCCTGGCTTCATTAGAGTTTCCATAGTAATAAAATTATCGGCATTTGCTAAGCGTAGCTAATAATTACCTTTAGGTTGGTTTCAATTAAAATATTGTAGTACGACTTTAACGTTTGTCGAAATGACAATTGCGAAAAAAAAAAAAAACATGTTGCGAGAGTTAGTTTCACCGGTGTAACTTTCTCTTATGAGACTGGTAAATTTTCATGTTTTTTCTGCAATTTAGTCTGTTTTGAGTTCAGAAGCTGGCCACACTATTCTGATGTCAACAAACAGAAAAAGAGGTTATAATAAAGTTATTAATTGAAAAACAATGGTTAAATAAACGAGTTTTAGTGAAAGTTTGACTGTGATGATGATATAAAGGTTATGTGGGTCAATGTGGAATAAATGTTGCATTGTAATTATGTGATAAAAATTTAAAGGTGTAAACAATAACAATGAGATTGGAGCCGGTATGCAATTCAGAAAATAACTGATTGTGAGTAATTTTTTATGCCTAAAATACTTATTGATTTGACTAGAGCTATAGGGAAACTTCTGATAAAGTTGCCTAGGAAATATAAAATGGTTTACAATAAATATAATCTTTAACTTGACTGTAATGTCAATTGAAGAAAAATATCAGATAACTGTACTTAAATATCAAAGTGAGATTTACTGAGAATACCTTAAAACAGACAGATTTAAAAGTGATGTATTGACAACGGGGGGTCGCGAATTAACTATGTAAATTTAAAAGCAGAAATTAAGTGAGCGGAACATGTCTAGTCGACTAGAACTCAGCTGGTTAATTGTCAACTAGTACAGTTAAGAGAAGTGAATACTTAAGAGAATGTTGATAAGAGAGTATAGCAATTATCATATAAAGTGAGACGGTTTAATTGTGGTTTTTAGAAGGGGTAATTTTTAAACATTTTGATTTGCGCTAACGGAATAAAGTTAATTCAAGAAGAGGTTGTATAGCATTTTTAAAGCAGACAAATGAACTTAGATAATTGCTTACAGATGCTTCTACGCAACCTTAGTATTAAAAGACAGCCGCTAGTTAAATAAAAATTCTTTACAAAATAATTTTAGCGGACGAAGCGTTGACACATATCTTGAGATTATTATTGTAGATGTGGGTATCTGGCTAACGGGGTAGCCTAGCTGTTATTGTGGAATAGAAGAATTAGTCTAAGAGCCAAGGGCTTAAAAATTGGTTCTTCAATATAAATAAATAAAAAAAAAAAATCTATAGTAGATACTTAGTGAAATAGTCAGGTTGCCAAAGTATGTATATATTGAGTAGGTAATGTTTAGTTATAAAAGTCAAAATTAAAAATTCAATAAAATTGTGCAGTAACAATGAAGATTCAGGTAAACTTTAAACAGCGACTATTAGCAGTCCGCGACTTTTTTTTTAACTAGAGTTACGGAGGAATAATTTCTTAGTGAATTGTTTAGGTTATCGCTGACAGTTATAGAGACATGTTAAAGTATCAAGTTTGGATGTACGTTACAAAATTACTTTAGACATTTGTTTCCCGTGGTGATGACATTGCAAACGGCACGTCTGAGGAAAAGTCCTGCTATTAAGGTTTTGTTTAGCGTACGGTTTTAAAAATCATTCAAGTATGCTGTATTGTTTTGTTACTAAAAAATATAAGTAGATAGACTAATACGATTAGATTTATGGCGCCTTTGATGTGTCCATCTACGACTAGATATGGACTAAATGTTAGATTTATTTGGGAACTATTGTATGCATTGGTCCAAATTTAACTTTTAATTCTTGACTCGAGGTATATGAGGAAGGAGTTTTTGAGAGTTAGCGTAGAGTTTTATTTTGTTAAAAAAAAAAAAAAAAAAAAAAAAGAATAAAAATAACTTATCCGTATTTGGCTATAACTATCTACATTATAATTTATTTTATGGGGAAGGCGTAGGCAAGGAAAATTAACGGAATGAAAAAAAAAGGAATTTGAAAAAAAGATACAAACAATTAAATTAAAACTAACCAAATAGATAATTCGGTAGAAAATTAGAATTAGCTGCAATGTTAAAACCAAAATAAATACCCCAAACAAAAAAAAAAAACTTTATAGCGGACAAATAAAAATTTGAAAACATGGTTTTTTTGTATCCAATCTTTGGATATTATAAAACCAAGCTAAATAAGGATGTGTGCTAATATTTTATATAGATCTGACATTACACTGAGGGCAACGAACGATTAAAACTCGCCATGGGGAAACCGGTCCGAGTTCGTCGCGCGCCAAAGCGGTATGAATCATCCGAGGAGCCGGCGGAAATAGTAGAGGGTCCACATAGTTCCCGACAGTCGGAATCCGAGGTTATAGAAAATAGAGGGCCTCAACCGGTAGAGGTGCGACAGCGGCTAGTAAAGACGATAGTGAAACCGAAGGTAACGCGATCGCGCGAATTGATGACAATACAAAGAATGTTGAATCGCACGGTAGGCGTGTTAACTAAGAGGATAGATGACCTAAGCGAAGAAGTCAAAAGGACTCAAGGTTCTAATCAGGATACTAGCGAAGTCGAAAAATCGCCGGTAGTCGAAGTAACGCCGATGAACGATGTGGAAATAGAAAATAGGAATGAGACTAAGGAGCCTAATGCGATGGAAGATATTCAGAAGTACGTCATTTGTAACGTCAAAAATATAAATTTAGATAGACCTAAATTTGGGGATTCGTCGATACATCCAGTCGATTTCATTGAAGATTTAGAAATTTACTTAAAAAAGGCGGGAAAGGCTGAAAACGAATTAAGCCTAATACAAAACTGCTTAACTTCGAGTTCGAAAGACTGGTTTAGAGTATATAAAGGAAGATGGACAGGGTTGGCTGATTTTAAAGTAGATTTCTTAAAAGCATACTGGGGAGAGAATGAACAAAATGAGTTGAGAAGGAAGATAGTGCAAGGCGTATGGAATAGGACGGAGACGCCCACCATGGTGGAACATTTCTTGAAGCTGACAGTCAAGGCGCAGATGTTAAGCTACAACATTCCTGAAAAACAATTAATTAGCGATATCATTCGGCATTATCCGAAATTTATTCAACAAGCGTTCGTGACAAACAAGATAGAAAATATAATAGAAGCGGCGGAATTTTTAAGAAGTATGGACAACATACAGAAGCAAGAAGCACCGAGCACTTCGGCAGCTAAGAATTCTAAGGATTGGGAACAGAAGAAGAGGGGTCTTCAGCAAAACTATAGGCAATGGCAGAAACCAAGAGAAAATCAAATACAAGCGGTTAGCTTAAATAATAATAATGTTAATGTAGATGGTAGCGAAATGTTAAACTAGCTAGTCAGCTTCAACTACAGGGGACCTAAATTATAATATGATGGTTAAAATGAATTGGTGTCCGGGTGAATCTTTAGGGCGAAATAATACCGGAATTAAGATACCTATTTGTACGTATCCGAAAGAAAATAATTTAAAATTGGGTTTAGGATATAGTGAGCCAGAGGGTTTAGTTCAAAACATTCCTAGCCAAATAGTAGAGATTTTAAAATTAAAAATAGAGCAACTTTTGGTCGATACTGACAATAGCGTACACGCAATTTTTGATGAGGAAGTCACAAATAGGGTAGATACTCCAGCATTCAAGTCTGAATTATTAGTTCAAATATTTGATGAAAATCTAGTAGCTTTGCTGGATACAGGTAGTGATATAACATGTGTATCAGAAGAGTTTTGGAATAGGTTAAAAGAGAAAAGGCCAACGATACCCACTATGCCTATTAAACCACTTCTTATTAAAACTGCAGTAGGTCAGAAAAGTGTAGAAATAAAAAAAATTGCTTTGGTCACGTTAGGAATAGGGGCTTTTGAATGTGATTTAACAGTTTTAATTGTACCAGGTCTTAGTGCTGATTTGATATTGGGATTTGATTGGATGAAAGAAAATCAAGCGTCAATAAAACTTAATAAAGAGGAAGAAGGGGTAGAAATTATCATAGGGAATGAGAAAAAATTATTTAAATTTTATAAAGGCGAGAATGCTTTCAGTAGTTGTAATCCGTTAACAACTTTTAATATTGAAACAGTAGTTGAAGAGAACGTAGAAAAAAATATTCGAGATATGATTCACCAGTCAAATCTAGATAAAAATAAACGTGGAGCTTTAGAGGAAGTTTTAATGAAACATAAAAATCTATTTACATCCAAATTAGGGAGAGCAAATTGTTATGAACACGAAATTATTATGGAACCTCACTCACCTGTAGTAAAAAGAACATATCCAATACCTTATGCGTATAGAGACAAAGTAGAAGCCAAGTTAATGGAAATGGAAGAGCAAGGGATCATTAGTCGTTCGTCCACGCCATATTGTAGTCCATTGACTTTCACTTTAAAAAGAGACGGGTCAATTCGTGTGTTATTGGATGCCAGGGAAATAAATAAGTACATGATAGCAGAAACCGAAAAACCGCCATTACAATTAGATGTTTTAAATTCTTTTCAGGGGGCTAAATACATTAGTAAGGTAGATTTGAAAAATGCTTATTATCAAGTAGGGTTAACAGAAGCTAGTAAAAAATATACAGGGTTTTCATTTAATGGGAAGTCCTACGTTTATAATGTACTTCCACAGGGTTTGAAGACCTCTGTCGGTTCGTTTAGCCGTTTGATTAGTATCATCCTAGGTCATGAGGTTAGGGAATTTTGCGTTAATTATCTTGACGACTTGGGAATTATAACGACAGGAACGCTATCTCAACATTTAGAACATTTAAACATTGTGTTAGGGAAGTTATCTGAGGCAGGGTTAACTTGTAATTTAGAAAAATGCGAATTTTTAAGTACCGAAGTAAAAATGTTAGGTTATATCATTTCAACTAATGGAATTAGCACCGATCCGGAAAAGGTTAAGTCCATACAATTATTCCCTGTACCAAAGAAGCTAAAGCAAGTTAGGGCTTTCTTAGGGCTTTGTAACTTTTATCGTAAATTTATACCAAATTATAGTTTTCATACTAGATCTTTATGTGAGTTGTTGAAAAAGGACAAGAAATGGAATTGGGGACAAACGGAGCAAGAAGCTTTTGAGAAAATAAAATCACTTTTTATTAGGTCCGTAGAGTTGAATCATCCGGATTTTACTAAACCTTATTACTTACAGACCGACAGTTCAGGAATAGGGTTAGCTGGGTTCTTATACCAGATGGAAATATATGCAATTATATATACATGTATAAATATATATAAATATAAATGACTAAACAGATAAAATGAATTATGAGGTATTACTGCTAATGGTATTCAAAATTTAATAATCGACAAAAGCAGGATTACTGAAATAAAAGGAAATACATTTAGTTTGAACAGGGATATTTATTAACGAAAGGAGCGGTGTATAGTTGTGAAATAGGAGAGTTGCGTAAAGTAGAGATGCGTACTGGGGGAATGTTTAGGGATAAGCGAATCTAAAGCGTACAGACGTTACTATTGCGTAATTACTATTGCGTAATTACTATTGCGTAATTTATTTGCAATCTAATTAACAGATATTTTAATGCAATCTGCGTAGAATTCCATATGGTGACAGACGACGTATTTAATCTTATCATTGCAAATATAATTCAAAATCATTCATCGTTAGTTGTATAAATTTTGTATTCAGTCTGTAGCTATGATATAATCTTGGGTGGCGTAAATGTAGGCTAGTGAATGATGATAGTGGGTGCCGCGTGATGAGAAAAGATGAACAAAATGAGAATCTAAAATAGGATAGAAGTATGAATAGAGTGATGAGCGAAGAGAATGAAAGAATGAAAGTTGTTGAGAGAAAGGAACGTTAGTTAAAATATAGATTCTATAGGAGGGCTTTGGATTATAACATATGTGAAACCTGAATGCAGGCTTATTATCTTTCCAAGAGATAGGACCATCACACTGCTTTAGCGCTAGGGCTGTGCTTGCGGCCAGGCCGGCGTCTAGAGTTGACAAACTTGAATTTTGTACAGTAGGACTATTTGGTGTTAGGTTAATAAAAAAAAAAAAGAGAAACAAACACAGTTGAAGTTTGTAATTGTTCTGGTGTAAACAGCTGTCCAAAATTCATACTACACAAGAAGCTAAGAGCTAAATTGATATTCGGCAACTGCACACTCTCCAAGGCTGTATTAGGGTTGTTCCAGAGTCTTAAGTAAGCTTTTGGAAATATATGGTCATTGTATATGCTCGCCGCTAAACCTTTGGTTTGGAAGGAGTAATATTTGATTGCGGAGGGGTACAATGCACAAATATGAAGCGCATTGCGCGTACTTTTTCATAAGGTTAGGAAAGGTCTTATTTGTCCATGTAGGCTTACTAGGAGCTGTGGATTCACAACCCACACCTTACCGTGATTTTGTACGACTCTGGTGTTGAATATGCATACGACGGAATTGGCAAAAGCAACAGACACTTAAAACTCGCTTAATAATTTTTGATATGGTCTTGGTTTAAATACACTCTACAATCTTAAATTTCACTTACACTAGGGCTCACCCAACAATTCTTTGATCTTGGAGAAATAATAATGATTAGGATTATAGAAAGAGGGGGGAAGATTCGAATATATATATATATATTAAAGAAACAACAGTAGAAGGGGTAATATAAATATTTGAGATTTGAGAAGAAAATTTTACTTCGGATCCAATACGTAGTTTTGTCACCTATGTATAAATTTTGGGGTCGAGCTGTAACAGTTCAAAATTGAACATGTTATCTTTGTCTCAAATATTTAATAAAAATAAAAATAAGAGGGGTTACTGACCTATGAACCGGCACTGGGAAAGATATTTTGTTGCTCCTTAATAATCCCATCGCCTCCAATGTATTACCTTTTTCTATCGCCTTGGAGACTCCATTTCTTTCAATTAACTTCTATTTTAGTGATAATTTGTAAATCTGCGAGGTACAAAGAAGTCCAGGGTTGGAAAAAATAGTTGTAAACAATAAATAAATAAAGTTATGTGATTGAATCAATAAATAAACTCGTTGAATAACTTACCTGAAGGGATGTTTATTCTCATTTTAATAAAAAAGGGGTTGTTTATGCAATTTGGGATGTCTTTAAATGTTGTCTGGCTTTACGATATTTACTGCAATTACAAAAGTATTCTCGTAGCACAAACTCTTTGATCACAGATAATTGTAGGCTATGACTGCGATTTGCAAATACAACATACACGAAATATCATATTTCTATATAAAAAACGGATACTTTTGCGGGATTTCTTTAACCTGAAAATATGGTTCGACAATAATAAACAATAGGTTGACATTTACATAGACAAATGCATTTGACATTTGGTGGCCGTTTTTGGAACTAAAGTGATAATCCATAGAGAAAAATCACTCTATATTTTAAAGAGAAAAAAAAAGAGAACGAAATAATCCTTGGTAAAATTATATCATTTAAAATTTATAAGGTAAAAGGAAGTCGAATGATTATAAAATATTAAAATAAACAAATAATAATTTAGTTATTCTAAATGTGTAAAATAATGTTTAGGTTTGGTGACGTGACATGCTTTGTAAACACATATCGCGTTTCGTTTTCAGCAAAAATCAAAAAACATTATTTGTAAATTAAGCTTGGGATTATGAATAAAGTAAAATCATTTAATATTAAAAGTAAAGGAAGAATACGAATGATTATATTTGTAATAAATAAACATTAAATAGAAACGATAACTAGTAAAAAGTTGTAAAAGGAACTAGACATAAAAACAATCTACCGTAGAATGGATCGTGGCTTTCCTTTGTTCATAAACAAAACACGAAGGGAAAATGTTGTGGTAGCCAATCGAGAGCTCGGAATCTGTGTGGGCGTGGATTTTCCTAAGATTAAGCTACATGGCGCCAGATTTTAAAGTAACCAATCATAATTCGCAATAGTGACGTGTAAAATTAAATGTTACCAGTTAGAGTCTATAAAGTACCCTTAGTAATATAATATGGGAAAAAAACCGGCCAAGTGCAAGTCGGACTCGAGAGCAAGGTTCCGTGCCAGGGGAACGGCAAAAGAGGTCGCGTATGTATGTATGTATGGATCGGGGGTGTTAAGGCCTGGATTCATCTTAAGGCTAGTATATTCGAAATTGTGAGACTTGGTGTATTTTCGATTTATCAATAAGCGAACAAATGTTCCTTTGTTTGGAATAGATGAAAATATATGCTTAGATTTTATAAACGACGTTGATTATCTTACAGTAAGAAATATGAAATCCATATATTCAGTATAGTAAATCTGCAAATACAATAAAAACTTTAATTGATTTTATATTTTCTGAATAATACTTGGAGATTACAAATCCTTTACCCACAATAATAGGTATATGAATCGATTAAATGTTATGTGGAAGGATATTCAACGGTTACCTTTCAGTAAAAGTGACTCTTTCAGTAAAATAACGATAGAAACGGCGAATAGATGAAGAAATAAAAAATGATGCCATTACTTTTGCACAAGAAAGAAAAGTTAGAGACAGAGGGTTTGAAATATTTTTAAAATACCATAGTATGTAGATAAACTCATTCAGTGACTGAAGAGGCAAATTGTAAGATGAGGCGACAAAATAGGGCACATACAACAGTAGGTTACGTATGTGAGTAATATTCGTTGTTAGCGATATTATATCCCAAGTTGGTTGGTTAAGCATAATATCATTGGGTTCTCATTCAATATCATTGGGTTAATATCAAATCTTTGCTATTATTAAATAAAGCTATGCGTCGATTGGAAATAATAAAAGCGGTCAGATAACATATTTATTGATTATAAGATTTTCTTGGGAGGTTAGAATAGTGATAGACCAAAAGATGTATTCAAACGTACAGGGAAGGTTAAATCGATTGTGTCATTAGGAAATTAGAACAATATTTGCGTATGTGAGGAGTTTTGTAAATTCTAGAATAAGCAAAACTAATTATATTTATAATTATAACTATCGTCAGTATCGAAGTAATTACGGGTTCCTATTATTATATTCACGTGATAGGTAGATTAGTTCAGGGAGAAATTACCCCATTATTGGGTAAATTAGAAAAATTAGTGACAGGGCACTCTAAAAAATTAAGAACCAATAAGATTAAGCGTCATCAAGATTTTCGCAGAGGTAACTTTTCCGCATGTATATAAGGCCGGGCGCGGGGGAGCCGGTCCTCTTTCCTTGACTGCCTCCGAAGAAGACGCAAGCACACTTCCCTCTGTAAGATGGCTGCTGAACAAGTTTTTATTTAACTCAAGACCGAAATAGTCAGCAAATAAGTGAAAGAAACGAAAGTCTATGTGTATAGGTCTTGCACGGGCAAGTTTCTAACCTTTGGGGTAATGTTTCAGACAAGCTTTAAATGGTAAAATTAAGGCCTGACTGAAATATATAGTTTGGTTGCAAAGTTTACATCAAATTAACGTAGCTGTATCAAGTAAATTCAAGAATTAGTGAAAATAGATTTTCTAAAACTAATTTCATATGAAATGGAATGTGGGAAAGGGAGTTTTTATCTTGAATAATTAAAAATAGGATTGTGTCGTACTGGGGCGATTCGCTATGGACTTTCGAGGGGGGTACTAGGTAAAATTGAAGTTTATGATTGTGGCGTCATAAACGGGCGGCCAATTCGTTGGTCTGCCTAGTTAGTCACATAATGTAATCCTGCGTGACTTAATATGGAAAAAGGCTTCATCAAGTGCTGCCGTTAGAACGTAGTTCTGTTTTCCGTTTAAGCCCCGAGGGCAGGTTTTCATTATTCCTTGAGCTAGGGCCCCGGAATCGGCTCCTTCCCCTCCGATTCTGGCACGTAAAGGTTGATAGGTTATGCTAGGTGAGTGCCGCTCAAAACTGTACAGGAATGGGGCGACGTGTGGCGCTGGTAAGAACCACAAAAATTGGCATAGGAAATTCTCATGTAGTCTGAACTAGGCAGGTAAAATCATAGGTCAATTGTAGGGTTAATCGCGCGAAAATTAGGTAGAGTATCACAAAACCTGGGGGGGGGGTTTGTGATACTGGTGTTGTGAATCGTCGTCAATAGAGCGGAATAGGCGCATAATCTGCTAGGCAGGCATGTGGAACGAGCAAAAATCTAGTTAGGTAGGTCGTCACATTGTAAAATTAGCATTCTAGACTCGAAGTTGTTGTAGGATAAGTTAGGCATAATTCAACAAAATGGCCGAATTATTATTTATCGATAGGAAAATTGCTAGGTGCATTACAAAATGGCCGCTATTGGTTCTCTAAGTGATGCATTTCATCCAAGCTAATTTTGATAAACAACATGGCGGATCATGACCAAAGTAAATTAAAATGTATGACAATTTTTAGGTTGTGTCAAGGCAGGTAAATGCGAGCAAGTTGGAGGGTTTAATGGGAATGTGTTAGTGAATTTGTTATCTTAAATTCTCAGTGGCATCTATGGGTGTTGTGAAGTGGCATTGTAAATAAATTTCAGTGAATGAAAAATATCTACCTACCATTGTGCTAAAGCTAGCTGGACGCACAATCTAATTAACTAATAGATTATCAAATCATAATAGAAGTAATATCTTTGAATTGGGCTGACTTTACTAATTTTGACCATGTTTCAATCTGTTGACTATAAATAAAATAAAATATTTTGGTAATAAATGTGGATGAATGCTAAATAAAAGTCTGGGTGTAATGTTGACCCGTGATATTATTTGAGCCATGTCAATTCCAACTCATTAATATCACAAGACACAATATTGAGTAAGCTTCCGCAAATTAACAAAATAATGCTCGGTATGTAGCACTAAACAATACTTTGACCAACATTTATATACTATGAAAGTATCAAATAAATTGGTGAATATGTTAAGTTCACGATTACTGGAATCAAAGTATTCTCTGAGTTAAATATTCTAAATCAAATTTAACAGTCGACTCAATTTAAGGGAAATCAATATCAAGTTTATCACACAATAATCATAAGAAGATTTATACAATGCCATTTTGACAATGCAATCCAAAGCTATTGTTCAAAAGTAGGAAAGGTTTAACGCAAGTATTTATTTATTATATGTCCCTAAATTTAATAAACTTTCCTTCTGAAATCCCTAGATTTTCCAGTACTTATTCCCCTTTTTTTAAGTTCATAAATTGTAAGATTGAATTTATGTTGATATAAGATAAATCAGAATTTAGAAAAAAAAAGAAAAAAAAATTTGATCTGGCCATCACATTTGAGAAAAGAATGTCTCAATTGTGAAAAACTGGGAAATCGCTTGGAGCATTTTGCTTGTCCTCTTTTTGTTGGAATATACAGACAAACTTAGACTATCGACCATATACCTTACTTAAATTAAAGAATGATTGTAATTGGCTGGAAACTGGGGGGAAGCTGTCCCAGTTCGGATGACGAGGCTTACCATACTGAGCGGAGGAGGGGCTCGTATCTAGCCAGGAAAGCCACATTGTATATTTTTAAGTAACACTAAAGATAGCAAATAAATTCTAAATCAGTGACGAAGACGGTTTATCCATACCTTGATTTTAGGCGACTATAACTCCTTAACTTGCTTCAAATTACCTCTCTTATCTTGATAAACTAAGTCGACATTGGATGATTTACATTACTTAGAATAACGTTGTATATGACAAATAAACTAATATTTGGTAGCGGAGTAGAATTACCCAAACTTAACTTTCTTTATAGCTCGAGTTACCTCTTTTTACCCTATTGTCTATTATGGCTCGATATACCCTCTTATACCCTACTAATTTATAACAATACTCCAATTAACTCATGAATTCACTTTGACCAATTTCTATCAACATTGTTCGTACTTGCTTCATTCAGCGGAATGTAGGAGGAAACGCTTATCTCTTTCCTATAGTATCTCCATTTCTAATCGCTAGAGGACTATTAAAATCTCCATGGTATAGTAACAAATATTAAGAATTGGTATGAGATTGGAGTAGGCTTATTTAGGAAAATTACAAACTTAAATTCTGTTTCCCTGGTTGTATCAAAAGAGTAATAATATCTATTTAGTGGTAATTTTATTAAGTAATAGTTGTAATAACAGGAATGATTGAGACCTAGTGATAAAAGCGAGTACTTTTGTTGTAAGATGAGGAATCAATACCATTAACTAGGAAACCGTCTGATCATATTCTTCTTTGGGTATAAACACATTAAACTGAAGATAGGCAACGACCAACTATACAATCCAATAGCGATGAGCGAAGCCCATTTGTTTAAGCACATACTTAATGTTACAAAACATACTTACTAAACTCATCTTGTAGTCAAAGCGTTGGTTCCATATCCTTTGTTCAGAGCTAGGACATCTATACATCAAATTAGACGAATAGAAATAAAGAAATAAATCATAAAAGCAAAACATTCAGATTTTCATAATATAATTTCAGTATTGGTTTTGGCATTAACATAGAAAACTAGGTGAGAGGCAACCCTAAGATACTTTCCAAGATATTTATATAATATTATTCCTTTTAAAGTTAGAAAATTAACAAATTCTAGAGATTTTCTAAAAGCCGCAGTCGGGCCGGCTATGATTATTAAAATTTGGTAGTAAATCCAAAGATATGAATTGAAACATTGTTGACATAGATAATAGATTCTTTATAACTGATAGTATAGTAATAAAATAGGTAAATTCTCAATTTTTCATTAACACAGCAGGCGGTCACTAGTAATTCATAGTTGAAGTTATAACTAATTAGTAATAAATTTATCAATAAAGTTGATATAGCATGACCATGACATCATAAGGTAGAAATCTAATGGATTAGGGTCCTCCGTAATAAAATAGATCGGTATTTTATTTGATAAACGTAGTTATTTCTAAGCATTAAACAAAGTAACAGATTAGTATGAAGTTGGATCAGCTTGAATTGAATTAATATCTTAAATTCTATTCTGTAGGAAAATCAGGCAAAGTAATTTCCTTCTTTTAGTAATAGGTTCTTAGTTCATTATCTATCGAAGCATAAATAATTAAAGTTAGTCATGTAAAGTTAATATTTATATCCACCCAGCAATATTCGAGAACTTAGGGTAATTACGGATTACAACTTGGGAAATATCACTAGACATTACGCGCCCATTTCACACTTACAAAAGCATTAATATTAGATTATTCTAGCATGCAATAAAATAGGGTTAGGGAAAATAAATTAGGCAAAACATAGATAAAACATTTAATGGAATCACAAGTAGGGATAGTTAGTTCGGAAGCCGTTTAGCGGCTAATCAACATGAATGGGATTTGTAGTTAGGTATGCGTTAGGTTAACTATGCTAGGGTTAGAATATCACCAATCCATGTAGTAAAACAGTAAGAACTAGAATCCAATAAAATACAATCACCAGGTATAATAAGCGTTATTAATTAAGTTAGGTATCATTAGGAAATCAAGATAGTAGTTATCATTTGTATCAGTATTTAAATAGGGGGGGGGATCATTACAAAGTTCATCTGCAATTTATTGTGTTTAAGTTGAGTTAAGCTATGCGGGTCATGTATTAACTTACCCCAATCTAAAAGTAACGTAAAGAGGACTCAACCAAAGTCATTAACAGGACAATTCATTGATATATAAAATTCAATCTTACTACGATGCTAATGCCCTCTCAAAGACCTTTATTTTTCCTTATTTTTTGCAATCATCATTGGAAATAAATTGTTTATTTTTTTCTTGATTTGAACACCTTTTATTTCGTAATTAAGAATTAGGTATTGTCACTTCCTTAGACGCTATAATTATTGCAATATCCTTTATCCTTAGCGTGCTTTATTATTTCAAGGAAAAGTTACACTTAAGTACCTGTAAGTTTATTTTAATTATGTAGTCCGTGAGCCCACGACAGTATTGCCTACGTCATATGACATCACGATGAAATGCATGGCACACGGTCGGAAAAGTAGTGCTGAGCGAGGATCAGAAGATTATCGCAAATAAAATTGGCCGGAAGCTTGAGAAAATCTTCCACTCCCGGTCAAAATTTTAAGATTATATTTACGTCATGTGGCATCAGTAAGAGACCCGTGTCATCATTTAGTTTTCAATCGTAGAGAGAGTAAACATAAGTCTGTCAGTTCTGATATGGCCGGAATACCTTAAACTTAATTTTTTTGTTTTTTAGTCATGTTGGCAATACTGTCGTGGGCTCACGGACTAATGGTTTAACAACAATATTATCGAAAAGCAACACTTATCCTTTATTTAATCTATAAGAAAATAGCAACGGCCTATGCCTAACCACGCAACCCCCTACCTAACACAAAACGTTTCAAGACAATTAAAAAAAAACAAGACAAACCCTTTCTATGAGCTAAGATATGCCAAATGAAACGTAGAATATTAAGTCTGAGTAATTTTCTTATTAGACTATATTAGAAAAACAATCAGTTTTGTGCAGTTATTACACAGCATAGATGAGAAACGCTATTTCTTGAAAAGTTTTAAATTTGTCACGATCCGTAACACATTTTAACCTTCGAGGATGTTTTTTTCTATAACCAGCTGTTCAGCTCTATATTTGAGAGACTTAAGAGTAGCTATTGTTCTAATAATGGAACGATGACGATCGTGAAACAAAAATAGGTAGCGTTAATTGTTTTGATTTTTATGTTAATATTTGCAACTCGTGTTGTAAGTAAAAGATAATGATAAGTACTTATATGTCGCAGGATAATCGTATAAGCCGGATCTTTGCAAAAATCTTAAATCGATTTTAAAGGACCGGGTAGTGATGGTCATTAGCGATTTATCCAATCGCTGGATTTTTGTTAAAATGCTAAACATTACTCGGAAAATTGCAAAAATCTGTCACATAATTTAATTTTAGAATTTTTGTAAGGATTCGATTTGTACGAATATCCAACGACGTATTATAAAAATCTTCCTATTTATTAATATTTTATGATTAAAGTTTTTGGATGAACATTGAAAAAGATTTCTCATCTTCAAAGATTGTATCTCGTCTAAACCTAAGTGTTGAAGTTAGTATGACAATTCCAAATTCTGATTTTCTATTCTAGGTAATTCTTACCTATTTGTAACAGTTCTTCAGTTTTATCTTTCTGGTAGAAAAAGGTATGTGTTTTAACTTAATCTCGACAGGTATCTTTTAACGAAAGCTCTTCAAAATGTCTGAAAACACTTGAGACAATGTTTTAGTGATAAAATATGTCATTGACCTAAACCACAGTGATTATAATACTGTGCCTAAACGGAAGGCGATTTCAGAAGATAATTTTCTTAAATTCTGTTTCGACCTTAAAATTATTTTTTCCGTAGATTTTTAGTAACAACAAAGAGGTTTTATGCCACTGAAAATTCATTGACGTTTTTTATCAAATTATTTATAATTCACAATATTTGGTTATAAAATATTATAATATTTGGATTTTATCACGTCTTAAAATTATAATTTTGTAGTAGGCTGATGCGCACTCACCCCTTTGTTCGCAAAATACATATTCTTGCATTGGGCGTGTGAAATAAAACCTGCGCGCCTTTTCCCATAATTTTCATATTTTGTTTTTGTCGTATTTGTTGCTGTGTGTTGAAAAACGTCGTATGAAACTCGTGAGCTCTTGCTTATTGCACACTCGGCTGAGTTAAGACCTCGCTATGGCTCGGACTGCAACCCACAGCCTCGTGTGCAATGAGCAACCCAAGCTAACTTGTCTCATAATGTACTAATTACGATTCTATCTGTAGCTGATAGACTGGCAACCTGTGTATGGTCAATATGTTTAAAAATAGCGCTAAATTAGCATAACAATATACGAGGGTGGATTGATAAGTCCATGACTTTTTAATGAAGAAAGACTTTTTTTCGGAATATTTTGTTTTATTTCTGTACATAATCTTATTTTAGCTCTGCGTATTCAGTCCAACGAAGTTCCTACCTCTTTAACCAATAATTTTTTTTTCATCGCCTGAAAACTGGTAACTGAAATGAGGGCCCATTTCAGACATCACTTTTGGCTTGATGAAAATCTTTGCCCGCCAAGATGTGTGGGTCTCCAGCTTCCTCATAGGCTATAGAGAAATTCTAAGCTTGCCATATTTTAAAGCATAATAGCAGCAATCAAACTTCCAGACAAAATAATAGCAGCCACCATAAGTTCGTTACCATGAGTTGTTTTATGTGTGTGAGCTGGCGACACGTGTCTGCAGCTTACACATCCCGTTAAGGCAAACCAGTGAGGTTACGGTTTTAGACTATAGTCAAAAATTTAAAGCCTAATTGCAGCAATAAGATCCAAAAAAACTAACAATCACACTCAAATACTGTTGTAACTACGAGCATAAAACTGTGTGCGAGCTGGAGACACGTGTTACTGGCTTGCACATCTGTATTTTCGTAATTACTTAAGCTACGATTATGTTATATACCTCAAAATTCTCAGCCGAATTGGAGCATTAGGCTCCAAATTTATCAAAGCTTTAACTCGAAAAGTTTTTGAGCTACGAGCCGATATCTATGTGTAAGCTGGTGACACGTGTCTCTGGCTGACACATGGTGAATTGCTGTAACTGTATATGTTAGAGTTTCGTTTTAAAGATCAAATAATACGTTATAATTGCAGCACACACGAGGCATAATTTCAAATCTCTGGGCCTCTTAGTTTCAAAATTATAAGCCAAAAACCGTTTTCCCGCCAAAAAATTCAAAATAATGGCTCGGAAGCGCCTAATCGCGCCGTTGCCGTTCCGTGCGCTACACTATTGCAATCGAATTTGAACCTAAAAGCTAGTATTATTTTGGTTCATTTTAATTTACGCTCTCGATCGTTTTAATTTCTGTACTGAGAATTTTAGTCTAGGAGGTAGAAGCCGTCTAAAATAACTGGTTACCTAATTTTAAAGAAAATCAAAGTCTATTTATTTAGGAATGTTTATATCGCTATGCTTAGTTATTATACAAATTTTGTCTGTCTGTCTGTATGTTTGTTACTCTTTCACGCCGAAATTTGGCATACTAAAATAAAAAGTCAAATTTAAAATGGCGGCCATTCCAACAGGAGTGGGGATAGACCCCAACATGTGGGTGTTTTTGTCGATAAAATGAGGTGTATTTCACGTCTTTAAATTATCGTTAAGAAAAACAGGTGCAAGCAATTTTCGACCTTATTGACATTTGTTATTCGGTTGGTTTTTTGGCGTATTCTCATTAACTAACTTTAATCTTTCATTAAAAACCGTGATTTTGATAAATGCCAATAAGGTCGAAAATCGCTTGCACTCATTTTTCTAACTTGTGATCACTAGACAATGTTTTCTAGTAAGAAAAATCGACCTTATTGACGTTTAAATTTGGTTGATTTTCTGCCGTATTCTCGTTTACTAACTTTGATCTTTCATTAAAAACCGTGATTTTGATAAATGTCAATAAGGTCGAAAATCGCTTGCACTCATTTTTCTAACTTGTGATCACTAGACAAGGTTTTCTAGTTAAAAAACAAACAGGTGCAAGAGATTTTGACCTTATTGACGTTTGAAATACGGTTGTTTTACCATATCTCGCGTTCACTAACTTTGCTTAGCTAAATAGCTTTTACATAATACTTACTAATTGACTTCGTTGTGTCATAAAAGTCCTAATCGAACTAACACAATATAAGGTCGCGCGCGATATTATACTCATACCTAGCGTGCTGCGAGAGAAACGCGCGTAACGCGTCCGGTAGCAACAGCGCGCACGCGATGAATGCCCGCGCACCCGTCCGGCCAACGATGCTACTTGTTGCCACGCGCGATATTCATAACGTCATAGCGTCTACTTACATAGCGCGCTATGTGCGCTATGTAAATATAGCGGGCTATAATATGGCGCTAGATGCTATATTAACCACCTCTAGTGCTAATGATAAAACAGAGCGCGCGCACACTGATATATTTACACGGCTATAATAATAATTCCTTGGTGCGCGAACAGATGGCGTGATTTTGTTTATAACTATTTATAGGATTATTTTTATTTTTTGATTGTGTTAATCCCGATTCCAGTCCAGGCCATATTTATATCTGTCTGTATGCCAAATTTCGGCGTGCAAGAGTAACAAACATACAGACAGACAAACAAATGTTCGAAGTTTTAATGTAAGTGAGATTAGTGTAAAAAAATTGTATAATAACTAAGCATAGCGATATAAATATTCCTAAATAAATAGACTTTGATTTTCTTTAAAATTAGGTAACCAGTTATATCAGACGGCTTCTACCTCCTAGACTAAAATTCTCAGTACAGAAATTAAAACGTTCGAGAGCGTAAATTAAAATGAACCAAAATAATACTAGCTTTTAGGTTCAAATTCGATTGCAATAGTGTAGCGCACGGAACGGCAACGGCGCGATTAGGCGCTTCCGAGCCATTATTTTGAATTTTTTGGCGGGAAAACGGTTTTTGGCTTATAATTTTGAAACTAAGAGGCCCAGAGATTTGAAATTATGCCTCGTGTGTGCTGCAATTATAACGTATTATTTGATCTTTAAAACGAAACTCTAACATATACAGTTACAGCAATTCACCATGTGTCAGCCAGAGACACGTGTCACCAGCTTACACATAGATATCGGCTCGTAGCTCAAAAACTTTTCGAGTTAAAGCTTTGATAAATTTGGAGCCTAATGCTCCAATTCGGCTGAGAATTTTGAGGTATATAACATAATCGTAGCTTAAGTAATTACGAAAATACAGATGTGCAAGCCAGTGACACGTGTCTCCAGCTCGCACACAGTTTTATGCTCGTAGTTACAACAGTATTTGAGTGTGATGGTTAGTTTTTTTGGATCTTATTGCTGCAATTAGGCTCTAAATTTTTGACTCTAGTCTAAAACCGTAACCTCACTGGTTTGCCTTAACGGGATGTGTAAGCTGCAGACACGTGTCGCCAGCTCACACACATAAAACAACTCATGGTAACGAACTTATGGTGGCTGCTATTATTTTGTCTGGAAGTTTGATTGCTGCTATTATGCTTTAAAATATGGCAAGCTTAGAATTTCTCTATAGCCTATGAGGAAGCTGGAGACCCACACATCCTGCCAAGACATTTATCAAGACATTTATTCATGTTTGGTAGGAGAAAATATCTCACTGGGGTTGAATCTAGAGAATAGGAAGGATTCGCATCTTCATTCGATGAGTTTTGATGTCAGGAGTGCCGCCGAGAGTGTCGACAGGGTCATTAAGAAAAGTTAGAACTCGCTTGAGCTTTTTGTTTCCAAAAGTAATAATCTTTTACCGAATTTGAAAAAAATGTAGTGTAAAGATGCCTTAAGGAGTTTAATAAATTAGGAAGAAATAGTATTTCTTCTTTTCAAAGTCATGGACTTATCAAACCACCCTCGTATGAAAACCCTGAAAATGAAAACTGTGATCCTTTTATCTCTTAAAATGTTGATCAGATCAGTTAGGTGTCAGAATCTCCTCCATTCACTCCCTGGTTAGCTAACATCAGATCACAGCTACGTCAATCCTTGGCGGAGAACCAAGGCTTCAAAATTACCTCGTTTGTATGAAAATCTACAGATGTCTTTGATTATGTGACTTCCACTAAGGTGCGATGAATTCGCGGGGGTGTAGATGTAGAACCTTATTTCTTGTGTATAAATCGGTAAGTATAAATATAATATTTGTTTATAAGTTCACTAAGGTAAGGTGTCTATAGACGGATCCGGAACATAAGCGCTGTGGTTACATTTTTCTGGATCCGGTCTTACGGCTAAGGGTTAAAATATATGTACACTGGTTTATAATAATATGGTGTTGCCATCTCCGTGGTCCCGGGTTCGATCCGATCCTCGGCCGGATGCTATAGTATTATGTAATCTGTGGCCGGATCAGTGACGGAGACATCGACTTTTCTTTAAGTATTTATTGTTTAGGTTCAGTAGGTATCGTTGCTGTTTCATTCCCATATACTCTTAACAGGAACAGCTATAGAGAAAAAACGCGCATAAAAGTACTCGGTAGAGTAATTCTCTATGGAAAATATCATTTCTCTTGTTGGCGATAAATGGCGCTAGGTATACAAGTTTCCCATACAAAGTTACTCTATCGAATATTTTTACGCGCGCTATAATTCTCTACCTATTTATATAGGTGTAATAAGTATAAGTATAATTTAATTTATATGTAGATCCATACCTGATAAATCCAAGGCTTCTTCATAACCATAACTCTTAGGGTCTCCCTTCGTCTTCATTTCCACCACACTCAGTTCCACATCATCTTCAGTTTTAACGTAACCCAAATTTATTTCAGCCATTTTCTTTATAAAAAACCAGTGTTTTTATGACTTAACTTTTCACATAAATATAGAAAAGCGATGCGTTGTAAACAGTAAACAAAACAAAGTAAACTAATTCATTTTGTTATTAGTCTTAACCACTTGCTAATGATTAACTTTTTTAAGTACTAAACAAAACATTCAAGTTTTAAGAATTAAAAAAAACTATGTTATTATCATGGTTATTCTTAAATTTAAAACAAAATAGCATAATTTAAGATGCAGGTGCGCGTGCGCCGATTACAGAAACTCGGCGTTAACTAAACTCGTGTTTTGGTGCGAAACTACGAAGGCCGCCTTATCAATGTCGAATAAGTCATCTTTCAATAGTTCTAGGCTTACTAAGACAAAAAAAGTACTTACAGAAGGTCTCTTTTGTACTTAAGTAAGGAATAAAGCAAATACTTTTCTTATGACATTCATAAAAATCATAATCTTTATTTGCAATTAAACATGGTATTAAAAGATGTAAATAACAGATAATAAGCACTAAACATATTTAGCCAAAATTATAAGCATGCAAAATTCAAAATTTTAACACTAATTGCATATTTTAATAGTAATATTTATGATATTGTTCATTCATACAATGATAATCAAAATTATAACACAACAAAATTAGTAGGTACACAATACAATAAATTAATCTCTGATTTCAGAAAAATATTTAAAATCATACAGGGTATGTGAGCCTAACCATGTACATATAGCCAAGTGTATTTTAAAATTATTGATGTTCAAAGTCTTAAATTCCTTAGGTATTTTATTAAAGACTAGCGGCCGCCCGCGGTTTCACCCGCTTGGTTCCCGTTCCCGTGGGAATATTGGGATAAAAAGTATTCTATATTTTAATCTAGGCTATCTACTATCTGTGTGCCAAATTCCAACCAAATCCGTTCAGTAGTTTTTGCGTGATTGAGGAACAAACATCCAAACATCCAAACCCACAAACTTTCACATTTATAATATTATATAATAGTAGGATTAGTAGGATTTTTATGCACAGTATAATCAAACAGCTTTTTTTGTACTGCATTGTTCTTGGAGTTACATGAAGTATCAATCTATTAGGGTCTCTAGTATTTCTTGGATAGATATCACATGCTCTTTTAAATAAATGCTTATTCTGCATCACAAATTATACACATGCATCAAAAATATAAAGTGATGTCAGAGTCAGTAACTGCATTTGACTACATAGAGAACGGCAACATTGTCAATCAAAGTACGGTATTTGCTTACATTCACTGTTCGACATTGTATCAGCTAGGTACTTACCTCTGAACTATGGCGTTTATTATCTGTACCCTTAGCACGAACAGCTATCGAGAAATCTTACGCGCGTAAAAAAATACTACTCGATAACGTACTCGATACGAAAGCTAGCAAAATCGGCAGCACGAATTTCACAGAGCTGGCTAACGTCAACTCGATAGTAGTGATAAATAAAGCTACCGTGACACAATCCAATTATCAATCCAATTGAAGCCAGGTACGTTCCAAAACCATTATACATATCTATGTAAATCAAAAATATGTAAATTAAAATTCAATCAAGTTGTTTATCATCATAATTTTACATTTATTATTCTTATTTTTAATAATAAATCTGTTAACAATATTTATTTCATTTAAAAACGTTAATTAATTTGCCAATATTTTAATAATTTTTAAAATGTGCAAGATTTTGCCCATGGTTTTGAACGGTCATTGCACCTTGCCCGTGATTGGTTTGAAAAAGAAGAGTGTCTCTATTTTTTCTCTCTTTCTTTCTCATCCTGTGATTTAATGAAAAATATAACCTAAAATAGAAAGCTGTAAAGCCAAGCCATTTATTTATTTTGTTTTTGTCTAAAATGATTTATATCTGCCGGCTAGCTAACAAAAAATACAATCGCGAGGAAATAATATTATAACCAGTAAACTACAATTTGTCATGATTTCATCAAATTGTTCTAACTGAAGATTTTTTATGAACTTGAAGAAAAACAATGGATTATCGTCGATGAATAAGAAATTGTTTACACATAAACAATAAAACCTTTGAACGTTCTATGAAATGTGAGTTTCATCGGGATTAGTGCCTATAGTGTTTGAAGATTCGACAAATTAAAGACTTTATTAAGTTTGCATTGTTATATTTAGTTAGTGTTTTCGTCATAGTTTTAATCTTATTTTTTAATACCTAAATGAAACATAATTAATTAATTGTATGCAAACTGTGTGATGTTGTGGATGAAAACAAATATTATACGTATAACACCGTATCCTCTAGTTTTATTTGAGTTTTGTAGGTAAATTCTCAAAAATATTGCTAAAATATATGTAGGTATGGTGGATGTGGGGGACACCGTGGATAGCGTAAAATGACGAGATTTTTATTTTACAAATTTCTATGTTTAATGAGAACAATTTAAGTAATATTGCCTGTGGATAATTCAGTGGACAATTCATAGTTCTCAAATTTAATTTTTGTTACTACATAAATTGCTTTTAAAACTTAATAATTAATAATACAAAGTAGCTCGAAAAGTCTCTCACTGAAAAAATGTCAGTGAGTAAGTTGTCGATAGCCAGCTTGCGAGTGTCTCGATACCGTATGTCAAAAGTGGGTTCGTGCTACCGATTTCCATACAAGTTGTAACTTTACTATTCGAACTCGATTCTAAGGCTGCTCGATACCTTATGTCAAAATGTTTCGTGATTCCAAATCTTAGTTCCGTTTACGGACGTAGTGGCGCTGTACAAATTTCCATACATAATTGTAGGATTCGAGTAGTTTTACGCGCGTTATTTTTCTCGATAGCTGTTCGTGCTAAGGCTACTGATAATTACAGAATTTTAGTGACTTTTTACAGATGATTTTTAGAGTGTTTATTTAATAATATAAGGGCAAAATCGATATAATTAAGCCTATTTGCAAATCTTCTTCATATAATTATTTTATCCTATAACTTGTACTCAGTATAAAATTGTAAACCAATATAGGTACGTAGTGATACTTAAGTAAAAAGTTATTGAAATTCTTGCCTAATATTATAATTTTTTTTTTCTTCTTTGAAAATAAAGTTTATGTTTGGATGTTTATTATACAAAGATTCTGTTTCCCACTTTCCTATGACCTTATTCGAATCGCAACTGAGATGCCATTCCAAACACTTTTGCATTGCAAATCTTAAAACTTAATAAGGATAAATCTGAAGTTATTTTGGTACCTATGTAGTTTTTATTAAAAAAAACTTCGCAGGATTTTGTCAGATGTAATGATAATTATCGCAATATGCGCGTAGCGTCGGTTTTTAATTTAACCTTTTTTCTTGTTTTGGGGATATTTTTTATAAGATCTCGTATCCAACGTTGTTTATGTAGGTAACATGCATTATTTATGATCTAAACTTATGGCTACAAAAAAGGCATCATCAACCTGACGACATCCACTGCTGGGTATAGGTCTTCCTCAAGGAGCCTCCAAAGAAAAGTGTTTATAAGTATGAAGAAAATCGAATAGGCAACGTAAAAGATATGGTTTTTCTGTAGCTGAATAGTATTTGGCGTAGCATGAAAATGTTTCGTATCGTAAAACCTCTTTTTATTTATCTATTTAAATATAATAGATACAGAGATATTCACATCTTAGATTTCCTATTATGTGATTTATGGATAGTCAAGTGGTTATTCATTTGATAAAATCTGCAGTTCAAATTCCATCAGGTAAAGTACCTGCTTAAATATTATGTTTGTAGGTAATTCGTACCTATATGGGAGAATGAATTTCATCAAAGGCTGCTTCGTTTCGTAAAATAATCCAAATTAAAAATATCACCAGGTACTTAGATGTATATTTTATTGAAAACATTAATAAGTGGCTAAAATAATAATAAGTATTAATATGAATAATCTTCACGTCCATGCAATTTTTCAGATCATAGGTTTTAGATTTGGATGAAAAATAATTTTCAACAAAATATATAGTGTATTCAAACTATTTCAAACCAACTATTTGATCAAGTGCGCAAAAACCTTCTGTGTTATGAACCAAAACATCCCACAATTCATTCACGTGACAGACAGACAGAAATACCTAACACGCCTCGTTATTTACGGTCAATTGTTTTCAGTTATCTTCAGATGGTAATCTATGGACAACCGAGGTTTTGTTTAGTTAAGTATCTCAACGAACACTTGAAAATGTAACATGTGGGAAACATATTATGATTGACTTATTTAAAAAAAAAGGTAAGGTGGGTTTGAAAATTTAGGCTGAAAATTACTGTTGGTAACATCGAGGTTGGTAAGCTACAAACGTCATAGAAATAAATTCTTCTGTTTGGATAAAGGAACCAAAGTGTATATCGAATCGACAATTATGAAAATCTCATAATATTGTTTCAAACCATAAAGTTAATATTACCTAGGTGTATAACTAGTGGCTCCGTGAGCTGTAGACCTCGCGTTAAAAAGTAGCTCAAATTGTATGTTGTTTAAAAACACACTTTTCAAAGCACGTAGTAGGTACGTGCTGTTTGGTATTATTTGGTAGGTATGTTCGCAGCTAGATGGCGCTTCTAATTTTAAACATTTTTCGAAATGGTGGATTTTTGGTAAATTTAGAAAAACTGGCTAAAATTAAAAAACAATCTATATAATTATCTAATTATCGAACCTGCTCACAATATTTCACGATAATCTGTTGAGAAATGCGACCGGGGCCTACTCCCACCTTTTTTATAAGTAAGCTTATATCCAGCAAGCTTGTTACAAGCTCTAAATGATATCACTCAAATTCGTACCATGACATCAAATAACAATCTTGTTTTGTGCTGGGAATGAACGAATGATTACAAATATATTATATTGGTTTACTATTAATAATCTGAAGCTTAACTCTAGTAAAACTAAATGTGTAAAATTTTCACTTCCTAATGTGAGGCAGGTTCATATGACTATACATGTAAATGGTGAAGCAGTCGAATTTGTTGACTCAACAAAATTTTTAGGTATTACTATAGACTCGCGGTTGCAATGGGACCCTCATATCGATATCCTGTCAAGCAGACTTAGCTCTGCTGCCTTTGCAGTTAAGAAAATAAGGCTTCTGACCGACATTGAAACAGCAAGATTGGTTTACTTCAGTTATTTTCATAGTATTATGACCTACGGTTTGTTGTTGTGGGGCTCAGCTGCTAATATTAATAACATATTCATCTTACAAAAAAGGGCAGTGCGCGCTATATACAACTTACGGTCTAGAGATACTCTTCGTGACCTATTTAAAGAAATTAAAATATTAACAGTAGCTTCCCAATACATCTATGAAAATATAATGTATGTAAAGAAAAATTTAGATAGCTTTGTAAAAAATAGTAATGTTCATAAACTCAATACAAGAAACAAGAACAAACTTGCTGTTCCAAGGCGCAGACTGCATAAAACCGGAAGCTCTTTTTTGTGTAGATGTATTACCTTTTATAATAAGATACCAGAACAAGTCACAGAACTGCCCTTGGAAAAATTTAAAAATACTGTTAAATCCAATTTAATGAGTAAAGGTTATTACACTGTTGACGATTATTTGAAGGATAAAAAGGCATGGGCATAGCTTTTGTATTGTTAATTATTACTCTAATACCTCAGTATTGATTAGAAAAAGTCCGGGGTTCTTTCATAGGTCTAGATAAAAGTCCTTTAATTAAACTCGAATCGTGATTTTCTTTTCTAAGTATAAAATTGTGAGAAGTATCCTACCTACTTAAAAACGTACTTCTGGCTTCTTGATTCGACGACTTGATATGGGTAGCTTTAGTATGTCATGCTCACTTCAAACATTTCTGCGGTGGTGTCGTGTGAGGCGGGTCGTTACGTTCCCTCAAATATGGTTGAGCGAAGCGATGGCTGGTTCATGCGTCATGCTCGTGAACGGGTGCTGCCAGTGGGAATGGGTCTGCTTCTGTCTGCTTGTATTAAGGGCGTCGTATAACTCGTATATAAAAGATCTGTTTTATATTGTCTGTATGTATGGCACTTCTTACTCAAAAATAGCTTACCTTGTTTTGATTTATTTAATTGCAATATTTTTACTTTCTATAGTCAGTAGTTTAGTGAAAGACCTATGAAAAGCTTTTGGATATAAATTTTCAATTCGATGCCTTAACATAGGTAGTCTTAGTATGTCATGCTCTCTTTAATCATTTCTGCGGTGGTGTCGTATGAGGCTCAAATATGGTTGAGCGAAGAGATGGCTGGTTCATGCGTCATGTTCGGGAACTGGTGCTGCCAGTGGGAATGGGTCTGCTTCTGACTACCTATCTTAATGCATATTGAATTGTATGTTTTTCTTTTATTTTTATTTATTGTAACAGCCTAGACTGAATAACAAGTTCAAACTTTGAATTTAGCTTAAAATCTGTAAATTGATTAAGAAATTTGAAACTCATTAAGAAATGAGCTAATTCAATAATGTTATTTATTTGTTAATCTTAATATAAAGTCTGGAAACGATATACATATTTGTAAATATCGTTCCATCTGATTGATAAAGCTGACAAGTTTTTTGCGCCCATTTTTCTTGTCAGTTAAAAGACGTCATAATGGGTGGCAGGGTAAAAGAATTGACGATTTAAAAATGCTTATTATGTGAGCTTATTTAAATAAAATATATTTCACTTTCACTTTCACTTTCACTATATTGCTTGGAAAAAGCAAAAAAATTATGCTTTGAAAATAGTATACCATTTTATAAGAAATATATGTACCTGGAATAAAACTTTATGTATATGTATGTAACTAGTTTCCGTCCGCGACTTCGTCCGCGTGGATATTAGAGAAAATCATTTGGGAACCTTCAACCAGGATCAGACCAGCCGTTTTTACGCGATTAGGCGGGTCCACACCAAGCGCACTGCCTCATGAGGCAAGACGTTTGCCGCATTTGGCAGACCTCGCACAAAGCTACTCGCTTGGTATTAGTTATTCTGTGGCTTGGTGGGGTGCCTAACCTCGTAAAAACGGCTGGTCGGGTCCTGGTTGAAGGTTCCCAAATTATTTTCTCTAATATCTACGCGGACGAAGTCGCGGGCGGAAGCTAGTTTTTTACAATAAACAGAAATGGGTCGAGAGATATAAATATCCCGTTCCCGTTTCTTTACCCTTTCCCGTTCCTGTTTGGACCCGTCCCCGTTAGGTGCAGTGCAGTTCCCCTTAGTGCTCGTTCCCGTTCCCAATCCTGTTTAGAATTGAATCCACATATGTCTCCTCATATGTCTCCTCTCCGGCTCAAGGTCGCTCAGCGTGCAATGGAGAGAGCCATGCTCGGCGTTTCCCTACGTGATCAAATCAGAAACGAGGAGATCCGCAGGAGAACTAAAGTAACCGACATCGCTCGAAGGATTGCTCAGCTGAAGTGGCAATGGGCGGGACACATAGCGAGAAGAACCGATGGCCGTTGGGGCAGAAAGGTTCTGGAATGGCGACCGCGCACCGGACGACGCTCCGTGGGTAGGCCCCCGACAAGGTGGACCGACGATCTGGTGAAGGTCGCGGAAAGCCAGTGGATGCAGGCAGCGCAGGACCGATCGTCGTGGAGATCCTTAGGGGAGGCCTATACCCAGCAGTGGGTGTCGTGTGGCTGATATGATGATGTCTCCTCTCCCTCTCACTCTCAATCTCCCTCTTACATTCCCCTTGCCGTCTATTTGGGCGACAATAAATTCCCATTTTGGGTATCAAAAATACTGAACATAGCGTACTGAAATAAGTACTAAGTTGGTGAAGGACCGAGGGCGACTACAGATATTGAAAATGGGTGACTTTAAAATACAAATTGGGTAACGGGCGACCAAATTACTATTTGGACGACAACCTTAGGGCACACAAAATAAAAAAAAATGGCATTTATTTTATTTAAAAAAGATGACTATTATCCTAACCGATATGACAAAAAACAAACGAGAAAGCAGCCTAATAAAAACGTGTTAAAATACCATGTTGGGCAGCTTAAATCAGTTATAATAGTTACCTACTTGGTATAATAGTTGCCCACTCAGTATTTTTGTCATCCATTTAGAGTTTTCTCTGCTAACTTAAATTATTTATCACCCATATGTAGTCGCCGGTTTTGAGTATTTTTGTAAGTTAGTCGCCCGTTTAGTTATTTTGTCGCCCAAAAAATAAACTGCTGTCCAGTTTAGTATTTAAGTATCCCATTTACAGTCGCCTTTAATTATTTCCAGTCACCCATTTAATTAATTCCCTTTTTCATGTCATCATTCATAACTCGTTCACTCAATCCGTACCATAAATCCGTACCATGAGCTGCCTTTTTGACAACTAGCGATCTTGTTTTACGTCAATTATGTCAAATCTAGCGATCTTTCAGCGATCTTAAAAAGGGTGTTTTTGTGCGACACAATCAACATGATGGAGTAATTTTTTTCTATGATTTAAAGTAAAATGTTCCAAAAGTAGATTGTTCATAGTGCACAATATGCATATTTTACTCATATTTCTAGGCATATTGAGTGAACTTTCTTTAAAATATGACTAATAAATAAGTTATCTTTTACAATTATTTTTAGATGACAAAATAATGGTACGAAATCACGAAGATTTACTGTGAAGAAAAAGGCGTCGTATTTACCGACGCCCAGAATGTGATTTTTTTTAACTTGATGATTATTTGTTCATCGGGTGATTTCATTTGTAGCAGAACCAGCTTGTTCATAACCTGTGCGACAGTTGGAGGCTTGTGATGAAAAATCTCAAATTCTACTGGTATTTTGTTCGTGAGTTTTGTTTCTGTGAGTGAGCTTGTGTTCCTATAAATATACACAACTTCCTTTTAAAATAAAACAGTACATGTATTGTATTATTGCCTTTTTATTAATCATCTTCTAATGGGAACATATTACTAAGACAAGTTGTCCCTACTAAATAAACAAAATCAACATTAATTACAGCACGCCCAACTATGATAGTGCTATGTTTAGGTAGGTAGGTACCCTAGATTTTTTGTCGTATAACATGCACAAAACCAAACTACAAATTTTACAAAACCAATTTATAAAAATAAAGTCACGGCCCTTTTGCTAAGCCTAGCTATAGCTAGCGCAATGGTACAAAATAAATAAGAGCAAAGAAAACGATTACTTTATTACTTGATATGGGTATTTATGATATTCACTTTTCAAAATGAAACATCTTTTCTATAAGTATCTAATAAAATTGTCACAGTATTGTTGTACAAAATTATCCTTTTTAAGTCGGAAGCTTATGGCTTTTATGGGTTTATCACCGTATGATTCCCTGGCAAACCTGCAAATAACCAAAAATAATGTAAGTAGGTAGTCAGATACTCTAACATAATTCAATCAAGCGGTTACGAGCACTTCAGTATAAAACGACTTATTTACACTAGGTACTTGCTTTTAAGACCATAAAACAATAAATATAATACACCAATTTACTTACATGAACTTAAAAGACGTTGTGTGTGACGATATTCAGCTCTTTGGAGTAGAATCCTATCCTGTTGACTGCAAAAGTATTAAATAGTCCACTTTTAAGATATCACGTGTGTGGTTGATTTATCAATAAATTATTAATACGTGGTTATAAATTATATCAATCGAAGGATTATAGCTGTTTAGTGTTTAAGTAAATATTTTTTTATTATTTTTCACGAGACGAGTGACATATTTACGCTACGTATGACATAAGTAGGTAGGTACCTCTTTGTTCATGTCTATTGTTGAAACCACAGAATAAATAATCACAACATAGCGTATTTTTTCCTATATCTAAGCAAGGTATAGACAAATTATTAGTAAAATTATTCGTTCTTTCCCAGTACTTTGCGGGAATAATATAAGGTTATTATATGATCATAGTTTGTTTGACAGAAATGTCATGGTACGAATCTATGTAGAGCTCATATCAACATCGCTGGAAAAAAGATCGTTTTGAAAAAGGCTGGTTTAAACAAGCTGTTATTGCTTTGTCATTATAACACATTACATTTTGCATTAATAATTTTCATCATCAAGACTTCCTTATCACGAGCACAGGTAAGTCTTTGTTATACAAACGAACGGCCTCCACAGTGTGCGTCAAAAATCTTCTAAAATATTTTGTTGTTCAGTGTGAAAGTGTAGTATTTATAGTGTTCGTGTTCACTCTGATGATTTATTTAAAAATAATAATAAATTACGCTTTATTGCACACAAGTAGAAATATTACAGAAAAGGGGACACAAATACAAAGAAGAAAGTATAGAAGAGGCGGTCTTATTTCCAATCAGCAATCTCTTCCAGGCAACCATTGGGTGTAAAATAAATAGAAAATGTGAAATATAGGGTGCAATGATAAAAAAGGGAAGAACAAGTGTGTTGTATGAATACAAACAATAGTTTTACCTAAAGATAAATACAATTCAAATAAAGGAGAAAATAAATAAATGGTCAATCAGAAGAAGAGGAAAGGAAATGCCTTCTAACTCTATCTCTAAAGGACTTGGGAATCTGAGATTTATGTTTACACGGACAGTCGCCATCAGTATATCGTAGCAGACAAGGTGACCAAATACTTTTGATCAGTTTAAAATGTCAATAAGTTCCATGCACTACAATACAAGTTACCTTTACTAGTTCTGATGGTGACTGTGCGAACCAAATAAATATTCGTAAATGTTCGTGTTCATCATGCTCTTGTTCGTTCGTGTCTACACGCCTTAATAATTTTGATTCCATCCTGCCTGTCACTTTTATGATCGCTAGATTTGACGTATTAAAATGTATGCTTAGGGTTGCTAACAAGAATCTTATATTAATAAGATTCTTGGTTGCTAACCAACATAGTATCGAGCGTTATTTTTCTTTTTCATGGGTAGTTACAAAATAAGTATCAAAAATACTTTACACTTAGATAGACTTACTTAGACGTATTAACGCTTACGATTATAGGAAGAATGTTAATGTTAGGTATAAGAATGTGACGGATTTCTGTGAGCGTTAGAATGGCTGGTTGTCTGTATCGATTCACGTCAGGCTGGAGACCAAAAGTTGCTCCCTATTTGCTACCATTTACGATTTACCTACAGTCTAATAATTGCTAAACTTTGAAACAAAATAAAGGGACTTCAAAATGACCAGCCATTCGGATATCAGGCATAAGAATAAATAAAACTTATTCTTATGTATCAGGATAGCCGGTCAAATCCCGGTTGTGTAAACTATTCAAATTCTGGGCACTCGTTGACTACACCATTAACTCTAAAAATTCATGTTATTGGTATCGACTATAAGTTGACATTCTTATGACAACTTTGTTTCTTCCAGAAAAAAATGTTATAGAACTTGTAAAAGATAGTTACTTACTTAAACTTACGTTTAGTTGGCAACCTTAGATATTTTTTGACAAAGAGTGAACGAGTTAAAGATGATCGCAACAAAATCGCTAAGAAATTTGAGGTAGAAACAACCTTCTTTATAGGACGTCGTGGTACGAAAAGTCAATGTAAGACCTAAAAGACATTGCTATAAGAGCTCGTTGTAAGGCCTAGAGGAAAATGGACAGCTGGAAAGTCGGACTGAAATATGTTTTTTTACATTTCTCCGTCATTATGAAAATTTCAAAAAACTGGCGTAACAAAAAAATTCTATGTAATTTTCAAACCTGCTCACAAAATTTGACGAGAATCGGTTGAGAAATGCGACCTGTAGAGGAAAACATCCAGCGCCAAAAAGCCGGACTGAAATACATTTTTCTTACATATCTCCGCCATTACGAAAATTTGGAAAAACTGTCTCAACTTAAAAAAATATATATGATTTTCGAACCTGCCCACAAAATTTCACGAATTTCAGTTGAGACATGCGACCTGTAGAGAAGAAAAGACAGAGCCGGGAAGCTGGACTGCAATATGTTTTTTTACATATCACCGCCATTTTGAAAAAAATCAAAAAGTGGCATGACAAAAAAATTCTATATTATTTTCAAACCTGCTCACAAAATTTGACGAGAATCGGTAGAGAAATGCGACCTGTAGAGGAGAACATCCAGCGCCAAAAAGCCGGACTGAAATACATTTTTCTTACATATCTCCGCCATTACGAAAAATTTGAAAAAACTGTTTTAATTTTAAAAAATCTATATGATTTTCGAACCTGCCCACAAAATTTCACGAAATTCGGTTGAGAAATGCGACCTGTAGAGGAGAAAAGACAGAGCCGGGAAGCTGGACTGCAATATGTTTTTTTACATATCTCCACTATTTTGAAAAAAATCGAAAAAGTGGCGTGACAAAAAAATATATATTATTTTCAAACCTGCTCACAAAATTTCACGAGAATCGGTTGAGAAATGCGACCTGTAGAGGAGAACAGACAGCGCTGGAAAGCCGTAAAACCTGTTTTTTTTACATATCTCCGCCATTTTGAAAAATTAAAAAAATCTAGCTCGAACAAAAAATTCTAATTAATTTTCAAACCTGCTCACAAATTTTCACGAGAATCGGTTGAGAAATGCGACCTGTAGAAGAGAACATACAGACATACGAAAGAATTTTTGCCCAAGCTGAAGCAGAGACGTTTCATTCGCACTTCGTGCTCGCTCGGTCAATTACAAAAAATCTAGAAAACAGAAACAACATAAAGTCATAACATGTTTTGGCATAACAAAAACGGTATAAAGTTTTTTCGCATAATGGCATTCGCATAAGGTTATATGTATTCGCAGAATGATTTCATTGGCATACCTAACAATTTACTTGTATTAACATTAAAATGCATACTAGTAATTTAAAATAGCGACTGTGAACCGGCAATTTGTCCTATCTTACTTACATACCTGATAAATACAATATGAAATATATTTATTTGCAGACTTTTAATACTAAGAATTTTCATGCCAAGTTCCCCAAAAATGTATGCTAACATAGTTTAGGCAGTTTTTCATTTCTAAACGCTAAAATTTTCAATCAAATAAATTCATGTACGTCAGGTCGCCATTGTTCTTTTATGCATTTTCATAATATGGACCCATTCTTTGTTATAGTGTATCATATTTTTATGCTCAATTTTACAAGCGATAATCTACGAACAGACAGTAGCTATGCCATACCTAATGCAACCTTGGGACACATTTTTTCCTCGATGCCGTCTTGGTTTCATCTGTTTACCTGTTTCGTGCGAATCTGTTAATTGTAATTCATAATGCAAATGCAACTTCCATTATTTTCATTGACATTGCAAAAGATAGGTACTTCGAGTCTTTGTAGTCTTAATTAATTTATTATATATGGATTTGGAATAATGAGTTGCTTCCAAACTCTGGGGTTCATTCAATAATTATTTTGAAATAATCATAAATTTTGTGTCTGCCAGTCAGTAGTCGATTTTTATTTTTTTTTGGAATCAAAAATAAAACGCCCTTTATAAGACTGAAAATTTTCCCTTCTTTATTAATTTATTCGATGATATCACATACCTACATTGTTAAAATTAGAGAAAACGGAGACGGTATCCCTTGACCTCGCCGGGGATCGAACCCGGACCCTAGAGATGCTGACACAATGAAAACTGGTATGCGAGCCACTCGACCACGGAGGACGTCAAGGGTCACTTTGTTTAAAAAAAGTTTATGAAAATAGTGAGGTTTCAAACCTCACTATTTTCATAAACTTGAAGTTCAGTGAATCTCATGTCATATGACGCCTTAGAGTGAAAACCTCGGAAATGCATGTTTGGTATTAATTTTTTATTGTTTTTTTAGGAGGAAAACTTCGCAACGCATAATCCTGATCTCACTAATTTGTTATTTTGATACTCGTAACAACATCGTGTAATAAAAAAACATAAAAGCCTCCGTACAAAAAATTTACAGCACGCAGTTTTTTCTTCCTCCTGAAAAGTTTAGGTTTTCACTCTAAGACGTCTTAAGTATTATAGAAAAATGAGGAACTTTAGGTGGTGAAAAAGAAAACACTGATGGAGTTCCAAAAAAAGGCCAAATATTAAACGAAAATAGGTCGGTTTTAATAAAACGTGTAGGTATTCTATACAATACATTACTTTAATGATACAAAATAGGTACAAGGTGGCGGTCACTCGGGCCGCGCCGGCCGCGTGCTCTTTGGTAGTATCGTACAAAGTAGCCCGCTCGCTGGAAAAGGCAGAAAAAATTACAATATGAGTAACAACGTAGAAAGTAATAAGTATCATAAGTACCTACACATAACAGGACCACACAATAAGAAGCATCTAAACATTAGTTACAAAGACATTGAATTGGGACATGTCTCTGATGATTTGTTCGTACATAAATCTCCTCTTTTCCTTTTAAATTTCTAATTTATTAGACAATTAGCCGGTGAGCCCCCTGATTTCGCTACCGTATAGTTTTCTCTCTTTCACTCTCTTTGACTGTGTGCTCTCAGTACATCCAATAGTTTACGGTAGCGGAAACAGTTTGCATCAACTCATGGTAGAGCTACTGATGCTGGCAACGAAGGCAAAAGAACGTTATTACCCATTGAGCTGTACTTGTAGTACAGCTCAATGTTATTACCTCTCTTTTCTTATTTTTATTGAGATATTCGTTGGCTCGGTGTGAACCCAGCATGAGAAGCTCAGCGAGCTTAAATCATAAAGGGTTGTACTCACTGATGAGGAAGAAGCCGAACATGTAGATGGGCACTCTGCAGTGCTCGTCGACGAGCGCGCCGAACGTGACGTTGCCGACGATAGCGCCGATGCGCCCGCACATCACCGTCACCGACATCGCCGTCGCCCTGTAACAATTTACAATATTAAGTTGGGGATATGTTTTTGCGACATCTATCATAAGTATTATGTTAATCTCTCTCAGCCCTTCCGCATAGTGATGTACAAAACTCGAGTGATGAGTTCTACTTTTGAAGACTCGACTCGGATTGGCAGGACTCGGTGAGCACAGCAGGCTCGTAAGCCCGAGCCTAGCCGAAAAACGAGCTCTCTGAGCCACGCCTCGAGGCTTCAAAAGAGTTTCAAGCCTTCAAAAGAGCTCGAACTTATTAAAAGAGTTCGAGCCTTCAAAAAATCTCGAGTCTTAAAATGAACGCGAGCCTCATAAAAAGCTTAGAGTTTATGTTTATGACATTAACAGCCAGCCAGCCAGCCAGCAGGAGATATTAAAGCCGAGCCTATCGAACTCACAGAGCCCTGAAAATCTGACTCTAGTCTTCAAAATTAGAACTCAAAAAAGATGTATGTCTTATGTTATAAAGAGCACCGTATATGCTTAATCTATTGTGCTTTAGCGCTACTTATCCTCATTCATCAGCAGCCCATCACAACTAGTGCGCCGAAAAAGACTCGAGTCGTGAAAAAGCCTCAAAATCGACCGAGCTCTCAGAAAGGCTCGAGCCGTGAAAATGGCTCGAAGTCAGCCGAGCTCTGAAAAAAGCTCGAGCTCTGAAAAAGACTCCCGAGTCGTCGAGCTTCATACAAACGAGGCGAGCCCTGTAAAACGACTCCGAGCTCTGGACAAAAGGACTCGGAGGACTCGAGTCTTGTACATCACTATACTTCCGCACACAACGTTCGTAGCGTAAGCGTATCGTAATACGCGCGTCGAACGAGAGCAATAGGATTACGTATAAAGTTGAAAGAAGCCCGCACACGAAGCGGTGTTGCAACGTATCGTATGAGATTTTTACTGTCATTACGATACTCTAAAAAAGCAAGCGTAGATAATACTTTCTTTACGTTTGGTGATGAATTTTCGTCATCGTGAAGCTCTAGTTTATATTCTGGACCAATATCTACGTCTACCCGACGATTCATGTGATGAACTCTGCTCATCTCGTACTCGTTGCGTCTTGACGATACGCTAACGAGACGAGTACGCTTACGATCCGTGTGCGGAGGGCCTTAGTGTTACGGGTGGCTTCCAATCAAGCGTTTTAGTCATAAAACTGTGAACTTTGAGAGAGTTCCGTAGCCTTACTACATAACTTACGCGACTTTAGTGGGGAAGATCTCGCATATGACACAGAACAGCACCGCCTCGGTGCAGCTGACGATGGCCTCGAACACACACGACAGGATGAGGTTCTGCAGCGATGACGTCACCAGGTTCAGGCCCAGCGCCGCCAGACCGGAGCTGATCAGCATCATCACTGGACACAAAAAAATTAAGTTAAACTTTTGAGAATAGATTGTATACAAGTTTATTAATTCCTACTTACTTCTATTTTATAAGTAATACAGTTTTTCAATCGCCTAAAGTTCAATATTTTTTTCAAAGTTGTCGAAATTTATTTTACAGGGTAACTACAATAAAAAAACGCATAATAATTTAAGTAGGAACGCAAAAAGTCCATTGTCACGTTGTCCTAGCTAGAGTGTTTCCCCTGGCTCTATCAACAACTAAATAATTAACAACGGAGCGAGCGCGAAACGTCTCCGTTCCAGCTTGGATTTTTTTTTCGTATGTCCGGTCCGGTTGTATGGCTGTTCTCCTATACGTCGCATTTCTCAACCGATTCTCGTGAAATTTTGTGAATTGTTATAGATCTTTTTGTTAATACAGTTTTATTTTAATTTTCAAAAGGGAATTAATTAATTGGGTGACTGGAAATAATTAAAGGCGAATGTTAATGGGATACTTAAATACTAAACCGGGCAGCAGTTTATTTTTTGGGCAACAAAATAACTAAACGGGCGACTAACAGTGGATTACAAAAATACTCAAAACGGGCGACTGCATAATATGGGTGATAAATAATTTAAGTTAGCAGTGAAAACTCTAAATAGGCGACAAAAATACTGAGTGGGCAACTATTATACCAAGTAGGTAACTATTATAACTGATTTAAACTGCCCAACATGGTATTTTAACACGTTTTTATTAGGTTGCTTTCTCGTTTGTTTGTTTGTTTTTTGTCATCTCGATTAGGATATTAGTCACCTTATTTAACTAAAAAAATATATGCCATTTTTTATGTTTTGTGTGCCCTAAGGTTGTCGCCCAAATAGTAATTTGGTCGCCCGGTCTTAATAACTAGTTACCCAATTTGTATTTTAAAGTCTATCTGTAGTCGCCCTCGACCGTCGCCCACTTGGTATTTCAGTACGCTGTATTCAGTATTTTTGATACCCAAAATGGGAATTTATTGTTACCTGATTAAATACTACCCCTTTCAAAATGGCGGAGATACCTCTAAAGCTCACAAAGTCACTGATTAGATAATAGCCTTGTAGTTATGTGATGATGAGTTTCTTACCCAACATGACCTTCTTGCCGATCATGTTGATGGTGATGCCGACGGAGAGCGCCGTGGGCAGGCAGCTCAGCGCCACCAGCAGCGTGTGGATGTAAACCTTGTCATCCATCACCTCCGTGCTCTGGAAAATCAAGCATTTTTAATGCACAACGGAATAGTTCTTGGCTTTCACCTCACCTGATGTTAAGTGACGATAAAGCCAAAGGTGGAAGCGCACTACACCCGGAATCGCCATCACTGAGCAATTGCAATCGCTGTCAGGTTTCAAGAAAAGTAAACATTTCTTCTATGTATGACTGGTCTACCACCAGGTTGTCAATATCCATCTGGAGCTAATATCACAACTCTATGGCCATTTCCCCACAAATGGCTTTGATATAGGTACAACTTTTTTAACAGATCTCTCACAGTTTGAAACTTTATTCAAAAAACATATTTTAACTAAATATGTTTGATAATATCTTGATATTGTATCGAATTATGACCATGATAGTCAACTAGGTTCCTATCAGTAAAAATAAAGTCCTTATTAGCTTTCTTAATATAAAAAAAATCGTTCGCAAACTTTGCGGACAAACAAACAAACGAGAAAGCAACCTAATAAAAACGTGTTAAAAAAGGTTTGAGAGTGACTCTTTTTTATGAGCAAAAAAAGGGTGACCGAAGGGATTGTGACTTAGCCAAAACCCATTTTTTTCGCTTATCGTAAATGGAATAAGTTAGCATAGTGTTCAAACATTAGTACATAAAAGTTTTATTACAAGTGTTCACGATTGTTAAATGAACAAAGAAAATGCTAGTATAAAAATGCAAAATCTTGAAAATTCTCCATACAAAAGAACTAAAGACTTATTATCTACAAATGGTTCTGTTGGTTAGCCATACATACCTCACTGATAGCGAAGCGCGTCTCATTGGCCACTCGCTGAGAGACCTCGCAGACGCCCGCCGACACGTCCGGATATAGCGAGGTGAACAAGCTGAACCTCTCGAACAGATCCGGAAACCACATCATGAGTGTGTAGTAACTGAAAGAATCATTAGGTAAGTAACACATACATTCTTATTTTGTCTGGAAAGGAAAAAGGAAATTTGAACTTTTATAGGTACCATGTGAAATTTTTCGACTCGACGACTGCAAGGCTTTAAGCTATAGGATTACATTAAGGTTCTCCTTATTCAAATATAGCAGAGGACACTAAAGAGGCAGATGAAGATGAAGTGTTGTGTAAAGATTTAAAAACAAAAAATGCCTAGGAATCGCTGTGGTCTATAATAGCCCACCTGAACATAAGGCCGAAGTCGACGAAGCAGCACAGCACCAGCAGGCCGATGTAGGGCGGCGTGACGAGCATCTTCTTGCGCACCCAGAACGCCTCCCACCGCTGGTTCCACGTCAGCGGCGCCTTCGTCTCGTTGCCGTTGTTGTCCGCTGACACTATCTCTTCCTCGCCGTCAGCCATTATCATAGACTCCACCTGTGACATAGATGTAGTACTTATTTAGGTGATGTTTCTCTTTGATTGATCTTCCTACACTGCGTTCTTAACTCCTCTCATGAAATCCTCGTAGAATGGTCAATATCCATTCAATCTAAGATCACAAAGTGAAATACCTAACTGTGTTCCGGAGTGGGAACCAAAACAAAATCTTACAATTTATCACACACTCTCAAACCGACGTAGAAAGCGTTGTAGACGGAATGGATGGTAGTTGTACATAGGCTGAGTCACTGAGTGAACTCCGTTACCGAGATGTAAGTTCTCCATATATTGTTCATACTATGAGATGCTATTCCATACTAATCTTCGTTTTCCTTCGATATCTCGTAATACGGTGATGAATCTTGTTGCAACCGTGTGTTGGTATGTGCGGCGTACGGTAGATACCGCCACACCAACATTGCAAACAATCTAAGAAATCTACTCACAGGGAAATCCTTCTCACTGAGCTTCGTGTTGAATACAAAGATCTTCTTCAGTACTTGCAGCGCCATCTCGCCCCTGTTTGCGTGCAGCAGGAACCTGGGGCTCTCCGGGAAGGGTATCAGCAGTAACACCACCAGCAGACTCGGCAGGCCACACGCTGCCACGAACACCCGCCAAGAGTTGTATGTGAAGGCAGCGTCTGGCTGGGTGAGGTTAAACGTATCGCCCCGGATGATGCCGAATGCTATACCTGTGGAATACATGATATTTTATTAATGTTAATAAGTAAAAAGAATCGGTAGCTTTTGTTTTATTTAGGCTTAGGTTCAGTAAATGCAACTGGAGCGGTTTTTTACTGACAAATGTTTAGTAAGAACTACCGTACTATCTATCATGTCACCAATACATGAGTTTTGGGTAGGTAGGTACTATTATTTATTCTGTGGTTTTGGTTAGGTTGCCAAAGCTGAAGCAGAGACGCTTCGCTCGCACTTCGTGCTCGCTCGGTCAATAATGTTCATGGTAGTACAATACATCAACATAGCGTGAAAAATAAGATAAGACATTGTTAATGATGTTAAAACAAAAACTGAATAAATACCTGGCAATAAAATGGTTCCAATAGTCCAGAACACCTCCAGCCTGCACAGCATCACGTCCCTGTGCCTGAGCGACAGGAAGTCCCCGAAATAAGGGAAGATCAGCCCCGTGGCACCGATGATGCCGAAACCGGAGAAGAATCTATAAGGAGGTAACGTCTACAACCAGGGGGTTTAGTCGTCAAAATCGTATTTCAATGGTGTTTGAATGATAATGCTTTTTAACACAGTTTTTGTTTCTTAAACCCAAAATCGAGACAAAATGTGTTTCTGTTTTGGGTTTAAGAAACACTATGTTTTTCGGTTATGGGTTTAAGAAACAAGAACTGTGTAACACCATTGAAACACGATTTTGACGTTAACATTAGCAGACTTGACCTCCAGATGTTAGGTCGGGAAGCTGAAGCTTAAACTGCATAGACAAGGACTGTTTGTATCAGAAACTAGGTGAAGCTGCCTTTCGCTTGCTAACCGTGCTGTTTTAAAACTTCTTCTGTTACATTTTTAACAATATTCACAAATTAGTGTTTATCTATCTGAAGTTTAGTTTTTTTTCAATTAGACAATAATAAAATAAAAAATAATTACTGTCAGCAAAATTGTATGCTTTGTAAATTTGTTACACATCGAATAAAACAGAAAGAAGAAAATATAGACTGGTTTTTGGACTAAATAATTACGCTTGTTGCGGCGCCTGCGATAAGAGCAAGAGCCATTTGTCACCTCCACAAAACATTGCGTTTTCAGCTTGTTGATCAAAATGGATTAGGTAACATTTAAAGTACCTACTCTATTAGCGTTGAAAAAATCTACTTCCTAACAGCTGATATGGTTTACAGACACATGAATTATCCGTGTTAATGGTGTGAGGTTCTTTGAAGGCCTGTTTCTCCTCAATTGACCAGCTTAAGCATTGTAAACAAACAGGACGTTACCTGCAAGCAAGGAAAGCTGGGAAGCTCTGCACTAGACTGGAAAGGAACGCTGCAAGCGCATCAACCAGCAGCGCCCCTATGATCGCCTTCTTCCTTCCTCTGCCATCTGCCAGGTTGCCCCAGAAATAGGAGCCGACACACATTCCTGAGGAAAAAAGAACATTTAATATTTATGGCCCCACTATGAAGCCTGTCATAATGATATTAGTTTCATAACTGGAAAGTTTTTCACTGTCCCAATGCTGTTGCTTACTTTATTCCAACTGCTTAATTGCAACCAACTTACGAATGAAAGGTGTCGCTGTGAGGCTTGTAGCAGGCTGCATGAAGTTGAGGCTGATGATGCTAATACTCTAGCTTAAGTTATAAACAGCTCACCAATGAGAGGTGTTGCTGTGAGTCGTCTCTTGTAGCCGGACCACAAGTCAAAGGCATGTAGCAGGCTGCATGAAGTTGAGGCTGATGATGCGAACTTTATGCTCACCAATGAGAGGTGTCGCTGTGAGTCGTCCCTTATCGCTGGACGACTGATCGAAGCCGAGAGGTGTCGCTGTTAGTCGTCTCTAGTAGCTTGACCACAATTCGAAGGCATGTAGCTGGCTGCATGAAGTTAGGGCTGGCGATGTTAACTTTAAACGCTAGCTTAAGTTTCAAACAGCTCTCCAATGAGAGGCGACGCTGTGGGTCATCTCTTGTAGCTGATCCACAAGTCGAAGGCACGTGGCAGCGGCTGCATGAAGTTGAGGCTGATGATGCGAACTTTATGCTCACCAATGAGAGGTGTCGCTGTGAGTCATCACTTATCGCTGGACGACTGATCGAAGTCGAGAGGTGTCGCTGTTAGTCGTCTCTAGTAGCTTGACCACAATTCGAAGGCATGTAGCAGGCTGCATGAAGTTGAGGCTGATGATGCTAAATTTATACTCTAGCTTAAGTTTCAAACAGCTCACCAATGAGAGGCGTTGCTGTGAGTCGTCTCTTTTAGCCGGACCACAAGTCGAAGGCATGTGGCAGGCTGCATGAAATTGAGGCTGATGATGCTGTAACTGCCTAGTGGTTAAAATGCAAACTTTATGCTCACCAATGAGAGGTGTCGCTGTGAGTCGTCCCTTATCGCTGGATGACAGATCGAAGTCGAGCCCGGCAGCCGGTAGCACGAAGCTGAGTGTGGTGGTGCTGATGGCGCAGACGGCGTAGACTGCCCCACATGACATAAGCAGCATCCATTGGAATCCGCCGTAACCTGGAATGATGTGGGATGGACTATTAACTCTTGAGAGTCCGAATTTAAAGTGATATTGGTTTCATTACATGACCAGCTTGTTACCATGAAATGCTGACCCTTATTGTAGAAAGCCTAATATAACGATTATGACCGAACAAAGGGATAGAAAAACTCTGTTTATGAATACCACAGAAGATAAGTGTTCTGTGATGAATACGGTACCTAACCTACCATAGGCTCAGCTACTATAATGTGTACCTATTCATCAAAATTTACTTTTGCCCTCAGCGAGATTTCAATGAGAGCGTCGGTTTTAGAATTATGTACGTACTGTAGGTTTACAGTCAGTGTCAATGACTAAACCAAGTTTGTTTATGTGAATTCATGCTCGTTTCATTCAGTGCTTGGTTGTTTTCCTTTAAGATAATTAGATTGGAAGACAACTAATCCCAATAGAAATTTTATCACCTGTTGTTTATATTATAGAACAATTCCACTGCCTAAATTCTTTAGCTTCGAGTCAGTTGAACCACAGAAATATAACAGTACTAACGTGTTGAACCGCAAAATAAATTTGTGGTCGAGCAAAATGCACTTCAATCGAACGGACTCATCAGTTCAAACGATACCAATATCGATCCAATTCCGCATTGATCAGTGCGATCGTAAACGCCATAAATTGTGGCTGCGCGAAATAGATCATTTTTAACGCTATGATGACATTGAATCGTATTGTATAAATAGACGCAAATAATAGAACGTGTAATAATGATCAACGCTTCATAAATTAAAGTTCATAGTTCGTGTTGTAGAATATAAATACGAGGGGAGGTCAAAAAGTTCGCGGAATGGAGGGTATGAACAAAGAATTAAAAACAAAAATATTTTTCCTTTGCAATGTATTCTTCCTTAACTTTAATACATTTATTAGATTTATCAATTAATTTTTTGATACCGTCGAAAAAAAATGTTTTGCATTTCTGGTCGAATTATTAAGAACTAGCTTCCGCCCGCGACTTCGTCCGCGTGGATATTAGAGAAAATCCTTAGGGAACCTTTAACCAGGATCCGACCAGCCGTTTTTACGCGATTAGGCGGGTCCCCACCAAGCGCGCTGCCTCGTGCGAGGCCCGCCTCACGAGGCAAACGTCTTGCCTCGCGAGGCAGCGCGCTTGGTGGGGACCCGCCTAATCGCGTAAAAACGGCTGGTCGGATCCTGGTTAAAGGTTCCCTAAGGATTTTCTCTAATATCCACGCGGACGAAGTCGCGGGCGGAAGCTAGTTTTTTACAATAATCAGAATTGGTCCAGATATATTAGTAGGTATCTCGTCCCCGTCCCTGTCCCCATAAAAGCTCAAAAACGACATCCACATCGATTTTCATGTTTACTTACCCCATTTAGGTACCCCTAAGGGATGATTTTCAAAATTACAAAATAGGTATGTAATTGTCTATTTATTTCTAGACGTGCTCCTACGAATTTTAAAATTGTAATGTCTATTTCATATTCTTTTTCCATGCAAAATTTGAACACTATTTTAACCCCTGTAGGGGTTAAAATCATGTCCACCTTGTTGGACTATAAATTAATGTCATTTTCGCAATCACCATCCCATAAAACCTCAAAAACGACTTCCACATCGATTTTCATGTTTACTTATCCCATTTACCCCTAAGGGATGATTTTCAAAATAACAAAATATAAAATTGCCTTTTTATTTTTAGATGTGTTCCTACGAATTTTAAAGTTGTAATGTCTATTTAATATTATTTTTCCATACAAAATTTGAACCCCGATTTCACCCCTTTAGGGGTTAAATCATGTCCACCGTGTTGGACTTCAAAATAAATGTCATTTTCGCAATCACTATCCCATAAAACCTCAAGAACGACATCCATATCGATTTTTATGTTTACTTACCCCATTCACCCCCTACGGGGTTGATTTTCAAAATAACAAAATATATATGTATATTTCTTTTTAGACGTGCTCCTACGAAGTTTAAAGTTATACTGTCTATTTCACATTGTTTTTCCATAAAAAATTTAAACCCCATTTTCACCCCTTTAGGGGTTAAATCATGTCCACCGTGTTGGAATTCAAAATAAATGTTATTTTCGCAATCGTCAACTCAGAAAACCCCAATAACGACATCCATATCGATTTTTAGGTTTATTTACCCCATTGCACCCCCATTTCATCACCATGGGGGTTGAAATTATACCAATACAATGTGCGTTGCGTTAGATTTCCATCCATAAGCCCAAATTACAAATTTAGCGATTTTTACTTCAAAAATAAAGGATTATCTTCTAAACACAACTTCATCCCCCTTTTCACCCCTTCGGGGGTAGAATTTTGAAAAACGCTGAGACACGTATTTATTTATTTTCAATCATCAGCCTAAACACAAAATTTGAAGATCGTAGCTTCAAAACTGAGGGACTTTCATACAAACTTTCATCCCTTATTTCATCCTCTTAGGGATGGAATTTTCAAAAATCCTTCCTTAGTGGATGCTTACACTGTATAAGGTATCTGTGTGCAAAATTTCAAGTCTCTAGGTTCAGCGGTTTGGGCTGTGCGTTGATATCTCACTCAGTCAGGACTTTGAATTTTATATATATAGAATTGCAGTCTTCCCCCGTCAACATTGGAAAATTACTTCTCTCGAAGCTCTTTTTTATTTTTTTTTACCAAGTCAAGAGTCCCCATAAACGAAAGACATATTTTCCAATAAAGTCTGAGAAGTTTTCCTCGGTTGGTAAGGCATTAATGACAACGCGAAACTTGAATTGCAAACTCCCCTCCGGATTGGTTTGTTTATTGATTTTTATCTCAGTAAATAATGACTGATTTTTATTAAACTATGTAATTTATACTCCTAATAAGTGTCACAAATTAGTTGACGTCAATAAAAGTGACCTTTTCTCCACCATACCCTTCATTCCGCGAACTTTCTTTCCTAGGCAGAGGTTGCCTTCTTCATCTCATCATCACTGGAAAATTTCTTCTGTTTAAACTCTTTTTTATTTTATTTGCCAGGACAAGAGTCCCCATAAACAGAAAATATATCATTCAAAATAATCAGAGGAGTTTTCCTCGATTGGTAAGGCAGGTAATGACAGCGCAAAACTTTATATTTTCCCATGATAAAATTTTTCTTCCGGATTCGCTTGTTTATTGATCTGTATTTCAGTGAATAATGACCCGATTTTTAAAAAAACTTTGTAGGCTTTGTATATATAGTTACTCTCAATGAGTGTAACAACTAGTGCAAGTAAAAATAATTATCCTTTCGCCCCCCCAACCCCTCCATTCCGCGAACTTTTTGACCTCCCCTCGTATCTCTTAGGTAATTCTAGGTATTGTTGAATGAAGAGGCTGCCAAATTTTATAATTATAAGATTGAACTGAATTTAACTATTTATAACATTTTGCATTCCTTATTTGCAATGCATTTTCACATATTTTTTAACTGGTACTTTTTAGTACCTACCTACTTACTTATCATAATGCTAGTATAATTCTATAATGATGCTGGGTTATATTTCGTCACTAAAACCAAAGTTAGTTTATTACTACCAGTGTCGTCAAGATACCAAGCACTGGGTCATAATAATGTAAGTTTTCTTAACAATAATGACTGGGTGTTATTAGCATCAGCAACAATGAAAGAATTTTAGAAGACATGCCGACAATAAATTTTTGGCCGATAACAAATTAATATTTATAAACAATATATTATTTTATGGTTTTTATTTATCGTAATTTTATCTTTAACATAGTTACATAAGTAGTGCGTTAACAGTTTGGGATCTATTAGACATCGATCTTCTCCAGAGAAACTCCTTGAATATCCGAAATCCGAATAATTTCGAAGTTAGGTAGGTACTGTACCAATTATGAAGTTAAGTTTCAACTAAGCTCATTCGTTGGAACATCATTATAAATGTCTATTGAGCCAAGTTTAAGTAATTATTATGACCATGAAAAGGACATTACAGTATGAAATATAAAAGATATAACACGGTCATTCTCGATTAATTGGATGGAGCTGTTTCGTAACTAATCTAATTAGTTATTAGCTGGCTTTGTGTCGCGCAGCGTATTTTGATTCGCTGCTGACTGGAATCTAGCCTATACAGACAGCCTAGACAGACAGTCTTAAGCCGACATATCTCGATCATCCTTATAATTATCAAAGAAGCATCTAAAGTTCCTTAAGTGCCGTTATTTGAACAACCAAGTGTTCATAGCTACCAGATGTCCTACATTTAAATCCTGGGTCACTTTCTTTACTCATGTGCCTGGGTCACACCAAATTCGTGTGCGTTGCAGCACAACAAGTTGCGCTGTGTTTGTCAGTATGATTGACAGTTTATATCACGCGGCTGCTACGCATCAGTCGCGCGTTCGGTGTAACATACCTATACCATAGCATACCATAAATTACAATGTTGTTTGCCGTCACGCTACGCAACGCAACGTGCTGTGCTGCATACGGATTGACCCAGGGTTAACTGTCCTAAGACTTTGTCAAATAATTAGGTAGAACACTGATTGGAACGATATGATTGATTAATTTGTGTTACCAAATTGTACTTAAATATGGACATTTAACTATTTCACGCTGAGTGTGTGAGCCGATGCATACAGCATAGCTCGGAATCTTTGAGGCGAGTTATTCAGAAGTTCAAAATTTACCTATAGAAAATATTTTTTATTAAATCATAATAATTTAAAGTCACGCTTGCTAGCTTGGCAGCATCTTGAGGTAAAGTATGATAGAGTAGCAGTAGTAACCTAGCTCTGTCTAATTAATACAATGTCAATACTTTATTCACAAAATTACGTGTTCGCTACGAGTGAGCCATAACAATTAACATGGCAATATCAACAACAGTTTAATCAAAGTCGTGCGTCAAATCGCAGCTTGTCTCTTCTGGACAACGTCACAAGTCCGAAACATTATAATGAAGCTGGGTGGTAGCGTAGCCACATATTCTGTACTTCAGTGCGTCCATATTTAAATAAAATTACGCAAGTCGGGACGTGAGCTGTGTCAAAAAACAATGCAATAATCCCTTAGTCGCCCACGCCGATGTTGCGCCCTGGATACTCAAATGGATACTTTTCTATTTGTTCGCTAACTTAAAACTTAAATAAAAAAATAGGCGTTTATGTAATTCACAGACATTGTTGTATTGTATGAAATTGACAAACCTCCGGAGTTTATGGTTTATTTTTTATTTTTAAGTGAGCCAAAAAATTGAAAAGTGGCCATTTGAGTAGGGGGCTGGGCCCCAAGTCTACTATTGTTAATGTCATAATCATAACATAAACGTGTTTTAATCGTGTTTCTGTGTCAAATAGCATAAACACTTAAACACGATTTTGAAAAACGATTATGACGTTAAAATAGCAGACTTGGTCCGCTGGTCGGCAGTTGCTGACCAGTTCGGGGTGCCCATCTAGCGGGCGAGCCACCTTCCACCGACACGATTCGAGTTCGAAGATGTAGGAAAAGGCGGAGAGAGTGTGCGAGGGAACTGCACAACCTTGTTCCTCCGGCTCCTTTCCACCATCGGGACACCAGACGCAGGTTAGCATATCACCCTTACATAGTAGATACTCCAAAGGTTAATTAACCTCTTGGACGAGACAAGCCCCCCACTCAAATGGCCACTTTTCTATTCGTTCTCTAACTTAAAAATTTAAAATAAGCCGTAAACTCTAAAATTACGTTTCTAGGCTTGTCAATTCCATATAATACAACAATGTCTGTGATTTACATAATCTTGCGACGTGTGACTTGATCGTTTAATTGCTTATTTTTAAGCTTTAAGTTAGCGAACGAATAGAAAAGTGGCCATTTGAGTAGCCCCTCAGTTCGGGGTGTGCCCATCTAGCGGGCGAGCCACTTTCCACCGATACGATTCGAGTTCGAAGATGTAGGAAATGGCGGAGAGAGCGTGCGAGGGAACTGTACAACCTTGTTCCTCCGGCCCCTTTCCACCATCGGGACACCAGACGCGGGTTAGCATATCATCCTTACATAGTAGATACTCCAAAGGTTAATTCACCTCTTGGACGAGACAAGCCCCCACTCAAATGGCCACTTTTCTATTCGTTCTCTAACTTAAAAATTTAAAATAAGCCGTAAACTCTAAAATTACGTTTCTAGTCTTGTCAATTCCATATAATACAACAATGTCTGTGATTTACATAAACTTGCGACGTGTGACTTAATCGTTTCATTGCTTATTTTTAAGCTTTAAGTTAGCGAACGAATAGAAAAGTGGCCATTTGAGTAGGGGAAAGGTCTAAACTTATAACCATAAAGAATCTGTGGAATGTGAAGAATGTGTGTGAAGAAGGTCGACCCTGATCACTGGACTTCAGTGCGTCCAATTTTACATGAAAATACGAAGGTCGGGACGTTTTCAGCCACCACGTGGCGTTGTTGACTGTCAACCGGACTTCGCACTGTGGACAAGCGCTGCGGTTTATTTATATTCGATCTTGTTTGTGTCACAGAAATAATCGCATTCGATTATCGTTTCGTCATTGATACAAGGTACGATCTATCGAAATGAAAATATAACAGGGCTGGAAGATTTTGTAAGATGGAAAATTTATTTAACCATATTATCGCAGAAGTATAAGATATATTATACTTACTTGAGTATTTTAACCCGACTACGGCAAAGCAAAGAGGAGGGTTATGATTTTGAGCGGTATGTATGTATTTGGGGTGGGTGGGTATGTGTACCAATATTATATGTTCATCTGCTCCCTCATCCTAACTTTTAAAGAACTTATCATTATTTGACACATGAAAGTATCTCTAAAAGCGATTCGATTATGAATGATCGACAAATTATTATTTTTCTAAAGAACTGAAATAATAAAAAATAGGATTGCAATTTTTACAATGCGTCTCTAATTATTTTTACTAAATAACGCTATCTAGATACGTCTTGTATATCCGTAAAAGTGATTTATTTCAATATACGAACAATGGGAAGCGGTTCTCAGATTTTCGCGCGTTAAATTACTACCTACCGTCGAAAAATAATGCTTCGTTTACTTTTTTAACTGCGGAATGAAACCTCTATTGACTGGTGAAAAAATTAAACTTAAGTTAGGCTTGTAATATTTCTGATATAAAAAAACCGGCCAAGTGCATGTTGGGCCACGCGGAGTAGGGTTCCGTAGTTACCTTATACCATACCATATTGAATATTATACCACAATAAATTTTCGTCTGTTAAAATAACTTTGTTTTTCATATTGTTTGTATGAATGCCAAAGTTATATTTGCGGTTTCGGAAAATGAATTATATCTCAAAAAAATTTCACTATACCTCGTTGAAAGTATTTATAAGGATCTACACCATAATTTTTTTTAGTTTTTCACTTTCTTATTTTAAAAGTTTTACCACTTTGGCAGTGTAAATCTTTCAAACGTTTGACTTTGAGAAAATATTGTCTTTGAAACCTCAATGTCATTTTTAAAGGCCTATCTAGTATTTATAGACACCGCACGTATAGGTTTGACGAAAAAAAAATTTCAGCTTTTATTTTTATGTAAAATTCGTAAAGCGGTTTACAGAATACATACACCTACCAACTTACAATTGTGTAATCTTAATAGTTTCGGAATAAAGTGGCTGTGACATACGAATGGACAGACAGACAGACATGACGAAATTATAAGGGTTCCGTTTTTTGCCATTAGGCTACGGAACCCTAAAAAGCTATTTGTTTGCGTACGTGTATAAAAGCAGCGACCGCGAATCACACGTGACGTTCAACACGATGAGGTTGGCATCTAATCAGCAATACAAACCAACATAAACATCGTTTCAAATTTTAAAAAACTCCTATGTGATAAAAGCCACTGTCGTACAAGAACGTTAAAACTTTCTCCAGTACTTTTTAGAAAATCATTTCACTATGAATATTTATTTCATTTTTGCACAGGAACGGTTTAAAATAATTGAACTATTTTCAAAATTCGAATTCTTACCAATATGACCCAAGTATAAGAATAAGTAGGCACAAGTTAACAGAATGCTTCCTTAACTTCAAAAAGTGTAAATAACATTTAATGTTTTTTTTTAAAAAATAGTACACCTACAATAACAAAATTAGTCACACCTGATTGATCAAAGAACTGATTTTAAGTTTTTATGCAACTTTTTTGAATCAAAAATCATTCGATTCACTTTTTCTAATATCATAACAAAGGAACATTAGATACGAAATTGTTTTTTTTTTGTATCTTCTACGTGCTAGATTTGTAAAGAAAAACTAGTACAATTTTCCGAGTTCTATTGCGTTTGAGAATATTTTTCGTTTCCGTGATATTTATGAATTAGGTCATGATAAATGACGCATTTTATTACTGTATGAAAAGATTGTTTTGCAGGAGATTTTTGTGAATAATGTATTAGCCGAACTATTTTTTGAAAAACTATAAAGTACCAGTTGTCCTGTCCATAAGTATGTCTAAATTTGTGTTTAACATGTTTTTCGCCATGTTTTGTTATCCAACCTTTGAGTAATGGCTCAATTATTTATTTCGACACGGGTAAGAATTAGCTGCGGTTATTTAAACCTGGCCCCATTTCTATTTTAGGAGGCATCTGTGTGCATTTTGCTTCCCTGGTTCATTGCGATATTACTATCTATGTTTAGTAATCAACGTAATCAACTTTCTATTAAATATGTTTTAACTGTGAAATAAAAAAATAAAGGACGAAACGTTTGTTTTATTTTATTACTTTTTCTTTTAATTATTTCTTTCTTCGTGCAGGCAAATGTTTTTCAATGAATTGTGCAGCAAACTTGATATATTTTATATGTTTAACAAAGTTGTGTAGCCGTAATTAAGGCGTAATCTTGCATTTTTACTTTCTGAATATTGAAGTGGGCGAGATATCATTATTTAAGTCTACATAATAAAATATATTACTCTAGTATTTAAGTTTTATGGATTTGTATCCATACTATTAATGTGATATACTTAGGTATCATCAAAATTTCTTTAGATACATTATTTTTGTTATACCTCTTGGCCACTGTTTCTTTCAGGTACTATTCCGGGGGGGCCGAGCCCCCCCGGAGCAGCCTTAGTGCCCCCCCGGAGAAAAATGTGTTGTGTGTAGATAGACGGGCAAACTAGTGTAGTGATCGCCGGACGAGCTCCCCCTAACCTCTTGATTGCCCCCCCGGCGAATGTTGTCTGAAAGAAACACTGCTCTTGGCGATCGATGTAAGTATTTGTGGCTTAATTGTGCATTTTTATTACCTTACTTTTGTTTGTGTGAATCTGTAAATGGTTTTCTGTTGCATACTGAGATTGCTATAGGTAACATAATAACTGTTGATTCACCCGTGAATATAAAATAAAATAAAAAATTAAAATAAAATAAAAATTGTATCCTAGATCTTTTACGTTAGGACGTGGTTAGACGTGGAGCTATTGGTAATTTTACTTACCTACCGTATCGTGTCGCGTGTCGGGTATAATGCAAATACGCGTAACTAGCTTTGGATAAGCAATACCGCGTATTTGACAAGATTAGCCAATTTACCAAATGTGCCCAGAGGCTGTTGAAATAAGAAAGTTTCTTCCCCTGTAAAACTAGAGGTCTAATGTAGATACGCATTGCGCACCCTACTTGTGGCATATCCGCGGATTTGCATTAGGTATCCCCAAAGATTTGTAACTTTTGTACTCTAACACCACAGTATACATTATTTAATAAAAATATAAGATGATTATTGTGATTTAAAGTCGTAACAAATCTGAAAAGCAATCGTGTAGTTTAATTTTATTGTCAAAAAAACACGTGTAAAAATACAAGTATCTTGGAATTAAAAGATAATGATAACACCGGACCATAAATTGATTAAAAATATAGTACCAACTTGTAATTTTATGAACAGCAGCTAATTTAATTATTTATAATGAGTATGTAGTTATGATAACGCCTCGCTCGAATTTTATAGACGGCGTGGCTGTTTTGTGAATGACGATGATATTTATGCAGTTAATATAAATACTACAAATGATATAAAAAAACCGGCCAAGTGCGTGTCGGACCACGCGCCCTAGGGTTCCGTAGTTACCTTATACCATACGATATTTCATACCACTATTATTTTTCGTCTGCAAAAATGACTTTGTTTTTCACAGTGTTGGTATGAATGACAAAGTTATTTGCGGTTTTGGAAAATGTGCTATATCTCAAAAACTAGTTATTATATTTCGTTCAAACTAATTTTCGTTGAAAGTGTTTATTAAGATCTACAGCATATATTTTTTTCAGATTTTTCACTGTCTTATTTCAAAAGTTAGAGGGGGGGGGGGGGGACACACATTTTACCACTTTGGCACTGTTTATCTTTCAAACGGTTGACTTTAAAAAAAATTCGTCTTAAAAACCTCAATGCCATTTTTAAAGACCTATCTATAGACACCCCACACGTATTGGTTTGAAGAAAAAAATTTTTTCCAGTTTCAGTTCCATGTATGGGGAGCCCCCCCTTAATCTTTTTTTTTTTTTGTGTTAAATTCGTTAAGCGGTTAACAGAATACATCTACCTACCAAGTTTCAACTGTGTAATCCTGATACTTTCGGAATAAAGTGGCTGTGACATACGGACGGACAGACAGACAGACAGACAGACATGACGAATCTATAAGGGTTCCGTTTTTTGGCATTTAGGCTACGGAACCCTAAAAATGTGTGCTTTGATGCTAGCGCGGAACATAGTTTATAGCTTGAATATAAGTATGTTTTTTTCTCAGAAAAGTCAATAAAATTAAACAACATAAAATGTTAACGAAGAAAATCTTTTATTTTATATAAGAATTTTAATTTAGTAAGTACCTAAGTAATTTAAATATTTTGCTTCTAACTTCAGAAGTCCGTAAAACTTAGTCAAAGAGACGAGTACAAAAACGGAAAAATTAAGGTATCATGATATGCATTGTCATTTAATCATATCGAGCTATTTTTAAGTGGTCGCTTCTAAGTTTGTATTTGAAACAATTTTCGATTGGCGACATTTCCACCACAAACACTGAAGTTCCTCACGCGTGGGCAGAGGTCGATGACTTCTTTATTTTCGCATGAGAAGTTTAGTATCGTCAATGCACCGCTAAAAGATATATTGAAACTAATTTCACTCATTCAAAATCATGAATATTCATAGGAAAAAATATAATTGTGTTGACGACATTCTGTGATGAAAAAACCTATTTCCTTCTGATATTTTCAGTTTATTTTTTTCATGATTTAATGCCTATGCTTGGAGATTAGAGAAATTGTCTGAGTTTCTAAGTGGTGTAAGTACGCAAAAATAATATCAATAAATTTTTATTTACTTTCATAGGTAAGCTACATACGAGTACGATCCCCATTAAAGATATTTTATCAGATATTTTTTTAATTGTTATAATTTGCTTAGAATTAAAACTTATTATTAGAGATGTGAGGAGCTCGGTGGCGCAGTGGTTTACCGCCCGGCTCTACGATTGCGGAGGTTAAGCAACTTTCGCAAGGGTCAGTCTTTTGGATGGGTGACCAAAAATTTATTATGTCAAGCTCCTCCGTGCTTCGGAAGGCACGTTATGCCGTTGGTCCCGGCTGAATTAGTAGTCGTTAACACCCACCAATCCGCACAGGGCCCGCGTGGTGGGTTATGGCCCATCCTCCTTATCCACCCATAAGGAAGGCCTGTGCCCCTGCAGTGGGGACATTAAAAATGACTGATGGTCATTAGAGATGTGCGTATGAAATGGGCTGCATACACGGTGTTTTGACACCTTATGACGTAGTGATGCTTGGCGTTAAGTCGCGTTGAGACCCGAATGCGTCACAGATTTTATAATTAGACGTTGGAAACAACAAATTTTGGCCGAAACCGCTTCGACCGGGAGCGGGAGAAAATTTAACTACGATCTTAATGCGAAGTATTTTGTTTTTCTCCTGGTTTTTTATTGTCAAAAGACGATGTCATCTTGAATTTAGAAACTATGCGAAAGCTTAGAAATTCATTAGTGTATCAGTTTACGTAAGACTCGTATTTTCATGTTAGTAAACATACTCGTAGGTACCTATTTATAAGTACGACCTACCTTAATAATAATGTTCCAGATTTATTCGCAAAACAATGCTTAAAAAGTAGCAACATAGGGTCCTAATTAAATTAATTAAAACTAATGCGTGTCTTTATTTTATTCCGAAGAATTTACTATTTATTGAATCACCCCATTAATTTGACGAATAAAGATAAGTAGTTGAATTAATGTGATAAGAGAAAGGCAGATTTTTCCTTAATTTATAGATGTTTCTATTATATAAAAGTACTGCCGTTGTAGTCCTTGCATCATTAAGATAAAATTCTACTAAAATATAAATAACAATTTTCGTGTCAGCTTGTACTGGCACAATAAACCCCCATTGTTTTCAGTACATTGCCTTAACAAGACAAACTGACGGAAAGGGGTTGTAGTATTTCTATATTGTAGTAGGTTTAATGTTATGCATTGCAAATTGGACATAAGTCTAGGTAATAAAGAGTTGTGGATCGCATGCCTTTACAATATGGTAGATAGGATCCGCGAAAAAAAAACATCTGTTTCATACATTTTGTTATTTTCGTTATTATATTTTTATAAAACTGCTGATTTTCTTCTCGATTTCAGAGTTGGTCCCATAGTAAAAGTTGTCCAGTTTGATGGTCCCTATCTACATATTCGGCATTAGGGGTTATTTTGTAACACGTTGTATAACTGGGTTATTTATAATTAAACTTGATACTTAGCCAAAAAATGGTTTTAAGATGGAAACGGCCCATTCCGTTAGCACTTCACATGCCGAGCACCTCAACAGTTATGGCAACATCCTACTCTGGCACACAATAGGCTGCTTATGATTAACGTATTAACGTAAATGATAAGCAGCCCATTAATATATGTGAAGAAATAAATAAAGATTTATTATTATTAATAATATAAACTATACAGGGTTTTTTGTAAAACACCAACAATCTTGCACAAACAACAACGTTTGTTATACGACTTTCCGAAAAATAAAAAAATAAAAAACTTTTCATACAAAACTTGATCAGCTGTTCGAATGTTTGTGTGGAAAGTCGTTTTCTTTGTCTTTTTTTGGAAAATTCTTAGAACAAACGTAGTTGTTGCGAGGTTGTTGGTGTTTTACAAATTACCCTGTATATGTATAGAATAGCTCGATGGTGCAGTGGGTAAGTGCCTGAAAATACATTTTTGTAAAAATTCATTAATTTCCAAATATTAACTTAAATTTTCTTTCCATGTCAAATTTTAAAATCTGTGGTATTTCAGAGCTTTCCCATGACAATAGATGCGTTATGCCAAAGTATTCTATTCTAGTCCACTGTAAACACCTTAACATGTGTACATACATTATGGTTTTTACGACAGCAGTCATATTCATTGCATCTGATGTTTACAAAATGTGTGAAGTACGACGATTGAATTGTTATGAAGAGAGGAGCGACTTTAATTAACGTCCGTCAGTTATAATTATTATTGTGAAGTGAATCCTACCCTCCTAGCATGACTAACGTTTGACTAATGTTTAACGCGTTATGCAATCTGAAATTTTAATTATTTGGTTCCCGCAGTAGGATCGTTCCACTCATGATAAGAAGCAACTTTTACTTACGTTACGTTTAAGTTCAAATAGGTATTGCACTTTTGTATGGAACAGCAGATTTTTTTTCACGATATCAGAGTTGGCCCCATATTAAAAGTTGCTCGTAATCATGAGTGGAATCACCCCACTGCGGGAACCAAATGAATAAAAATTTAAGCGTGTCTCCTTTAAAATCGATTGTCTTTTGACAATTATAAGTGATAAATCGCTTTATCATTAACTTGTTTTGGTGGTCATGCTACAATTACAATTAGGGTTGCCAGACGCCCGGGATTTCCGGGATTGTCCTGGAATTACGTGCCTTGTCCCGTGTCCAGGAATTACACCCTACTGTCCCGGATTTCAAATATCTACGACAATTTTTTTCATTATTTTACGAGTAGGTAACGTTACGATTCATAATTTTATAGGTCTTTACCCATGTAATTAGTGTTTTGTATGGAGAATTTTAAAAAAGTTGCATTTCCATACTAACATTTTCTTAATTTATTAAACAACCATGAACGCTAGTCGCCAATGTTTTAAAAGTTTTATGCACAAATGTTTAAAAAGTAGGATACCTAACTTATAATATTATGCCACAAAGGGTAAGCGATAAAAATAAGTTTAGGCCAAGTTAAAAGAAATAAAGTGGTAATTTCTGACAACAAAAAGAGTAAGTATTTTGTTACTATTGGTAGTTGTCTTGTCTATAATGGTTATTAATTATTCGATATAATATCAATAATTGATGAATATTTCATAGAAATGACGAAGTTCATTCAAACGTAATGTTGATTTCTTAAAGTCTTATTTAATTAATAATGAAAAGCGAGTTGCTGTGCAATTTTTGTTTTAAGGTTTATTTTCATGTATGTTAATAAATAAAAGTAAATGTGTATTCCAAAAATATAAATTATTATGCATTTCCCCCCCCCCCCCCTCCCCCGCTATTCTAGTCCCGGAATTGCCGCCAGCTAATCTGGCAACCCTTACCGAAATGAAAAGCATTTCCGTTATGAAGCTAAGTACAGTTTGTTGCCGTGGGTATAGTTTTCTTATAAAACGCAAACAACAGATAATAGTAGTTTATGAAACTGACACATAAAGAGGGGTATTAAAACACGAGTGTGTGTTTAAAAACCGAGCCGTAGGCGAGGTTTTTAATAGTATCACACGAGTGTTTTAATACCTAGTTATTTGCAGTTTCATACACTACTTTATCTACACTCATACATTTGGGATTGAACCTACTAAATAAAAGATCAACGATAGAAAAGAGAGCGACAGACTTTGTTTGTATTAGCTAGGTACCTACCTTGTAATAAGTCATTTCCTTAGCTGCATCTAAAATATCGGGCAGCGTAATTTTTATTTTCACATTTAAAAGATAGAATAAAAAACACCTACATAATAACAAAATGTAAAAATTGAAATCAAAACTTTATTTGAAATGCTTTAGAAATGGCGCGCATTCCATTAGAAAAAAAAGAGATTCCAAAAAAAAGAAAATGCATTCCAACAAACTAATCGCAATAAGTTATCGATTACCATAGAGTGCATTTTAATCATGGAATATATGTGGGGAAATATCGTTGTTTTTTTTAATGTTACGGCACTGCCTTCTTTTTGGATTTGCCCTGTATCGTAATGAGAAAAAAGTTATTTTATGATGCAGTTGACTGCATCGTAATGAGTTTATTTTTTAATTTTACCTATCCACGAAAATAAAGTACGTATTTATATTACCTTTTTTGAATTCATATTTGGAACATTACGTTGTGAGTGTAGATAAAGTTTTTTAATGCACAACTGGATAGAGCTTGGGCTTCACCTCACCTGATGTTAAGTGACGATAAGGCCTAAGATAAGCGCACTACATCCGGAATCCTCATCACTGAGGAACTGGCTGTCTTACCTCTAATAGCTGGAACACGAAAATTTTCAAATTGTTGTTATGGCGTCAGATTTAGGTAAGATGATGGTAGCTAGACGCCGGACTTGAAATAAGCCCTACCACTAATCATATCCACCCTTAAGGAAGGCCTGTGCCCCAGCAGTGGGGACATTAAAATGGCTGATGGACTCGTACTTATCTATTATTATATATTAGTATATAAAAAATTAATTAAAATCTTACTCGTTTCAAAGAGCCGTTTTCTTCAATCTCGGGGAACGCTAAAAGTCTTTCGCGCAATAAATCTCATTAGTAGGTTGAGAATGCGCAGAATACGCGAAATAAAACGCGCGTCTGTCTGTCTGTAACGAGCGGCCGTAAACCAGCGCGTCGGCGGCGTAAACACATCGGCTTCTCTAAATCAGTGATTAACCTGATAAATTATCTTAACCTTTTTTATACTGGAAAAGAGAGACAGAGACCATAATTATTTTTCCTCTCGATATTTTCATCTTACACCTAACTGGCAATGGAGCTTATGTTACATAACGACTCTGGTATACAGGATTATTTGTAAAACACCAACAACCTCGCAATAGTAGTACATCATAAACAACAACGTTTGATCTACGACATTTCCGGAAAAAGTCAAAAGAAATGATTTCCCATACAAATGTCCAAAAAGCTGATCGACAGAGAAAAGTCGATTTTATTATCTTTTTCGGAAAAGTCGTGGAACAAATGTTGTTGTTTATGATGTTAGTAATCTAATTCTGCGAAATTGTTGGTGTTTTACAAATAACCCTGTACAATTTATATTATTAATGGCCTGTCGATGATTAACGTTATACGGTAAAGTAGCCAATTATGTGCCAGATAAGATGTTGCCATAACCTCAACGCTCGGCATGTAAAGTGCTGATGGACCGACCGTATCTTAAAACCGTTTTCTGGTTTCTCATTCTTTGAAACGAACGTTTCCACTATCCACTCACCTGTTCTGCAAAAAATATCCGGGGATGGTCATCTGATCCGCCTCTGCGCCGCGAGCGCGCGCTTTGCGTCAGGTCAGGTTACATTTGAGTACTTTTTTCACCACCGTGGAATGTTTATTTATGTTCCGCCTGTTCTGATAAGTTCTTAGGCCTATTCACAAGAATGTTTTTCTATTCGGTGCGTGTTAATAAATACGATAGTTACTGTGTTTTGAGCGTTTAAACCGTAGGCATGGGAAATTTTTAAATTTTTCTTCATAATTTTCAGATTATTACGAAATCTAAATCGATAACATATGGATATTTTATGCTTTTTAGAATGAAAAATAGTTGTTTTATATTATTAAAAGGTTATTTAAACATTGCTCCATAGCAAAAACAAAAAATATCGTCAATTGAAAATTATTGGAGAATTCTTTAAAAAAATCTAGGTAAAGTTTTGATTTAATCGCTTACTATGTTTACTGTTTCTATTTTATACCAAAAATACACCTTTACGATAAAACTAGACTATATGAATGACATGAGATTTATTACATTTAAGTAAAATAGCACTTTAAAATATGATCTGGAAACGAGCACCAATTTTTGACAGTGTGCGTAGTCATACTTCATTTAATTTTTTCCAGTATTGTTTGTATGTGTGGGTGTCTGGTTATGTATTCTTTTGTGAAGAAATACTATCTAGCCAAGCCATTTCATACGATTATGTACCTTAAATGTAAGGATTATAGTGTAAATTATCATACAATTCTAAACCCTATCCACTCTCGGATAAATCTTCTCCGAAAGTCAATTTAATATTTTCGGATATTTTTAACCGAGGATCAATAAGGGATTTTTTTAAGGGTCGTAGTACCGTTTGTAACGAGTCTTGCCCTCTTTGAATGAAAACAAAAATGAGTAAGTAATTGAGGAAACGTTTATTATTTAAAAAATCATTTTGTTCTTTTACACTTCTAGCGAATTATAAAGTATTAAACTTTATTTAAAAAGTGATTATTTTGGGGTTAGCACCGAAATTAATATATACAGCCGCCAATTTTACCTCTTAAAAATCAGCCTGTTACAAATTGCGAATGAAAAACACGATATCTATGTACTTCTATACAAAAAAAATCACTTTTCGTGATCCGTCAGACGACCTACCCTTAAGAAAAACACACCTTGACACCTGGTATAAATTTATCCGACCATTACAATTTGAACTCCCCTCACTTTTAAAACTGCAATCATTTAAAAATCGTCCCCAATTTGGCAGATTTTATATTTGGCATGGGTTCTTAAGACAACAAAACAACATTTTAAAAGTTATTTTCTGTAGTTTGTTGTCCAAAAACTACGAACAAAACTACTTTTGAGACGTGGCCACTGGGGTAAAGATGGACACTTCGATTTTGATAGCTGAAAAAACCACGTAAATGTTTAGATTTTCGCAAAATTTTACCACCCGCGCGCAGTATGTTTATTTATTAAAATGACGAGTCAGAAGGTATTTGTTAACACAGTAAATATCACCAAATAAGCAAAAAACTGTTGAGCAAAAGTGTACGTTCCTAGTTGTCAATAAGTTCCACTTTCAACTGTCAGTAGTTTGTAAGGGAACGGCTGCACAAAGGAGTGATATATGAATGAAATGACCGTTGGATAGTAAGAAAGAAGCAGGAACATTAAAATAGGCGCACAGTTTAATGCGTTAAAACGAGACAACACTTTTTGACGGTCTGTCGTTTTGGATGAATTATATCCGTGAATCACGTCTCGATCGTCTCGTTTTGGCAAAAATTGACCGCCGATCATGTGAGTGGCTATCAAGTTTAATTACTCAATGAATAACCCACACATGAGTAATTCCTAGTACTAATATGGATTGGTTTTTGTTTCCATGATAACAGTACATTTTTATTACTAACTGCTGTGGTCGAAGTGGATCTTGGCCTCGACAGTAGAGCACGCCATTCCTTCCAATTTTTTTATTAAATAGAGATTTTTTGCAATCACAGTTATTTTTTTAAGAAGACAAATAATACATTAGATTTAGAAAATACTAGAAAAAATTACTCACCCGTTGCACCTCAGACGGGTCTAGTCTAAAGTACTACGGGTGGGCCGATTTTTTTTACAAGTATATTTCTAAATAATATTATTAAAGTCAATTATTTTGAACTTTTGCCTTACACATCAGCATCATCAGCCTATCATCGTCCACTGCTAGACATAGGCCTCTCCAAATGCACACACACATAGTGGTTATTGACATCTCGCAGTCGATATTATAGATTGCCCAGATAAGCACTGGGAATTACCTAGCTCGAAAGCTATGGAAAAACCAACGCCCTGGTTCAATACTGCACTTCACGGAAAAAGGGTTGAGCATAAACAATAACGTATATCGGGGGGGCAATCCGGCAATATAAATTACATCTAATCAAAATCGTAAAATAGATTTAAAAATTATCTTAAAAACTTAGTTCTTGAAGATCCTAAGGAGAGAGTGCTTATACTAAACTATAGACTGATTTTTAATTAAGCTAATTTTAACGTTAAACTGTGCAATAAAGTTTCGAGTACTGAATTTAAACTGAAGGAGAATTGAATTGAATTTAATTTAATTTTACTGATAATATCAAATACGTCCCTTCAGCACTATGATATACCCTACGTAGGTACTCATTTAGAGCGAATTTTTATCACCTAAAAGACATAAATTTAGATCAGTAGATACGAAAGATATTTAAAAAAAATCACTTGAACAAACTTTATTTGGTTGCAAGGATGCCTAAAAAAATATTAATTTCCTACCATCAGATTTAATAAGTATAATTGTTCTTGGAGGTTATACTTTGCCATAATTTTATAAAATGTATGTCACATCACATCACATGACAGGGGCCGATTTTGACGCGATAGACAAAATGTCGAAACAGAGATATGTCGAAATAAAAAGGCGGATCCGCCATTTTGTCTATTGAAACCTGTTTTTGGTATTCTCGAAATGTCACCATAGAGATTTATGTCGATGGCTAGCCCTCGACATGCAACGTGTAGTCGATAGCGGTAGAGATTGAATATCTCGAACGTTACGTTAGTCGAAGTGTCGAATGTCTCTTTCTTATGAGATGGGTGTCCATTTGGGACTGCAATAACGAATGTTAAGCTATTACTGAATAGGCCGGGTACGAGATGGGTGACCATTTGGGACTACGATGACAAATGTGAAGCAATTCTAAGAAATGGCTGGGTGTGAGATGGGTGACCTTTTGGAACAGTAATTACGAATGTTAAGCTACATTTGAAGAGGCCACCGCGGTTACTAGATGGGTGACCATTGGGACTGCGATAACAAATGTTAAGCAACTTTTAAGTTATACCTTGTACTATTATGTATTCTGTGGTTATACATTAGATAACCCCAAAATAATGATTTAGTGCCCAAACCGCCCTTATTCCATAACATCCCGATTAAGTTCTATATTAAGACTGTTGTCAATGCCATTACGCTAATCCCCATGGCTTTTAGCTAACGAGGGCGGCGCCCAAGGTCACCCACGACAGACATGATAACCACGTGGAATACTCTAAGGTTTAATCACTAGGCGTTTAGTAACAATGTTTTAAACGTAATTAAAAAATGAAAATACTATATATACGCGGCAGTGAACCTCTTTCTTGGTTTTGAAGTCCGTTGAAAATTAAAAAAAAAACCAATAGGTAGTTATAATAATTAACATAACAGAATTTCATAAACAATGAAAAAACCCTGCCAGGTAGGTCATAAGTTGATGTTTTGGTAGAGGTCATATGGCTTGATTTTTACCCCTAAAAATAACCACTTTAACTATATTTCATTTCAAGCTTTTTGCGCCCATTTTTCTTGTCAGCTGAAACACGTCATAATGGGTGGTAGGGTAAAAGAATTGACCATTTAAAATGCTTATTATGCGAGCTTATTTAAAAAATTAATACCTATTTCACTTTCACTTTCGAAAAAAAATGAAATAAAGAATTTGTTTCAAAATGGCGAGCATTATGTCAAGTACTTTTCGCGCCAAAACAAACGTCAAAACTCAAAGAGCTTTGAAGAAACTCTTTTATCACACTTCTTTTGAAGTGTTATCATCATCATCAATCTCGGGAAAAGATCTATCGTTGTGTACTTACTATAATTTTAGATGATCATTAAACTGTTCCTGTTATGTGGTGGTTAAAGACATAATTCATAGGCACAAACAGATTTTTTAAATAATGTTCATTAATAAGTACAAGGTAGATTTTTTTACATTTCAATTATTTTGGAAGCTTCGTTTGGAAGCCCTATTGTGGTGTCAGTTGAACCGCAATCTATTGAATAATGACGTCATCACGATCCTTGGGATGTGGCTGGTGACGTAATCGGCAATCTTTAATGGTAGGGATGGGGCCATTATATCAAAGCTTGGAAACAATGTTGACATAATTATTCAAGGCAGTTAGTTAAATAGATCAAGGTTTTGTTGCTTTTTCGCACTTTTTTGTGTGTAAATTTTTGCAAATGGATATTTAATGAGTTGATTTAGAAAAGAAAAAGTAATATATAGATTTTCAGAATAGAGACTTCTTATGAATTGGCTTTATTAAGAACAACTTCATAAAGAAAATATCAATTTTCCATGCAACGAAAAATTCTGATACTTTTTAATAGGGAATATGCATCAATTTTTTTTTATCAAAATCAAAAGTATAATGGGCGAGAAAATCAACAGTTATATTAAAACTTTTTTCTTTTCTCGTGATATTGTTACTTGAAGTTAACATGCAGCAGCAACCGCCGAAAACGCTCCATACAAAACGGACATGATATATGACGTCACATATCACGTTTCAGGCGCGCGTTTACTATGGAGTTAGCCAAGAATTTTCGATTATTTTCAATTATCTCCCTAAATTTTGCGTTTAAGTACATATGTGTAATACAAAAAATGATTTCTTATTCGATATTCTATCTGACAGTTAAGTTCATTATATTCGAAAGTAAAAAAAAAATCTTTATTTTTTCCTGATTTCATCGTGTGATAAAACTAAAATTATACATTATTTTTATTTTTCTGTTCCATCATGTTTTTATACGTGTCCGAAGCGATCAAACTCAAATTTATCAAAATCGGTGACTTATGCATATTCCCTATTAACCTGGACCTAACGATAAAAAATATTCAGGCAATTTGTGTTTTTTTTTTCAGACATTCCCCATTGTATTTATCTCTATTAATACATGCAGTATTTATCTACCTACCTTCCCTTACCCGTGGGCCCACCGGCACTACCCACTGGTGGGTCCACGGGTAAATTGCGTTTACCGTTCGACCCACTGCTGCACTAGAGTGGGGTTCGAATTTTAAATGCAAATTTCAAAAATATCGATTTACTTATGTATGTGCGTTGTCTTATTGGATAGGTACACACACACATAGGCATAGAAAAATTTTCGCTGCGCTCAAGAAGACCAACAAAGTGTAGAAAAGAGAAGTTTACATTATACGGACACGGTTTATGAAAAAAGAGACAAAGCATCAAGTGACAATGTGCCAATATTTTTTGTAGTAAGAGCCCCTAGCGTCCGGCCTAGCAAAAGAGCAATCACAATTTCTTTAATATTTGGTAATCTTGATTAGAATTTTATATAAAGGGTATCGTGGAGCCAAGGTGTCTTGTTCTGTTAGTGATTGTGATGTGACAAAAAGAAACAATCCAAGTAATCACACTTTTCAGAGGTAAATAAGATATTGACACACATTTCTTTAAAACTGAATTTCGCTACATTAAATCATTTATCGACGAAGAAAACATTATGGAACATAGTTTCTTAATTTCCTTTGCCATAATATAGTCATATTTTATGAATGTAAGTCATTTTTTACGAATCTCATAATAATGTATACATTCTTTTTTCGGAGCACCTGTTTATTGACATTGTTGTTCTTTGGCATTCTATTTCAATGGGTACACACATAGCCTTCTATATTTCCAAGCCATGAAGTTGAGCAGAACGACAACATCGCATGTGGTCAAGCACATAGTATTATATTATTTTAATAATTATTTATTATTTGTTTTTCCTATATTATCTATGTTTAAACTAGTTGTAAATTGTGATGTAAGGTTATTACAATAAAGTTTTATATTTATTATTATTATTTATTTATTAGAACATAAGGTTTGAGTCAAATTATTTGAACTTTTCGGGGGTCCTTTAGTACGATGAGCATTTTGATCTAAGCCTCTCCTAGCAATAAATCTTACATCATTGGAAAGGTATTTAAATTTGAAACACTTTATTGTATCACAATAAACGTCAACTATTAGTACTTTGAGAGTTATAACGCTCTGAACTTGACCAATTTTTTTATCATTTATGACCTAAAACTCCGAAAATACTAACAATTAATAGAAAGTATGTTTGCAGCAAATATTTATCATGTGAAAACCTTTCTAATAATATTTCATTTATTGCTAGAGGTGGGGTAAATCAACTCCCATAGACAATAAACCACTTTTATACTTTAATAACCTTTAACTCCAAAAGTATAAACAATTGATTGAAAGTATATTAACAGCAAATATTTGTCTTCAAAAGACCTTTCTAATGATATATAATTTATTGCTAGAGGGCGTGTTAATCAACTCCCTGCTGAAGAAAATCAACAAAAAAGATGACATCTTTGACAGCCATTTTTTCCTGGTTAACGTTGATATTTTTCTTATTGTTTAATATACAAAGCATTTCAATAAAGGAACTAAATTATTTTCATATTTTAAACCTCACACGATTACTAGGAAAAAAAATATCGACCTCTTAAAATTGAAATATTCCCATACATTTAGTATGGAGACTGGCCGACGACATGACCACGAACTGACAGTAACAGACGTTGCCAAACTTATGTTCACGGCTTGCAATTATAGAAGGCTATGGTACACATCAACAAAAATGTTTTTTTTATAACTGATTGAATAATATTAGTCGTTCCTACGACTTTTCAATGATTTTTCTAACAATTTTCTATTTCATTGCCTTCACATTGTACTATAATTGGTACCAATTGTTTTTTTCTCTTCCTTTGAAGAGTATGAAACATTTCTCATTGTAAATGATTGCGTAATAACACGCTTTAAAAATGAGACGTAACAATCCGTATTTTGAAGATGATGGAAAACGTTTACTTTACTTACCTAAGAGCTTTTTGTGAATGTCATTTGTAAAACTTTTTCTTTTCATGAAACTGAGAGGAAATTTTCCGGTTTTTTCAGATTCATAATTGAACCGACTTAATTGAGTACTTAATTCTATGAAAAACTTAGGGTTCAGGTATTTCAACAGAGCTTTTAAGGAAGTAAAATTTGAGATAGATATCTATAAAGAAATATATCTAAACTTGTTCTATATTGTTATACTTACCATAGTAAAATATTTATTTAGTGCAAATCTTATGTCTGTTTGAACAGAGGATCAGAATAAGCAATTGATTCGTGAAATAAATATGGGTTGTTTTTAACTGTAGGTTGCCCTCCTAAGTAAAAGGTACTGACAGACGAATTTGTCTATTGTACTAACCTAACCTAATTTAACTTCTACTGTTACGGAAACAGCATCAGTTTTAAACCTTATCCACGTTTAATAAACTAGGTCTTAAGTTTTACGTTTTCAAGAAAGAGACAAAATATGTAACTCTTGTGTAACTATTCATTCGCCATTAGTAAGGGCGAAAGACGTAAAAGTGAGCTGGTATTGTCGTTTATGAAGGGCCACACCCCCAAGGTCAGACCCGGTGCATAAACACCCCGCCATGACAGGCGGGGCAAGGTTAACTGTTATTCGTACAAATTTTCAGAAGTAATGATTCGATTTTAGAGGTGAGGAAAGTAAACTATGCACTACATACTCCGCCGTAAATTGTATTGTGAATGTCATTAAAGCACTTATTATCTAAAGTTACATAAAAAGTCTCCCCATCACTTGCGACGAGGGAAAATGACTTTTCATGTTATGTATTAACATATTGACATTATTAACATATAACATATTGACTACAAAGGACGTCATTTTGATAATATCTAATTAATTAATAAACTTTTCTTTAAAATACAAACTACAAACTGTAAAAAATTCACGACCTTCTGGTACCTACATTGAAAATGAATTTAATGAATTCAACAAAATATTTTTTTTATTCTTTTCTTATAGGCATTAATATTTATTGAAAGGTAACCTAAGTACTATGTATAACAAAAACATCTGAATTTCTAAATAAATTAACTCTAATAAAAAATAAATCAAAATCAAATGCAGCATGCGAGACTCTCGCGCCGACTTCATCATCACTCGAATGTCCGATAACAACCCTCATGTTTACCTAGGCATCATCATCACACTCTCATTCTCAGAGATCGTTGTAAAATTTGGAATCGCAGAGTCCCTAAGAAAGACGTGACTGATCGAGTAATTTCAAATCTCGAAATTGAAATAACAGCAACCCACGATATATAATATTTTGGATCTAGTAGAGGTTCTAGTAGAGGTTACTCAAACTAAAACCTCTCTTCTGTTCAACTTTCGCTCAAGATTCGTTTATCCGTTTCTCTGCACACAAAAACTCACTACGACGCCTAGCACGTATACTGGAGATAATAGCGTCATCTCTTTTGCTCCTACAGGGACATATGCTCCTACAGTTATTTCTAACACTACTTTCTCTTTCGTTTTCACATAGTAAGCGACGTCACTTACTTGAATATGGACTTATGGAGACATTTCAGTGCAGTCACACTATGGTACTGCCCCGCGCCGCCATATCTAATGATTTTTAAATCTTTGACTAGATCTGGAATTAGCACTCGCTTCACGCTCTATTCACGTCATTTTAATATAATATCTAAATACTTTTTTATTTATAAAAAATGTGGAAATAAATATAAAATATAAAACACTATTACAAGCTTTGAAATATACAATTTTTTAAAAACTTCAATCGTACCTACTACGTATTACCACTATCCCGCGCCGCGCACGTCACCCGCGGTATTCCAACATTTCGCTTCATAAAGGATAAGCTACAGCCCAGACCGTAAGAGTCAGGGACATATACTAATTTCAGTAGGTAGCCTAACTCAATATCTCTAGGGGTTTATTTAATTTTTTCGATATCGCTTTTCGTTTTTGAGAAATTGTCGATTTAGTGAGAAAAGACACCGAAAAAGTGTGTCATTTTTCTACATTTATGCGATTTTCGAAAAAAGTTTTTGACTTTTTCAAAAAATTTTTCACCATATTATAGCCCTTGCTGAGACGCATCTTTTGACATTTAGTACATACACGTAGACCCAAAACTCACGGGACCAGGGCAATGTCTCACTTTGGCTGAAATTGGGTACCTTACTGAAGCGATCAAAAAAACATTTTCAATGTTAAAACGCTATCCGGTCGCGTGGCTAGCCGGGTTGTCATGTTTTAGCCCCGTCGTCGCCGCGTCTCGTGGTGCAATTTAAGCAATATTTTGTTTGCAATATACATTTCCATATATTTTAGTTCGCGAAAACAATGCATTTTTCCAAAACTATCTAATTATCTGCCTGAAATTATTTGTTTATTTTCTTGACCATTTTAAATTAATTAGCGAAGGCTTTCTCTGAATTATAAACAAGATTTAGCAGTTGATGTCTTTTTCCCCAGTTAGTTTTTTTAGAAATGTGGAAAAAGGGATTCAGATTCGCATCATCTTCCATAATCATTAAAAGCATTTCATGGTAACAAACGTTTACTTTCGATAGGCAAAAATCAAAATTTTGCTCAAAAGAAACCAGTATTTTTTTCTTGCTTTTCAGAATTAGACTTTATTTTCTATCAAATAGAGCGCGTTTTTGTACTCACCGGCGTGGTGCAGGGCTGTCTCGAAGGGCGCCCGTTGCAGCCGCTCCTTAGTTTCTGCCAACAGAAGGTATAATTAGAATGAACGCTTGCCAAATGAATAGGAAACACTCGGTAATGTCTTTTCTTACCTAAAGAAACAGTAATTAATTATAATGGAAATCAATATGTTTTAAAAAGAAACACTATCAACGGTAAAACTTAATACTTTTTGAATAGAAAAAATGGAAATAAGAATAAAAAACAGATTATAGAACGAACGCCAAGATGGATAGAAAACATTCGATAATTTATAAGATCTAAAGAAACTTTAATCATTTTAGAAATCAATCATAATCTTATGGTAGACTATTGAGTTATACCACAGAATAGAATATAAGTACTACTAGAGGTTTTTGGTAAACAATAAAATTCGTATTACCACAGAGTAAACAAAAATATCTGGTATACCCTTGTGGGGTAAAGGTAGCGCTAAATACGTCCCATAAAGTAAGTTAAAACAATATGTTTTTTCTAAAATTCAATTTAAATTTAGTGAAACTAAAAGAAATTGTTTGGCTATATTTAAAAAAGAAAGCGAAGCATAATAAAGCTTTTTTGAAACAAAAGTTATTATTGTAACAGTGATCTAATAGATCTGTTATAACAGTTATTTTCACAACTAATTTGAGTGTGTTGCGGAGTGTTTGTCATTGGCAGCGTTCAAAATAGAAGGCCTAGAGACTGGGAGGTTATGGTCACTTGTAGGAAGTCCACATGACGTCGCATCACGTCACTACAACGAGAAATTAAACGTCTTACAGACCAAGGGTTGTCAGATTTGTGGCTCTAATCTAAATCCTTAATGAGGATCAGTAACAGGTTTGAATCCTATAGTTTTATTGATATAATATAAACACATATTGATAGCTATGAAACCAAGCGAAATAATTTTTGAAATCCGTTTACAAATGGTTGAGTTAAAAGGGTTTGAAGGAAATGCCAAGCTCAATGCAATATGTGCTTTATCACTTACGACATAAGGTTCGCGTCCGTCGCGATGACGTCATAAGGAACCCCAAAAAATCAGTGTTTTACCTCTTATAACTTCTCAAGTTCAAGAGATATCGTAAAAATATTTTCACAGTTAATCATGTGGTGGCATTAGCTTTCTTATTAGCAACTAAAAAAATCGTTACTGATCCTCATTAAGGCGACTATAGCACTCAAGCGCCCTCGCCTTAATTAAATTGATTGCTCGGTAAATACAACATAATGTATTGAAATTGATATGCACAGATTAAAGCTAAGAATGAACGATTAAAGCTGAGGTTATTGTTTGTAAATAAACTCTAGAATAGTTTATTTACAAACAAATAACCTCAGTATAATATAGTTTGTTGTAGTAGTAGTAGGCAAAAGAGTAAAAATGGCCACTTTTGCCTACGACTGGTACCTACATTATGTATGTACTTAGCGAGCAATAAATTTAATTAACATGAAGGTGCCACTTTGAGGGCCCTTAAGTCATTTACAGTCCAACAAGCGAATTTAATTTCATCTTACACTTTAACCCATTTCATCTTTTAACTCATTAAACAGATTAATTTAAAAAAAGAAATAACCAAGTTCTCTTTATATGTTTCTAATATTTACCCACTCACTAACTTCAATTATTTTAATTTTTCTATTGGGTTTAAACAGTTTTTTCGATAGTGACCACTATTTGTGCATTGGCGACATTATTTGACGGCTGCTCCCCTTGACTTATCTAGGTCAAACAAACAAATCAAAGAAACATAATATAACTGATACCATACATTGGAATCTACATCAAGCCATCTGACAACCCTATACAGATGGCAACGTGTTTATAGGTTGACCTTTTTTCAAAGGGTGGGGAAAAAAATAAAAATCCAAAATACTTATTTTTGTCCCCTCTATTTTTAAACGTTGAATAAAGTGAAACCTGTTATAAAAGGTCTAACTTTTAGGCCATTTTAGAATGAGTCTATTTGAAAAAAGACTTTTTTGATTCATTCAGCAAGTTACGAATTTAAACTAACTTGCTTCAAATGATTGACACTTTGTAAGCAGCTAAATTAATCAAAAATTAAATAATGTACTTAATAATATATAAAATCATGAATGTGTTCAAGATATTTCTACTAAATGATATAATTTTGTTCGTTAGTTATTAAGCCGGAGACTAATCGAAGCATAGACAAGAAAATAGTAATAATGATTAGTTTATTTTTATTATAAGCGCTTAAAATTAAAACCATCACCGGACACAAAACAGACCACAACCCTTTAAACACAAACTAGACAACATCCTTACACCATTATTTCCTTAAAATCCAAATAAAAACAACCTTTTTCCCATATCGGTTAAGGAAAGGCATTCAGACACTTCCTAGGCAGTTATTGAATAAACTTGATCCATCTAAGACCCTAGGTAAACTAGTTCCATCTATGACAAGAACTTATTTTTAGATTCTATATTTTCTCACATTATTTAGTTTGAAGTTATGAATGCTGTTATGAAACTATATGAAAACTTTCAACAGTGTACTAAATATGTAGTTCAAAACTTCATAATAAAGCAAGTACTAGCTATTTTTTTTGTACTTTTGATAAAAAATATTAAGCTTTAAGTCATGGTAAAAATAGAACTGCATTTTGCTGATACTTTTATAAGTTTTCACTAAAAACAAAACAGTCCATCTTGCTGACATTTATTTTCTACATCGAGCCAAAACACCGTCATTTAGAATAGAAAACTGTTAACGAAACAGTAAATACTTTCGAAATAATAACGAGTAAGTAATTGCACAAAAGCAGAATCTATGCCAGATGAAACTAATTTGAATTCCAACTGGCAAATTTTTTGTCTTCAAGATTATTATATCAACTGAAAATTAGAGCTTTTTCAGTTGTTACTAGTATTTCATAGTTTAACATTATAAATAGAAGTGAGACCAACATCAAGACAATTAATAAAAGACAATAAGATAGTTAGCATCAGTAATTAACAGCACAGAAGACAACTGGTCAAAGCAATATAAAAAGAGCGGCACCTTTACTCTTAGAACAACCCACAACCAACACCAATCATAACTCGTTGACACGTACCCTTACTATTAACCGACAAAAAACCGGTTTTTTCCGCCTCGAACTGCTTCAGACTGGATCCAACAAGACCTTTAAAAGAAAAATATTGGTTCAGTTTTCAGTGGCTGCAATCCGGAATGGATCGGTTACGATTCCAACATTTCCAGCGCTGAATGTTGCTTTGAAGCAACTCATGTTAGAGATATTTTCATGTCCTTCCATCATGCATGGCATGTTACTTCCTGTAATATATACATTTTATCAATTCATAAATCAATTCTTAAAATATAAATGCCTGAAATACTGTACCTGAAATAAAGAACTATAATAATAATAAATTAATAATCAAGTTTTGATACTATGATTGCATCACGAATAGGATACTAAATACCTATCTGCGGCTCACAAAATTTTTTCATGTTTAAGTACGTAATTTTTGTACCTGCTTCTTTTATAAAAACCTTGAACTTGTATTAGGTTTATTGTTGCTTTTTATTTTGATTTTAAAGTTATTAGCTGTTGTAGGTTTTATTTATTTGGAACGACGAAACGTTAGATTAAAATAAAACAAATTGATTCTATTTCATGTTTACAAACGTAAATATTTATAGAGTAATATCTTTTTCACGTTAGGTACTTTCGTTTAGTTTGTAATAATAAATAACATAAATCAATTAAATATTTTTAAGACATTGTCACAAAGTTATAAATTATCAATTTCCCTTACATAATGGGGAATGTCTGAAAAAAATCAAATTTGCTGAATATTTTTTTAAAGGTAGGAATAAGTTCCCTTAGTAATAGAAAAAAGTTACAGAATTTTCCGTTGCTCAAACAAATTTAAAAAAATTAAAGTCTCTTCGACTTTACAAATATGTAAAAGTATCAGGAGAATGGAGGTTATACCTTTGCCACCACCTGCCACAACAACAACACAACACGAATAAAAAATAAAAAGTTTTGACATTTTGTCATTTTTGAAACTTTTTTTAATACCATGTTGTGGTTGTGGCAGGTGGTGGCAAAGGTATAATTTCCATTCTGCTGTTACTTTTGCATATTTGTGAACTGAGAAGTAATCTTATTTTCCAAAATATAGACTTGTTCACTTATTTCAAGTGTCACGGCAGGCAGAGAATCCAGGTTGCACCCATCTTCTGGTGTAATTCAATATGGGAACAACGTATGAAATTATCTGACAGATCTGTTATCAGCAAACGTAAATTAATAAAAAAGTAATAAACTTGTTCTAGCATTGCGACGGGCAAGGTGAATGCCATAGATACGCCATCGGGTTTATCTGAGTAATAACGCACTCAGAGATTACGCCTCGAGTGGCAGCCGACCTGATGGGTTTATAACTTGTGCACTGTAACGATATGACGTCATTGCCGAAAAATTATTAAAACTTAATCATTGTTTGGCAAATTTTCTTTTTATTTGAAGCGATTTTCGTAGAAATATCAACTGCTGAAACATGAAATAGCGATAAAAACAATGATCGACTTAATCAATGCTGAGCGTTCTTTTCTTTAATTTTTAATGTAATAATTTGTTCATCATCATTCATCTCTAGAATTTAGGATGACTATGTTACAAAGGAAAAAATCCTCGAAAAGTTATCCAACGGTAAGATGTTTGGTATATAGTATTATAAAATACTCATTTAAATGGTTGTTTTTGGCTAGTAGATTTTCAAAATCACATGGTATTAGAGAGCGCTAGTTTGCTGCACAGAACAATGAATTATTTTCTGTTGTTACAACTACAATCTGTACAGAAGGTGCTGAGAGCTGCACGCTCACAGCACCTTCTGCATTACAAAATATGCCGTTTTGCTCATGGAACAGCGTAGCCTGATGCGTCTATCGTATCGTTTATATAGAATTGTGTCCATAATTTTAACATCCAGCCGCGATCTTTGCTTTTATTTTTACACAGTTTTAAATAGCTTTGTGTGGTATTATTCGGAATGACATAAAGCTATTAAAAGATAGTAATATGACTCATCAATTAGTCATAATCATAACAATGCTGCTTGATAATATACAATAAACTGTCAAGAGTTGCTTTAGGTCGATGGGTTACATTAACGACTAGCTATTAGACCACATGATTTTTAACCCCCGATGCAAAAAGAGGTTTGTTAAACAAGTTGACGCATAGACAACTAACTTGCGTTTTCGACCATTCGAAACTAACCAACCATTTTCAGAAATTTGTCTCACTCACCTAGCTAGATAAATAAATAAATTGCATTCTTATGTAAAACTAGCTTCGACGATACTCGAAAAAATCTTTAGGGAACTTATGACTGGGATAAAAAGTATCCTATGTTTTAATTAAGGCTTTGAACTATCTCTGTCCCAAATGTCATCCAAATCCGTTTTGCCGTTTATGCGTGATTGAGTAACAAACATCCATACATCCAAATTATAATAGTAGGAAGTATAATCTCGTAATAATTTAAAAAAAATATATACTTATTATATGTATGTAAGTAAATATAAATATTGTACCGACCTATTATTTCGATATTGCCAAATGAGAGGCAGGAACAGTTGTTATAAGCGCAATTCAAATCTTTGTCTTTATAATAGCTGTGACAAGAATGTGCAAGATAAGTGCATGTTATGTAAACAATGAGTTACCGACATTGGAGAAATTAAGGGTGACTTTAGCTGTGTTAGATAAACGCGGTTTACTGACCGGCTTCGAGATAACCGTAAAGGTAAAGGTTTAAAATTTTGATAATACAATTAAATAATGAATGATCGGAATGCCGAGGTAGATGTGTGGGTGACGCTATTAGATAAAATTATCTACGAGTATTATGAGACGAAGTTGAAAGGAAACCGCATGGCGTGGAATGGACATGTAATGAGAAGGAATTAAAGATAAGTTGCTAAAAGAGTGTTAGACATTAACGTTGATGGATTGCGAGAAAAAGTAACACCACAGAAAAGTTCTCACTCACTCCTCACTCACACTTCTCAGTGATGAGGATTCCGGGTGTAGTGCGCTTCCACCTTCGGCCTTATCGTCACTTAACATCAGGTGAGGTGAAGGACAAGACCTTCCCTTTGTGAATAAAAAAAGATAAATGGATTGTTACGCAATTATTGCGTAATAATTGAATGAGAGATGATTAGTAATAGGAAAGAATGGAAGAGAATTTGCAGATCGAACTAGAGATAAGGACACCATGAAAACCCTTTGTTGCCCGTGGTACTACCACTATTACTACCAAAACCGGTGGATAAAAGCCAATTGACAACAGAGATCTACAATTATTGTCAATTTAATAACTTAATATAATAAAATAATTTTCTGCACTACATTAGCAATGGATATTTTAATTTCCATCACAGTTGCAGTAACATTGGCGAACAATAATATTGAAATGAACTCGTTTGGTGTGTAAACAACAAAGTATTCGCTTATAACAAAGTCCACCCGTCTCCCCGTGCGAGGCAATTTGGCAAACCGACTGTGGCGTACGTTGCGATCGCTCTAATTATAGCAAATGCACGTGACCATTGACAACTTGCTATGGCTGAATATTTGAGGGCCTTATACAAAAAAGCAACACGATAAGCGCACGACGTTCGTCCCACTCAGTGGCACTATTGACTCACAGTAAAAGTTCAATATAAATTTTTGTAATAGACCCTCTGTCATAAGAAGTTAGTGTTGTCATGTTGTTCAGTTGAGAATAGTTCTGAACTATGTACTACAAAAATCAATTTCAAATTTCATTTACTGAAGGTTTCGTGTACGTCTTCAGAAATAATAGCTACAAATAAGTAAGTAACTACTAGCAAAATACAAATTGCTTCCATCGACAAAGATAACAATTCGCAACTAAGTTTCTAGCGACCGCGACCTAATGCCTTGTTTTGCTTCTGTCATCTCTTTTCAATGATTAACCCGAATGAATTTGAAACCGAAGGCGTAATAAAATTGTTGTTCACATAGGACGAATATTCTTAATCGAATCTAACACGCTCAATACGTAAAAGCCAAAACAATTATGTCATAATGACCCTTGCATGTCTCTTTCAATAATCAACTATAAAGACTCGCCTTCATAAACAATTATACCCAACCGGACTCATCCAGATATAACCACCATCGTTAACCACAAGAGTCCTCACAATCTCATTCCATCGGAAAACTACCAGAAGTCCAGAAGGAACTGAAGACGCGAAAGTTCTGGCGCGTACTCGCCAGTCGAACGGTTAAATTTAACCGGGTACATTGCACTCTGACCGTGAGCGGCGAGTAGTGAGTGCCTTTGTTACTGGTCGATGTATATTCAACACTTGACATTTGACAGCATTTGACAGTTGACTGTGTATGGTTATTGGAGTATTGTAGCCGACGTAATAGTCAAGTTACCGATACTATCTTTTGCTTATATTTGCTATTGCTAACAAGTTACGAGAGATTATTAATAATCCGGCCAATATATACCCTAGTCAAGCAGAACTTAGCCTATAGTTACTAAAAAAGGGATGAAATACGGAATAGAAACACACATAACTTGGGCGCAAATGCAGATGATAAAAAACATATCTTGAAAGTGTAATTTACTGCGTTTTGTTAGAATTTCAATGGCGATAAAAAACAAACTGCACAAAGTATTACAAAAAAGGATTGAGACTTATTTTACTTATCATACCCAAACAAAACTTTTTTTTATTCAATGACCGCTTGGCACAATGGCGACGATCCTGTCTATTGACCCAAAAATCCCAAATTCGCATCCTGGTTAATTATGTTTTTATTTTGTTTGTGTGATGAACATTCAACCCCCATAATAGTTATGGATATTTATATCCCTGTGACTATTATCCTCCTATATTTCCAGTATTATTTATTTAGTCAATGGTCTGTGTGACTTGTCCGGCATATTTATTCATTTATAAATTATATATCCAAATAAGAGTTACTAGCCCCTTGACTACGAATGCTGTCCAAATTAGGAAAGGAAATAAATCATCGATGAAAACTATATTTACATTGTTAAATAAAAAATCAAAATCTTGTAATACTGATTATGAATTTAACAGATAAGCGAAATAGACATTAATCCTATCGATATTAATCAGGAACTGTAATCTTAATTCTAGATTCGACCTTACTAATAACGTGTTTTTTTAATCATGTAAAATTATAATTTATTATGTAATCTCACTACTAAAACTTACAATACAACACAATCTTCGATTGTCACATATTAAATTGATGATTTTTGATAAGAGGAATTACGAAAAAAGATTTTGGTTTACATTCGCAATCTCACATTCAATTACAATTTGTCACAGCTATGAGTTATTTATATATAATAAACATTACGGTTTTTAAATCAATACGACATAATGATAGAATGATTTAAAAAAAACTTTAGGTATTCTGATTTTAGTACTAGATTTATGAGGACTTTAACATTTTACAGAACTTTAAAATTAAAACTATGACTCACTACGTGACCTTGTACTTAATACTAATTACAAAAGCTCATTTTCTAATCACAGAGTTATGTTCGAAAAGATAATATATTTAGCGCTTCAGCGAACTTTGGCATAAAGGTCATTTGGTACTTTGGTCAATTTGCATTCCGTCAATTTCATCAATTAATGTTTGTTGACATCCGTTTAGCATACAATTTCCAGCTATCTCCAATGATTGAATGTTTGTTACATATGGATTTAGGATTTGGATAAAGTTTGGCACACATATAGTTAAAAGATAGGATAGTTTTTATCCAGAGGTTCCCTAGGGATTTGTTGAATGACCGCGCGGACGAAGTCGTGGGTGAATACTAGTTGGTAATATTTTTTTTTAATTTCACTTAAGGAGTCTGTCTTTTAATTTGTGAAATCATTTAGAAACTGAGGACACAAAATATATTCCACTCGAATTAAAGGACACTTGAGACGTATCATAAATTATTCATATCCTAAAATTATAATTATCTCTTTGGCAAAATTCGATAAGCTTTTGAACTGATTTTAATAATGATTATCATATTGATAGAGTTTTGTTATTTATTAACTAGCTGATGCCCGCGACTTCGTACGCGTGGACTTTATGACTTTGGCGTATGCATATAAATGAACTAAAGTAGTTACATAAGAAAATACTTGTACTTGTAGCAGTGTTATGGTTCTGCATCAGTTGTTCCAGATCTTCGATTTTTATACCTCAACCAAAAATGCTCATCAAGCTGAACAACTTTTGCAAAGATGTACAATATGTACATCGATATAGATGTGATGTACAATACAAAATATAAGTTTTTATATTTTGTATTGTTTAGATGGACTATTATGGTTCTGCATCAGGTGTTCCAGATCTTTGGTTTTTGTACCTTAACAAAAAATGCTCATCAAGCTGAACAACTTTTGCAAAGATGTACAATATGTACATCGATATAGATGTGATGTACAATACAAAATATAAGTTTTTATATTTTGTATTGTTTAGATGGACTATTATGGTTCTGCATCAGGTGTTCCAGATCTTTGGTTTTTGTACCTTAACAAAAAATGCTCATCAAGCTGAACAACTTTTGCAAAGATGTACAATATGTACATCGATATAGATGTGATGTACAATACAAAATATAAGTTTTTATATTTTGTATTGTTTAGATGGACTATTATGGTTCTGCATCAGGTGTTCCAGATCTTTGGTTTTTGTACCTTAACAAAAAATGCTCATCAAGCTGAACAACTTTTGCTAAGGTGTTATTTTTATATTTTGTATAGTTTAGCTGGATCATTATGGTTCTGCATTGGGAGTTCCAGATCTCCGATTTTTATACTTCAACAAAAAATGCTCAACAGGGTGTACAACTTTTGCAAAGATGTCATTTTTACATTTTGTAAAGTTTAGCTGGATCATTATAATTCTGCATCAGGTGTTCCAGATCTTCGATTTTTGTACCTCAACAAAAAATGCTTATCAGGCTGAACAACCTTTGTTAGGGTGTCATTTTTATATTTTGTATAGTTTAGCTGGATCATTATCGTTCTGCATCGGGTGTTCCAGATCTTCGATATTTATACCTCAACAAAAAATGCTCATCAGGCTGAATAACTCTTGCAAATATGACATTTTTATATTTTGTTAAGTTTAGCTGGACCATTTTGGGTCTGCATCAGGTGTTCCATTTTCCAAAATCAATTATACCCTAAGTTAAGCCCAAGCTTAACAGCTATATAACAAAAAAAGTTTCATTCGAATCCGTTCAGTATTTTCAGGTGTTCCATTTTCCAAAATCAATTATACCCTAAGTTATGCCCAAGCTTAACAGCTATATAACAAAAAAAGTTTCATTCAAATCCGTTCAGTATTTCCTGAGATTAGCGTGTTCAAACAGATAAACAAACAGACAAACAGACACACTTTTTTTTTCAAATTCTTATTCTATTCCTATGTCCCCATCGCCTCAGATATTTTTTTTTTTAATATATGTAATGTACAGACACACTTTTTTTACTGTTTTATTATATGTAAGGATAAGGATAAGGATGAATCATATTTTTGCATGTCTTCTACAAAATACTAAATAATAATAATGAAACTTACTTAGAGCAAAACACTATATAGGTAGAAATAATTTGGACAAATTAGTTTAAAATCGATAACAATGGAAATAACTTTTCGGAATAGAAAAATCATGAAAATGATTAGGTATACATATAACCTTCGAGCAACAAAAGGCTTCGTTTGTCACGAAGGGAGAAGCCTTAGCGATATTACTCTATTCAAATTATTCTGGCATTTTTTGCGATTTTAAGTTATACAGAGCGATGCTGAATCTTCGGCTACTATTCAGCTCTTAGCAGTGTTATTTGCTTTAATTTGAATATAGTTTATTTAACAGTACTACTTACGGTCAGTATTCAGCTTGGATAAGAATCGCATAAGTCTTTCCTAACTACAACTCGCCCAAATTAAAACGGTGTCATGAACTTAGCTGTCATGCAGCTATCATGCGCCTAATTATCTTGCTCGAGAGACGGCCGTTAGTCCCTCGAACTAAATTCTCTTTTTATTCACTTGTTGTATAATCTACTATTTCGACATTTATTTCGCGATATCTGTCGCGATCACATCAGTGCAGAGCAAATCATGCAAAAATCTCGCAAATGAATTTGGCGCAGAATCAGGGCCAGATTGACCAACACTTTATCGACAAACATTATTTAACGGTAACATCACTAAGTTGCCCATCGGCGAGAACTCGGATTTATCTAGCGACAGATCTGAAATTTGTACGGACGAGCCATGGACTAGCAGACCCGATGTCACTGAACAAATTTGACAACTAATCAAGAATAAAATATACGAATTTAATGTTTAAATGTAAACAAATAGCAATAATACGATAAAAAATTACTTTTATGTGAAATGTAAAACCGTCTTTTTGTATACTTGATGTTCAAAATCTCTTTTAACAGCAAAAAACTCATCAATTCGACATTTTAAACAGAGCAGCGTTCACATGCGCGACTGGACTCGGTCTAGAAAGAAATCCGGGCGCAACTGGTTTTACTAACGCGTATGCCCATTTGGGCTTGTACTTCGGCAGAGGGGAAACGCTTCGTATGGCTTCTCTTTCTGTAGAAGCCCGTCTTACTCTAAGCATATAACTAATGAAAATATGTAGTTAAAATTGCATTGTTCCTAATGAACAGGATAAAAAACGAATTCTATAAAAACCAAACCCATAATTAAAATGACTGATCGACAATAATTTCGCACCAAATTGTCAATTCCGAAGATAAATTGCTCAGCTACGATAATTAGCTACGGCGGCCGTAGTCGCTACGAGGCGGCGCCGTAGACGATGACGTCACGCTATTTGGGGCCACCATGCCGCCTGCTGAACAACACAGCCACAGTACATAATATTATGTTAATTAGGAAAACACCTTTTACTTTATATTGTTTCATTTATTTTAAGATTTTTTGTTAATTTTTAATTTTACTTTCAAAAAGCAACATTTTGTAAAAAAAGTTTTATTTTCTTTATACCTAATTATTTTTTATATCGACGCTGAAGAACCAAGACCATTTATCTACAAAAAGTCGATTTCACAGGAGACGAAAAAAAGTTTTTTTTTTTCTTCCAGCAATTTAATTAGTTTTATGTTGAAATTACTGTAGATAGCTGGTATTAGTTAAAATTTGTTACTTAGGTGGTATTGGTATTTTCTCATAGCTCCTTATTTAATGCGAATTTGAGGTAACTGATAAAAGGAAGCGATGCGTAAATCATCCATAAAAATAACTGCATTAAAAAGTAAAAATCGCCAAAAGTGTAGATAGATGGTCTTGGTTCTTAAGCGACGATATGAAGAATTTCTCGTAACCAATTTGAATAAAGTTTGCAATCGCTAGCAAAAGTAGATATATATTTTTTATAATGTAACTTTATAAAGAAAAAGGGTTTATTTAATATCTTTGCTTTTTGAAATAAAAAAAATCATTTCATCAAAAAAATAAATAAAATCATGTTTTATTTTTAAAGATTTCAAATTTTCCAACCGATCGCAAACTTTTTTGGATGTGTGTACGTAACTGTACTTTTATTTGATGAGTGGTACTTTAACTACGTACATTGTCATATTCAATTAGTTACGTCTTTGAGTCTAAAATATATCACATTGTTTCACAAACTACATTCTAAGAATATTCCGGAATATTACAGATAACAATCTACCGGACGTAATCTTACTTAAACAAACTTGGAACTATCGAAGTTTTGTAACTTGCTGAGCAACAGGTGCGGACTTACTCATTATATATTTATTTCCTGTTGATCCATTTCTTCATTTTAACATACTGCGTTATCACTACTCTGTCAGACAAGTGCGACTCACTGATATATTTAATTAATATAAGTTAATCAATAAAGAACGACCGTTAAATGATAAAAATATTGCGTACTAGATTCGCAATTTTCTGAAAAAAATTGCTGACACCATTTTGGTATTTCCACAAAATGGCGACTGGTGTTTTAATGCCATTTAATAATTAAGTGTTTAATACCTTTGAGAAAGCACGTAATGTGGACTTTTTTGAGCGAGCTTTAATTTTAAATCGTAAGTGAACAAAAAATATTTTCCTAAACATAATTTACGTAGTATCAATTTTTTAACTATTTATTTACCATGTCCAACAAGTAGGTATGCGTAATTTTTAAACATTATCGTAAAAACTGAACCGACCGTCAATTAAAAAAAATGTGAATACCGCGCAACAAAAAGAAAGTTTAAGATTGGGTAAGAAATGAATACATTACCTCCGTTTTCTTCCATCTTCGAGCACATGTACTAACCACACACAAAATTCACCAACACTACCTAAATCTAATTAAGTTCTTAACTAACTTACGAGCTAATATCACACAAAAATTACGAAAAGATTTTTTTTCTAACAAAATGTCTTTCTTTTGATCACTGTTGGCCTCTGTCAACAAATGTCTGTGGCCAACTTTTATCCCATTTGTGTGTTTTTCACTAGTTTCGTTTTCAGTGTTTATTTTAATTTGACTCGCGTGCGAAATCTTGGCTGCATTGGTACAGGCGTGTGCACTATTTGATGGTTACGGAGTGACTGAGGGCTGGCTGGCGGGATGTCCGTACGGTTCGCAGATTCGATCCACAATTGGCTCTGTCATGGTCAATATAGGTTTCTGAAAAACAAATGCATTTTATTGTTTAATTTAATTCTTTCATATGCCGTTGAGTTGGTTGTAGATAGAAGTATGTATATTAATTCTTCTCAATCAAGGAATAAAGCGAATCTTAAGTTGTTACATTGATCGTGCGTAGAAGTTTCTTTAATTCTTTAATATTCCTTGAGTTCGTTGTTATATGGAAGTCTATTCATTCTTTTCAATCAAGGAATAAAAGGAATTTTAAGTTGTTACTTTGATCATGCGTGGAAGTTTCTGGCATTCAAATTGAATATTATGATAAAGAATTTTTTTTTTCATATTAGTGGCAATAATTATATTATGTAAAAGAACACGTTGAAAAAGTCGTTATCGACTGTCATCGCAAACGTTTCTATTAAAAATTCGCGGATTTATATGACTTTTTTACAGTTTTTTTCTAGGCATTTTATCAGTTTGCCTGAAGACGAGAAATTTTGAAAACCCTTTTACGTTTTTAAATAATTTAGAGACACAATAGCATAAGCAATTTTTATTTCAACTAATATTTTATTGAAAATGGAATATACATCGCGATTTCGATTGATCCTTCAATGCATTGAGAGATATTTACGTAAGTGAAACACTCCGCATTCAAGACATTTAAGATCAAAAAGCTTTTAGACATGCAAAAATAGGTACACTTGACAGATTCCACCTTCTACCTCGAATGTTCAGTGAAATAACTTACTGTACAGAGAAAAACAAATCCTACTAATATTATAAATGTGAAAAGGAAAATCCACGTTTCATACATTTTTGGTCAAAATATGAAAGTGCCGGCCAAAAGACAAAAGTGCTTTATTCTGATAGATTTTGTCCATCTAAGCATTTTTTATTATGGCACCGAAGCTGTAGCACCGCTTCACATTTGTGTCAAAATGTATGAAAAGACTTTTTGAACTCCATTAAATCAAGTAAAGCGGTGCTACAGCTTCGGTGCCATAATAAGGAAATCTTAGGCTGACAAAATATAGCAGAATTTGCTTTTTGGCCGAATTTTTTACATTTGTGCCAAAATATATGAAAAAACAGACTTTTTGAGACTATTTAAATCGAGTATAGCAGTGCTACAGCTTCGGTGCCATAATAAGAAATGCTTAGGTGGAGAAAATCTATCACAATAAAGCACTTTTGCTTTTTGGCCGGCACTTTTACATTTGGACCAAAATGGATGTTTGAATGTTTGTTCCTCAATCACGCAAAAACTACTAAACGGATTTAGTTGAAATTTGGCACACATATAGTAAATAGCCTAGATTATAACATAGAATACTTTTAATCCTGATATTCCCACGGGAACGGGAACCACGCGGGTAAAACCGCGGGCGGCCGCTAGTATTACATACGTGACAGTCGGAATATGAACTACTTAAAAAGAGACATTTTCTTCTTTTTGGTCTAATAAAATATGGCCACAGTAAAAAATAGTAATACGTGATACGTAGTCGGAATACGAACTAAAAGAGACGTCAATTTATGACACGTAAACAGGATTGGAGATTATATAACGTTATTTTTTTGACGCCGGAAATTTCCTCTGTTTTCTATATTATTTATTATTCAGCATAAGATGTTTTTGTTGTCAAGAAAGTCTCCATTGATAGTGTAGGAAATGAAGCGATCTTTTGTATGAGGATTTAATGTTGGGGACATTAAATCCTCAGTCGATGAAACTGCAGGGATGTAACATAGTATGAACCAAAACCTAAGTAAAAATATCCAAAAAAAAAAAAACGATTTGGATTAATTAAAAAATATGTTTCATTTATGATACTTTATCATACTGTAAAGTTTCGTCTACTGATGATTTACTGTGGGGGTCCACTACCTTTCTTTCCTACACTATAAGACCGAGTGAATGATTATTTTTATTAGTTATCCAACGTGTTCATGAATGAACCCAAAATTAGAAAACCGTTTCTTCGGACCATCAAACAGAACAGCTCTTATTATAGGACCATCTGAAAACGTAAAACAAAACCTGCTATATACAAAAATTGATAGTGAAAATATTAAATCGTATGAAGCAGCTGGGGCCCTATTTTTGAATCGCTCGTCTGGCGTCGAGCGCTCGTTTCTACTGATTTTCGTTCGACATATGGCTCAAACGTTCGAAATAGAGTCATATGTCGAACGAAAATCAGTAGAAACGAGCGGTCGACGCCAGCCGAGCGGTTCAAAAATAGGGCCCCTGATCTTTTCTTTCGCGTTTTCAGTGTTGGTCCCATGGTAAACATTTTTCAGTTTGGTTGTCCGAAGAAACAGTTTTCTCATTTTGGGTTCATTCATTAACACGTTTTATAATAAAATATTATTTTCAGAAGTGAAAAGTTTTGTAATAAAAACAGGTCTTGTGCTAATCTAATGCTTGCATTACCTATATTTTCGGGACTGCGTTCAATACCACAAAATTTTATAATAATTAAACGATACAAAATAATATACTAGAAAAAAATACGACTCGCACCAGATCGATTCTCGGACGGGAATCGAACCCGCGACCTTTACCGACCGCTACCGAGCCACTACTAGTGGCTGGCGTGTTCGATTCCCGTTCGAGAATTGATCTGGTGTGAGTCGTACTTTTTCTAGTATATTAGTATTGTATAAAAATAGCATTGTGAATGCAAAATTCTCAATTAAAAAAAAAATTAACTTGATATTAAAATAAAATAAATTACCTAGCAACGACGTAACGTTAATCACTGCCACATTGAAATTGAACTGTTGAAAACCAATTCTTTTCATTCAAAGATAGTAAACAAAGATTAGATAAATAATAATCTGTTTTTTGAGTTTCATGCAGCGTTACTTCTTAGCAGCTGTTTCAGGTGAAATACCTATCTATTGGTATGCTATCTTATCTTGGTAGGGTCCCTGAGACATCAACAGGGTTTCGCACAAGCTTTCGTTGCTCACTCATTTTTATCTAACTTTTGAAAGTATGTATATTCTAGAGTGTGTTTCGTAAAAATGTTTCGGAGAATTAGGACTTGCTGTTCTTGCGTTCCTTTACAGTCGGAAAATCTTAAAATACAATTCCACCTAGGGAAATTTTAAAAATTTCGATGTGGGAATAAATATGACCTTTAGCCTTACTACAGCTATAATGGGGGTGTACGAAAACATATTATTGACAAAAAAGTTTTGATATTTTGTGTTGAAACTTTTTTATAATGACAGCTCCGCCACAGCGACGAATTCAACGCTGCTATCTTTGTGAAATGTTTTATAATCTTATTCATGTGTTTATATCCGTTATAAGTTTCCATTGTACAAGCTTTGGGACTAGATTAAACAGTATTTGTTTATTATTACGTGCGCCATATGCTCACCGCACAGCAGTTAGTAAGGTAGCAAGCAATTCGCGGCAATCCGTAAGGAATTCTCCCGCTCTCCGCACCGCCGGTCGCCGCTTCGCGTGGCCAGGCTGTTAAATTGATGGACATAACACACATCACAGCGTATGGGCTGTCGCCCCAAGGTCGTGGGTGGTTTGTGTCAACATCGACACCCAGCGCCGTGTGTGCTCCTCATTACCGGCACCCCCGCGCCCCTTCCCGTCACTCCCTTGTTGACCTTAGCTATCTGGTTTCCAAATGTGGAAGTAATCAGTTATTTTAATCTCTTTACCTTAAGCCGTAAGTCAACTAATTCAGGAGTTTTGATAATTGTGCTTTTAGCGGTAGATTTGAATTATTTAGTAATCTTGTGGCAAGGTGTCCGTAAGTCCACCGCCTCTGTTGTCCAGTGGTTCGTCCACCCGTGTAAGACCCCGTCCCGGGGCACAATTTATAATCGGTTTGGATGGTGGTAGGGCTTATTTCAAGTCCGCCTGGCTAGCTACCACCATCTTACCTAAGTCTGACGCCATAACTACAATTAAAAAAAATGTATTCCGGCAGTTATAGGTAAGATAGCCAGTTCCTCGGTGATGAGGATTCCGGGTGTAGTGCGCTTCCACCTTCGGCTTTATCGTCACTTAACATCAGGTGAGGTGAAGGCCAAACCCTATCCCGATGAATAAAAAAAGCAGGTAGCAAGCAACGAGGGATCACGGATGAACAAGGCGTCTGTGGGTGCCCACAGCATCGGCCCAATATACGGATTAACCTTAGAGTAAGACGTTCGTGAAAAACGAAGCCTTTGTTGCTCGAAGGGATTAACTATCAAATTCATAGGTTCTAACAATATTTATTTGTTTTTTTCCGATATTTTCAGACTATTGATTTTAAACTTTTACTGGACATACATATTTAGTAAAGTGGTCTATCTCCATTTCATTTTTAAGGGTGTATAATACCAGTTTGCCGTTTTGCCGGAGACCACTCCCGCTGAAGTGACCGGCGGTCCGGCGGCGGCGTCCCGCGGAGACCTCCATTAAATCTGAATTAAATACAAGAATTGATACTGCTACTTGCAGAGACATCACCTACTACCACATTATGTATAGAAGTTATAGTGAAACCCCGAAGTACAGGCGCTCCTAGATTTACCTAGTCAAAGCTCAGGTTTGACAAGAAGGCTCAGTCAAAGACATAAAAAAAAAATAAAAAAAAAAAGACCAAAACTAATAGCGTGTTTCGGGCTTTGACTAACGCATTTATAGCCAAACCTAGGAGAGACTAACTTGGACCGTCAAACACCGAAACGCAATTCGATCAAATCGGGGTTCGACCAGTCAGACTTAAATAAGGTACAGAATATGTTTTTTTTTTGTATTTAAAAGTATGAAAAACACATTCTTTAGACTGATAATTTAATTAAATTAACAATCTTCCACTGAAACAAAGATTTCTGTTGTCTGTTAAAAAAAAATAACCACGAAATTTAAGACGATCGCTCCGCTGCGCTTCGTGGTCGTCTTAAATTTCTAACCTAAACGTGACCTACAGGAGTGAGGCATATGTATGAAAAACAGCATTCATTTCCGATGTTAGATTTAGTTAAAGCTGCCTTACTCCTGTAGGTCACGTTTAGGTTAGAAAGGACATGTCCTAATTTGGGCCACGTCTATGTACACCATCCTCAAAGATGGAGAAAAATATGCTGATTCCGAGAAAAATACAAATAATTTTATAGAATGCATGGTTAAATGGTTATTAATAAAAACAGATCAATATTTTTTACTTGAAATAAAGCGTCGAATATGGCAACTCTCCGTTAAAAAGCCGTCAGTGGGCGCATTCTGCCAGACAAATCGTGGAGTCATCGATTGCCATTTTTAACCATGAAAAGTATAGCGATAGTGAGTGTTTCTACACGGTGCAAGTAGCCCGCGCAACTTGAGCACTTGCGCAACTTACATGCCCCGCGTGGAAACACGTAAAGCGGGTCTAGCTCCATAGCATTGTACACCCGCGCAAGTAACCCGTGCCTCAACGTGCGCAAGATACATGCACCGTGCAGCACTCTTATCGCGCGACCGACGAGCGAGTGTAGGAGGCCTGCGGCTTGATTGCTTTGTCTATTTTTTGGTTTATGACGTCAGTGCACTGTCCATTCTTGTCATCGTGTTATGATATGACAAGGACGGATAGAGCATTGCTTTCGCTTTGAGATAGGCGGTCTAGCTGCCGGTATTGTTCAATATTTTACTATCCATGGTTAAAATGTACTCTCTATGGCGATCGATGACTCAAAGATTTGTCTGGCAGAATGCGCCCATTGTCACTGTCATTGAGTTCTACCTACTCTGTGCTGTGGGTTGTTGTTAACACAGACGTATAAGAAGTTGTTAACATCTTCCGCCATGATGCTTTTTTTATGCGTTTTTGCATTTTGTTTTATGTTCCTTCCAGAAAACAAAGCGATTTTAAAGAAATTGAATAGTTAGAAATTGTTTATCGTGTCTTTATCTATTTTTTGGTATACTGTACAAAGACGTGGCCCAGACCTCATACATTTTTGGACATCACCTTAAGACGATCGCGAAGCTCAGCGGAGTGATCGTCTTAAATTTCGTGGTTATTTTTTTTTAGCAGACAACATAAATCTTTTTTCACAGGAAGATTGTTGATTTAGTTACATTTTCACTCTAAAGAATGTATTTTTACACATTTACATACAAAATAACACATTCTGACCCTAATTTAAGTCTGACTGGTCAAACTCCGATTTGATCGTATTGAGTTTCGGCGTTTGACTACCCAAGTTTGTCTCTCCTAGGTTTGGCCATAAGTTCGTTAGTCAAAGCCCGAAATACGCTTTAGTTTTGGACTTTGACTAAGCCTTCTTGTCAAACCTGAGGTTTGACTAGGCAAACCTAGGAGCGCCTGGAGTTCGGGGTTTGACTATAACATAGATATTACTGTTTTACAAACAACCCTGCATATGTACCTATAGGTAGTTGATCAGAATAAACATGTGTCGTGTCCCGCACGCGTGGCGGGCGTGATGTTCTGATACAATCAACGGTTGTGCGGCTTCACTTTCTTTGCGATCACTTCAGGGTTGCCACCCGATGTTTGTTTATAAAAGGGTGAGTTGGCCAAATTGTGCCACTGACACTGATTACGTAACTTACGCTCGGCCATTAGTTCATGTCGCGCTGTGGCTACCTTACCTAAGTATAATAATGGTATAATAGTATGTTTCATCAAGTAATCTCTTCCCACGGATGGCCCAAGCTAGTCACAAAAAAGCGTTACCTGATTGGTCGTTAGACCGCATCGCAAAATTTGATTGGCTGTGACGTAGTCACGGGCCAGTCACGTGAACCAGCTGTCACGGGAACATAAGAATAAATTCTTATGATGGGAATAAACCTTGGACGGAATAAACTATCCACCACCTAATTGTCTAACTCTAAAGTCTATCGCAATCGCTTTCATTTGGCACGAATGCTGCGTCCATTGCTGTGGCATTACAAGGTGACAATCTTTGAGACCCAGTGACATATGTACACGATTGTTAAAACGATTGTGTCATGGAAATTTCATGATACATGGTTCAGTAGTTAAGACGTGAAGGCGTAACAAACAAAGAAACAAACGGACTTTCGCATTTATAATATTAGTAAGGATAAGGATGGGTGTATGTATCCGCTAAGCAATGGCAGTCACTTGGTATTTTTGTAATATTTTTTTAATTCAATTAAAGCTATTACCAACTCGAATGAACAATAAGTTCATGGAAGCTAGACGATTTTCCTGAATTTTCCAGAACTGTCTTTGGTTACAATGGCAGAGTGCAATCCGACTTGCAATGTAAACATACGACTGTGCAGACGAAACATCGGTCAGAATCGCAGCTGGTGCATTACGATAAACAATATTGCAATTTTGTACCAAGTTAGCTTGCTAGTCACCGCACCACCAATAGTTTTCATAGCTGGTCATTACTATATGTTAACTAAACGTTTAAATAGCATCCCCGCAGCAGCAAACGGAACGCAAGCTGTGCGGGGCGAGGGGCGAGGGGTGCGCACGAGCGCCCCCTCCGACCAAAAAATATCAATTCCAAGATGGCGTTTTTTATCTCATAATACCAGCACGCGTGCCTTTATATCTTAAAAAAGTGAGAAACATACATTATTATAGGAGTCAGAAACAAATTATTAAACAAATTAAGGAAGAGAAGAAAGCCGAGTGTTTTCAGCACGTTTTCAGGTAATATTCTCAACATGGTGACCCCGACGTGATAAAAAAAAAAGCACTGAAGCAACTGAACAACAAGCGTGGTTTGTTGGCACCAAAAAAGAGTTGAGAATTGTGATCCGGCAAAGTGAATATTCAATAACACGAAATAATTATCGTCGGAGCAACCTCTTGTGATAAAACAAGTTACGAAAACTGAGTGTGTCCAGCGAGCAAAGCAAAGGAAACAGCGGGAAATGGCGGGAATGGTATCTAATCTACAATAACGTGTGACCAAAGTTAAGTGAAACCAATTTTAGTATCATTTTGCGCGTTTTACCAATAATTAGTCTATTTAAAATTGCTCCATCCGTGCTAATAGTGTTTTTTCCAAAGATTTTGCCAATCGATTAATTCGCAAGTAAGTACCTACATAAAGGTCAACGCCACGCCGCGCCGCATTGAACGCAAGTTGCGTTGCTTCAATTTTATGTATGTTTTATCATTTTGCACGTCAAAGTGTTTGCTAAATGAGTGACCCATCTTATTTTAATTGCTAACTAAGTTGCTATCGCAAAGTAAAAAATCTAAGTCAAATTTTCATCTGGGAAGTGCTAAGGTTTAGTTTAAGCCCTAGGTTACCTAATTTTTAGCTGTGAAAACAGCTGTAGCCTACTTCACTTCACCGAATGTTATTTTATTCATTTGCTGTGCAAAGTGCTAAGACTTTTTTCAAGTCCTAGGTTACCTATATTTTGGCAATCGTATGCTTGTAACCTACTTCACTTTCGTTTGCAGTCAGCTGTTTTTAATAACGATGATTGTCATTTTTCATCATTAATTGCTATTTTGTCCATAAAACTTAACTGAAAATAAACAAAATTTTAAATTTTCGTCTTTCGTTCTCGAACGTTCGGTATAACCCGACTAAATTAAATAAACTTTCCAGGTTCGGTTGTCGACTTACTAGCCGACCTCCTCGATTCCGCCGACTTATAGTGAGCTGCGAGTCGGACTTTGACGCCGAGTCGAGTCACGGTGACGCGAAAAACATTATCGCGGGCCGATTGCAACATTGCCGCTTCGCAGTACTTTGCGAGCGGCCTTTACGGTTTGATACCTTTATTATTTTATTTTTGTTTTTTGATTCTTTTTGTATTTTCGTTGTTTGCTCCTACGTTGTCCATCAACATTAATAATGACCGATCCCGAGAAGCCTAAGTCGGATAAAGATAGTAATAGCAATCTAAAGGACCTTATACAACAAAGAGGTACTATTAAGGCTAGAGTTACAGTGTTTCAAAAATATGTAAACAATTTAAGTAAACTTAGTTCAAAGGAACTTGATAGTATCATTATCGGTGAATTACAATTGAAATTAACTAGAATCCAGGAATTGTTAATTGTTTTTGATGAAATTCAAAACAAAATAGAATGTTCAGTGTCAGATATTAATTCTCAAATTGAGGAACGTGATTCAATTGAGACAGCTTTTTGTAAAATTATTTCTGTTGCTCAAAACTTTATCGAAACCTTTGATAAGTCTCAAAAGCGTACTTCTCCAAATAATAGTCAAGCATCCTGTCATGGTTCAGCCTCATGTGGCAACCATAACCAATTAAATGTACGGTTGCCAACAATTAATTTAACGTTATTTGACGGAAATCACTTGAAGTGGTTGGAGTTCCGAGACACATTTGAGTCTCTCATCCACAGTAATGAGTCGCTGCCTGCAATAAGTAAATTTCATTATCTTCGTAATTCGTTGGAAGGTGGAGCCGCTGTGGTGATTAAATCAATCAGTTTTACGTCGTCTAACTATGAAGTTGCTTGGTCAACACTATGTGAACGCTTTAACAATAAAAGAATTCTTATAAATAACCATACAAAAGCATTGTTTAGTTTTGAAGCGATTTCTAAAGAGTCATATAAGTCTATTCGTTACATGATTGATTATTATTCAAAAAATTTACGTGCCTTGGAGGAATTGGGTGAACCCGTTCAGTATTGGTACACCATGATTATCTATATTATGGCATCAAGATTGGATGGCGCCACTAGTCGCAAGTGGGAAGAACATAGAAATACTTTTGAATCGTCACCCAAACTTGCAGATTTTTTCGAATTCCTTCGGGGTCGTGCCGATGTTTTGGAAACAATTCAATATAGTCGTTTTGATTCTAACAAACCCGAAAAAAATATAGTTAAAGAAGTTAATAAATTCACCAAGACTTTTGTTAACACAAATAATGATTCCAAATTTAAACCCTGCATTGTTTGTAAACAAATTCATTTGCTTCACGTGTGTGATAAATTTAAAACCATGTCGTTAAGTGATGAAATTTCTTTAGTAAATAAAAATCAATTGTGTCATAATTGCCTTCGTTCTGTTATCGCAGTGTCGTTTGGGTCCTTGTAAAATTTGTAAAAAAGGCATAATTCCTTATTGCATAAAAAATCTGATGATGATAAAAATAATAGTTCCACGTCTAGTATGCCAGTAGAAACAAATGATCAGTCTCCATCGTCCAGTGTTGCTCTGTCTGCTGTGGTTCCTAATCAAGTCTTATTGTGTACTGCTGAAGTTGTCTTAGTAGACGTCAATAATAATAAATCTTTTCCTACTAAGGCTTTACTTGATAGCGGCAGCCAAACTTCTTTTTTGACTGAAAAAATGCAACAAACCATGAATATTTTGTGTTCTCGGACCAACCCAATTTCGGTATGTGGTGTCAATCATACTGTAACAAAAACAGTCAAAGTTTGTGACTTACAAGTCAAATCTCGAATAAATAATTTCTCTATTAATGTTAGCTGTTTGGTAATTCCACAAATAACTAGTAATGTACCAAACGTTCCAGTTGATGTATCTAAATTAAATCTCCCTTCTAATATCAAATTGGCAGATACAACTTTCTTCAAAAGTTCTGAAATTCAAATCCTTTTGGGAGCTGATGTTTTCTGGGATATTATTATGTCCAATCAAATTAAGTTGAGTTCGAATCAACCTACTTTACAAGAATCCAAGTTTGGTTGGCTTGTGGGTGGTCCAATAGGTGCAAAGTCTAATTCTAATAACTCTAAAGTTAATTGCAACTTCTCTAAAGAGATAAAAGACTCTCTTGCTAAATTTTGGGAAGTTGAAGAGCTCCCACAGTCAGTAAAATTGTTATCCAAAGAAGAAGAGGAGTGTGAGGCTCACTTCGTCGAAAATCATAAACGTCTTCCAGATGGAAGATTTTGTGTCAAAATTCCATTTCGTGAAAATCCAGAAGAGTCGCTTGGTGAATCATACCATGTCGCTCGAAAACGTTTCTTTAATTTAGAAAAACGTCTAATTAAATCAAACATTCAGTTGGATTATTCAGAGTTTTTGCAAGAATATGAACAATTAGGGCACTTGTCAGAGGTGTCTCGTCCGTCGTTTGGGTACTACATTCCTCATCATGCAGTCCTGCGTTCACAAAGTGAAACGACAAAATTAAGGGTCGTCTTTAATGCTTCGTTTAAGACCTCGACTGGCAAATCGTTAAATGAGTTAATGTTAGTAGGTCCGACAATACAAGATGATTTGTTTTCAATTCTTTTGCGATTTCGTCAAAACATCTACGTCGTTACTGGCGATATAACAAAAATGTATAGGCAAATTTTCCTCGATGAATCGCAACGTCACTTGCAATTAATTCTTTGGCGTAATAATGAGACAGAACCTTTGAAAATTCTCCAGCTAAACACCGTGAGTTACGGAACGGCATGTGCTTCTTTCTTAAGTACACGTTGTCTAATAGAATTAGCTAATGAGTGTCAGGATGAAACCATTGCTAATGTCATTCGCAAAGATTTTTATGTTGATGACCTCATAACTGGGGCGAACTCTGTAGATGAATTAAAATCAATAGTAAAAGGTGTTATAAATAAATTAAATGAAGGTTGCTTTCCATTGCGTAAATTTCGTTCTAACGTGTCAGAAGTGAAATAAAAGACTTTTTAACGGATACTAGCGCGGTTTTATTGAAAGTACTTTGGTAATTAGTTGGTATTTGGTTTGATTTTTGATTTTTCCGACGTTTCGGCACCTTTGCAGCTGCCGTGGTCACGGGGGACTGAAGCTACTCGTGAGCCTACCCTCAAGCGATGAATTTTTTTTAAGACGTTCAGAAATTAATATTTTACAATTTTATTTATCTTTTTAATTGGTTTAAGTTGATTTTGTGATTTAATTAATGCTAAAGAGAGAGAATCTACTGAAACTACCACCATTTCACAAAATTGGGAGGCCCCTCCAAGAAAGAAATGGCGAAATAAAACTTGGAGAGGAAAGCCGACCTCCGTCTTTTATATTTATTAATTTATTTGCAAAAGGAACTAACCGTATCATTAGATCTTGCAGTGTGTGTATGGGGCTTCAGCTTGTGAATGATGGGGTCCCAAGCTGGTGGAATTTTCCAACCATGGAAAATCGTCTTAAAAAAAAAATTCATCGCTTGAGGGTAGGCTCACGAGTAGCTTCAGTCCCCCGTGACCACGGCAGCTGCAAAGGTGCCGAAACGTCGGAAAAATCAAAAATCAAACCAAATACCAACTAATTACCAAAGTACTTTCAATAAAACCGCGCTAGTATCCGTTAAAAAGTCTTTTATTTCATGTCTAGTGAGCGCGTAAGCTTGAGAAGTGAATGTGTCAGAAGTGTTTAATGATCTTCCTATAGAAACTCAAACACAAGATTTCTCTAAAGATTCTAATGTTCTGGGCTTGAAATGGTCGCCCACTAACGATGTTTTAGAAATTTCTACTCAACATGAAACGGTGTCCAAATTTACAAAACGAAGTATTTTGTCCAAGTCAAGTAAGCTTTTTGACCCACTCGGTTTGTTGTCTGCATGTACAATTACACCTAAACTTATACTACAAGAATTGTGGTCCTTAAAGTCTGGTTGGGATGACCCAGTTCCTAATGAAATTAAAGTTCAGTGGGAATCGTTTTATAACAATCTCACCTATTTGTCAAATATTCAAATTCCTAGATGTGTTTTGTCTAATAATTCATTGAATGTCAAAATTCATTGTTTTACAGACGCCTCTCAGAAGGCTTACGCTGCATGTATCTATATAAAATCTAACGAGGAAATTAAACTCTTATGTGCGAAGTCGAAAGTAGCACCTTTAAAGCCTGAAATGACCGTTCCAAGATTAGAATTACTGGGCGCGCTGCTCGGTGCTCGATTGTATTCCAAAGTAATTAATTCATCTAGAATAACGGTATCTAGATCTGTGTTTTGGTCTGATTCGACCATCGTCTTGGGTTGGGTTAAAAGTGTACCAAAAATCCTTAAAACTTTTATTTGTAACAGAGTTCAGGAGATACGTGAGTTAACAGATTCATCGGCATGGCGTCATGTTCCCACCGATGCAAATCCGGCAGACTTAGCTTCTCGGGGCATTTCACCTCGCCAGCTTCATGGCAGTCTTCTGTGGTGGCAGGGTCCTCCTTTCCTCGCGAAGTCGGAAGAATGCTGGCCAGCTTCTAGACCGTCACGTGTCGATTTACCTGAAACCAAATTAAGTCTTAAATTACAACGTCTAGAAAACATTGTCCCATTTGAAAAATATTCAAACTTCAACAAATTACAAAGAATTATGGCATATGCGCTGCGTTTCATAAATAATTCTAAAAACAAAGTAAAAAAACTTACCGGCGTACTTACCGCTGATGAATTGCAGCAATCGTTGATAGTTTTAGTCAAGCAATCGCAAAATGATTCCTTTCCAGAAGATATACATTCCTTGTCAACATCAAAATCAATTAAGTCAAAATCGAATATTTTATCTTTGAACCCTTTTCTTGATGAAAATAATATATTACGCGTAGGAGGTCGCATTCAGAATGCGTCACATTGCTCATTTAATAAAATTCATCCTATGTTAATTGATTCAAAGCATAATTTCTGCAAACTTTTATTTGAAAGTGAACACCTGCGACTTCTTCACTGCGGTCCGCAGCAATTATTAAGTTCGGTACGCGAACAATTTTGGCCTATTGGGGGCAGAGCCCTGAGTTCATCAACTGTTTTTAAATGTATCAAATGTAAAAGGTTTAAGGGCCAAACGTTTCAACCTTTGATGGGGAATTTACCTCATCCACGTGTTAATCCAGCTCCAGCTTTCGAGTCTTGCGGAACCGACTACGCTGGACCATTTTTAATATCTAGTCGCAAGGGTCGTGGCTCACGCACTAGTAAATGTTATCTTTGTATTTTCGTTTGTCTCTGCACCAAGGCCGTTCATTTAGAACTTGTCAGCGACCTCAGTACCAACGCTTTTATCTTATGCCTACGAAGGTTTATTGCTCGTCGTGGCAAACCTCGAACCATTTATTGTGATAACGGAAAAAACTTCGTAGGAGCAAACAACGAGTTAGCCAGATTGGTCAAAAAGTGCGACCAGTCGATAGGCACTTTCGCTTCAAATGAAGGTATCAACTTCAAATTTAGTCCTGCATACTCGCCTAACTTCGGTGGAATCTGGGAGGCGGGCGTAAAATCCGCGAAGTTCCACTTAAAACGAATCGCTGGTAGTACTAGTTTAACTTTTGAGGAATTGTCCACATTATTCGCTCAGATCGAAGCAATTTTAAATTCGCGTCCGTTAACATGTATGTCTTCTGATCCATCTGATCTATCACCGCTCACTCCTGGGCATTTTTTAATTGGTCGACCTTTGACGGCTTTACCTGCTCCCGTATCCGAACCAGTCAAGACGAACCGCTACCGCCTACTGGAAAGCTTGCGACACCAATTCTGGAGAAGGTGGACACAAGAGGTGCTCTCTGCTATGCAACACCGTGTGAAATGGCGCACCAAGGGGCAAAACGTTAACGTCGGAGACCTCGTGCTGGTGAAGGACGACCAGTTGCCTCCACTACAATGGCTGTTGGGCAGGATCAGCAAACTCTACCCTGGTGAAGATGGTGTCACCAGAGTCGTCGACGTCACTACGAAGAAAGGTCTTCTAAGAAGAGCAATATCCAAATTGTGTCCCATGATTGTAGAATCCCATGAGCCTCTTGAAAGTTGTCCTTTCAAGGGGGGGGAGGATGTTAACTAAACGTTTAAATAGCATCCCCGCAGCAGCAAACGGAACGCAAGCTGTGCGGGGCGAGGGGCGAGGGGTGCGCACGAGCGCCCCCTCCGACCAAAAAATATCAATTCCAAGATGGCGTTTTTTATCTCATAATACCAGCACGCGTGCCTTTATATCTTAAAAAAGTGAGAAACATACATTATTATAGGAGTTATTAAACAAATTAAGGAAGAGAAGAAAGCCGAGTGTTTTCAGCACGTTTTCAGGTAATATTCTCAACACTATAAATTGCTGAATGGTGTTTTTCATTATTTTTGGTTTTTCCGAAACGGAAAATGAAAGTTTTACGTAAGGTTAGAGGCAGCCCTGATTGGACTTTGGGTCCAAAGTCCATAGACCAATGTCCAAATGGATTGAGTTAGCTACGAGAAAAGTACTGGGTTCATATTCTGTTACGACTTGTTTCCATTAACTGGGTGAAGATTTTTTATTGAAAATTCTGTACCTTCAGTGAAAAGAGGTATACCTCTTTTCACTGAAGAGTTATAACTCTAAAAACATGATTTTTGGGAAATTGACTTTAAAGTTTAAAAAAATCCTACTCTTCGTCTGAGATAGATAAAATAAAATTAGTGCTTGTAGACTGTAGATAGTTATGCTAGCTTTGTTTTCTTGTTTAATTTACAGAGAAAAGTTTAACAGATTTTTCAGTATTCAAGAAAATGTTCAGTTATATCACTTGGCACATTTATTTATTTTGTGTATATTGATATAATAATACTTCTATCATTTTACACCAGGCACATCTGCTTTTGTGTCAAATGATACCTTACCTTTACTTTTTGTGTCAACTTTTTTAATTGTAGGTTTTTTTTCAAGTTGTCGAAGAAACATTGTTAAACAATCTCTAAATATGAGTAATTAGAGTTTTGTTTTGTTGAATCGTTTAAAAAATTCGAATTATATCAATTTACACAACTATTTTGAAAAAAAACGATGTGTAAATTGTTTCAACTCTTATCACTAATGATATAACTACTATATTTATTATGTGAATAGTGATATAATTCGTGAAAAATAAATAAAATATTAAATAGACACCAGCAAATTAGACTAATCATCTTCATATCAGCCGCACGACACCCACCGCTGAGTATAAGTGATGTGTATGCGAACCTCCCTCAAGGATCTCCACAATAAACGATCCTGTTCTACCTGCAACTAGCAGCTTGACGCGACCTTCACCAGATCGTTGGTCCACCTTGTCAGGAACCTATACCAATGAAGCGTCGTCGTCCGGTGCGCGGTCGCCATTCCAGAACCTTTCAATCCCATCAGCCATCGGTTCTTCTCGCTATGTGTCCCGCCCACTGCCACTTCAGCTGAGCAATTCTTCAAGCGATGTAGGTTACATTAGTTCTCTTACGTATGTACTCAAGTTTTGGTTCGATTACGTAGGGAAAGGCCGAGCATGGTTCTCTTAAGAAATCCATAGTTTCACAACAGTGAACGTTTCACTGCCGTAAGTCATCACTGGCATCACACATTGGTCATAGACTTTAGTCTTGAGACATTAAGGTAAGTTAGACGGAAAGAGTTTTTCAAAACTACCCAAATGCTGCCTATCCAAGTTGGATTCGACGAAAGATCTCTATCTTGAAGTTCGACTTACTTAACTGGACTGCCTGTTCTTCCTAGTTATACGTAATGAACTACAACATCGAGTGTAGTATTCCCAATTTGAACTAAAGATTGTACACCATGGGCAATCGACTAATTTTTCGTCTTATCCATGTTCATTCTAAAACCTAATCTTTGGGAAGCACTACGAAGATCTACGAGCATTGTGTTAGTATTCAGTTTAATTCAAACTAGATACTTTTAATACTCTTTTTTCGTTTGTCACGCCAAATTGTTTACAAGTACGCTATCTCGTTCATAGGTACCTCGTATAATCACAGGTTTGAGTAGAACTAAAAGTCAACTTTTAAGAAAATATCATCATTGTATTTATTTTATTGTATTTCGCCCAAAAATAATAATTCAATGGATTCAAATTAGAGCTTGACGACAATGGCCACTCATTCGTACCGATAGAGCCTGGTAAATTGTTAAGTTTTATTGTAATCATTGTCATTACCTGAAGGCGCAGAGTACTGATGGAAAATACAGTTTTTGCTGTCAAAACAAGCGGGTTTCTGAAATGGTTTTGACACACATCCACACTCTGCGGCAGGTTGTATAGAACACCGAATAGTAAAAACTGCCACTTTGCTTGGCTTTCCTGGTCCAATCAAAGCTTTTAATTAGAAAGCTTTTAATTCGATCGAGACCTGGGCGGTGCTGCATTCTCTCCAGAGGTGCCAAATGGACTAGATGTATATCGAGGTGCTGAGGTAACTACTTATACAAAAATGCCACCATATCGGACTGATTACAGAACCGGAGCACAAATCTCATCAAAATTTAGCATTCGGGAAGTTTTTTGAACATCTTTGCGTTGAACTTGAACCTGCCTCAGTCTTAGGACGACCGACGTCTTCGGCCAGTGTATGTAGACAGTGAGAGTCATGACTTATGGCAATGAATCGTGGTTAGTTTCTTTGCGTGATCGAATCAGCAATGAGGAGATCCTTAGGGAAACTAAGGTAATCGATATCGCTCAAAGGATAGCCCAGCTGTAGTGGCAGTGGGTGGGAAACATTGTGAGAAGAACCGATGGCCATTGAGATGGAAAGGTTCTAGAATAGTTACCACGCACCGGGATGACGCTTCTTTTACTTCCGACTAATGATTTGGTGAAAGTCGCGGGAAGCTGCTGTGTGCGGGCAGTGCAGTGCATGACCTATCGTTGTGGAGATCCTTGAGGAGGCCTAAACCCAGCAGTGGGTGTCATGAAGTTGTGTACCATTGATATTAGCAGCACGACACCCACTGCCGATGAAGAAGATGCTAACTACTGAAATCGAATACTAATTAATTTCTTGTATAAATACAACGTACAACAGTATGAATAGTTAGTGCATATTGATACAATTCATTTTATGCATCGAAGCAATCTCACTCTTATTTTAAGCAATATAGGTCAGATATTGTCCAATCAATAACAATTTAGATCATTATAAATTAAATGGCACAATCCATTATGCTTTGTGTAAAGTGATACAATTTACGTTTCGCTTCATATTGTTCGTGTCGCGAACTCTCGAGTGTAGTAACCGTAGCTCAGGAACGTCAGTGTAACACTGAGGCAAACAACACAACACAATGTCGTGTCCATGCAGGCGGCGGGGGAAGGGTACGAGAGAGAGGAGGGAGATTAAGAGGTTGCGGGGGGATTTTAGGCAGTTATATCAATTTACACAAATAATAATCAAACGTTTTACTTCTTGTATTCTTGTATTTTTTGATATAAGTCAATTATATCATTTAACACCTTTCCCAAGTTTATGTGATTATTGATATAATTGAAATTATATCGATAAACACGAAGTAAAAATTCATTATTTTTTAATTTTCAGTGCTATAAGTCGAGTTCAATCAATGTGCACAAACTAGCATACTGTGAAATTATATGTGTGTATTGATATAATTCAAGATAAATCACTACGCACAAGTCAAGTCACTTGTTATTGAATTGTGTATAAAGTATTAAATCGAGTTATATTTATTGACACTATTTTTTTTTAAGAATAGTCTCGGTACACTTTGTTTAAAGTAGAGATATATTAATTTACACAATTTTTTCCTAAAAAAACACAAAAAAATCAGCACTTATATCACTATGCACAAAACTTATTTCTGTTAATATAAGTCATATAAATACGCCAGTTAGACACAAAAAAGCTAATTTTTCAACGATTTGAATAGTGAAATAAAATCAAAATCGATACAACTCGAGTTAGATCAGTTTTCACTGAAGGTACAGAATTTACTTATACATTGTATTACAAAAAAAACCCAAATGCTGAATATGGTGAACTTTTACAATGGGACATACTCTGAAATCGTGAAAAAATTAGCTGTTTCACACATTTAGATGTTTTCGTTATTAATTTTTATATGAAGCAGCAGATTTTTTTTCGCGATTTCAGATTTGGTTCCATATTAAAAGTTGTTCGGTGTGATGGTTCCTATCTACCATATTCAGCATTAGGAGTTTTTTGTAACACGTTGTATAATTATATGGAGGTTTTCTTCTCGAAAGGTATGAAACTTAACTAACTCCTTACTTTTTATTCGGTGAAACGTCCTTACAAAGAGTAAAATAATATATTGGGACTAGGGCTTGCAAATCGAATATTCGAATATTCGAATTATTTGAATATTCGCCCTATTTTGGTATTCGAATACTAAAGTCGGTAAAATTCGAATATTCGAATATTTTCTACTTTGTTAGATTTAGGAAAAAGACATTAATTAAAAACCCGAATTGCATTTGTGAGCATAGAATGAAGCGATCGTTAAGTGTCCGGACACGAAAGTTGCGGCGGCCGAGCGGTGGCGGGGCGGCGCGGCAGCGGAGCGGCGGCGGGGCGGGGCGATGAGAACGTGGGCACGAAACTTAGCGGCCGGTCAACCGCGCTAGTAGTGTTGTGACAGATGGGCTAAATACCATTAAGGGCCCGTGGACCTACCGATTTGACCTACTGGTAGGACCACGGTATACCACTCTATGTGCGAATAAAATTGAAAACAGATTGAAAGCCAGGAGGCTTATCGGCAACTCAAAATTGGCCGCGGCGGAACTTCAGAGCCTTAGTCACCGTCGCAAAGTTAAAAAGTGTGCGAGGGAACTGCACAACCTTGTTCCTCTAGCCCCTTTCCACCATCGGGGTACCAGACGCAGGTTAGCATATCACCCTTCCTTACATAGTAGATGCTACAAGGGTCCGTACTACGGATAGTTACAACCTTTGTCTCTTCAAGGTAACAGTGAATAAGCATTTCATGGGCAAGTGTGCTACACCTTAGACCACATCCTGTTTACCAAGCAGGATGGTAGTCAAATGCTTGCCCAGTTTCCGATAAAAAAAAAGAAACCATACAAATTCAATTAGTTTTGGGTCGTTTGATTCGTCTTGACAAGTACTCTGTTGAAAAATAGTATCAAACCCTGGTGTGATTATGAAGTCGGAAAACACAAGAGAAAAAAGCACAGATTAGACTAAAAAGCAAAAAATAGATATTTACTGACAAAAAACAAAAAAAAACGCGTTTTAAAAACGAACTAAAAAGTATAATAATCGGACTCAAGTCAAAACATACTTAATTAGTATAAAATAATTATCCACGTAAAGATTTATGGCCCTATAAAGAAGTTTTAAACCCAAAACTGTGGGGCGAATGCAAAAGTCAATTGATGATAAATCTTACAAAATGCGCCCTATTAAACGAAGCATTTAACGTTGGTTTAATTTCAAAAATAAACAATATTTAATAATTATGACCACCTGTTTTACTTTACAGAAATATTCGAATAATATTCGAATATATTCGAATACCTCCATAAAAAAATTTCGAATATTCGAATATTGATTTCGTCGAATATTTGCAAGCCCTAATTGGGACCACTTCTCATAGGAAATGATTCATCAGGCAAAGATGAATGCTCAAATTGTATAACCTATAAAATTACAACAATCGATCCCAACATAGTTATAACGCTGTAATACTTATATAAAAAATATATCACTTAGATATTCAATGGTTATATCCTTAGAGTAACGCAGCTTCCGACTTCCGTAGGACGGAAGCCACGTAGCTCAGGTTAAATCCATTGGATACTTATATTTCCTATATCCCATAGATTTAAACAATTCCACTCACACTTATTTAATAACTCACTATGGCTTAATTAGAAAAACTTTGAAAGTTATAGATTAAAAACCCCACGAGTCAATTTTAATATTGAATCATTTCAATATCGAACAATAATAAAATCATTCAAACATTTAACAATTAAACTGATGGTTGTAGAAATTCAATAAGTAACAATACTGTAGCTTGGATATTCAAATTTTTCAAATAAATCAATTGTGTTTAAAAATGTAGTAGAAAACACTGTTTTTTTTCCTTTCATTCGAAGTACCCTACTTATCCTTTTAAATGTAAAATCAAAATAATATGTTGATAAATTGGAATGATAAGAATTCGTACAAATTTACCTTCGGAAATGGCTAATTTATCAGTGTTCAGTTTATCTATAGGTTGTTTATCATAATTACCTATGTAAAGATAGCATAATGATCATATTTCAAATTGTCATTCAGATTTTATATACAAACCTTATCTTTTCGATTTTTCTAGAACAATCTTCTTCCGAAGGCAAAACTGTGTCACTGCTTCAAGTACACACGACGGCGCAGGCCGGTGGCCACATCGGACCTATTGTAGGCCTATAACGTGGTTTCCTTGGATTTTAGTTTTTACACAAAATAATATTAGCGTCAAAATGGCGGCGCCAATGTCATAATGTTAATATTTTCATATTGTCAGATATAGTACTGAAATCCTACTATTTGATACCTTAAGTAAAAAATTTAGTACCTTTCTCGTTCCTAAGATAAAGCAATTAAACGTTGGTACCGCCAATTTGACGTCAAAATGGCGGAACCACACGAAACAACACATCCGAGTGGATAGTCACATACATATATTTTTACTACCTATAAACTACCTCATAAAACTGTAATCTAATTCGCATTATTCAAAGGAAAATCAGAGATACAGACTTGAACTCCTGGTCCCGCCATCATGATGTTTTTATGATTCGAAAAAATCACACGACCAGCAATATTTTTTTAGTTTTAACATAGATGCATTCACTACCTAATTGCTACCTATCAATAAAGCTTAATAATCCCAATGCAAGCCTTAATTTTAATAAATAAATGTATTTAGTACATTACATTACAGCCAAGAACGGGTAGTTAATCATTATATTGTCTGTCGATGATAGTTTGAATCCCGAGCGAGTTGTAGGCGAGGGCTTTAAACATTCGAGACAATGTAAATTGCTTCCCGTAAAAGGCTTGTAATAGTACTTTTCTCAAGTAAATTCTCTTCTCTTCTTTTCTCAATAAAAGTCAGTTAAATATTATTCCACATTGCATAATTTATGTGAGAAAATAAAAAATAATATAAAATTTAAGGGGTTTTATTTTATTTATAGTTTAAGAGTTATGTTTACAATTCTTCAGAAAGCCGGAAAGCCGGAAGTGGACCTTGGTCAGTCCGGCGTGTTCCGACAACTAACGGCAACATGTTATCAAAACAAAATTGTCTCATTAAATGCAATATGTTTGTAATTTTGGCGAATACAACTTTAGTGTGTACAAATAATAAGTGGCTAAGTACACACTAAAGTTGTACCTATTCGGCAAATACTACCACTCCACGTTATTGTGCTTATAATATCACGTGCTAATGTTTAACCTTAAAACCGTCTTTAAACCCTATGTAACTGTGGCTTTGTGGGCTGTAGACCTCGCTTCAACATATCTCCACCATTTTGATGAATTTTAATTTCTGTGACCGGTCTGGGTGTTACTATTCGCAGTTCAACTGATTAAATTGCAGTGCTTTCGTGTGTACTTACATTATTTTGATATGTATTTGATTTTTTTGATGGGCAGAAAACGTCGAAATCTGTTTCATTAACTAAATGTAAAGCTGTCAACACACGTCTATATCGTGTCTCGTGTGTCGTAGGACAAGGTCGTGTAGTGTGCGGCGGCGGGTCGACGTCCCGCTATCAGTGTTGCACCGGCTTGCATAATTGTTACTTTTTTTAAACAACGACTAGCCAACTATTTACTATCTGTGTTTTACGCATAAAGCGAAATCACTTTATGTTATTTTTAATTCATTATTAAAGTGTAGACAAGGCTCTGTGAGCTGTAGACCTCGCGAGTATATCTTTGAATTTTTCGAAATGTCTGTTGTTTGTTTTTATGCTTTGCAACCTTTGCCCAAACTGAAACTGAGACGCTCTGAGCTTGCTCGGGGCATGTTCCAGTAGTCGAAATAGTCTTAACTACCTATATGCAAATAAAAAGAAAGAAAAAATACAATTATTGTCACCCACACGCCGCGTGCACTGCTGTACTAGCCACAGGTTCCACCAAGTATCTCCACGACGATCGGTGCGGTACTACCCGCTGCCCGCATCTTCATAAGTATCATATTATGTTAATATCAGGTCATACGTTTATAATATTACTAGATTCCCTTCGATCATTAGATAAATCGAAGTAGATTCCGCGACTTCGTCTTGGACATTCGGAAAATTCCTAGAAAAACTTTAACAAGAATAAAGATCCAGGTTACAAAATACCTGCGTATAAAACCCCCAAATCCGTTCAGCCAGTTTTGCGTGATTATGCAACAATTAGGTTCATCCAAACATCTGAAAATATTATAAACATCAAAAGAAATAAACATTCACATTTATAATATAAGGATAAAAAATTGTTTCAATAAACTACATAGGTATCTATATCTCATTCTCATTTTCAATATTAACAAATCGATAATGAGACAGACGACTTAATAACATAAACAACGATTTAACCTGACCTAAGGTATAACATTACCGTGTACCTATCATGATATAATAATATGTTTTGTTAAACAACATATTATTACAACACAATTAGTAGGTAACTGAAATGACATAAACTATTACCACGGAATACAATATTTGTATTACTCTGTTGCATGAGTCAAGGATAAATACTTACTCAATAATAAGGACACTCAGGTGAGTTTGTGGTTTTTGTATATTTTGTTCTTATTGTTAGTATTTTTTCTAAAATAAATCAGATAGACACTATTTGTAGGTAATTGCTTCAAATAATGAAATGGTCTGTTTTATTTTTGTTTCCTTTTTACCCGACAGCAAGGAGAGGTTATGTTTTTACTGTAGGTGCGTTCGTGCAACTAACAAATGAACGTCATACCTTCACAACAAGTCTATAAGATAATGATCATTTATCGTACATACGTCATAATAATATTGAACCAACTTCGGAAGTTTCCCAATCAGATTCAATATTATATATTAACAATAATTCTATTTTAAGCCATACATTGTTTTCATTATGCTTACATTATTTTCCTTCTATTTTAGAACAGCAAAGTGTAACTGAATTTATTAAACTAGGGTTCTTGCTTAAAATAACCATCAGTAATAATTAGTTGAGTTGAAAAATTAAAGAATAAACTTCACAAAATTTAACATCTCACAGTCTCAGTGGAAACTGTGTTAGCCTTTGTAAAAACATATTGATTTCCATTCATAAGTATAAATTTGAGCTGTATGTTTCCCTTATCCAATAAAATAAAAATAAAATAGAATAAAACATGAATTTTAAAACATGTTTTTGGAATATAATTAGTTTCTTTGAAAATCAAAAGGTATTCCTATTTCGATAAAGCTTTTCTTCAGTTTGTCATGCTAAGCCTGTAGAATGGTCATTAAAAACTCCTATCATAATCTCAAATTAACAAGCAGCAAACAGACTATATATTTGATAGCAGTCTGTCAAACGACAGACAGGAAGAAGATTCAAAAACATGAGCATTCTGTTTTTCCAAACTCATACGGAACTCTGTAAGGCAGGCGTGTTTGTCACACCTCAGGAGGAACACCGAAGCCTGTTTGCGCTTCAGATCCCAAAGCAAACGCGGCTGATACGGCAGCTACAGCCGCGTATAAAACAAACGCATCACCAGCGTTTATCTCACTAGTAGTCGGTATCTTATGAGAATGCAAATAGGCAGTTACATCATTTTAACCTGTTGTGGCAAATCGGGCAGAAGGTGCAGTGATAGCATCGAGATTTTGTAGAAGTCGGAGGTTGTTTTGGTCGCATTTGACAATATGGTGATGACGGGGAATGAGGCAGAAGCGCCAAGACCTAAGGAGGAGATTCCTCATGATCATCTCTTTAAAGTAACTGGGCTGTCGTCTTCGAATTTGGAGAAATTAGCTGAAGGTAACTTTACTTTCGATTACTGTTTTTTTGATGACTGATTTACGCATGATTTTGGGTAACTGTTATCAATGTTTCTCATTTGGCTGACAAAGCCATTTATAACGAAATGCTTATCACGAAATTCTAAACCTTACTATTCGTTTAAACGCTAACTTAAAAGTTCAAAAATATGCAAATACAAAACGTATAACATATCGTAATATATTATCTAATTGGAATAAGCTTGTAACATGTGATGTCATTGTGATTTACCTTTTAAGTTAGCGTTAGCATACACACGAATAGAAATATTGCCACTTATCTACAGCTACAATACTTCAGTCATATTATACATGAAAAGGGGGTCGTACTTGCAAAAGGTCCGGTCGTTCCAATTTTTTATATGTTGTTAGGACCTACACCAACATTAAAATACCAGGGGCCCTATTTATGAATCGCTCGTATGACATTGTGTTGTCGCATGCGACTTAAGTCACACTTGTCTTCCAAGTCGCATGACGCCGACTTTCCGTATTTTTTAATCGTTCGTTTCCGTGCTGCCAACATAATACGAAATGTTTGATTTTATCCGTTCCATACAGAATTTAGAGAAAACTGGTAACTACCACAAAGAAAACGGAACGTAATATCCATGTTTCTATTGGCTGTTAAACAAAGAATATCGCTCGCCGTGCCGTATCGCTCGACTGTAAACGAGTGGGTAGGGGCACTCGTTGCGGTTGAGCGATTCAAAAATATGGAAAGTCAAATGTCGAACGAAAATCAGTAGAAACAAGCGCTCGACGCCACGTCGAGCGATTCAAAAATAGGGCCCCAGATTTGCAATTTCCAAAGTGCCGTGCGAGCGGCGGTGTAACCAAAAAACCATGAAATTTTCGAACTTTTTTTAGTTTTTCCTCAATATCTCGAAAGAAAGGCTCCGACCCTTTAGAAAATTTAATAAACGTTAAAAGTATAGTAAAGACTAGAACGATAAAATTTTTTCTTCACTGAGATATTGAGCAAAAACTGAAAAAAGTCCGAAAATTTCATGGTTTTTTGGGTACACCGCCCGCCGCTCGCACAGCACTTTGGAAATTGCAAATCTGGTATTTTAATGTTGGTTTAGGTCCTAACAACATATAAAAAAATAAGAAAGACCGGACCTTTTGCAAGCACGGATGTACATTTTGACTGGACTACAAGGTCTGTAACATAATGCTGTACAAAATGCACTGACATAATATTGGTTTGAAAACGTCTGTTACTTTAACATTTTTCCTCGTGACTCAGAATTACTGATGTTATTTAGTACTGTTTACTATCGAAGTTAACTTTTCTCAATAATCTATATTTCCCTGTTCTTTCAATCAAAGACGTTTGTTTCAAAATTTTATTCCTCTTAATTAACCAAACGCTTCTAATGTCACGGGAAATAACGATAACTCAAATTTTAATAGGTCATTTGAATCCACACAAACAAAATCTCGACTGAAGGTTAAGTCTCCAAATTCCTCAAGTTCGTCGAAAATCATTCTCCAAGGCAGTAAAAATGTGCCAATAATATTATCTGGGTTCAAAACAAGACGGTGCGAGACCTGAGTCCTGGCTTCAGGCCAAATATCAAAATCTCGTTGTTGGGGATTCGCGAGTGACAATCCCGTGCATAATTGGCAGTTGCGTGGTTGTTTGTTTGGGCTAGTATTTTGTTGTGACTGCACAATAGGTGAATTAGTCAATTAATTAACTCCTAATTTTGACTTTGTTTCATCAATAATTTTTACTGATATGGCTTACCTTTTAACTTCTTCTATACTCTATGAAGGTTGGTTGTTAGCTAAGTGGACTTCTCTCTACAACGTGTTACAAAAAACCCCTCCGAATATGATAGATAGGGATCATCAAACTGAACAACTTTTACTATCGAACCAACTCTGAAATCGCGAAAAAAATCAGCTGTTTCAAACAAAACTTAATAAAGAAAATATCAAAACAGCAGATTTTTTTCGCGATTTCAGAGTTGGTCCCCTTGTGAAAGTTGTTTAGTTTGATGGTCCCTAATTCCCTATCTACCATATTATTCGTCATTAGGGATTTTTTTACACTTTGTATACTACGCTAGGCGAAATAGTTGTTCCACGCTGGCTTTTGTTCACTTTCGGATGTGTCGTAACCACGACTTTTCCTATTTCCAGCGCATCGTTTATCCTCAACCTAGCTCAATTTGCTCATTATTATACTGGAGTCGGACATTTTATAAGGTGCCTACCTAAAATTGATAATTTACTCGATGACGCACAATTAGGCTTAGTAATACTATCCCCGTCAATTGGTAATGCGCCTGGCGGCCATGATTTTAACCTCAAAAACGAAAAACAATTGTATTTTTTTATATACATAGACCCTAATTCAATAATTAATATATTAGATCACCTATTAGAATTTTCTTGTTTCTTGACATGCGGATCACGTCAACGTGGATGTTAATGTGACAAGGTTCCAGCGCATTAATAATTGACGGGGATAATACATTTTATTGGTCCATTAGTTTGAACCTGCTCGAATATTATTATAACTTAAAAAACATTGAGCATATCCTCTGCATGAAAAGACACGTGCCGTGCATGGATGTTATATTATCATCTATGATATTTTTCTGCCTTACTATAATCCATAATTACGTTTATCATACTTGTTATTCTCATATGCTCCAAGGTCTACAATATTACTTAATTTAATAGTATAGTTTAATAACTCAATATTTGCGACGGTCAGAACAATAACGTTTCGCGATTAGTAAAAGCTTGGCACCGCTGCTGCGGACATAAATTATGAATTTTATCGCCTCATGTGGCTTTTACGGTTAAAATATAGTTAAACTATTTATAAAAATGGAGACAATGAACAGAAGTATGAATTCAAAAGAAATCATTGATGACGCAAATAATAAAAGGCACGTTTATTAGGGCCTTTGCACACGACGGATTTCGTGTGTGCCTAATATTTATGTCATAAAATAAGTTTGAAAGAACAATATAGCGCGGTTTTCATATGAAAATTTACCCATTGCATATTTGCAGATAAATTAAAATTCTGTGATTCGCGTAATACCTAACCTAAAAGCTCACGGGTTTCTAATCCTTGTTCAGTTAAGACTATCAACTTCATTTTGTAGCTCGTACATATATTTTATTTTTAATACGCTTTGATAATTATATGGTTTATCAAGTTCTTTTTAAAAAATATGCTTTTATAATTCTCCAATAGAAATAGAACCATTAACTAATTCTTTCAGAACAACATTTTTCCTTTCGTCTTGTATTGACTATTTTAATTTTTGTGGTTTTTTTATGATTTAATCATCCCACGACTTGTCACTTTCCTATGATCATAAAAATAGTCTCAACCAAAAGCCTGGCTTTGATCTTTTGAGGTTAATGTTTGGTGCAAAAACTAGACGTCAGCGTCTTGGCATCAACATTGCTTGCGGGTTTATTTGCAACAATCGTCTGCATGGATGGAAAATAGCAATGATTGTTGTGACGGGGAAAATCTGGTTTCGTGTTATGAAATGAATTTTTGTTAATTATACTTTTAAATATTTGACCTATTTTTGGATGTTTTAAATGAAAAATACATTTTATAATTTGTCTATACTACCACGATTTGAACCTGGGGCTGTTAACAATAAGAATGCGACTTTTCCCAAAAGTGATGCCGTAGCACCAGTTACACACTATGATAGTGATGATTCGTCAATCGTTAGCTGTCTGTGATTATTTATTTATCAGGCTATTCTGAGATATCTTCTCAAAAGAAAACAGGGGCCACTATGTAGTTTTTAAAACAAACGAGCTAATTTCTGTAGGTTTTGAATATAAATTTAATCTGTTTTAATTTTAAATTTGTAATCTTCGAAAACTGTAATAGTCAACTTGCGGACTTTACTGATGAATTGAGAGTCCCACAACTCGACTCAATCTACATCCCACAACTCGACTCAATCTACATGAATCGACTCACATCAATCTCGACCTCTGAAAAGATTCTCTCCAAAACAAAGTTTTATGGCACCACTACAACATTTACCCTTATCCAAAAAACTTTTGCAGTCGCTTTGTTAGAACTCAATTCTACCACAGATAATATAACTAGTATCATACTTACGTCTTTGTGTCCGATCAGCTCAAGAGCCCGCAGACTTCGAGACAGCTATCGCGGCGACTGGCTACGGCCGGTTCAACGTGCTGCTGATGCTGTGCTCGCTGCCGGCCTTCTGGAGCGCCATCTCCGTCACCAGCTCCGTGTCCTACATCTTCACCAGGGCCCAGTGTGATATGCAGCTCAGCCTGTTGGACATGGGCACCATCAGCGCCATCACTTACGGAGGTGAGACTAGCTTCAACGTGCTGCTGATGCTATGCTTGCTGCTCGCCTTCTGGAGCGCCATCTCCGTCACCAGCTCGGTCTCCTACATCTTCACCAGGGCCCAGTGTGATAAGCAGCTCAGCCTGCTGGACATGGGCACCATCAGCGCCATTACTTACGGAGGTGAGACTAGGTTCAACGTGCTGCTGATGCTGTGCTCGCTGCTCGCCTTCTGGAGCACCGTCACCAGCTCCGTCTCCTACATCTTTACCAGGGCCCAGTGTGATATGCAGCTTAGCCTGCTGGACATGGGCAACATCAGCAGCATCACTTACGGAGGTGAAACTAGGTTCAACGTGCTGCTGATGCTGTGCTCGTTGCCCGCCTTCTGGAGCGCCATCTCCGTCACCAGCTCAGTCTTTTACATCTTCACCAGGGCCAAGTGTAATATGTAGCTCAGCCTGCTGGACATGGGTACCATAAGTGGCATCACTTACGGAGGTGAGACTAGGTTCGACGTGCTGCTGATGCTGTGCTCGTTGCCCGCCTTCTGGAGCGCCATCTCCGTCACCAGCTCAATCTCCTACATCTTCACCAGGACCCAGTGTGATATGCAGCTCAGTCTGCTGGACATGGACACCATCAGTGGCATCACTTACGGAGGTGACCCTAGATAATTTCATTTGGTTTTTTCAACTTCTGCTTTGGTGATTGTCAAAATACTCTATACCTGTTTGCGTCTTCTGGTGTGCCATATCTGATAATATGTTTAATTTAAATATTTTAAAATCAATACAATTTAAATTCTAGAACTTCACTTTTGTTTTTCCTAATTCGTTTGACAAGATTTTTATAACAGAACTGTGTTTAACATATTATAATAAGTCTACTTAACCATGGTGTTTATGCCTTCTCACCATGTACATTTAATTATTTCACAACATACATAAGTAGGTTGTACACGGCTTCGTTTCGAAAGATAATTTTACTTAATTAAAATTTCACAAAGATAACAAATATTGCGTTTCTTCCTAAAATGCCAAATGACATTACAATCTATGAACACTTCCTGGTGAAACATAATCATACCTAATCCGTCAGATAACATTAAATTAGTACATAGATACAATTTTACATGCTGATAACGTCTTGTATAGATTCGATTTACATGATTAAACTAAGACGTGATTAATTTTTCACGTTGGTTTAAGGTAAATTATTACTTTGGCATGTAAATATTTACTAATAAGACAATTATCATATGACTCATAAGTACACAATATTGGAAAAGGACAATAAAATCTCACTCGGCCGACGACGACAAACATGAATGATATAAAATAAAATTATGGTACTTTTTATGATAATAATTCATAGAATATGAATATTCTTGATAAATTTAGTAGACGTTCCTAAAACCTTACGGAAAACGCGAATTTTTCAAGTCGGCTACAATTGCTTGCATTTTTTATTATTTTGTATAAACCCATGTAAATATTTTTTTTAATGTTGAATGAATTAATGATGTTAATTTAAACATTTCATAGACATGGCGTTGGGGAAACCCTTTACAACTGATAAAATCCAATTCATACAACGTATAATTAAATAAAACAACCGAACGTAAATCTGAAGAAGCACACATCAAATGTTTTCACTGTTAATACTTCCAGTAAGATTGCTTATCACAGATTTTTATTACTCACAATAATTCGTTAATCGCGTTTTAAGGCTAATATAGCCCTCAAGCAAGAGAGACCCTGCTTTTTAAAGAAAAAAGAGCAAAAAGAATTGAAGAAAAAACAATATAAAAAAGAAAAAAAATAAACAAAGATAAAAACAATGACAAAATTATAGAACAATAAAAAAAGTGTTTTACTTTTCTTCTTTTTTTTATTAAAAAAGAAGGAAAACTTACATCAAAAGGCTTTTATCAAAAATATTTTGCGACATATTAGTTCCTGTTTAATGATTTTGGACAATCTGAGAATTGGATGTTTTGCGAAATGGTCATTTTGCGGAATGGACAACCTGCTACATGGACATTCTGCGAATTGGACGTTTTGCGAAATGGACATTTTGCGAATTGGACGTTCTGCGACCAGTGGAAATTTTGCGAATTAGACATTGTGCGCCTAAACAAACGAACTATATTTTACTAGGTATAAGGTTATTGTTTGTAAATAAACTATAGAACTTTAGCTCCAATCTGTTTATGTGAATTTTCGATACATTATGTACTTCGCAAGCAATAAAAATTTAGATAAGGGCACCGCTTTGAGGTATGTAGGGCCCTTAAACTTTAAATCTAGGTATACTTTAATATACGATTTGCGAAAATCACGTTTTTATCGAAATCGATAAATTTTAAGGATAATGATAAAAAGTTGTTTATTTCAATACCTATTTATCTATCTTTTTGAGGCCTAAAACATTCCTTTAAATTCTTAAAATTGTTGACTTGTAAAATCATTATTATTTACTTAGATCACTATTCTACAACTCTCGTACTCTTATCGTAGGCATTCTTGTCTATCGTTTTGAGTATTAACTTAGTAAATCGTATATATAACACGTGGCATCTTGTTGCGTATATCTATCTCGTGATTCCACATCACTGTTTAAATACGCGTAATCTTGACTCACTCTATACATATACAGGTTGTTTTTTAAGTATAATTCTGCTAATTATATACTTGAAGTTAGGCATATATTTTTTTTAAGTTGTAAAATTAAAAATAACATTACTAGGTATCTCTTTCGTCGCGTATATTGTTTGTATTATTTTAATAAGACGCAAAGTATTTTTTTTATTTATTTATTAATTCTGTACACACATACAAGTTTAAACAGAAAAGAAATGGACAGAAAAATTGTACAAGGGCACAGCTTATTTCATTTTGAAATTTCTTCCAGCTGGCCCGTGATAGGAAAAGACATTGAGAAGGGTAGTACCTATTTACAGGGATTTGTATAGTATCTACAAGTATTTGGTATTTACAAGGACTCTTTCTAAACATTTATGATTTTGAATCGTTTGATTCTGATGAAGTACCTAACCAAGAACGGTGTCGTGACAATTGTAATCGTGTAATAATTGGGGAAAAATATCTACGATTCCCGGGAATACCGGAAACGGAAACAAAGCCCTAATGGTTTTACCATTGAAAATGGTTATCAGATGCAAATCGCCTGAGACGTATTTTTGACCATATCTCCGAGGATTTTGAGAGGATCGAGATGGAAATCGTACCAAAAGTTGAGGAATTTATCGAGACACCTGTGAACGTCTGAATTTTGAAAATCTACTAGTAACTTTTTTTTGAAATTTTGCAAAATTCCAAAAATTCCGGGGGGTGTTTGTTTACTAAATTGTAAATATTTCGGAAAACAAATTGACTTAAGAAAAAATGAAAGAAAGAGTCCTAGGGTATTAGTTTAGCTACCAAATGGCGAAATAATATAAAAAATCGGTAAATAATTGTGACCTGTAGGTGGTCCCTTTAGATTTGGAATTCTAGAAAAACGGCTGTTTCCGTTCATAAAAGTTTTGTAGCTTCTATGATTATTGACCGATCGTCATGGTAATAGTGTTAAAAGATGCTGAAGCAGACGAGAAGTGCATTCGTTGGAATTTTGACAATCGGTTAATAATATTTCGGCTGCGTCGAGGCAGTCAGCGGGCGCTTTAAAAATATAATAGGATTTTGCATTTGATTTGATTTTGGTTTTTCGTAAATTTTTGTATTCATTTTCAATGCTCCGATTCTTGCAGGGACTGCAAAATCTGTGAATTTTTGTCTCAGGTCAGTTTCACAACCCATAATTATTTCACCCTGTTTAAGACTTATTGATCTTTACACTATTTTAATGATATGACTTTACACGTTACAAAATACAACAAACGTAAATTATTGTTGATGAATGATGATAACAGTAAGCAAATATTGACTAAACAGAATGGCATCAAGAACGACTCCATAATCGAATGATGTTATTTGTGCGATTTAGAGTTTGTTGATACTGATAAAAGACGCATGATTTTCTGTTTAGTTTGTTTGTCATAATGCTAAACAAAGTTAGGAAAGTAAAAAAAATACGATTAAAATGTAAAATACAATATTTTTACTAAAGGCGAACCATGAAAGATATTTATATATTGTGCGAATGAGGAAGGAACGATTGGCAGGGCGCCCCAGAAAAACTTACGCGGACCAAATATGGGTTTTAGTAAAATGGCTGGTATACGCAGTGAGAAAAACACCGGCATGTATCAAAAGATTAATGTATGTGAATGAAGCGAAAGAATTGGGCAAGGATCGTTGCAGGTGGCGATCCATAGTTTCTGCCTACCCCTATGGGAAACAAACGTGAGTTTACATATGTATGTATGTATTACTGAATCCTAAATCCTGATGTTTCATCGGAATCGGTACAATGTACGTAGGGAATGCAATCCCGCAAAAAAAATGAATCCCGGTATTTGCGGGACTGGACATTCCCATGGATCCCGACTAGTAAGACTTGGCTAATAAATTTTGAACGAGCTCAACCTATGGAGGGATTCAATGAAACAGCGTCATTTAAGTTTTTGATAGGCATTTTTTTTTACTTTTTAATTAAAAATATTTTTATGTGAAGTTCATCATTATCATTATCTATCAGCCGCACGACACCCACTGTTGGTCATAGGCCTCTCCCAAGGATCTCTACGACGATCGATCCTGCTTGGCCCGCATCCAGCGGCTTCCCGCGACCTTCACCCTCACGTCGGTCCACCTTGTCGGGGGCCTACCCACGGAGCGTCGACCGGTGCGCCATTCCTGAACCTTTGCGCCCCAACGGCCATCGTTTCTTCTCTATGTAAGTCCTTCTCATCGTGATGTTATTTTTTTTACTTGTCCAGGCATGATCTCCTCGGCCATGGTGTGGGGGTTCCTGTCCGACACGCTGGGGCGGCGGCGCATCATGGCGCTGGGCTTCCTAGGCTCCGGCCTGGTGGAGGTGGCGGCCGCCATGAGCCAGAACTTCCTCATGCTGCTCCTCACGAGGTTCGCCAGCGGGTTCCTGTGAGTGAGAAGGATAAATTAAGTAACATATTTAATCCTTACTATAATAATGATTGAGGAGCTCGATGGCACCCAGCTATTGTGGAGGTTAAGCACTTTCGCAAAGGTCGATCATGGGATGGGTGACCAAAAATGAACTATTTCGAGCTCCTCCATGCTTCGGATGGCACATTAAGACGTTGGTCCCGGGTGCATTTGCAGTCGTTAACAACCACCAATCAGCATTGGACCCCGTGGTGGGTAATGACCCATCCTCCTTATACACCCATATAGAAGGACTATGCCCCAGCTGTAGGGGCATTAAGAATGGCTAACGCGAAAGTCAGTTTGTTTGTTACGCCTTCACGTCTTAACTACTGAACTGATCATCATGAAATTTTGCATATACGTTGTTAGGGGTACAGAAAAGGACATAAATTACATACTTCGATCCCGAAAAAAAGAATTATGGCCGAGGGATAGCAAAAAACTGTTCATGCAAACGAAGTCGCGGGGGTAGCTAGACGAGGATTGCTGAAGAGTGGGTCTCCAGCTTCCTCATAGGCTATAGAGAAATTCTAAACATGCCATATTTTAAAGCATAATAGCAGCAATCAAACTTCCAGACATAATAATAGCAGCCACCATAAGTTCGTTACCATGAGTTGTTTTATGTGTGCGAGCTGGCGACACGTGTCACCAGCTTACACATCCCGTTAAGGCAAACCATCGAGGTTAGGGTTTCAGACTATAGTCAGAAATTTAGAGCCAAATTGCAGCAATGAGATCCAAAAAAACTAACCATCACACTCAAATACTGTTGAAACTACGAGCATAAAACTGTGTGCGAGCTGGAGACACGTGTCACTGGCTTGCACAACTGTATTTTCGTAATTATTTAAGCTACGATTACGTAATATACCTCAAAATTCTCAGCCGAATTGGAGCATTAGGCTCCAAATTTATCAAAACTTTAACTCGTAAAGTTTTTGAGCTACGAGCCGATATCTATGTGTGAGCTGGTGACACGTGTCTCCGGCTGACACATGGTGAATTGCCTTAACTGTATATGTTAGAGTTTCGTTTTAAAGATCAAATAATACGTTATAATTGCAGCACACACGAGGCATAATTTCAAATCTCTGGGCCTCTTAGTTTCAAAATTATAAGCCTAAAAAACCGTTTTCCCGCCAAAAAATTCAAAATAATGGCTCGGAAGCGGCTAATCGCGCCGTTGCCGTTCCGTGCGCTACACTATTGCAATCGAATTTGAACCTAAGAGCTAGTATTATTTTGAGTCATTTTAATTTGCGCTCTCAATCTTGTTAATTTCTGTACTGAGAATTTTAGTCTAGGAGGTAAGAGCCGTTTGATATAACTGGTTACCTAATTTAATAGAAAAACAAAGTCTGTTTATTTAGGAATAGAAAAGAAAAGTGTATTTATTTAGGAATGTTTATATCGCTCTGCTTAATTATTATGCCTACTTATTTTATTTTATTATTACGTTTTTATTAGGTAGCTTTCTCGTTTGTTTGTTTATCTACAAAATTTGCGAACGATTTTATACTAGCTTTCCGATGAGCTAGAGACTTGGAATTTTGAACTTAGCTCAGAACTGGAAGGAAATGCAATATGGTGTCACTGAGCTGATCTGATGATAAGCCGGAAGAAGACCACTGGCACTCTATAATGAATACAACCCCATCGTGTTTAGGCTCGTTAGGATCGTCTTGACGAGTACTCTAATGGGAGACGTTGCCTAGGGTCTGATGATGAAGGCTTGCCATAGGAACTCAATACTGAAACCGTACAACCCCATCTACTCGTTTGAATCTTCTTAACGAGTACTTTGTTTGGAAATAGTTTTCAGGGTCTGATGATGGAGCCGGAAGAAGGACACAGAAACTCTTTAATGAAACCTCGCTACGCCATCTAGTATGAGCTCGTTTGAATCGACTTGACGAGTACTTTGTTGGGAAATAGGTAGTTTCCAGGCTCTGATGATGGATCCGGAAGAAGGCCACCGGTTACTAGTAACAATAATATCTACTCACTGATATCGCTCACTGTTCTATACAACACACGTTTTTTCAAACCAGATTACTATGGAAGAAAGGCATTATCCTTTATATCATTTAACTTCACCAAAAAAACTTTATTCTGCACATTAGCGCCGTCATTGGCAAAAAAAATCATAGTAGGTACTTAATTAAAGACTTTTCACAAAATAATACTCCATTTAAACGACAGGCTAGAAAATATTGTTTAGCGATAAATTAAAACAAAGCTCTTTCTGAGTACACTACAGAGAGATAATTTACAATTTTGGATTTATTTAAGCACTATGTTTTTTTCTAATGGCGGCGCTAGTGCGCAGAATAAGCTCTAGGGCTCAAAAGTATTAGGAAAAATATTTTAACTTTCGTGACTCACATACTAATGAAAATTTGCTTTATGTGACAAAAAATAAAAAAAATTAGAACACCCCTCTTTGGGGTTCCCTACTTGATACCGAAACTTGATAAATCGAACGCCGCGACGGCGAAAACGGTGCGCCGACTGGTCTTCAAAGCGATGGTACGCCACATCGAATGTCGCGACAGCGAATGTCTCGACTCGACTCGATTAAATAAGTTAATTTCACTCGTCTTAGTTTACAAAACCAACGAAGGCAAAGAATAAAGTCAGTGTAAAAATACTACTTTCAACGAGGGTAGTTAGAAATAGAAAAATAAAACAATGAATTTGCTTTATTTTTATTTAAATACGTTTACTTGACAATATTTTAACGTACTTTTCTTGTTTTTCACATCCATATTTTTATTTAATATTTATATTTTATTTTGTGTATTCGAACCTACTAAGTACTTATTTCTTTTGGTTTTCGACGTCATGGTTCATCTATACCACGACCTATAGATGTCAAGACATTAATTGTGTTAAACAATTCGATGCAGTGATGGTTCGACATCGAGACATTCGCTGTCGCGACATTCGATGTGGCGTACCATCGATTTGAAGACCAGTCGGCGCACCGTTTTCGCCGTCGCGACGTTCGATATATCAAGTTTCGGTATCAAGTAGGAAACCCCCCTCTTTGCGCTACGTCGTCGGGAGTTAAAACACAGTGAACTGCACTACTATTGCATACAACTCGCCTTAGAAAAGTTGTGTACCTACACTTTTAAAATAAAATTACATGTGCAGAAATTACTTAAAAACGAAAATTGAAATTTTTTGGTTATTGTATTATTTCAGATTATTTTGAGTGATATGCATCCTTCATTGGAATTAACTGGTCAACCACTGGGTTCTTTATTTCATATTTTTTTGTAAATAACCAAAACATTATAAACTTTGTCTTATAAAATGTCGATCTTTGCTTTAAGCCCTGGCAATTCTGAAAACAATAACAAGAAAACTTTATACTTAAATTAAAAGAAGTAAGTGAAAAGGAAAATAATGGAGGTAAGGTGAGGTCTAGCAGTAGGTAGTTGGAGCTGGAGCACGGAGAAGTAGTGGAAAGGTCTTCGAGTAACAGCGCCCCGCCGCCCGGGTGGCTACGTCGTCGCTCGGAGCGGAGGATGACCCTTCCGTCACACGGCACACCACACGGGCAGACCGCGACATTCGGAGGCGGAGTACCTGCCTACCTACACCACGTCACTCGAAGGAAGAACATCCCCGCGTTCCGAATCACGCTCACAGCGCTGTTAGCGCGAATCCGACCAAATCAAATAGTCACAAAGTATTACACAGATAGGGTATTTGTATACCTACTTCATTTAATGGATTATACGCTAAGAGTGCTGTTGGCGTGATTTGGAACGCGGGGCATGTCTAACGGGAAACACTGCGTCGTTGGTCCTTCACTCAGAGGGACCAGGCAGGGGGGATGTTATAACCTCTTAAAACTTGCCAGGTATATGGATTGCTATAGTTACATCTTGTTCTCGCTGTATAGCAAATAAAAGAGCCGTATTGATAGCCATTCAGAAAACTGGAAAGTTTAAAGAGGTTGTAATAAGGGGGCAGAGTGGTGGAAAAGTGTCGTCTCTGCAACCCCTGTCGCTTCCCATCCACTTTTGTAACAATATGTTTCAAACAAAAAAATACCTCTTATATTTTGCATCCCAACTACCACACAATCTCATCTCATAATGAAACTACCTACTAAAACTACTTATTAACCGACTTCAAAAAAAGGAGGAGGTTCTCAAGTCGACGGTATTTTTTTTTTATTTTTTTTTTTTTTTATGTATGTTTTAACATAGCTTCGTCAGTGTTACCCGATTTGTACAATTCTTTTTTTAACTCAAAGAACATAGTTCGTGTGTGGTCCCATAATTTTTTTACAGAGATCTGGCCAGTAGTTTTTTCATAATCCTGAAAAATATCAATTATTTAGCTCGCTATCGCACGAGTTTTTATGGAATTTCGGACATAACTTCTTTGTTTATGAACCGATTTAGATGATTCTTTTTTTATTTGAAAGGGTATACTTCAAGAGTGGTCACAATTTAATTTCATCGTTATTGGACTTCGAACTTCGAAGATACATAAAGGAACTCTTCAAAATCAAATAGTATAAGTAAAGTGATTTAGGTTTTGGTAAGTTTATGGCAATCCAAAACAAACCAAATCATGGTTTGCGATGCAACGTTCTGGACTAGACTTGGACTACGATGACACAACGGAACTCCTCAAAAACAAACAGCGTAAATTTGGAAATTGAGTTCTAGGCATTTTACCATTGAAAATATTATAATAAAAAATATTTACACGCTGCGCTTACATACCTACCACTAAAAAGTTGAAAATAAAAAAGCTTTTTAAAAAAAAAGAAAAACTGCCTTCAAAAAACTGAAAACAAAAACAGCTTAAAAATTAAATACCTCTAAAAAGCAAGAAATAATATTCGATTCATTCGTTACACATATCAATATTAATAAAACACGTCTAATGAAGTCGGGTGGGGCTTTAAGAAAAAAATTAAGTTGTCCTCCAGCCCCACCCGACTTCAATAGACGTGTTTTATTAATATTGATATGTGTAACGAATGAATCGAATATTATTTCTTGCTTTTTAGAGGTATTTAATTTTTAAGCTGTTTTTGTTTTCAGTTTTTTGAAGGCGGTTTTTTTTTACTACTTACCTTCTTAATGCATTTTGAAACTAATTTGTAATGTCTGTCAAAATATGTCATCATTGCACTGCACTACACCGAACTGCACTCCACATCGTAACCAAGCACATCTGTGACATCAGTAGTATAGTAGGTATCTTCTTATTTCCAAAGTATCTTTTAGCTTCACAGGAGAAATAAAAAACACTTCAACATTTAAACGCGTAATGTTGTCGACGTCTGTAATGTAACGGACTTTTGCGCACGCGCTCTGACACAAGTGCAACCAAATATGGGTTATATTTCCTACGGCACTAGACTAAAATTTATAATCCTATGAACAGTAGTAAACAAAATCACGCCATCTGTTCGCGCACCAAAGAATTATTGTTATAGCCATGTGCGCGCGCTCTGATTCCACAAGTGCTGCAACCAAACAATGGGTTTTATTTTCTCACGCCATCTGTTCGCGCACCAAAGAACTATTGTTAAAGCCGTGTTATCAATGGCCGTGTGCGCGCGCTCGGTTCATCATTAGCACGAATATTTTATCGAGAAAAAAACACCGGTAAAAGCACTCAATATATTAATATTATCTACTATGGAAAAAAATATTTCGGTCAGGAAGTTTTTAAATTTGAGATTTTTGCATTCACAATGCTATCCTAATTGTGTTAATCCCGATTCCAGTCCAGTCCGGCCATATTTAAATCTGTCTGTATGCCGTGATAATTTCGGCGTGAAAAAGTAACAAATATATACTTAGACAGACAGTCAGACAAAATTTTCGTACTTATAATACAATTGTGGGATTAGTGTAAAAAAATAGTTTAATAACTAAGCTTAGCGATATAAACATTCCAAATAAATAGACTTAGTTTTTCTTTTAAATTAGGCAACCAGTTGTATCAGACGGCTCTAACCTCCTACATAAGAATAAACAAGACTAAGTATTATTTATTCTTATGCCTCCTAGACTAAAATTATCAGTATAGAAATTAACAAGATTGAGAGCGCAAATTAAACTGACTCAAAATAATACTAGCTCTTAGGTTCAGATTCGATTGCAATAGTGTAGCGCACGGAACGGCAACGGCGCGATTAGCCGCTTCCGAGCCATTATTTTGAATTTTTTGGCGGGAAAACGGTTTTAGGCTTATAATTTTGAAACTAAGAGGCCCAGAGATTTGAAATTATGCCTCGTGTGTGCTGCAATTATAACGTATTATTTGATCTTTAAAACGAAACTCTAACATATACAGTTAAGGCAATTCACCATGTGTCAGCCGGAGACACGTGTCACCAGCTCACACATAGATATCGGCTCGTAGCTCAAAAACTTTACGAGTTAAAGTTTTGATAAATTTGGAGCCTAATGCTCCAATTCGGCTGAGAATTTTGAGGTATATTACGTAATAGTAGCTTAAATAATTACGAAAATACAGTTGTGCAAGCCAGTGACACGTGTCTCCAGCTCGCACACAGTTTTATGCTCGTAGTTTCAACAGTATTTGAGTGTGATGGTTAGTTTTTTTGGATCTCATTGCTGCAATTTGGCTCTAAATTTCTGACTATAGTCTGAAACCCTAACCTCGATGGTTTGCCTTAACGGGATGTGTAAGCTGGTGACACGTGTCGCCAGCTCGCACACATAAAACAACTCATGGTAACGAACTTATGGTGGCTGCTATTATTATGTCTGGAAGTTTGATTGCTGCTATTATGCTTTAAAATATGGCATGCTTAGAATTTCTCTATAGCCTATGAGGAAGCTGGAGACCCACTCATGATTGCTGGGCCTGTTGCGATTTGGGTTCTGTTTTGCTTTAGAAGATTGCTTTTACTAGTTTTTTATTTACGGCTAGTATTTTAGATAAACATTCTGGTATCTTTTTGAAATAGGTAAATAGCAAATTCTCCAGAGATTTTACCTCAAAAATGTTACTGTAATTGTAAAAGTAAAACTTTTGATGGAAAGAAGCTGCGATATTTAAAAAGACAATGCAGTTCGTAAATTGATATTAAAGATTTAGAACTTTATAATAATTATAGCAAAAGTTATTCAAAGGTGTAAAATTACACTTTTCGTCCTAAAATCAACAAAGGTGCATCCACTGCACGGATAATGTTAATGATCAACAAATCTCCAGAGGTGAACTTGTCAAAAGATAGTTCATCAAATATTTATTTGACATAAATCTCAGTTTGCTTTCGCCTTTAAACAGGTGTTTTCTGTTAAATAGATAGTTCATAAAGTAAACATTTCAATCCGAGTGACAGGTTGGTAAATATTTACTTTTTATGTGTAATCTACTGTTGTGTCTATTTATATAATAGTTATGTGATATAAAAACTTCCATCTTATTACCAAAATAAGATGTAATCATTTATGACATAAGTACTTAGTCTCCATTGTCATCAATAAACTAGGAGAGTAGTATGAGAAGAACAGAAGTCATTGGAGGGAACTGTGCTAGAAATCGCCGTCAAAGTGCTTTATTCAGCACCTGTAGCGACTGTCATATTGTTATACAACTTGAACCTTTTCAAGGATAGGCTCCTCATCGTAGTCAACCTCATTACTTAACATATTGTGTGTTTGTGTACAAAATGTTCACTTAGAACCAGTTAGAAAAACAATAGGTATTCCAGATTCAACGGCCCATTCGCTGTGCTGCTGTCGTACCTAGCGGAGGTGCACCGCACGGAGCTGCGCGCGCGCGTGATCCTGCTCACCAGCCTGTTCTACACCATCGCCAACACCACGCTGCCACTCCTCGCCTGGGCCATTCTCACCAAGGACTACGATTTAGCCATCTATGGGACCGAATTTGGTACAAATCTTGAAATTTAATAGTTTTAATTAAGTGGTCATCATGGGAAATGGACATATTGGGAAGTGGTCGTTATGGGAAGTGGTCATTCTGAGAAAGCAGTCATTACGGGAAGTGGACGATCTGGGAGTGGTCATTCTGGGATGTGGTCCTTTTGGGAAGTGGTCATTTTAAGAAGTGGACATTATGGTCCTAAAGGAGTACAACTTGACTAACAGCAATTTCAACATATCAATCAGCCGATTAAGCTCTCGTGGGAGTATGTTGCCTTAATTAATATACACGGTTATCAGGTGGGTCGGAGATCGTGGAGTTTATTTTGATAAACATTAATCTTTCAAATCAATTAGTTATTTTTATCAAGGTCTTTCTGTTTTAGAGACAGCTACCAATTGTAATCCATTAAGTTTAGCAATGTGCTTGCCAAAAAATTCAGCAGTATCCAGTAGTTAGTAGCTCCCAGTTTTAATAAAAAAATGAAACAGAATTGCGATGAAATTATCCGTGAAATTACCTATTTGATTAAAATTTATTTGGAACCTGCCCCCCAGCCCCCTACAATGTTTGTCAAAAGTAATATCAAAGCGATGTTGTAATTGAGAGAGCGCTGCCATAGCTAAGATAAGAGTACGGCCTCAGTTTATTTGACCATTCATTTAAAATGAAAAGCTCAGTCAGTTTTAAGTATAAACCATAAGAATAAATGAAACTATATATAACCTTCTTCCTCGACAGTGATCCACAGCTGGAACCTGTTCCTCCTGGCAACAGCGCTGGTGCCGCTAGTGACGGGGTTCGCTTTCCTCTGCATGCCCGAGAGCCCCAAGTTCCTCATGTCCAGGGGCCGCAATGAAGAGGCTTTGAAGATCTTCAGGAAGATATACAGCATGAATACAAGGAAACCAGAAGAGGACTATCCGGTAAATTCAGGACATTTTTGGTAAAACTTATTTATTTTTGTGTAAAAAATATTTATCTTTAGTATTGTATAACCTATTGTTTTGTATTATTCAATACCTATAGTATTGTATTGCTGCTATGACTGCTGCTAGCAGTCACATTATATTAAGACATAGTTGCGTGGGACATCCTGCGTATTATACTATAGTAAATTACAGCTTGATCTGCTAGTTGATCTATCCAAGCCATCCAATAATTCCAAAATTCTTATGCAAAGATCAAGCTCCTAGTAGAAGAGAAGTCTGAAGAGCAAGGCCGAGGGTTCGCAGCGCTGAGGGGGGGTGCCGTCCAGCTGGCACCCCTGTTCAAACCCCCCCACCTCAAGTGGCTGGTGCTGATCTGCCTCATACACATGGGCTGTATGTTTGGGTAAGATTACTTTTATGTCACTGTTGATCTTATCACTTGAGGTTTTGTGACAAGGTTTAAAAAAAACCGGCCAAGTGCGTGTCGGGCCACGCGCAGAAGGGTTCCGTAATTACCATATATATATACCATACCTTATTTAATACCACTATAATTTTTAATCTGAAAAAATAACTTTGTTTTTCACAGTGTTTGTTTTTCGTAGTTATATCTTCGCGGTTTTGGAAAATGTGCTGTATCTCTAAAACTACTAAATATACTTCTCTTGTTCACACCAATTTTCGTTGTAAGCAGCATATATTTTTTTAAGATTTTTCACTTTATTATTTTATTAGTTAGAGGGGCGGACGTGCGTCCGCCCTACTAGTTTTATGAAACTCAATCTCATTTTTAAAGATCTATCTATAGACACTTACTTATTACACTTTGAGTTGTCCTTTGTATCATTGTTTTCTTGATGTTCTTCCAGGTCCAACACAATCCGGCTGTGGTCCCCCAGCTGGCCGCCATGATTGGTTCCAACAACGGCAGCTTATGCTCCGCCATCGCACCCGTGGCCGCCCCTCCAGAATCCGACTGCACCCCCATCTACACTGACATGCTCACCTACCTACAGAGCGCCGTGGTCGGGGCAGGATCTGTTCTCACCTACAGCATCGGAGGAGCTCTGATCAATAAGTAGGTTACTTTAATCATGATTATCATTTCAGCAGCATACAGCCACTGCTGACGTAATTTGTCAAGCGTCAACAATTTTCATAGACATTAACGGTTTTTAAGTCAAACCTGACCCCACTTCAGAATCTATAAAACATCGACCACATTTACTGACAGAAACAAAATACCAAAAAGTTAAATGACAATTTTTTATGCACGCACAACGGGATAATAATAATAATAATAATAGACACTTGAATTGCACACAAGACAGGAAAAAAATTACAAATAGACACAAAAACAGAATGAAAGCACACAAAAGGCGGCCTTATTGCTAAATAGCAATCTCTTCCAGGCAACCTTGAGTAGTAAAGAGATAAAAAGAAGAGGATTTAGGGGGAGTGGGTGCAATTATGGAAAGAGATATCAGAATAGATAGATATAGATATAAAGAGAGGAATTATGAATAAACTTTAAAGTGAAAGAAAGAACAGGACATATGATAGTGTATTATATAGAGGAGAGGAAATGTCTTCTGACTTGATCGCGAAATGATCTCAGAGTTTGAGCTTTCCTGATACCCTCTGGGAGGAAATTCCACAGCCGTACAAGGGATAGTGCTTGGCAATAGTTTAACAAGTGGCTTGGCGTTCTCGTCACCTGATGTTAAGTGAAGATAATGTCGAAGGTGGAAGCGCAAACTTCACTGAAGAATCTGGAAAACTACACCCGGAATCTTCACTGAAGAAATGGCTAAGTTACCTCAGCGTCAGACTTATGTGGTACCTAGCTAGGCAGACTTCAAATAAGCCCTATATACTACCAACCAAACCGAGTACTTTAAGCGGGGAATTCACTATCAGACTGCCCGCGGGCCACCCGGCTCGGCCCAAGTCTGTTGTTTGCCCGTATTGAGAACACACACAGCGGGCCATCATTTAGTCTTTAGGAGAGCTGCAGTTTCGTCAACTGTACAGCACGATACCAGAAAGAAAGAAGACGGAGACTTGCTATAATTGGAGGTGTAATTGCAATGGGAGAATGAAAAAGGAAAAGAGTATGATGCAAGAACTGGTACCTAGAGAGAAACAAATAGTCATAAATGTCCTTATTGAAAGAATTGGGGGTTCGAGAACTAAGGGATTTATTCAATTACCTACGCATGCATAAGGGGGCATTTGAGCATGTTAAACAATTTAAAATATTCAAATCAAACTTGCGCTCCCGTTGCACTCTGACGCTTGAGTGCAAGCGGGCTGCCCGGCGCGACCATTCACATTCAGACTTGTCTGTGCCCGCGCAGACAAAATGCGATTCTCCGGGCAGGCGGCGGGCACGGGCCGACGGGCTTGCCCGTGCCCGTTGCCTAGCATTCACGAGCAGACATGGGACAGACTTGCCCGTGACGGGCAGCCCGTCGCGAGCAGTCTGGTAGTGAATTCCCCGCTTTAGTCCAAAGAGAATATAATCACTACGTTTCTTTAGTCTACAGTTTGCGTATCAGATCTGCGTGTTGGGTTCGGAATGACCCATCTTCCTTTATCCATATGGAAGGGCTAAACTTCTTCAGCATCAAAATGGCTCATATTGAAAGTTTTTTTAAAACACGAACTATTAACCAGGTGCGGCAAAAAGCTGGTGATTGGTTCGTGCGGGGTGAGCAGCGCGGCGCTGGTGCTGTTGCTGCCACTGCTGGGGACGGACGCGCTGGCCGTGGCGGCGATGGTCACCACAGTCCTGGCCTTCACGTCCCTCTTAGGCGGCGCACTGTCCAGCGTCACTGTTGACCTGTTCCCTACGTCACTTAGGTGAGATGAGGAAGAAAGTTGCTCATAGCTTCATATAGGCCCGTTTTTATAATCCGCTCTCAACGTTGAGGGCTATATTGAGATCATACTTGAGATGTTCTTCTTCTCAGGTATGATCTCAAGATAGCTCTCAACGTATTACCATACCAGCAGTCTCTCTCTCTCTTGATCTGTTATTAGGTTCAATCCCAAATTGTGTGAGTGTAGATAAAGTAGTGTATGAAACTTAGTTTCATAAACAGTATCGTAAACTACCTACTATTAAATCTGTTTCATTACTGTCCCCAACCATTTTATCGCATACTCGTGTTGCAGAGTGATGGCAATGGCCACGTTCCTCATGTGCGGCAGGCTCGGCACTATCGTTGGGACGGTGATCTTCCCAGCGCTCATCACCTTCGGCTGTTGGCCGCCTTTCATCACCATCGCTGCGGTGTTGGGCGGTAAATATAACTTATTGACCATTAGCCATTTTTAACGTCCCCACTACTGAGGCACATGCCTTTCTTATGAGCAGATAAGGAGGATGGGCCATAACCCAATAAGCGGGCCCAATGCGGATTGCTGGGTGTTAACGACTGCAAATGCACCCGGGACCACACGCATGAAACATTACTTATCCTATGTTTTATTAATCAAAAGTATAAATATTGTGACAATATCAACAATATGCTACGTACTATTTGAAGGGTAGTTAGTTGGCCCCTGGCCTTGGAGTGCCTTGGACGAATCAACATTCGTCCAAGCAAGCCCCTGGCCCTTCCTTTAACTAATGGGGTGTATCACGCAAAGCTAATCGCAGATGGCGCCAGCGGCGACCTGGCCGCTATCAATGGTTTTGATTGGTTAAAATACGTCAAAAATGACATTAGACATTTGAAACAACCAATCAAATTATTTTGGGACTGTCGCTTGTGGCGCCATTAGTTCCTCAGCATCACACCCCATTTCAAAAATGGTACAGTCAGCAGCATAATAATATCAATCAAGCTATACAAAACTGTCAAAAATCTGTAATGAATTTTAAACCTTACACTGTTCTATTTAAAGTTTAAAAATGATTGAAGGAATTTGAAGGAATTGAAGGACACATTGTGAAAGCCCAGCGTGGCGTTGACCGTACATCAGACAAACTTTTATACCAACGCCATCTATAGCGAAATGAACTTACTAAATAATTTGTAAAGAAGCAAACAATTTTTATAAATGCTTTTAATTGTGTTGTAGATGCAATATTTCAACATAGATGGCGCTAATAATATTAACTAGCAAGTGGCTCGGTGAGCTTGCGTGTGTTGTAGATGAAATATTTCAACATAGATGGCGCTAATTACCCGCCCTGTACCCAATACAAGTTGAGGTTATGATAGAATGGGATAGTTCTATTCTTTATAAAAAATATTTGTGGAAATTCTATTTTTAATAGATGTATCTTTCGGCTTATACATCAAAGTACCTATCTACATGCTTTTAATCATTTGGTTCCCGCAGTGAGGTGGTTCCACTCATCATTATAGCAACTTTTACAATGGGGCCAATTAAGGTCAAACCGCACTACAGCGGAGCGGCGCTGCGCGGCGCAGCACTGCAGCGGAGCGGCGCGGCCTCTCCTAAACGCACTATCGCGGCAGCGGAGCGGCGCGGCGCGGCTCAAATTGCCAGACGTGGCAAGATTTCATTGAAGTTTGACGCATGAACGAAAAGGGAACGCTCGGTCACGGGTTCCCTAGAACGAATTTCCAAGGAACGATTTAGCAACACATCCTCATATTTTTTATTTATTTATTTGTGATGAGTTATGATTATGATGATTTATGAAATGATCACGTAAAATACGATTTTGTAATTTAATCAAAATTTGTACACTGAAATATCAGTAGAAATAGATATTTCCAAATACCCTCTATAGACTGAAGCTCGATTATGAAGAATATTTGGCCGCGCCGCGCCGCCAGCTATACCGCACTAGCGGCAGTGGAGCGGCGCGGAGCGGCGCGGCGCGGCGCGGCGCGGCAAAATATTCTTTTGCACCCAAATCTGCAGTGCCGCGCCGGTACGCGCCGCGCCGCGCCGCGCCTCTCCGCTATAGTGCGGTTTGCATCATTGCAATCAATAGAAATAATATTTGGCCGCGCCGCGCCGCGCCGCTCCGCTGTAGTGCGGTTTGACCTTTACTCTGATATCGCGAAAGTATTGCGCTTTGTATGGAACAGCTGTTTTTATTCGCGATATCAGAGTTGGCCCCATAGTAAAAGTTGCTTGTAATCATTAGTGAACCACCCCACTGCGGGAACCAAATGATTAAAATTTCACACTGTTTTTTTCTTTTACAGTCTGTGGCTCTGCATGTTGTTTCCTACCAAACACAACTCTGAAGAAATTAGAATAAGGAAATTACAAGTCTGTGGTGTTTGGGAGAAACCTGTTAAGTCCAAAAGGGACACTTTACAGACAAGTTAACTTAACACGTATTTACAAAAACGAATGCGCTAATCCTGAATTACCATGTGATTACCAGCTCAGTACTATCAGTTCTATATAAGGTGGACTAATCAAACATATAATTATAAAAAAACAATAACATTGTATTAGGTATCCAACAAAAAAATTACGAAATTGGAGTTAACAGGATTCTCCCAAACATCACCGAAATTATATGACTGATACTATTAGGCACCACTGACTTTATGAAGAGCAATGGAACTCTCATACTTATGAATTCCTGAAGATTTCTATTTTCATCAGTTAGGAATTCATTAGCATTAAGTATTTTAATAAAAAAGACACGTTTTCTATCGCCTATTTATCAATTATTTAATTAATTTTGAATTTAAGCTGGTCTTGTGCAAAATCAATTTTATCGGTGAAAACTTTTTAAGTATTTTATTTTATATGTAAGTACCTAAAGCTGTGGTATGGTATTGTGTCTCATTCCGAAAATTTACAAATTTTATTGTGTTTTAGGAAAGTTCATAATAAAACTGCTGAAATTTTAAAAATATTCTCTTCTTTATTTATAATTTATCATAACCTTATCTCATTCATCGTCAAAGTTACAACTAAAGAAGTAACAGGCGATTGAAGGTGGCCTAATATATACCAGCAAACAAACAGTTGACAATGTGTATTGCGTGATTCATAAAAAAAAACACCGTACACTGTAGACCGAAAAAAAGTGCACCGTTTCTATTATCATGTCATATTAGATCACATGTCTGTGAAAACAGTATTTTAATCTCTTTTAAATGTTAAAGTGTGACGAAAATAATCGACCAACGCTTTTAATTATTTTCAAGTTTTAATAAATACACATTGTTACCAGTTTGTTTTTTTTATATATTAAGGCGCTACGTCAGTCTAATGCAATGACTAAACAGCAAGTTGTATTTACTGAAATGTAAATATTTATAACAAAATTAGATGACGCTATAAAACTGGCATTTATTTTGTGACTTAATAGAATATTAACCGATTTATGTTTATTTTTAAATAAGAGGGCAGATTTAATACAAGATTAAGTATATTTTTAAATCGAATGCTTGTTTGGAACATTAATGGTGGAATACGAGTCTCGGAGTTGACTGCTGTTTAAAATTTCCATCAAAATACCATCTCTTAACAAACTGTCCCTTAAACGTACGCACATAAACAGTAGGTATACCTATGTATTACGACAAAGCAAGGTTTTTTTATATAGACTAGAATGAAATCTTATTGTCAAGTCAACTCACTTTGTCTCTAAGCAGTACACTCATAAATTCGAGCTTCATATAACGTATTATTGTATATAATTACATATATTTAATCATAGGCCAGAAATTGACTGTTATTACCCTATATTATGTATAAATTTTGGATTATTACTTTATAATAATATATTCAGAATACAACGCAAGGCACAGTGTTCAAAATCTGTTTTAGAAATTCTCCTATCTATTATCTTTAAAATCAACGATTGCACTATTTTTAATACATTTAAATTGGCAGATCTTCTTCGATTATATAAAAACTAAAAGATCAATAGATGTGTGATTATGTCTAAAGAAACTACTTTTTCCTGATTTTGTTCCCGTGACGTACAAACCACGTACTGAGATACGTTTCACTTTCTAAGAGTCGGACAAATGCTTAACACACAGCCTTCTTCACATATATATTTGTTACCAACTCGAATAAAAAAATTGTGTCAAATAAAATGTTTGTACAAAAAGAAGTATGACTATACACTAATCTTAAATAATGTACAATCTAAGGTAAGGCATATTTCATAATTATAAATAGTTAATTACAAATAATATAGTACATATAACTTTTATATATACAGTCTCGCGTAGTCTTAAAGCCGAGCTCTATACATATATTACAACTTAAGGAAATTGTATATGTGACTTATGTTATGGTACATGTAAAACGGAGTAAGGCCTCATAATTTCAATTGCGAAATGAGAAAACGACGTTTTTAGGAACTCCACTACAAAATTGGCTTTTCCAATCTTAGAGAGTAACCAAATGTGAAACGATACAAATGAATATTTATGAATAATGGTGGTGATAATGCACACATCGCTTCCTCAAAGTATTCTGCAATATTTTATCAAGTGGTACCAATTTTATTATTGACTCAGAAGGCCCCATGATAGATTACATGTTACTTAAAACAAATATATTTACATTGTTTATTATATTTTGTTGCGTTCATTTCAATAAATAGTACAACATCATGCAGTTTTCCCCAATAGAGGATCAAACCACACATAGTGCTGTTTAATACAACTGCAACAAACATTCTTCGACACTTGACTACATTAAGAATTGACTATACATCTATTAAAAATACTAACATTATAATTTTTTAAATTATGATCATTAGTCAGAATTATATTTTTATAAATAAATAAAGTAATACAGGCAATTTTTAATGTCCCCAAGTGTTTTTATTAATTAATTAAGTTAAATAAGTCCATCGTTTAAACAAAAACCGTATTCACGTGAGTTCATATCAAAATGTCTTTGCACTGCACTTAATTGTTTTTTTGTCCAATTCTCAATGAGACTATCGCTTTGGGAGGCAGACTTTTTTATATTCTATATCACATATGAAATTATATATTATATTTTCATTATAGCTTTTTTCTGTGGAGATTTTCAAATGTTTTCGGTTAACTTCCGTTGTTGTTATTTGGAATAATTAAACTTTTTTTGTTTTCCTATTTCTCAAAAGTTCTTTTTTAGGGTTCCAAAGCCTAACTGGCAAAAAACTCAACCCTTATAGATTCGTCATGTCTGTCTGTCCGTCCGTATGTCACAGTCACTTTATTCCGAAAGTATTAAGATAACACAAATGAAACTTGGTAGGCATGCGTTAACCGCTTAACGATTTTAACACAAAAATAAAAAAGGGGGGGGCCTATTCATGGAACTGAAACTGATTTTTTTTCATAAAATTACCTCCACTTCTGACCTCTTTTTTTTCGAATGCTAACTTTTGGCTGAATAAAACCTTCGTATCACTGAATCAACCACCTAATAAAATAGAATCTTCAGATGTTCTATAAAGTTCAGCCTCCCAAAGCGACGGCACCGGTCTAGTTTCCCCGTCAGCTCGGAGGGGCGAGCAGCACCTCGAGCCAGCAGGGGCAGGCGGTCACGTCCCGCCGGGAGTACTTAGGGCCCCAGCCTTTAGCGAACGAGATCCTCACGGAGAGGGGGTCCACCGGCCCGATGTGCGGGAGGGAGAGGGCAGGCGGCGGGCAGCGAGGGTCGAACACACATAAACAGTGGCCTGGCGCCACTCGCCACACTAATAGTGCTTTAGCAGCCGCTGCGTCCAGCGCCGGAGAGCTCACGAACACCGGTTCTTGACTGCGGTTGTACAACCACACCCCATCAGATTCTAGGGACAGGGTGACGCCTAGCCCGATCTTTGATCTCGTTTTTCGCACCTGGAAAGGAGAAAGAACTGATTTTAATATAACTTTTTGAAACCATGACGTCATACATCTGAATTCAATTGGGTAAATGCCTTGAGATTGAGAATGAATTCTACTTTTAAGGTACGTTTAAAAAAACACTGATATTTCTTTTACGGTGGGTGCACCAAATTGTCAAGTACCCAATTCAATTGACCACAATGACAACCTACCAATCAGTAATTATATTGCTGAAGCCTTTAGAATTCATAACTTCAAGAGAATAAGTAACAGAATTTCAAATATTCCTATTCATCTGGAAAATAATACAGGACTTGTAGCGGCATCTATCGTACCGCCGCACCGCACAATACCTACACATGGTTGCAACGAGATTCATCACCATGTGACTAGATGGCGCTAGTGTCGTTTAAACACAAAGATTAGTAAGGAACAGCAACTCGTAATATGGAGAAAATATGGAGAAACCTACACCTCGCTATCGGAGTTTTCTCAGCCACCAAACTATATATACAACTTCCAACCATCATTGGTTGGACCGCGGTCCCCGGGCAAATACCACCTAGCCCGGAGGAAGATCTTCCACTTTGGCCTTCCTACTAGTGGCTACCTCTCCATACTACCATACTTCTTTCCTACAGACTCACCAAATTGTACCTTCGCATTTATATAAATGTAATATTAAAAAAAACTTAATGCAATTTACTTTAAAGCATGTGATGTGACTGTTTATTAAAGCTGGTAAAATGAGTACTCAATTTGATATCGTTTGAAATTATACCCGATATCACCCATCAGGGTTATCTCAGTGACATAAGTCCCACTAAATCAATATGAGTTATCGCGAACGACTTAATAGGGAGAAAATTATTCATTTGCGACTTACTACAGCGAGTGACCCTTGCGCTGTTTTCTCGGGAAGATGTTGATAAACATGGTAAGGAGTCGCTGGTCAGTTGTGCTATTTGAAGATGTGGGTCAAATATTAGGAAGGAAAAGTAAAAACTAAGCTCCGTTTTGAAATCATAGAGAGAATGATAGACAGTTATAAAATTTGGATAATTAATTCTAATTCGTAAACGTCAAGTAAAGTATTTTCAATTATTTCAAAAGTCAATTCTCTACAATCTAAATACTGTTTTATATGAAACTCTTGAACCTTTATCATTTGTGAGATTAAGAACACAGGAATTAAACGCGTTTAAACTAAACATTGGTATTGAACACTTACCTTTTCCCGACGACGTTTCGACCAAGTTGCATCAACCATGGTCACAGGCTGACCCCGTCGTCAGCCCGTAGTCAGCCCGTCACCACGGCCAATGCAACTCGGTCGAAACATGGGGAAAATGTAGGTGTTCAACACCTATGTTTAGTTTAAACGCGTTTAATACCTGTGTCTTAATCTCATAAAATGCAACGCGAAAGTTTAAAAAAAAATATTTGGTTTGGATAACTCAACTTCTGGTGCAGAAGCCCATTCAAAGCAAAAGTACCAACCTGCTCAGCTTGCGGCGCGTCCCTCGCATCGAGCCCGTCCAGACAGAAGCCGTGCTTGGTAGCGGGGCAACCAGCGTCGCTGCCGCCGAACACATCGACCGTCCGGAACCGCACGCCGAACTGCCGGCCGACGCGCTGGGTCAGCTCCCAGTACGCGAGCCGACACCACTCGCTCTCCCAGGACTGTTTCTCTGTAAAGAAGAAGATAGACATATAAACATGGTAATATCACATAATAATGTTTTGCTCTAATCCCAAAGTACGTAACTACTGAAATTCATAATTGGAAAAGCATTGGTGTGGCATTGAACTGAAATTCTAAAGGCTATGGGTTCGAGTCCCTCCTGACGAGAACGTCAGGAGGGACTCGACTATGACGTCGCTTATTTAGTACTACCGACCGCCCGCGACTTCGTCTGCGTGGAAAGTTATTTCTCTATCCCTCGGAAAAAGTTTTTTTTTTCAGGATGAAAGGTACCCTATGTCCTTCTCTGCACCCTTGATAACGTGTATGCAAATTTTATGATGATCGGTTCAGAAGTTTTTTCGGAATGACAGGTACCCTATGTCCTTCTCTGTGCCCGTGACAACGTGTGTGTAAAATTTCATGATGATCGGTTCAGTAGTTAAGACGAGAAGACGTAACAAACAAATAAACAAACCATCGGACTTTCGCATTTAGGACAACATTTAACACAGCAAAGTTAGAAACAACTATAATTATGAAAGAGTTAACTTTCCATGACTAAGTTTTCAGATGGGTGAGTAACTAAATTATATGGAAATGGATAGGAAGCTAAACTATGTGCCTGATATGATTTTATCAAAGTTTTATGATAGTTTTAGTTTTTTTATTGACTGATGATGACGTAAATGAGAACCGAAGCAATAATTATTGCTGAAATTATTTTAATGAAATCCGTTTTAAAATATTTTGCGTCTTTTAGACACCTGAAAACGTGTGACTTTTGATTTTTAGTACACATAAAAATAGGTTCAGACACCTAGCCACGCTAGAACCAAAATTGTTACTTTGTCATCTAGGTTTATAATATTTACTTAAATTGTCCAAGATTGGCATCCTAGGCTCCCTAGGCTAGCTTTCAACAATAAAATAAAAAAAAAAAACTAAAGCAAGTATTTTCCTGTAAATGAAACTGTACCTAACGATTTAGTTTTGGTTTTATTGTTGAAAATTAGCGCAATTGGGCCCCGACTTTTCGTTTCATCAGTGCCATTAGGGAATGGAATTCGTCATCTTTTGATAGTGGTTCGTCAGTGCCCATAGCAACCACTATTACGTCATATAGTGTAACATTACCTATTAAAATAATGTTATCTAATATGAATCATGTATGTTTAACCAAGGAACTGGAATATCAACTATGATTAAGATTAAAATATTGAAAACTTTAATAGACTTCTTGAAATTAAACTTTTTCAAGAGAATGAAAGAAACCACATAAGAGCAAATGAATGAATGAATGAAAATATTTTGATTTATACCCAATCAGGACATTTTTTTTCTGACAAGATGAATGGGCATCACAAGGACAAGCAATAAAGGAAGCAAAGATGAAAAATTATTAAAATTTGTTATAGGTAAAATTCACCATTATGTGGTTGGATATCATACATGTATTAGGTGACTAGGGCCCACTATTTCACAAAGCCTTGGCATGTTGCTTTAGCGCTGCCATTTTGTGCGCAGAAGATAGTATAGTTTTATACTTGACAGATAATATCATATTTTGTTCCATTTAAAATTTACCAGAAGTTATAGTGACTAATCAGAGGGTAAAAAAAAAGTTGGCCTAATCGTAAACTGTGAAACAGACAGTTATTCGTAAGAACTGAAATATAATGGCTATGTAACATTTTGTCCACAAATAAAAGTTAGAAGTTTCATGTCTTCATCCAGACAAAAACTAAACGGTTAACTTTGAAGATAATTTGAAGGTGAGGAATGTTCCAGAAGCTTAACAAAGCATCGCACTCATTGATTGTATTGTACAATTGCCAGAGGGAGGGCTAAATTAGAAGTTGACAGTAAGTGTGGACACGTAGTTATTACACAGAAACAGTATACGTAATAGTAATGACTTTGTTTCCACGTAAAATTTCACAAATTTTAAACATAAGTTATTATCGTGACTTTTTCAGTTAATTCTTTATAGCACCGGATGTGCGATTTATATTTGGGATTTCTTTGTTTGTATAGAATCTTAATTAGCTAAAAACCTCCATCAGTTTTGAATTTATTGGTGTCGATTCAGAGAATTCATGAAACTTCATGAAAAGACTTAGTACAAATAACGAATCGTTACCTATCCATTATTCCCTTTAGAATATTTCTATTACTTAATTAAAATTAGATTTTCGTAGAGTCTCTGTATCATAAACTAAGCATAGAAATTAGCTGATCTTGTTCAGAATTTTGTTACCAGGTTTGATATTCTCGAAATTTCGGTGTTCGGTTCTAATGATGTCGAAAATTGCAGTGTCACCGTTGACAGGTCTCATGATGTAGTGCGAATGTTTCAGTGTATTACATCAGTGATGATGTGATCGAGTTGGACAGTTGGCGAGCTTTGCAGCGGAGTTAACGATAATTTTAACTATTTCTTTGTTTCAGGTAACTTGATACTTGTTACTAAACTTGTTGGAGTTAACGTTATTTCAATGTTTACCAATATTGGCTTTCATTAATTTTCTGCTGTTACGGGCTAGTAATTTACAAATACCAACAGTTTAACAATCGGCGAAACAATTTCACTGAGTTTCAGTAGTTTTATTGATCTTTTTGATGATCTCAAAAAGTTACATTAAGTACCTAACTGCTAGCAAAAGATCTCGTTTTAAACTGAAAGCAGCTCAACATTATGACCTATTATGACCTTATTGAGATGAATTTGCAATTCCCCCTAATTCTCGTCTACTAACCCACTCCCACCGCGTGGTGGCGTGGTAGTCGCGTCCACGACCCCAGCCGTGGTGGCGCAGCGGTGGCGCCGGCGGGGCGCGATCGATCACCAAGGTCGCACCACGCTTCTGCCCCACCACGTTCCAGAGGACGACAGATTTAAACCGCGGGACAACATTGAAAGAGGTGTGATAGAAGAAGTTCTTTTATCAAAATAACTACATCTCTTTGGACAACTAACTTCCGCAAATTGCTACAAAAGATATGAAGCTCAAGGATTATATTAAAAGCTATTATTTTAACCGGCAAAAGTTTTAAAGAAGTTATCAAAAAACGATATTATAAAAAAAATCGAACGACATTACGAAAATCGTTTGGATTTTTTTGCAATAATTAAGCTAGGTAGGGTTACTTACTTATGTATCTTCGAAATTTTTCAAATCAATTTAGAAATGACTTTGTTGACAACATTTGAAGTCATAAGCCTAGTCTTGAGTTGAGGATTGGTCCAGACATAGAGCATTTAACCATTTTACTTGGTTAAATGCTCTAAGGGTGCAGAGGTAGAGTTCATATCTCGATCGATCAATTTAAGTTAAATTCGCAACAAGTGGGAGAAATTCGTTAAAAAACCAACTAAGGAGGGTCAATTTTCAAACGCATTTTATTTCTCCAACTATATTTTAGGAGTGTCTGTTCAAAATAGGATATTTACATATAACACAAATTTTCAGGAATTTTTACGCTTTTTCAGACATACATAGTTCGATAATAGGTCCCGTTTTGTATAATAATTTTGAAAATTATCTGGTTTAGTATGAAAAATGAAACCTTTTGTTCAGATTTCCTAATCATCAAGACTATTTAGGTATGGTGAAAATTACCTATTTTGATTGAAACTGGTCAATTCAAAGCCGATTTTGTGAAGAAAATACCTTATAATGGGTTAATATGAAGTCCACACTAAGATATTAGGGTATAAAACTGATTTCCATCGCTATAACTCAAATATTGTCAAAAGTGTAAATGTCCCCTTTCAAACACATTTAGTGACAATGACAGTCCTCATTTAGTAATGTATGTTATGATGGGAAGTTCTCATGTTTCATATTCAAAGGTGTATTGTATTACCTTCGCCATCAGTAGCGAGTGAGCCGCTGAAAAGCCGCTCATGGTCGGTTCTTCTCGCGTCCTGCGTGCTTTCGCCATGATCTGAAACAATGATGAAAAAGAACATAAAACATCATCATACATCCCATTACAGTCCCCTGCAAGTAGCGTTGCGATCCGTCCGGATAAAGCTGGACAGTGTTAGGATTTTTTGTCCGGCCAAATTTGACTGCGTCCGGCTTTTGTTATGGCTTTCGTCCCGCCAGCTCTGCACACAACTCACCCTCGCGTGCGGTTCGGGGCGGGCGGCGAGTGCATGGGCGGGCGGCGTTCCATCATCCCTTTAGTGTCCGGCCTTGGGTCTCAAATTCCGGCTTTTTTTAATGTGGTTTTATTTGATATTTTTGTCATTTTGTTTTTTGTTTGAAAAATAAAGCCAGTATTTTTTATGTAAACGAAACGGAAAAGGAAATGATTTAGCTTTGGTTTTATCATTAAAAAATTAGCGCGGCTCCAGTCAAACAGCGAACCGAGTAAGTGGCGTTTTTTTTTTGTTCATGTATGGTGTCACCCATGCTACCTATCTGGACACCTTCACGGGTCAAACATAAGACTCAGGAGGTATTACTTATACACTATTCTGTGACAAATAATTATTAAAATTTCATAGCGAGCTTGGGTGTCTTTCAGAGTCATAATCATAAGTTTAAAAAGTTTACTTTACCTTGTAGGTAATAAAAAAGAGCGTTTCGTCACTCAGTCACGTTTGTCTATCAAACTAAAAATCTAGTTTCCAAATAACTTAAAAAAACAAAGTAGTCACATATACAAAACGAATTTAATAATGACCTACACCAGCGTCGAAAAGACCGGTACTAACAACCACATATTTCGAACGACGCTTAATCACTGCTTTTCAATCTTAACTACGATACTTAAGTGACTTTAGAATCCGATAATGTCACTCACGATTTGCTGGCCACTGTACGTCAAGTTTTCGTATGACATCATGCATGGACACCTGCGTACTCGCACACCTATATGTAAATATATAAATAAGTATATAAGTAATTTATTGGGAGTCAGAAAAAAATAGACATAGAAGAGAGTTCAATTAATGAATCAGAGTCGCCTCGAAGCATTTTTGTTTTATTCAAACGATTATTACTTATATACTAAAGTTATATATTTTTAAAGATGTAAATTAATTTAAAAGCAATGTCGGAAATGTCGGAATATGTGTTTGTTATTTAACACACTTGAAAGCAGGATTTGATAAAACTTAGTGCAGATAAGAAACTTAAATTGAATTAAGTTAATACATAAAAAAACACGAAGTTAGCAAAGAAAAGTTGCAAGAAATACCATCTAGGAATGATAAAAAATGTATTGAAAGTTAGTTAGTTAAGTTATAATAACCGAAAGATCAAAGCATATCGATAAGTAAACAAAAACAAATAAAAAAACTAAGCATAAAAAGCCGAAAATTCACCTGCAATTTTTATTTTTAATACTAAAATCCAACAAACGTTTAAGTTGATGTCATTATTAATAGTATTTTATTAATAATCATTTCGATGTCGATATATATCTTTTATTTTTCATAAAATGGTTGCTGATGCAACTTTGTTTTTTAATAGTAGGACCATTAAAATGTCGAAATAAAAATCAAAACCCATTCATTCTGAGTTTTTACGGCAGTTTTCAAGAGAAAATGTTTGGAACGACATAAGACCTTCATCGTAAAAAAATGTTTAATCAATTTCTGGTGAATGAAAAAAAACCTTAACTTTTTAAGAATTCACAACCATTAAGAGGCAAGTATGCCAAGTATATAGTCTGTGTATCTTGAATAAATAATACATAATATAGTATGTATTAAAACATATTGACACACTGATGACCTCTCCAAGGTCAGTAAAAACAACTAGATATGCGCATAGCTAATGTCAGTATAGAATGTAGACCACCTAGTAGAACTGCTAAAAAAAATTAAACGACCTGTGACATTATGCAAATGTGCATTTATAAGCTCATAAAACAATTGACGTAACTACTGGACGATCTGTTAATTGTATTTTGAAAAAAAACGTACCTATACAGAATGTTTCATATAACCCGTAAATTATTTTTTAGTATGGAAAACTACAAAGTGACAACCCTAAACGAAAATAAACTGTTGTTTTTGATAATTAATCCCATTAATGAACAAAAGCAAAACACAATTTAGGTCTAGGGTTGCCACTATGCAGTAAACTGCACTGCAATTTCATGATAAATCATGAAAGAAAAAAGTCTTAGAAGTGTATATGAAAGAATTTTTTCCCATAAAAAGTGACGCATTTCAGGGTTAAGATTAATTTTCAGGGGTTTTATGCATTGTACTCTATATTTTTTTAGCGGATTTAATAGAGACCTTTAAATGAACATTGAAAACCTTACAGTTAAATTAGGAAATTTTATGAAATGAAGTTAGAAAACAAGTTATAACTAGGCATCCATCATAGGTTGAAAAGTTTGTTTGAAGAAAAATTGCTTTACATGAAGAGAGCTTTTCAGAAAATAATCAAGAAATATTTCATATTCAGTAGGAAAAGCTAGTTCATGGCTAGTTAAAACAGCCACAGAATAAATTGCGTTGATAATATTTTTTCAGGGAAATAATATTGCCAATGCAATAATTTTTTTTCCTGATTAAAGTTAGTTTTTTTTTATTTTTTTTTTATTTACTAAATAAAAACAGTTTTTCTTTTAATTTCAGCAAAGGATCACCTTTGCAGTTTCAATAAATATTTTGACTAGTACGAATGTCAACAATACCGTCATTGTTTTCTAATACAAAAAGCTATGTCTCTAGGTACATTTTGATGTTGTTTTACCTCTCCACGTGTACATTGAGTTTACAGAAATCTAGCGTCCGCGTCCCAAGGAATAATAACATAATAATATTATTATAATAAAAGCATTATTAACATTCTCGCACAATATTATTGTAGTCAGGAGATTATAGAAACTTGCAAAACAGAATTCTGTTCTGACGTCCGAACAAAGGAGACCGATATACCCAAATGAAATACAAATAGAAGTATATATTAAGTATAAGTATATAGTACATAGTACAATTTCATTTAGTTTTATTATTTATATTTCAAAAATGTAGATTCGGCTTTGTCTTTTTTGTTTTGTTTGAAATCTGGCTTAAAAGCTAATAAGGCTTTCTGTGTTCAATAGTTTTTCATCTCAAATTGTTTGGCGACAATTTGTCGAACAATCTCTCAATTGACAATTTCTCAATTTGGCGACATCAACCATTTTGAATGACCCCACTGCTGGGGCACAGGCCTTCCTTATGGGTGGACAAGGAGGATGGGTCATGAATAATCCATCATGCAGGCCCAATGCAGATTAATGGGTAAATTGTTACTATTTATTACATGTAACTTGAACTTGAACAATTCTTCGATAAAAAAAGTCAATTTACGATTACTTTGTCTGACTTTATCTTTGTATTTCAATCAAAAGATAAGCTTTAACAATCCTGTTGAATATCAACACTTTTATTACCCTTTCCATAACAAGCGTGGAGCTTTTAAAGTAACTTATGTCATCAAGTCATTAAACACGCATTACGGACGGTTCAGGCACTTTCCTACGGCTGCCATAGGTAAGTACGATGAAGATAAAAGTTTAATAATAAAATAACAAAAGGTAGCGGGATTCCTTAAGCCAGTTTTACACGGACAGAGGCAGATTGAAGAAACGGCCGCTATAATTATTACAGTATTTCAAGATAAAGAATGGGCATCAGTAAACGTCGGAAACAACAACATAACAAAGACAATTAGCAAAAAGTAAGTATTTTGGCCCTAAAAGTCATTTATAATTTCAACTTTATTGCAATAAAATAAATGTCAACGTCATTTTCTAAGAAAAGCAAAAACACGTTTAGCCGATGCCCACTCTTTATCTTGAAGTCCTGTACTTTAAGTAACTTCCCAAAGTTCCCTTATTCACAACCAAGTTCGAACTCTGTTTTGTTTCTGGCAGCTATTGCAACGAAAATTACGTATCACAAACTTACGTTTTCAGTCTCTGTCATTTCTTGCCACGTTTAAATCTCCCATCTCGTTACATTCTTCCACTTATCAGAACGTTTTGGCCGGTCTTATAAATTGATCAGTGGATACACAAACGACGTTTTAAATATCTTTGTACTGTGGGCACCCATTCTTAAGGTATGGACGGATGCCCCGCGTTCACACGCTGCACTGGCCGAATAGTTGGAAGCTCAATGACACCAGGCACCTTTACACCACACGACACGATTAGATACAACCAAAGACGCCAATACTTAGAAGCTGCTCATTATTGGAGAGAAACGAGATCATGCTGCAAGTGATGGGAAAAATATTTTAACATAGATTAATTATCATTAAAAAGCTGTAAACTAATGTAAAGATATTAGAGACGCCACGGGACTTTACTGTAAACTTAATACAATTCACAACAGTCTCCAACAAATCATTTAAAATTATTCACTTTGGTGATTAAACTCTTTTTAAAGCAATTTATCATCAACAGTGCCATAATTTCTTAAGACTGAAAAGAGAACATTTGAACAATATTCAAATAACCAAAAGACATTAACTGCCAAATGTACACAAATCACGACCACATTCAAGTTATTTTGAACAAGTCCAAACAAAGAATTATTCAACAGGGTGCAATGAGCATCATAATATTTATGAAGCAGTTAAAATATCTCGGCGGTTATAAACGGCACCGCGGCTGACACACTAACGTCCCCAGCATGCCGCACTTTATTTACAAACTTGCTGTAGAAACAAACATAGTGTGCAATCGTGACTGAAATAACACAATAAACTATCGCAGTTCAGGATCACATTCCGGAGGGGGCTCATCCAGTAGAAGACAAGAAGACACAAACCAAATGACAGTGAATTCATTTACTTCTATGGCTATATCTTGCTATAACTGTTATAGGTCAAATATTAAGACTGTAGTTGTTCCAAATGCAGAATAATAAGTCTATTATTCTGCATTTCTGCATTTGGAACAACTACAGTCTTAATATTTCGATAGTTATCGAGAAAGTAAACGTTTTTAACACTAATAGCTTGATACAAGAAAACAATAAGGATTTAGCTGTTGTTCATACTATGAACATGACAAAGCTCACAGTTGATCTTAAAGAATTATAGTTAATCTAAACTGCGTTAGACACAGACGTGAATGATATTTACGGTCTATATAAAACTCATAAATCAAGCTAAGAATGGAGGGCCCGTTGATAAACAGGACATTTGAGGCACTTAAAAACCTGCTGATAAAACTTAAATGCATTCGGATTGGAACTGTTAACATTGGGCCGCCATTAAAAAAAAAATCAATTTTAACCAAACTTGATTAAGACTGTAACTGAAGTGGATAAAACTAAAAGTGATGAAAAGGCCACACCACAACAATCAAATAGTCTTAAAAAATTAAGATTAAACAAAATTTAATACTACATTTTTCTGAAATTAAAGTTGATGAAATTTTTATCTCTACAACAGATAAATTAGAATTAAATAATAATGATGATAAAAAGATAACAGTTGGAATCGATCGTTTGCCTGGCATAGCATGAAGGTTATCTTATTTCTATTATAAAAAAAAGTTACCTTTTTCAATTATTAAACAGTGAGAAAGCTAGACAAAACCCAGTTTTGGATATGACCAATTATTTTTAGACTAATAAGTATATACAACGTGATAATGAATGAACCAAAAATGGAAGAACCGTTACTTCGGTACGGACCATCGCATCAGACTGAACAACTTTTACTATTATGGGTCAAACTCTGAAATCGCGGAATAAAATCAGCTAGCTCATACAAAAATGAATAACGAAATACATCAAAACGTATAAAACAGCTATTTATTTTCGCGATTTCAGAGTTGGTCCCATAGAAAAAATTGTTCAGTTTGATGGTCCGAAGAAACGGTGTTCTCATTTTGATTCACTCATTAATACCTTGTATAGCATAAGAGTAAGACATACTTATTGATGAATTTATCATCGTACTTTTAAAGCTTCAAGTGAGCTGCGAGCATGAGATCTCTACTTACTAAATAAAGCCACAATACACCAAGCTTCATATAAGGAATGGCTCACGGACAGGCGAACACTGGCCAGTTATATTTGTGCCAGCGAGCGGCGCCGGCGCCTCGATAACGCACCGATAACGTTAATGGGGACCGTCGCTATCGGCACCGATACTCCAGAGAAGGGATCCGAACGAAACACAAATACCATCAGCTAATAACCTTACGGCGAACAATTACGGTTCAAATTCGGTAATAAAGGAAACGTTTACCTGAGCGCGAGAGATAGTCGCCTAAATGGAATGAATGGGTTCGAGGAAGCACGTGAGAAAGAGCGTAATGGAGCCGATCGGAATGTCAATGTCAACCGTATCGGAAAAAAGGGAGGACCCAAATTGCGTCCATCCATTCACTAATGCAGCGAAACAGGATGTTAGGAGCGATTAGGATACGGTCCGCTTTGAAACACACTAAATAAATGTATGATGACATTATTATTTCGACATTTTCGGGTTCGTTACACCAATATTTCCCATTCTTCGATAATTTATAATCTGTGGATGACACTGTACTAAAATATCCGTGTCTTTTTTCCGATCTATATGGTCCTTTTTAAAGAACCTAATGCAAAAACTTAGTTTTGAGCATGTCGCCTAATCATAAGTACTGATACATTATCCTTAGGTAAATAAAGATAAACGAAGTTTCTAGTTTGTGTAATAAATCAAAGCCTTGTGAAATACTTGAAGAACAAAAATGCCCCTTACTAATGCAAAAAATTAAATGCTTCGAAGTTGGGTAGGGTTTGTCCAATAATGCAAAGGGGGTAAGTAATGTATCACTATGACTCTGAATTGCAGACAGGCGCCGTATGAAGGGGTAGACTCGCCAGGAGCCGGGAATACCGACGATGAGGGATGGGAATTCCAATGAGCCTTCGGGACCATTGATTGGATCTACGGGATTTCCTGTGACTTATCAACCGATTTTATACAAGAGCACGCATTTTTTATGAAACACCTAAGTATACGAGTTAATTTTGTACAGTAATTACTGAATATCAAAGACAAACAAGCAAAGGACCTAATTGTAATGATAGAAATATCTTGTACTAAAATAACAACCTCGGTTTGAAAAGGAAATTTAAGTTAAGATAAACTTATAAGAAGCGCGCTCGTGCCAATCACAAAGGCCATTCAATTGTCGAATACCGAGTTGTCGATACTAATGGACATATCCCTAATGCCGAGACTTCACCGCGTGGGTCTTTATTAAAAACAAATATATCCTGGCGCAGCGTGGTGCTCGAAAAAAGGCCGACTTGTTTGCCGAGCCGCGAGCATTAATAATGTAGTTTAAAGATGGCTGCCGCGTCGGAATGCGCGGGACCGACTCTAGTGCTGGGCATGAGGTAAGCGCAATCGATGTATGTGTGTGTTGCTGTTGCTACTGCGATTTTGTTTTGATTGACATTATGTCTAACAAAAATAAATTAACTAAAAATGGTTTGTACAGTAGGTATCTGCTTATTTCATTTAAATTCTTATACAAATCTGTTGTGAGCCGTCACGTGTAAACAGCTGATTGTCAAGTAGATATGGATAATCATTACGTAAAAGTATTTTGATGGTGTCAACGATAAAATGAATGCGGTAATCTTTTGTAAAGTTCCATGCTAAAGTAATTTCTGATATATTTGTGTGTAAACTGGTCTTAAGGATTTCGATGGTGCAGAGAACCTGGAAGACGCAGCGGTTAAGCAACTCTTGAATAAGTGACCAAAAACATTTTATTTTTCCGTACTTCAGAAAGCCACGTAAAGCCATCGGTGCGATCCCATCAATATGCATAATTGTGTTCACGTGATGGAGTATGACTTTTCTTCCTTATCCAGGAAGGCTTGTCCTTAACATTGAAATGACTAATGATGACAACGAAGCTATATGGTAGCAGGGAAAGGAGTTAATTAGGAGATGGCTAGGTCAGAAGGAGGTGGGCGCAGCTGTTGTTAGGTTTTAATTAGTATAACTAATGCCCATATCTGCGCAGGCGCCGCCTATCGCCGCTATCTGTTTGTCCAACTCCGGCCGTGTAAACATTCTGATTCTACGCAAATATTGAACAGAACCATAAGTATTATAGGTGAGTCATTATTCTTAGACAAATATATTTTTGACTAGTTTATCTAATGAAATAGCCAAAATTACATGGTGACTCTACTACATGTTTTTATGCAAAATTCGTTTTAGTACAAATACAAGTTAGATAAATTTCTTCCTGATAAAGTATCTCCAAAAATGTGCCTCTACGAACACTTTTTGATAAAAATACTTCGAAGGTAACATTGATAACAGTTCAGATAACTTGACATTTTATTGAGGTTTATTTAATTAGCGTAAATATTGTTTAAATCATTCTAGGCCCACTTTTTTACATTCGAGCAAAATCATTTCGAACACAAGTCAATTAAATATTTGCTACGGTCATCAACCAACACCTTTTTTCTATTAATTTAACAATAGTTAAACGTTTTTTTATGTTCCGGTTATCATACGATACGACCGATTCTCACGCAAACCAACTTTAAATCTCTGAATAGAGAAGTATGTCTTCATACACCGTTAAACATCATGCTTCCTTTGTTGTATTGTGTTAATATGAATTAGGGTGCCAGAGCTAACAAAACGGGGAATAGGATCAGAAATTGGCAGCACGTCAAAGATAAAGATGCTTGCCGAAAAACTACGTGCAAATAAAAAATGTACATCCAAATATACTGTATTTCAAATATTACAATAAAAAATATCTTGAAAATGTCGATATATTGTGCTTAACGAATGGACATCACTATCCATCCCTAATTTCCAGGAAGAGGCGCGGGCGCCGGCCTGCGGTCGGATTCCTCGATCCCGCCTTTTCCAAAACGACCGACCTACCGATCTATGATCTATATTCAGAGGATGCTTTAGCCTTGAACATCGCTGCTATAACGTGCCGTTTTTAACAATCCCTTGTTTTTGCTGATATTAATAAAATGGGTTTGTCATATTTATATAACACGTGTATTTGAAAGATTTTTTAATATGGTAACTTGTAGATTTCCATTCACTGCTCAAAGTTAAAATGTTATTTGTGAAATTATTAACAAGATATTAAATGGAAATAGGCATATAGCTATGTATAACTTTTTGCTTTTAAACTAGTTATGTTTTGAGCGTAATAATTGGTATATTTATGTTATTCTTACCTTTAGGTTTGAGGCCTTCCATTGCGATCCGGCTGTAGGGGGGAGGGGGGGTTTCTGGAACAATCAGAATTACTTTATTAATACACTAAGTATACCTTTCAGACAAAAAAATATAAAGAAACTACCCATAACATGTGATCGCCACCTGTAGAGTCATCCTAAAATGTATATATACACCATGTTCTCAAATATTCAACTTCTTTGACATAAATTTTGCATTCATCTGCGTGCAGGCTCCAACAGCATCTCGAAAGCAACCCGCTAAACATGTTTTAAAATTCCTCCAAACTAATCGACGACCGCGTTACTCAAACAAAAACAAAAGCTTAAACAAACAAGAGGAACAGGTAAAACAATCTTGAGGGCAATTATGCCTGGAATCGGGCCTGCATCGGCAAGCAGGTAATAACTAACCTATATTTTGATCTTATAACGACAATTTTACGAGCCGCATCTCAAATCCTCGACTGTCATTATTGTAGCGAATGTATAATTTGAGACAATCTTTCGATGTCCATACTGGATCCAATTTCTAATTTTGATGCCGCAGACCTACACCTGAAGATTATTATCAATAATAAGGAAACACAGATTACATAGGACGACGACGACAATCCAAAAGTTTTACATTAAAACCTAAATTCAAAGGCTGTTTAAATTTGGCATGGTATGTATCTATTCTGTTTACGATTGAGCAGACACGCGCGATTGGTGATTTTGAATTTTGAATACCATTACTAATTTCGATTTCTGAATGCGAATTGTGCAATCCGCATTTGCAATTTGGCGCCGGCGACGGCGGGAACGTGTCAAGTGTTGTTTTTTAGTACCACGGCGACGACAGTTCGAATACAAATTATTCGTCAATTACATTTTTGAATTCAACGAGACTTTATGATGGGCATCGTTCCCAGAAGCGGTTAACGGCGGCGTTTGCGCAAGAAATTTCAAAACAATCGATGGATGCACCTGCATATTGAGTGACACTGCTACAAGTTAGATTTCGGAAACCCATAAATTGACGATTCAATTTTACGATGCTTTTATTGCTTAATCAGGGACATATAAAATACTCCAAGCAGTTCTCGACATAAAATGGGTCTTTTAAATCGAATCTCGTGAATAAAACAAACAACGTTCGATATTATAACGCCTCGAAGTTATGCCGACATAACAGTCTGGAGACTCTGGAGATACTCAACTAGTATAATAAGAATCTTACTTCCACTACACAAGCAACTGAAAAAAAGATTGCGACTTGAAAGTAAATGACCCTAAACGCCTAACGTACGCAACGCAACGCATCTAGCGGATATAAATAATATCAGAGTTGACTGAATCTCTCGTCGAACAATAACATGAGTCGCAATCCCTTCAATATCTAATTTCAACTTTAGTTTAACTTCGTAAAAGACAATTCAGCTTTCCATCGGGGTCGGTATCTTCTTTTCTGCGTCGACAAAGTCATCCATATAAACATACATACGTGGCGTGACTGAAATTTCTTCTGAACCAATTACGTCATATAAACCTTCACTGTCCACAGAAAATAAGACTCTATCTTGGCCGTTATAAAGTTTATTTTCCCAAAAGTTTTAATTAGAAATCATTAGTTGATTTGCTCAAAGCTTAAACTTACAGGGAGTGCGAATTGAAATGTATCGAATGGCTAAGGCGCGAGGGTTTAAATTTCAACTTGGGGATGTACAATATCGTGTTTCAATTATTGAAAGGACCTGTCAATGGAGAATGAGTTCTGTATATATTTAGCTAGGGTTCGGATTGGTGGGGCGTGTTGTGGAATGCCAATTGATGAGGTAGATAAGTACGTCGGTAGGCAAGTACGGCTCTAGAGGCCCGGCATGTGTAATTAATCTGAACATTCAATCTATAGCAATAAATACCGTACGTTGTCAGTTTGTCCTTCAGTGACTATGTAACTAGTGAACCGGTCAATCTGGCTAACTCCCTTGGCTTGGCTTATTAATCGCTCTATCGACGGAAACATTGCGCATAGTGAGTTACGGCACGCAACTGATGCTTACGGTGCTAAATCGGAAAATATACAACCAACCGTATCGAAAACATCTGCGTTTTTGTTTCTTCCAACTCAAATTGAGGTCTATAAAACATAAACAACTTGTACACCCACATATCATAAATAAATGGAAGATGCCCGTAAAATAGCTAAACACATTGAATAGTCATAAAATTAAAAAGATATGCGAGACTTCAAAATATATCAAACTTTCATCACAAACATAAACAAGCTATTGCAATAAGAATGCTAAGAATGCAACGATATATACGAGCGTGATAAACACCTACAGAGTTTATTTGTTACATCGTAAATAATATCATTGCTTAGAACGCAGAGGTATAAGCTGAGGTATAGCGTATAGTTTCTTAATAGGAGTTTTGAAATAGCGTTTCAGTGATTCTGTTATTAAATCCGAAGTTTATAGAGGAACTGGAGTCGAGAGGTAAAAAGATTTACGAGTGAGCCGCGCGCGCGCTGCGGATAGCAGAATGTATGCCAGCCGGGCGGCGCCGGCGGCGTTGTGGAAAACAAAGTGGTAAATATGCGCATGATTCATCGGCGTGTTTAGAAAATTATTGGCTTTGCTGCACCTAGAGACTTTAATGCAATCCTGGAAGCTAAAACGGACAATGCAGAACCCAGTCACAAGTCAAACAAATATTACTTCACGGATGTTACTACAAGCAGCGCATAATAAAATGATCTTAGTTTATAGAGCTATTGATAAAATCTATCGATTTAAGGACTTGCGATTCCGACAAACACGTCACAGAACCTGTATCATTGTTGTTGTGCTACGGGCTACGGCTATCATCAGTATCGTCTCAAGGACGAATGACGGGGCCTGTTTTTAGATCTAGTTGTTGGGTACCTACTTGATTCAAAATAGGAAAAAGTATAAACTTCAAAACACGACAAAAGTAAATTAAAATTATACGTAAGTACCGAATTTGTTTGAGAGTTGAAATACTCAGTTCTTTCCAATGGACTTTTAATAAACTTTCTGGTGCAAGCAACACAAGTAGCATTCCCATGTAAGAGGCATGCCAATCACACCAGGGAGTGTACAAACAAACAGTCCTAAAATTTAAAATAAAAAACGTAATACGCACGGAGCGCGCACGCGTGTGAATAGCCAGAAATAGCCCGCCCGAATTATAACTTGTCGAGTGGCGCCAGTCGCGGCGCCGCCGGCCGCACCGCGTCGCCGCCGCGTGCGCGTGCGCACACATCCGCGAATGCTCGCTGCGAACCTTCCGCGCACCTAGAAGCCTGGCGGAATGTTTGTCAACCACTACCATAATCGAAATGTATTCCTAAAATCACTTATAATTTGGGTATATATCTAACCAATCATTCTCAACTTAGTAACTAACCTCTTGGAAACGATGTAGTTTAAAATATCTTTCAGAATTGCGAATATGATCATGTTCGAGTAACATATTGCAACACAATGATACTCAACTACATATTATTATGCAATTATGATTAATTCGCCTCATCATTCTATGTAATTAATTAATTATGTTAAACTTGAGTAAGAGTAAACTAATCCATTAATAAATATTCTAACCAAACACGATTCAATCAGAGTAAGACAAAAAATCACTGAAAAGTGAAAAATACTTAATCATTGAGAATGTAACAAGCTTACTTAATTTTTTTTCAGTAGTGCATAAAAGCTGACACACATTGTTCCAAATGCCTATTTTATATTTTTTCTTTCCGGGTACTTTTAATACTTATAAACACTAGAAACAAGTATTTCATCATATTCGGTCATGTCGTCATGACGTATCAGCATCAAACTGCCAAAACCAAATAGCTTCATAATTCATTAAATAGATTTAATTAATGGTCTATTGAGGAAATGTATTTAGTGTTTAGCTGTACGTCTTTGACTCTGTAATCTTTGTATCATTCATGACCAATTTTCAATCTCATTTTTTATTTTCTCATTTTATTTTTTCATTTTCAATCTACTGTAAACTCTCCTTCCTTTAGTTTAAGAAAATATTTAACAATGCACTAACTCTAATTCATGTTCTTACAATTCATTGCAGCAGAATTGTAACCCCTTTCGATGACTCAATCTTCAAACGTATCAAATGATTGCTGAGTATGTCTAATATCTTTATGTGAATAGAAAGTAGTTTATTCTTTATTGACTTATCACATTCCTTTTGCACCAAATTCTTTAGGAATGTATCATTGAAGACTTCATAAGCCTCATATGTCAAAGTTATCTCTACATTGTATGCTATAAATAAAATTATTCATTCAAAGTGTGATCAAAAGTCAAGCACTTTTCCCCCCGAGTAGCAACCAAAGGACAAATTAATTCTGCATATTCCTTTAGCGACCATCAAAGTACTAAGTCAAAGTCAAAGTCGAAATGTCTTTATTCAAATTTAATACCTAATTAAGCAGTTTTTAATCGTCCTACCACCACCGAACGGACGGAATTTTCCTACCACCTAAACAGACTGTTTTAACTGACAAGAAGAAGGAGAACAGAGGCAATGGAATTTGGTGGTTCCTTAAATATTTAAAAACCAATATATTTAACAAACGAAATGTTGTATGACACTACCCTACCAGTGACCAGCGCTCTTGTGTTCCGAACTGAGATTTTCGAAATGTTTGAGATGAGAAAATAGGCCTTGCTTGTCCACAAACAGTGTCTGATCTACCGGAAGAATCGCGTGACGCACACGCGCGGAACTATTCAGATGAAGCAAAAGCTTATGCTAATTCAATCCGTTGACTGATCCAATACGCAACAGACAAAGAAACGCCTGTGGACCGACACGTAAACCAAATAATGTACTTACACCAAACACTGTGGTCGTGCTTTAATCAATGTTAATGATAGTTAAAATTAAGCCTTAAATATTCATAGTGAAGCAAGTTTCCTTGATCGCAGGGCTCCTCGCGGCGAGGGGCCGCCCGTCTCAAATACTAATTATGACCAATTATAGCCATTGAGTCCTATTGAGGAGACACGCATCTGCTTTGATAGCAGTTTACATTTTAATGTTCAACTTTGAAGAATTATTAATTAACACTCATTAGTAACTATCGAAATGAGATTTAAATATTAAATAATAAGTATAACTTGAGATCGGGTAATGTATAAAGTTTACGGAACGAGTTTTTAAGAGAATCGAAGAAGTATTTGATTTTGTCAATAAACTACTATTAATTTTGATTGGTAACGGTCCGTTAAGCCCCCGCGAGGCCTCTCATGTCCGTGTGATAACCTGACTAGACACATCGACTAAATTCTTGGAACATTACGAAAACATAACAGTCTCGTGTGACTAAGAGACTATCACTTAGCTTCCGATTATAGGTAGACTGATAAGTATATTATTATGTTCCAATGCGCTTGAAAGTTAAAAGTAATTATGAAAAAAACGTGCTTCAGTCTCGGTAAGTACCTATCTATTTTGTTTGTTAAAGTCAACCATCATCGACATGGGCGGTCGCTGACACGTCAGCTTACTCACAGCTAATAAAGTGTACTTACAAGTTTTCCAGTTCTGCTGGAGCCAGCAGCAACCGGTTATGGCACAGGTGCCGCCGTTTGATGGCTATTTGGTTGTTCATTCGCTTCAAATCACCTTTTTAATAAAATGTCGATTTCGGAAAAACCATGTGCCTAAATTTTTTATGGCAAGCTCTATAGTATTACCGAATGATTGTAATAAAAAATGTAAGCGTAATGCGCTCTATACACACTTCAAATGAGTATTGTCCGACGCCAACAATGCGGGCGCCGCCGCGCCATTCACAAATTCAACAAAGCAACCCAAAAACATGATCAGACTACAATAAAACGAAAAAAACCGATCACGAAAATCGAGTTGAAGTTACGCAGTGTAGCGGGCGTACCTGCGTCCGCGCAGCCGCCGCGCCCCGCGCCCCTGCCCCCGCCGCCGCCCGACCGGCGCGACACGGCGCCGGCGCCAGCCAGCCGACAAGCAATTATGGCTAAATAAATATCGGCCATGCCGCCGCCTCCGACGCGTCGCTCGGTAACATCAACAGATGGATTCTCATACTGGTATATCTAGACGACATCATTAAATTTCGGACCCCACTCGTAATGGCCCAGTGAAATGGCGTGTGGGCATCGAAATTACTTGTAAATGGTGGTTGCTCGTCGTCGATAATGTTTTAACCGTTTTAGGCGTCACGCTTTTGAGTTTTGACTGTGGGTGAGTGAGTTTAGATTAAAGTTAATGAACTGTGGTTCCTACAATCTTCGGTGCCGAGTGCCGAGCGTGCGGCGTCGCGTTGACGCCTGCACTTGATAAGATAAGGATCCCCTCCTCCCACCCGCGCTCGAAAAGCGCCGCTCTCATAAAAACATTCACAAATAGAGGCCGCACGGCGCGTCGTGATTTGCTCAATCAGCGGCGCCTAAGGCATGCTCACTTCTACTCTGGACAACGATTCAGATCTTTTAGTTACTATTTCTAAAAATAATATATATTATCGAACAAATAAAGTTTATCCGAAAAGACTGCTGATGATGATAAACAGACTATACAGAAATCACATGAAACAAGTAAATTAGCAACATAAATGTTTGCAACAACTTGACAATGGTTCCTACCTACCACAAACCGCAAAATCTGTATACATACAGAAATCCGGCTAAGCTTGATTGATTATTCAATGTACACTCAAACAGCCTCACAAAACCGCTCTACAGCTAAGTCATGTAATACCGCTATGAATGCAAATAGCAAGAAAATATGATAATGTCACTCAAAGTGCACACTAATCAAACAACGTCGAATAAGCGGCGTCAGCGGCTAAGCTATATTTAGTCTATGGGCTGTGGGAACCGCCGCGAAAGTAGACAAAAAACGTCGGCGACGCGGATCCGAGACGCGCCGCCAAAAAACTGCACAGGTGAGGTCCGCGCCGTATAGCCACTTCCTAACAGATGGAAGAGCTGATACTTATGCATAATCAGACCAAAGAAACACATAATAATATAATCTCCAAAAACGCACCAAGATATAAAACTGTTGTGCTTTGAAATTGCTTGGACTACATGAAAAACTATCATCTACATAATTTATGACCCTGACCGCTTATGACTCCATACGCTTTTGTCAAAATCTTATTCCATTTTTTTTTTAAATGGGGTAAATATTAATCCAAATACTAATCGGTAAAAGTAATTTTAGGCAAAAATACAGATGTATCGAATATTTTTTGTCATGACCAATCATTATTTTGCCATCTGACAATATGCAAAAACAAGTCCAAATATTAATCTTTCTTTTCCTTTACTACGATTGTACGCAGACGATAATTAATTAACTTCAAATTAACGTAGGCAAATTATCGAAGCCTAGTTGAGTCGCCCACCAATGCAAAAAATACAAGTCGTTGCGCTGTGGGCGACCAAGTAACTGATTTGGCCAATTTGACTTCCATTTATGGCCGGTCAATCTAAAGCGAAAGTGAGGCATAATGTTAGAGAAGGAACGTATTCATCTATCGCATATTTTGATAGACTAATAATTTATTGAATATAAATAGGTACATTTTACAGTATAACCTATCTTATTTCATCTTGTTTCAGTATTAAAGAGATGAGTAGGCAATGCAAAATAAAACGCATTAATTAAAATCAGTTTTTAATGGATCGTCAATATTTAGGGACCGTAATTTCAATAATTTGCAGCTTTTGTTTCTATGTTAAAAACTAAAACAAATCTTATAGACTTCAAAATAAGTTTAACAAACTTTTTAAGCTTTTCCAACATCTCCCTGGAAATGGACATAACTGAAATTCCTCAGCCATATTGTTAGGTTCGTTGGCATTATTAGAGAGTAACAATCTTGAGTACGTGCCCAACTAGAAAGAGATGGGCAACAAACAGCATCGCGATGACTCAACTCAATGGACAAACGGACAGATGTACATATTTCTCACGAGTCTAATTTCCATGTCGCCGCACCCAGGAAAAAGGACATAACGTTTAATATTTTTAAATTGTCAGTAGGTAGTTTTAGGCTTTTGATTTAACCAAAAAAAATCTATTTTTAAATTTGATCCATCCGATATCTACACTATACTACATTGCCTAATTATTGGCAATACTTACTACGTTAGAGGATCGATTTTGATCAGCTTCCTTTGGTTACTTTTGATGGCACTGACCCTACAATCCCGTCCTCGAAAACTGTTAATAATCTTGGTATTATCTTTGACTAGCACTTGTCATGGAGACCACAGGTAGAGTCAGTTATGAAAAAGGTGTTTGCTGCGTTTGGGTCGCTCAACTCTGGCGCAATCTCTCCTGCTGTCTATTATCGACTACGTACTGATCTTTCGGAGGAACTTCTTGACAAACTTGAGTGACTGCAGAATATCTATATTGGGTTCATTTCATTTTCAATCTTCGCTTTGACTACGACGTGTCCCACTTCCGTTCTAAATTGAACTGGCTACCTATCCAGCGCAGGGACTTACACACTTTTCCTTCCAACTTCACCACCTTTCCTTAAAGCCTGTTTCCCCTATCTTTATTCTTCTTCGCATTGTAAACTAAGATTTTCTTCAAATTTTACCCTTGAACTTCCACAAAATTCCACTAATTTCCTTTTTATTCCTTTACTATCCATGCTGTCCGCTTATGGAACTCTCAACCAGAGGGTCAGGAAATCTCAGACTCTTAGTTCCTTCCAAGATAGAATTAGAAGCAATTGCATTAGTACTTTCATAATATTGTATTCCACTCCCTTTTTAGTCCTCGTATTTTTATTTATTTTTTACAGAAGGGTTGCCTGAAAGAGAATGCTGCTTAGCAATAAGGCTGCCTCTTATAATCTTTCTACTCTGTAACTGTCATTCTTTCTGTGATTCTTCATTTGTGTGCAATAGTAATTTATTTATTTATGTATTGTTGCCATCGAGATTCTGAGTTGATTCTTATTTTTTTAACAGGTCAACTCTTACCTACAACGTTAATATTTACATGATAGGCATGATACCCAATATGGTCGGTCAACAGCAGTCCTTGTTAATCATACTTCAAACACTATGTTGTATGTTTACATCGTACTTGTAAGTAAAATTAAGTTGCTTCTTAAAGAGACCATAGGAAGTCAATATCCATTAATATTCATATTTTCTTGCCTTTCTTTTTAATTAATATGCTAAAAGGCATTGTCAACACACCTACGTGCTGGCTCCTAAGTAACATACTACCAGTGTGGGCGGAAGTTTGTAGGCGATTTGAACTGCGCGTGAGTCGATGTCATGGTCACTCATTAGTTCGGAAACAACAGCTTCACCATAATCATTCATCTTAAACAAACTGTAGTCCGCCAATTTAGAGACGTTTATTTCCTTATTTGAGGTCTCTTAGATGTAACAAGTCAACTTTTTAATCAAGGATTACCAATAACGGCTTGATAATAAAACTATCAATCGAAGCAGGAGATGCTGAGCTTAGTGAAAAGACGTAAATAGTCTTCGGTAAGTTAAAAGGTAAAAAAGAACGTATTTACTCGATAAAGATTGCCGGCGTGGTAGCGCCATTGCCTGGCGAATTAAAAAGTTAACGGGCTGCGCGCGCCGCGCGGCGCGGCTTGCCGGCGCCAGCGACGTGACCTTGTCTGCTTATCGCGGGCGGGTGACCCTCGCCGTCGTAGATTAGGTGATAGGTACCTTACTTTTCCTAAGCCCCGACTCTATTCCTACATTAAAAATTTGCACCCAACAAACTAACCTCTTTATAATCGAAAACATCATTAACGACCTTGAGATTATCAATGAAAGCTCTACCCAAATCCTGATTAAACCAAATGGGATTGTTTGTGAACCAATCGGTGAAGATTATAAAGTTTATTAAGCGTGTGACCTTTAAAGTTTTATTAAAACAAAACTAAGAAACAACCAAACTGATGTCAGCTCTAAAAATAGATTAACGAACGGAAATGTTTACACTTACGATCTACTACGGGAATAGAAATATTCAAAAGAGCAAAGTTGAATAAGGAATTTGGTGGTTAAAGGAGCCTATGTGACAGAGATCACACAGGACCATGAAATGACGTCATAGCTAACGTAACGACAGATACAGAAACAAACAGTAGCGATAAATACACTGATAACGTTTGGCACTGATAACTCGATACAAACCGCACGAAGTTGGCAACGGGTACAGAGCAAATAACACCGGTGAAATCGGGAAAGCGCACAAACAAATAGGAACACAATCACTCGGGTTATGGAACTCGGGATCTCAACAAACTTATGTAGGTAGGATCTCTCGATTCGAAAGGTTAGGTTAGGTTAGTTTACACATAAGAAGATTAGTTTAAGTTCAGGAGACGATTTTGCGATGACAGTCACATGCTATATTGTTAAGGAACTTTAAGAAAATTCTCAATTGAGGAATCACAATTCGACAGATCCTTCCATTCTATACGAAACGCAGCGACATCGTACACATAAAATCCGTTTCAATGAAGCGCACATTCTATTTTGAAAATACACTTCAATAGTCGAGCGCACAGATTCGACAGTCGTGTTTACTTCCATGCACTTGTTGCGCGGGTCAACGGCCGGCCGAGCGGCGCGTCTCACGTACCGGGCTTGCAGAGGCGGCTCCAGTGGTAAGGGTTGCAACACTGCTGCTCGGTGCAGTAGGGCGAGCGGCGAAGCTCGCCGAGGTCTCGCAGGTCGGGGAACCTGAAGGCGCGGGTGACGGCGAGGCGCAGCTGCGGCGCGGCGGGGCCCGCGACGCAGGCCACGCCACCCGCGCCGGCGTCCAGCGCCCGCGCCAGCCGCCGCAACTGCTCGTCGGGCACGGGGGGCGCGCCGGCCGCGGCCAGCTGCCGCCGCAGCGCGATTCTCCGGAACATCACATGCCGCCGACGCGCGACCGCGTCACGAGCCGCGCGGCCGGTCGCGCCACGCGACACTACACTGGGCACACATCATCGCTCGCCGCGTGCGACCACTCGACTGACGGGCCGCCGCGCGCTCACGACCGGTGCACGGGTGCACTGACGCGGCCTGGTGCGCGCCACCTGCCTCACATTATTACCCTGATGTTTATTACCCTATCTATACTTTTTATAGAATCCATACACGACGACAACCATTAAATGAAGGTGTAAAAATTTAAATAAAGAAATTAATAATATTATTATCTTCAAAAATTAAATTGTTGAGCTTGATACTTAAAATTTTCCTTAAATGTGAGATCTTAAACGTTTCTTAAAACTACCTAGTAACATAAGAAAATAAAACAATAAAGAAGTCATCGTGGAAAATCATATTAAAAACGAAGCAACAGAAAAAAATACTAATGTATTTAATATTTTGTTGATTTTCAGAAAATAGTCATAACCTACACTAAACCAACTAAACAAAATAATGAAGAATAAACCAACAAATAAAAAAAACTAAACAAAGTAAACATTCAATCCAAAATTAATAGAATACATTTTGTTCGTAGATAGTTGGCAGATCTCCCCGAAACGTGGCAGCTTGATGGAGGCGGCCACCCCGCGCGGGGGGCGGCGCGGCGCGGGGCCGGGCTGGCGCCACCGCCCGGCGTCAGGTGTGCGCGCGTGTGTGCGTTCGGCGCCACCCGCCCGACGCCCGGCGGCCGTATGCACTGCGCAGACTGGACGCCCCGCGGTATGAAAGTGCATAAGGAATGCGAGCTTCTGAGAGGCATAACTACAACCTGGGGTTTACCGAACGTGATGAGAAACTAAGATCGAATTGTTAATGAGTAAACGTCAAAACGGATGGAAACTATGGAAACCGTTTTCAATGTATCAAAACAGGTAACAAATTTTTGACGTTTATTCGATCCTGATGTGAACTCGATCTCGTTAATTCCCATCGAGAGTAGGGGGGCTACTTTATAAGGTAGATTGATGTCAATTTTTAAGTAATTGACGCTCATTGACGCGAAAATTGATCGTTTACATGTGCAATTAAAGAGATTGTCAATTGCTCTAACAATGAAATTGACGTAAAAATTGTCAATCGCAATAATTGATCATTACCGGGGGCCTAAATGTCAAACGATTTCGTTGTTCCATATAACGAAACGATTGCGTCCAAAAGCTTTGAAAGGGTTTTGGTAGAGTCAGTATCATCTAACTTTACTGGGCGCTAGTACTTAGTGATCTCCCTGATTCATTTCATTCGTCTCTCGGTAGTTCTAAAAACTCTCCTAAGTCATCTATAATGAGAGTTAAGGCACCAGTATATTTTTGTTTATCTTATGGTTCTAGTATGAAGTTCTAGTAGAAACACTTAACACTTGTAACAAGTAGAGCGAATCTTCTAAGAGGTATAATCGAATGACACTCAATATTTAAGATCGAAACTGGTAATTTGGAAATTCCAAATGCGCAGGAGTGTCAGATGATGGTACGTTTTCTGATGAATGCACATAAATATATGACACTAATAAAAGTGACACCGTCCCGTAGGTAATTATTAAAAACTTTCATAGAAAACGTTTGAAATGGATAAACCGATTCACTGAATATATCTTAATAAGACAAATTTTCGGAAAATTACTAATAACTATTCTAAGTTAGGTATTCATACAATTGAAAAATTCACATACATTTTTAATAGACGTTTTGAAAACTCTACTAAAGCTAAGCGTGTTACGTTTAATAAGAATCGGTTTATTTATTCATTGTTGATGATTTTCAACTTGAAATTTTAAATAAAATCAAAGGAATAAGAAAATTTATCCTACAACTGTTTCAATACACCTATCTAATCTTAATTTCGTTGAATGATAGGAGTAATGAAATGACATATTATCTATAAAATGATGTTATGAAATAAAAATAAATATACTTATATACAGTATAGATAAAGTGACGAACAAAATAGTTTCTTACGTGATTGGATGACAAAACGTACACGTATTTGTTGCGTAATTATGATATAATTAATTTGACCAAGGGTAGGCGAATTTCATGACGCCGGCCGAACCAAATCATGCCACACCTAACTGACGTCTAAATCATGTGATCATTGATGTTTTAACTATCGCATCGCAGTTTTTTTTTATTTCCTTTTTAAGAAAACAATAAAATGTAAATACTTAAACGTCATTTATTAGATAATTAAATTAGATTGATAGGTTTCCGCTCATTAATGCTAAAACATTCCAATTTCGACCGCCCGCCTTGACCTCTTGTTTTACGATTTTGTTTATATACATATTTGCTTACGATAGGAAGGAACTCATTAATAAATAGATTTCTTATTGCGTATTTGCCGAAATCGAAAAGCTATTAAAATTATTAATAAAGAAAAATTAAAAAAGAACTACAGGTGTATGTTGAACACATAAATTTTCTACGCAAGTAGAGATTACCTACGTTGTATTTAATTTTTCAACTCATTAAAAAATACTAAACCGTTTGATATGGATTTTAAAAATAATTATAGTCAGCGGCCGCCTGTGTGAAAAGTTGTGTTGTGAATCGTCTGCGTGGAAAGTTTTTTTGCTATCCCGGAAACAATACTTTTTATGGGAAGGGAACCCTATGTCCTTCTCTATACTATACCCCTGACAACGTGTATGTAACATTTCATGATGATCGGTTCAGTAATTAAGAGTTAAGACGTGAAGGCGTAACATAAACAAACAAACTTACTTTCGCATTTCTAATATTCTATCTAATTAATATTAAACAACGTGACCTCATTTTATCTTAATATCGCTTAATATTGCACTTGTTTACAACAACAAAACCGTTAAAAAGTGAGTTATAATAAAATCTAGAGCTCTCTTCTATTCTGCACGTCCCATAATCTTTGCCAGTCCATCGTTCGGAATGCGTGATCTAAAAGACACATGACATGAAGTTAATAAATAATGCCGCTCCCGCAAGATAATGCGTCCAAATCTTAGCATTACACCACGACCAGAATGCCCACATGAGCACCGGCAGCCTATAAAAAGGTCGCAGGTTCAAAACGAAAGTATCGGATAGCGGTGCGGTGTGAAAATTTAAAGTCCAACCTCGTTTTGTAAAGGACATTGCCTAAAACGCCGTGAGAAGCGTCGAGATCTCACGGTTGACATGCGTGGTGGGCCACACAATGACCTTTTTATGTGTTACATGTCAATTGCAACTGTAATGTGTATTTTGTTGATCTAAACTTTACTTTAAAACTCTTTATACGACTAATGACCTGCCCTCGCTTCGCTTCGTGTAATGTAGAATTTAGATAGAGTGGATTCAAGAGGAAGGTTTATTATAAAATAAAACACTTTTTAACGGATACCAGCGCGGTTTTATTGAAAGTACTTTGGTAAAGTTGGTATTTGGTTTGATTTTGATTTTCCCGACGTTTCGGCACCTTTGCAGCTGCCGTGGTCACGGGGGACTGAAGCTGTTCGTGAGCCTACCCTCAAGCAATGAATTTTTAAATACGTTTCGAAATTAATATTTAACAAAAAATAAATTGGTTTAAGTTACTCTATCTATTAAAAAAACCGCATCAAAATCCGTTGCGTAGTTTTTAAGATCTAAGCATACATAGGGACCACCGGGAAGCGACATTGTTTTATACTATGTAAGTATGTAGTAATTTAAATAAAGGAAAACTAATGATTATGTTTAAGATAAAAAAACTTTAAAAAAAAAAAGAAAAACCGCCTTCAAAAAACCTGAAAACAAAAACAGCTTAAAAATTAAATACCTCTAAAAAGCAAGAAATAATATTCGAATCATTCGTTACACATATCAATATTAATAAAACACGTCTATTGAAGTCGGGTGGGGCTGGAGGACAACTTCATTTTTTTCTAAAAGCCCCACCCGACTTCATTAGACGTGTTTTATTAATATTGATATGTGTAACGAATGATTCGAATATTATTTCTTGCTTTTTAGAGGTATTTAATTTTTAAGCTGTTTTTGTTTTCAGGTTTTTTGAAGGCGGTTTTTCTTTTTTTTTAAAAAGCTTTTTTATTTTCAACTTTTTAGTGGTAGGTATGTAAGCGCAGCGTGTAAATATTTTTTAACTTTATATTATAACATTTTCAATGGTAAAATGCCCAGAACTCAATTTCCAAATTCACGCTGTTTGTTTTTGAGGAGTTCCTTTGTGTTTTCGTAGTCCAAATCTAGTCCAGAACGTTGCATCGTAAACCATGATTTGGTTTGTTTTGGATTGCCATAAACTTACCAAAACCTAAATCACTTTACATATACTATTTGACTTTGAGGAGTTCCCTTGTGTGTCTTCGAAGTTCGAAGTCCAATAACGATGAAATTAAATTGTGACCACTCTTGAAGTATACCCTTTTAAATAAAAAAAGAATCATCTAAATCGGTTCATAAACAAAGATGTTATTTGTGTAGAATCTCGAATAGGTAGAAAAGAGATTGTCAAGAACGTCGATTAATTCGTTCGAAATTCCATAAAAACTCGTGCGATGGCGAGCTAAATAGTTGATATTTTTCAGGATTATGAGAAAACTACTGGCCAGATCTCTGAAAAATTTATGAGACCACACACAAACTATGTTCTTTGAGATAAAAAAAGAATTGTACAAATCGGGTAACAACTGACGAAGCTATGTTAAAACATACATAAAAAAAATAAAAAAAAATACCGTCGACTTGAGAACCGCCTCCTTTTTTTGAAGTCGGTTAAAAAAGGTAAAGTTGATTTTAAGAAAGGAACTTGCAAAAAAGTATTAACTGCTTACTAGTTCATTTAGTAAAAAGTTTTACTTAACTTTTAAAGTAGAGCTTTCTATATGCCTATACGATACTATTCCATAATATTCAAGATTTTTGACAAAAAAGGCAGAAAAACACAAATTAAAACCAATTGAAATTACTCGTAAGTACTTAGATACTTACTTTCTATCATTTTCAAAATCTCTATCAACTTGTTTTTTTTTTAGGTCTATTCCAAAGTTTCAAATGGACCTAAATGAAAAAAAAACAAGGAAACTCTTAAGGCGGTTGTATGAGCGAAAGTAGCGCCCTCAGAGGCTTTTATTTAAAAAGTTATTATTATTAGAAAAAGATTTTAATAGTGTTTTACGTGGAGTTTTTAGGGCCTATGGTCTAGTATTTTTAGAAGGTATCACTACATGCCCTCGTAGTCATTCGTAGAAGTATTATAGCAAATGTGTCAAAAACGGCCACTTTTAGCAGTTTTGCTATCTACTTCTAGCAGTGACTACGAGCGAATGTAACGATACCGTCTAAATGAAATGAAATTAAATTAAATGAAATATATTTTATTTAAATAAGCTCACATAATAAGCATTTTTAAATCGTCAATTCTTTTACTTTACCACCCATTATGACGTCTTTTAACTGACAAGAAAAATGGGCGCAAAAAACTTGTCAGCTTTATCAGATGGAACGATATTTACAAATATTTATATAGTTTCCAGACTTTATATTAACAAAGATTAACAAAAAATAACATTATTGAATTAGCTCATTTCTTAAATACTAGACTGTGGGCCCTAAACATTCCACGTAAAACATTATTAAAATTGTAGTATTCAAAAATTCACCGCGGCGCCACTTTTGCTCAGGGTGCCACCTTAAAATTATCCCGTACGAGTTATGGGAAAATGTCGTGCTTAAAAATCACAAACTTACACACCATTTACTTTTTATCAGATAAGTATGATAATTTGCTAATTCTGTGATAGTGTCTGATAGAAAATCTTCTGATAAAACCCTCCTGGTGACCGATTTCGATTCCAACTGACCGATAATTTAATGAGAATTATTTTAAAGCATTCGTTTATTTATTTATGACACAATACAGCTTTTAATCAAATAACATATTAGAAACAATTCCACTAAAATCATCGTTGAGACACAACAATACACGAATATAGTAACAATATTATGATTAATGTTTCAACATTTTAGGATAAAAACTAATTTATAATTTTCTCTTTAGTCCTTCAAGCCCCGGAAAATAAGAAACAAAAGATTTCCATTGTTGTGCGGCCCGATGGGGTCGGGCGTTGATAAATTAAAATGAACAAAAAATCTAAATATTTAGAAAGAAAATCATATTTTTTTGTGTTTTCAATTAATTTACGACACGAAACTGGCATTATACTAAATTAACAAAATCAGTTTATATTTGAAAAATTAATTCTACGATTTCTGCGTATTTAGTCAATGCTCATTAAAAAGACATCGACGCTACAATTTCGATTTAGGGCTGATATGATAATATTTAAAATTAAAATGGTAGGTAATTATCCATCAAAAACTACTCTGGGTAATTAAACTTGTAAATTACTGATCTACTATCAGGAAATAATAATTCCTATCGTAGATGATAAAGATAAAACTTTAATTTGATCGTAAAAATAAAATTGCTATGGACTAAAAAATACGAGTACATACATACATACGTATATTTTGTAACTTGCCAACTATTCCTCGAAACGGTCTTATAAAACGAAAATCAAAGATACTTAAATCAAAATTTAAGTTTTTCCAAGTCACGAGATAGTTCACAAAACGTTGGATAGATGGCACTACGAGTTTTAGACATTCAGAAGCAGCAAACAGTGCCTGCTCAATAAAATTTGTTGTTTGTTTATTTTTATTGAAAACGGTAGAGCCACCGACTTTTTTACCTGCTCAGTTAGTAATCATTATATTCTAGAATCTAAATAAAACCTTATGGTAGCGTGTATGTATTAGGTAGTCGGAAAAGTCCGCGGCTATTTCGTAGGTAAGTTGTACTTACCTATCAAAAATAATAAAAATACCACAGCGAGGAACATCTTTCACTTGCTAGTTCATTATTTTTACCATTGAAAATGGTTATCAGATGCAAATCGCCTGAGACGTATTTTTGACCATATCTCCGAGGATTTTGAGAGGATCGAGATAAAAATAGTACTAAAAGTTGAGGAATTTATCGAGACACGTTCGAACGTTCGAATTTTAAAAATCTACTGGAAACTTTTTTTGAAATTTTGCAAAATTCCAAAAATTCCGGGTTTTTTAGGGGGTGTTTGTTTACTAAATTGTAAATATTTCGGAAAAATAATTGACTTAAGAAAAAATGAGAAAAAAAATCCTAGGGTATTAGTTTAGCTACCAAATGGCGAAATAATTTTGCAAATTGGTAAATAATTGTGACCTGTAGGTGGTCCCTTTCGATTTGGAATTCTAGAAAAACAGGTGTTTTCGTACATAAAAATTTTTGTAGCTTCTATGATTATTGACCGATCGTCATGGTAATAGTGTTAAAAGATGCAAAAGCAGACGAGAAGTGCATTCGTTGGAATTTTGAAAATCGGTTAATAATATTTCGGCTGCCTCGAGGCAGTCAGGGGCGCTTTTGTGACACGAGGCGGACCCGAATGTCACAATCGTAAAAATAAATAGGTACTATGTAATAATAGGACAACTTTAAAAATATAATAGGATTTTATATTTGATTTGATTTTGGTTTTTCGTAAATTTTTGTATTCATTTTCAATGCTCTGATTCTTGCGGGGACTGCAAAATCTGTGAATTTTTTTATTAAGGGTCTGCTGGAACCCTAATCGAAAAAGTATCTTATAAAAATTATTAAGGCGCGGTGGTAGTGAATGTGGCGCCCCCACTACATTTATTTTTATTACTCGTAAACCAAGTCAATATTTAAAAAAAGCACAAGTATAAATCTCTTAAATTGTGTCTAGTATTTTTTGAATAACTCTTCAACAGTTTTCATTCTTTCTGTAAGTTTTAAAATCCATTTTTGCTCAAAGTGGCCACTTTTGGCAATTATGGATTTTAAAACTTACAGAATGAATGATAACTGTTGAAGAGTTATTCAAAAATTATTAGACACAATTTAAGAGATTATTACTTGTGCTTTTTATAAATATTGACTTGGTTTACGAGTAATAAAAATAAATGTAGTGGGGGCGCCACATTCACTACCTACAGCGCCTTAAAAAATATGATGATATTATAATGATAAAGATAATTTTTAATTTGTTTCAATTTTACCTCTATAAGACCTCTATTACCAGAAAGTCAGCTGTCAAACACAAGATATATTACATTCGCGCCTAAGTTTAGTATTGCCAGAAATATAACACGCAAAATGTATGCTTCAAAAAGACCGCGAACTTTTCGACTATAGGACCATTAGGACCAAGAGTCCAAGAAGCTTATTTCTTGATTAGGACCTGCCTTACCTATTATTATGTTGATGCATACGCCCGATTGCACTAAACTTAAGGATCGCCTAAGTCTTTTCCTAACTACAACACGACCAAATTAAAACGGTGTCATAAACTTAGCCGTCATGTAGCTGTCATTCGCCTAGTTATCTTGGTCGAGTTGTAGATAAGAAAAGACTTAGGCGATTCTTAAGTTTAGTGCTTTTGCACCTTAGAGTGTTGATGGAAAGGATTTCAATCACTTGTCACTTGGAACCGTTTTAAATCATAATATTATTAAATCTTTGTGTGTTTGTTGCTATAGGTCCATGCTACTAATACATCAGGAAAGTGTGTAGGTATTATTTGATAATTCTTCAATTATTTTTATGATTATAGGTCTTTAACTATATGAAATTGCCAATTCCTATAAAGAATTTTAAAAAACTTGCATTTTTCATACTAGCACTTTGAACCATGGACACTCTCGTAACAAAACTTTTATGTAAATACTAATGTTTGAACACTATGATACTTTTAACCGACTTCGAAAAAGGAAGAGGTTCTATCAGGTTTGTTCCCAAGTTGGTCCTATTTTTTGAAAGTTTGAAATCGATTCAGTAATTTTTGAGTAATTCTGACCTACTGTAACTTTTTAATTTGAAAGGGAATATGTTAAGCTTGGTATCGTTTTATTTAATTGGCATTGGATCTTGGACTTTGAAGATACAGAAGAGAACACTTCAAAACCAAATAGGATAGTGTACTAGTGATTGATTACATTACGGTATTGAAAGGTTTCGCATCAGACATTTTTACTGTCGCTGCTGGGGCTGGGATATTAGCATTACTTATGGGTTGACTAGGAGGATTGGACATAACCCACAGCGCGAGCCCTGTACTTATTGTTAAATGTTTAATTAAAATCATAAAAGTGAATATTTTCTCTGTATGTGACAAAATATCGGCAATTTCATAGGTAAGACGTTTTGAATGCTCTAACTAAGGTAATGCCCTAATATTATTATGTATAAGTTACTTTGACGAATAATTTTTACATTGAAAGAAATACGTGTTTCATTGGGTGAATACAAACATGAAAAAGCTTTCACTGAAATCATACCTACTTTATTTAACCTACCTAATGTAGCTAGGTATTTTATTACAATTATCTCTTTATTTATACAGTATCTATACGCGCGGAATTATATTAGAAGTGGGTTTATGGTTTATTTTATTTATCCTTTATGATTTTATTTATCCTTTATCCTATTTATGATTCCAGCAAAATAAAAAAAAATAAAAAATTGTAAACCAGAACAAATTAAAAAGTTCAAAAATACAATGCGATAGAGTCTGTCTAAAAAGTCAGTTTACATGGGTAATTTAAAAAAAAATTTTTTTACCCACCTAAATCCCCAACCACCCCACCAATACCCATCTAAATAAAAAAATATGTTTACTATTAGAATTTTGACAGCACCGACAGGGTTACCAGTATAAGTTTTTTTTAATAATTTAATAATTTCTCAGGTAAACTGACTTTTTAGACAGACTCTACCACAGAACTTGAAAAAGGAAATTAAATTAAAAAAGCAATAAAAATAATATAAACACAACTTAACAGTATTCAAAATAAAATTACCTGATTATCGTTTTCCAGAATTCCAAAACATCTTAACAATCACTAGATATTTTACGATTTGCTACAAAAAAGCTCTATTTATTGTCAATTTATTTATTTACCGTGTATAGGAACTACATTAATTATTCTTAAAAAGTTTACATCTAGTTACGATTGCGCGGGAAAATGTCGCGTGGCGCTGTCATGGCCGCCGGTGGTTTGTACGAGAATGGCGCGAAATTTTCTTGGCGGCCCTATTTAAGCGCAACTAGACTTATGCGCGCGTCTTTCAGGATTTTGAATGAAACTACGCTGAATGGAGTTAAGGAGTTGTGTCAAAACTTCGCAAAGTTTCCAGTAATGTTCCTCGTGATGTTTGTACAGTAACATTCCTGAAAACTGCTTAGTTAATAGGACAAAAAGGAATTTTTCTTCCAACTATGCTTTAATTTCATCACAATCACACTAAAAAACTCAGTACAAAGCGAGTCTTTATTTCTCTAGAGCAATAAAAATGTATGAAATTTCATTGTTGCACAGTTTTTTTTTTCGCACCAAAAGGTGCCAATCTCAATGGATTAACTCTATTCAGCCAGCCGATATCAATACTTTTTACGTACGTGTATTATTCGTTTCTATCCTACTTGTTCCAAATTTAAAAAAAATGATTGCTGCTAAGTCTGATTTAAAAATGAAAGAAATTTATAAAAGTGATTTGGCGGGAACTTTGTTAATTTTGCTTGAAAATATTTTTGGAAACGATAAAGTGTGATACTATCTGATTTTGAGTGCTTCGGCTTCGAATTAAAATGGAATCATCTAGCGACACATTAACTCCGGAAAACATTCTAAATGAAGCCGACAATGCTATAGAAAATGAAACTCTTTGATATGAGTTTCTTTTATCTACTATTCCTATAGGTAATAGTTGAAAGAAAAGCAGATTATGCACCTCGCCTTAAGTAATTATATTGCCCTCGTGCCTGTTAGATTAGAGGCACTCGGTGCAATAATAAATTACTTTTCACTTCTCATGCTCGTAAAGTTCGTCTTTATGTTGGGTATAGGCTGCATAAAATCGCTTTTTATGCTCTAGTGCATAAAGTAAAATCTTCGTCTAAGTCTCAGACTTTAAGACAAAGGTCGTCAGGTAAACAGCCACACATGCAATTAAACTTAATTGAATTAACTTGTTGTTTCATTCTTTTTTTTTCACTTTTTTATTTTTGAAAATGGGTATCAATTTTATTGAAAGACCTTGCTATATTTTTTTTTAATTTTTGAATATGGGTATCAAATGAAAGGCCTTGATGAGCACATTCCAAAATTATGTATTTAAAAAAAAAAAATTTTTTTTTGCAATTTTTGAATATGGGTATCAAATGATAGGCCTTGATGAGCACATTCCAAAATTATATTTTTTATAAAAAAAAAAATGAGTTTTTTTTTCAATTATTGAATATGGGTATCAAATGAAAGGCCTTGATGAGCACATTCCAAAAATATATATTTTGTCACAAAAAATTAAGAAAAAAAAATTTTTTTTTTTCAATTTTTGAATATGGGTATCAAATGAAAGGCCTTGATGAGGACATTTCAAAAATATATATTTTGTCACAAAAAATTGAAAAAAAAAAATTTTTTTTTAATTTTTTTAATGTGGGTATCAAATGAAAGGTCTTGATGAGCACATTCCAAAAATATATAATTTGTCACTAAAATGTTAGAAATATTTTTATTTTTACATTATTGTTGTTTAATTTCCTTACAATCGAAGTGAAAAGCAGAGTGTATAACTCGTACATAAAACCCATTTTACCCTCGACTTGACTTGATATATATCGTCTCGGGTAAAATGATGCGTTTTATGCACTTGTTGTACAATCTACTATTGTGCTCGATGCAATAATCTACTATTATTTAAGCAAATCCCAAAAAGTAAGCTCTATTGCTGTTAACATTGATTTTGTAAGATTGCGTACTTCGATTACAGTAAGTATAGAATAAAACATAATTTTCAGTGGTTTTTAATGTAGCTATTTAGAAAATAGATTTGCTTTCTCTCGTAGCAATTAAAAAAAATCGTAGCAACTTAATAATTTTCGTAGCAATTGTAATAATTTTCGTAGTAATATTTAAATCTTCATTATGAGAATCCGTAATCATACCCATTATGTTACCGATTCTAAAATTAATAAGTATTTAAATGCGATTACTCGATTATTAATCTGTACGAAACGTCATCTGTGACGTTTTGTAAACGTCATTCGTGACATTCCGTGTAAAAAGTCTGCCATCTTGACGGCACTGTGCTTTTGGGCAACGGTTGGCGCGTCGTGATTGCACTGCAAAAATAAACTTATTTGTAAGTACTCTCCAGTATTTTACTTCTGGACTATTAAAACCAAATTTTTCATAGACAAATTACTCTACCCAGTACTTTAACGCGCGTTATAAATCTCGTTAGATGTTCGTGCTAGTACAGATATCTAATTATTAACTAAATCGTTGTCCTAATTTGTTCGTATCCAATGTATTTGTCCCGTAAAGAGATGTTTGTGTCGTGTTGCGAGCGATAACCGGCGGCGCGCGATTGCCAGCGGAGGTGGCCGGCAAGTCGGCGCGGCGGCGCGGCGGCGGCAAACGCCGACCGTGCGACGCCGAACACGTAACAACAGATACAAGGGGTGGTTTGTGATTCGGAGATTTTGATAATCTACTTAGACCCAAAGTTCACCATCTACTTTACTAGCCGATTAATTTTTAATTAGGTATTTATATATTTTGGACATTTTCTCCATACATAAAAACGTCAAAAACAGTCGATTAAAATTAATCTACTGTTTTATAATAACGGGTGTAATAAGACACTCAATGAAGCCGAAGTCCACGCATTCCGCCCATCATCAGGATCATTTTTGTCTTTTAGTTAGACTATACCTGGGAAACCAATAGCTACGAAGTTATTGAAGGTCAATGTCATTTTTTTTTTCGTAACAAACAATGGCTTCAAATCCTCATCACTCAATGTATTTCATGAGCCCGCACATAAACGCTGCCTTTCAACTCGGCCGCACGCAGCTGTATAGCATACACTCGCAGGCGCGGTCTTTTGTACGCGTTACATTGCGTGGTAATGTATGCAATGCTTTTTTTAACACCAAAAATTAAAATCATTTCCCAGCAATAATTTTGAACAGAAATGATCCTGATGATGGATCCTCGACGAAGCCGAGGTCTATGTATTCTGCATACATAGACCTCGGCTTCGTCGAGGATCTTATTACACCCGATATAAAAATTGAACTTTGAGGTGAACTTTCACTATAGAAAGAAAGAAAGAAACATTTATTTGAGACAATTATACACCAAATAAATAGGTACGACAACTTATAAAGCCTGTATTAGATAGGGACCATCAAACTGAACTACTTTTACTATTGGACCAACTCTGAAATAGCGAAAAAAATCTGCTTTTTCATACCCTTTAATAATTTTTGTATGAAATGGCTGATATTTTTCGCGATTTCAGAGTTTGTTCCTTAATCATTTTCTTTATCCTACTATATAATATTACTAGCTTCTGCCCGCGACTTCGTCCGCGTGGATGTTAGAGAAAATCCTAAGAGAACCTTCAACCAGGATCTGACCAGTCATTTTTACGTTTCCCGTTTCGGTTCCGGTTCCCGTTCCCGTTCTGTTCCCGTCCGTTCCCGTCCCTTTCCTGTCCCGTTCCCGTACCCCTTCCGTTGCCATTCCCGTTCCCGTACCGTTACCGTCCCGTTCCCGTACCATTCTCGTCCCGTTCCGTTCCCGTCCCGTACCCCTTCCGTTCCCGTTCCCATTCCGTCCCGTTCCGTTCCCGTCCCGTAACCCATCCGTTCCCATTTCCGTTCCCATCCCGTTCTCGTTCCCGTTCCCGTTCGCATCCCGTTCTCGTCCCGTTCCGTTCCCGTATCGCTCCCGTTCCGTTCCCGTTCCTTCCCCCTCCGTTCCCGTCCCGTTCCCGTGACGTTCCTTTCCCGTTCCCGTCCCGTTTTGTTCCCTTTCCGTTCCCGTTCCCGTACCGTTCTCGTCCCGTTCCGTTCCCGTCCCGTACCCCTTCCGTTCCCGTTCCCATTCCGTTCCCGTTCCGTTCCCATTCCGTCCCGTTCCGTTCCCGTCCCGTACCCCATCCGTTCCCATTTCCGTTCCCGTCCCGTTCTCGTTCCCGTTCGCATCCCGTTCTCGTCCCGTTCCGTTCCCGTATCGCTCCCGTTCCGTTCCCATTCCTTCCCCCTCCGTTCCCGTCCCGTTCCCGTGCCGTTCCATTCCCGTTCCCGACCCCGTCCCGTTTTGTTCCCTTTCCGTTCCCGTTTGATTCGCGATCCCTTCCCGTTCCGTCTCCGTTTTGTTCCGTTCCGTTCCGTTCCGTTCCGTTCCGTTCCGTTCCGTTCCGTTCCGTTCCGTTCCGTTCCGTTCCGTTCCGTTCCTTTCCGTTCCGTTCCGTTCCGTTCCGTTCCGTTCCGTTCCGTTCCGTTCCGTTCCGTTGCGTTGCGTTCCGTTGCGTTCCGTTCCGTTCCGTTCCGTTCCGTTCCGTTCCGTTCCGTTCCGTTCCGTTCCGTTCCGTTCCGTTCCGTTCCGTTCCCGTCCTGTTCCCGTTCCCGTTCCAGTTCCCATGCCCGTGCCCTTGCCCGTTCCCGTTCCCGTTCCCTGGATGTGCATGTCCAGGTCCAGGTCCATGATGTGTCATGTCCACCGTGTTGGACTTCAAAATAAATGTCATTTTCGCAATCACCATCCCATGAAACCTCAAGAACGACATCCAAATCGATTTTCATGTTTACTTACCCCATTTACACCCTGAGGGATGATTTTGAAAATAACAAAATATGTGTTTGCCTATTTATTTTTAGATGTGCTCCTACGAAGTTCAAAGTTGTAATGTCTATTTTATATTATATTTCCATACAAAATTGGAACCCCATTTATTTATTTATTTATATTTATTAGGGGTTAAATCATGTCCACCGTGTCAGACTTCAAAATAAATCTCATTTTCGCAATCACCATCCCAAAAAACCTCAAGAACGACATCCACATCGATTTTTATGTTTACTCACCCCTATTTACCCCCTAAGGGGTTGATTTTCAAAATCACAAAATATATGTTTGTTTATTTATTTTTAGACGTGCTCCTACGAAGTTTAAAGTTGTAATGTCCATTTAATATTTTTTTCCATACAAAATTTGAACCCCATTTTCACCCCTTGAGGTGTTAAATCATGTCCACCGTGTTGGACTTCAAAATAAATGTCATTTTTGCAATCGTCATCCCATAAAACGCCAAAAACGACATCCATATCTATTTTTAGGTTTACTCACCCCATCCACCCTTAGGGGTTGGTTTTTAAAATCACAAAATATATGTTTGCTTATTTATTTTTAGACGTGCTCCTTCGAAGTTTAAAGTTGTAATGTCCATTTCATATTATTTTTCCATACAAAATTTGAACCCCATTTTCACCCCCTGAGGGATTAAATCATGTCCACCGTGTTAGACTTTCAAATAAATGACATTTTTGCAATCGTCATCCCAGAAAACCCCAATAACGACATCCATGTCTATTTTTTGGTTTTTTTACCCCTTTTGACCCCCATTTCATCCCCGTAGGGATTGAAATACTAACAATAACAATATACGTTGCGTTAGATTCCCATCCATAAGCCTAAATTATATATTTAGCAATTGTTACTTCGAAAATAAAGGAATTTCTTCAATTCACAACTTCATCCCCCTTTTGACCCCTTCGGGGGTAGAATTTTGAAAAACGCCGAGGCCCGTATTTATTAATTTTCAATCGTCAGCCTAAACACAAAATTTGATGATCCTAGCTTCAAAACTGAGGGACTTTCATACAAACTTTCATCCCTTATTTCATCCCCTTAGGGATAGAATTTTCAAAAATCCTTCCTTAGTGGATGCCTACACTGTATAAGGTATCTGCAAATATCGTATAGGTGTGCAAAATTTCAAGTTTCTAGGTCCAGCGGTGTGCGTTGATAGATCAGTCATTTAGTTTACGATTTTATATATTAAGATAAATGTGAAAGTTTGTGGGTTTGGATGTTTAGATGTTTGGATGTTTGTTCCTCAATCACGCAAAAACTACTGAACGGATTTGGTTGAAATTTGCCACACAGATAGCAGATAGCCTGGACTAAAACACAGCTTACTTTTTATCCCGATATTCCCGCGAGAATGGGAACCACGCGGGTGAAACCGCGGGCGGCCGCTAGTTGTTACATAAAACAAAGTTTACAGATAACAGTGAAGTCCCTGACCTCTATGCTAGGTTTAACGACTGTGTGACAGTGGTCAGTTCTTTCCTCCCCTTTAGGGAATTATGTTAACAATGAGACTTAAAACAAACTTAAAATAATAAACGTAATTTTAAACTTATAACAAAGAAAGTGAAAATCTTGTAATGATGTGCTACGATGATTGGTGAAATTTGCATGGGTGCATTTACTTACATGACATGTGTGGGGGAAAAGAATAGAAGAAATAAGAAAAATAAAAATTGGGTACAGAATTCACTTCTCAAGCTTACGCGCTCACTAGACATGAAATAAAACACTTTTTATCGGATACTAGCGCGGTTTTATTGAATGTACTTTGGTAATTAGTTGGTATTTGGTTTGATTTTTTATTTTCCCGGTGTTTCGGCACCTTTGCAGCTGCCGTGGTCACGGGGGACTGAAGCTACTCGTGAGCCTACCCTCAAGAGATGATTTTTTTAAGCCGTTCAGCAATTAATATTTAACAAAGATTTTTTATTTAATTAGTTTAAGTTAATTTATAATTTAATTTTGTGATTAAGATGATTAATCTAAAATAATATAAAAAATAGCATTGTGAATGCAAAAATCTAAAAGTTTAAAATTAATTTTGTGAATTAATTAATAATAAAAATAGAGAATCTACTGAAACTACCCCCATTTCACAAATTTTGAGGCCCCTCTAAGAAAGAAATGGCGAAAGAAAACTTGGAGAGGGAAGCCGACCTCCGTCTTTTATTAATTTATTTGCAAAAGGAACTAACCGCATCATTAGATCTTGCAGTGTGCGTTTGGCGCTTTAGCTTGTGAATGTTGGGGTCCCAAGCTGGTGGAATTTTCCAACCATCATCTCTATTGAAATTAGGATATTTATTTATTTCGATAGCCTCGCGGAGCATTCTAGAAATAAATCTATACTCGCGGAGCATTCTAGGAGAAATTTCAAATCAAATACCAACTAATTACCAAAGTACTTTCAATAAAACCGCGCTAGTATCCGTTAAAAAGTGTTTTATTTCATTGAGTAGAGAAGTTGATTTTTGGAGTAATGATTCTGTTTGGTTATAGTAAAGGGTTAGTAGCCACTTTCGTGTTTTAGTTTTAGCTTCACTGTGCGATGATGGGTAAATTTTTTATTTATTTAATCTATTATAAAGAAACCTTGATAGGTAAGAGTACTGCCGTTTAGCAAAAAAGAGTTTGAAATTTGGGTAGATTACACACACTAACGATTAGTACCTTTACTTCTATATTTTTTGTGGTCATACTGAGTACTTTTATGCAGCTTCAAAATCGTTTGTTTGTCTCCAAAATTTTTATCTATAATTACAGCAAGTCACTAAATATGGTTAGTATTTTCAATAGTGTAACATGAGAAGTTATCATGTTGAGGCTGATTGCATGAGTGAAATTTTAAATTTAAATTGTCAGAATCAATCTTGGATATACTAAATTATAGACATTTAGTTTTTGAGAGATTCAAATATAGAACATTTGATCTAAGCCATAGACCAACCCTATGAAGCCCGGCTTCAGCCTTTCACCTTACATCATTCCAAGTCTCTCCATTAAATATCTGAGCCGTGTGTCATCAGCTTAAGTGAATATCTCGCCATTGACTAGAGATTGTTGACACAACTCATCAATTTATATCAAGAAGAGACTAGGGCCAAGAATGCTACCCTGGGGAACCCCAAAAGCAACGGGTTGTTCAGAACTTAGATGTTCACCAATCCTTACTTGTTGAGTGCGGTCAACGAGAAAATTTGTGAAAAAAATTTAAAGCATTATCTCTTACACCAATTCTATTTAGTTTATTCACAAGTCTGGGTATTGAGACCGTATCAAATACTTTGGCCAGGTTGAGGAATACCCCAATGCACTTTTGTTTAGCATCAAGATGAGATGTAACATAGTCAACTAACTGACGTACCGCATCCTCGGTGCACTTCCCCGACCTGACAGTCATAGCGTTCCAAATAATTAAAAAGTCGATTATTGAGAGCTTTTTCCAAAACTTTGGATAAAGCTGACAATACTGAGATCGGTCGATAGTTAGTTACGCAAGATCGGTCCCTACCCTTGAGAACAGGAGTTATAATAGTAGATTATGCAACAAGTGAATAAAAAGGGAATTTAGTTCGAGGGACTAAATTGGATCCCGAGAGTAGCGAAGGATTCTAGAGTCAACTCTAGAATCTCGAGCGTAGCGAGGGATTCAAAAGTAGAATCCTGAGCGAAGCGAGGGATACAAAGGACCGAGATGAAAGGAGAATGGCAAACTGGGAACCATTTTCCAAATTCATAAATACTGAGCGTGCCCAATTCGGACCTTTTGAGATTTAAAGGTCATAATTTGGTGGTTACTTTTCAATTTAAAGTGTTCGTAAAGAAGGAGGCAACATTTAGAAAAACAACGTCATCCGCAACTAAAAATTACAAAAACAGTAACATTCTAATAGGTAATATGTATTAATTATTGAATTCTTATTTTCAATAAGAAAGGGTCTAGGTATATGAAAAAAATACAATTGTTTTTCGTTTTTGAGGTTAAAATCATGGCCGCCAGGCGCATTACCAATTGACGCCGATTTACATACCTATCGTTATCATACTATGTTTCAGGTCAATGATAGATAGGTAGTAGGTAATTGTCTATTACGGTCTAATTACTAAATATTTGTAGATTTCATGACCAGCCTCACCTAAAGCTTTTAAATAAAAATCATTCTGTGTAGGTTATGTAATGTATACAAAGTAATTGCCTACTAGGTGCTGTTTTGAGGTTTGGTTTTAAAATAACTTTTTATCCCCAGCTTTAAAGTGTATCTTACGATTACATAATTTATTAGGCTTTAATAGAGGATTAAAGTCATGTTATTTACTTCTTGGCACGCTAAGCCTTTATGTGGTTCTGAAAATATATGGACACCTGCCATTCTCCTTTTTTATTCACGAGTTGTGTACTCTACTTTTTACCATTGACTGCGAGAAAACAAATAGGTATGTACCTCTGACAGGTACTTTATACTTAGTATTTATAGTTGACCATCAGCCATTTTTAATGTCCCCAGACTGCTGGGGCACAGGCCTTCCTTATGGGTGGGAGGATGGGCCATAACCCACCACGCGGGCCCAATGTGGATTGATGGGTGTTAACGACTGCAAATGCAGCCGGGACCAACGGCTTAATGTGCCTTCCGAGGCACGGAGGCTAAGAGCATTTAAAACGGAGGAGCTCGAGATAATACATTTTGGTCACCCATCCCATGACCGACCCATGCGACCCATGCTTGAAATTAGAAGTTTTCCAATGACATAAAACAACCACGCCAAGAGAGAGATTACATGATCAGTCTGGCATCAGTCCATTTCATCAGTCTGCATAGACTTTGAATTTTTGCAGGCTGAATATCGTACCAGACTGATGGAATGGACTGATGCAAGACTGAACATTCAATCTACCTCTAATAGATAGAAAAGAACCCAAAGATAAGACACTAAAAATAACCTAATAAAATTTGGCGGGGTTTTTTTTTCGTTTAATTTTATTGTGTAACTATGGCTCTATCATAGACTTAGAAAATTTTTCGGTGGATATTAAGTTTATGGGCTCTATGGAATAGCTCCATAGCAGCCAGTAGGCATAGGTACTTTTTTGTACATGATGCGCGCTTGTTCCAAATTCAAATTATTTTTATTCACTCGGTGAATAAAATCGCTTATTATTCACTCTTATCGTTGAAAAAGTGCGTTTACACTTTTTAGAGTGGCGATGGTAAAAAAGACTTTTTAAACACCGCAGGGAAGACACCCTGGTTAAAACATAGTTCCACGAGTCTAGTGAGGTGTGGAACCAGAACATCTTGACCAAGTTTTAGTAATTTGACAGGAATAGAGTCCTAATCAGTGGAACTATTACTTTTTAGCCCGTTCACAAGAGATTTAATCTCGGCTACTTCAGGTGGAAGTAATACCATAGATTGTTTAAATTTCCATGGTTATTGACGTTAATAGAATAAACTATGTCGGGATTTACACCATGTACCTACCTGTTTATTTTTGAGACTCCGATATTTCGGCGCAGTTGCATGCGCCATGATCACGGAAGAACTGTCGATTGTTGCGTGCGGGTAGATGTTATTGGCAGACGAATCGGTCTACCCTCCGTCTAGTTCTTTTATTACTACGTTCGATTCCGGTACCACTGTGAGTTTGTGAGTGAGTTTGCAGACAGTGGTACCGGTATCGAACGTAGCAATAAGATAACAAGACCGTTTTTAGCAAGACATCGATCCAAGCAGTTATTTTGCCTAGTGGGAAATAGATGACCCGGTAACATACCCAGCTCAGTAGTCAAGTTAAGGTAAGACACACTGTTTCGATCTCTATTGTCATCCTTGATATCAATATTGATGTCACCAACAATAAAAATATTATTTTTATTGTTGATGATATCAAGTCGAGTGAGGTTGCAGCTTATCACTATCTATTCTCAATTACATCGCATTATACTAATCAACCCTGTCTTTTACCTCAACTTAAGGCTTATAAATTATGTTTTAAATATTACAATTCCCATTACGGCAAAGATAATAAAATCTTACTCACTCACTCGCCAACCATTAGGTAGTTAGACCATGAATAGGAAATCGTATCGTCGAAGTTTATTAATCTGAGATTTAATAACGTTCAGGATGTCATATGTAAGTCATCGAGTACTAATTTGACTTTCAACCATTAATATCTGGCCGAGCAATATGGTGAAATCAAATTCACGTTTGATTTACCGGATTTATACATTTTAAACTTTCGTGTTGCATTTTATTAGATTAAAAACACAGGTATTAAACGCGTTTAAAATAAAACATAGAGTCAGCCCATGATCACGGCCGATGCAACTCGATCGAAACGTCGGGAAAAGGTAGGTGTTTAAACACCTAACCATGTTTTATTTTATACGAGTTAATTACCTGTGTTTTTAATATAATAAAGACCTATTTATTCCGCTTTTAACAGAATCTCAACCATTCAAAGTATTTAAGCTACGCTACTCTAACGAGCAACATTCCTCATTCAGTGCGCATGATTTGCTGAATTTCAACGTTGTTTCAGCATCGGAATTGCTAATGAGCACCCGTGCTCAGGTACTCAATCATGTTAGGAATCGCAACGCCAAATGATTGATCGTCGATAACCGACCAACGTAAATCGGTGGAAAATTCAACTTCTTTGTTTCCTAATATGATTTTGATGAGGTGCTCTGTAGCGCAATATTTTAGCGCCTGGCCACTGCAATGGACAATACGACAAAAAATATTTTGTCATAATAAAAAAAAACCGTTTCTAGATTTGCCCCTCAGGAGTGTGAGAAAAATAGTTTTAGAATTTTTAAAGCAATATTAATGGAGAAAATAAATGAAATGTAAAAAAAACCCTTAGTGACGTCACAGATCAACACAAACATAAGCATACAATACATACACCCTTGCAGCACCTTTGAAGCAGTCACTTCCGGCAAAATTTTATAAACTTTTAAAACATTTTTATTTTAGTAAAAAAACAATATTTAACAAAAGCTATCATTTCTTTTGTCATTGTCTCTTCGAAAAGCAAATAAACAGGGCATGTTATTTTTTTGTCGTATTGTCCATTGTGGGAGACCAAAAATTAATTATCTCGAATTCCTCCGTGAATCGGAAGACACGTCAAGCTTTTGGTCCCGGCTACATTTGCAGTCGTTAATACCCACCAGTCTGCATTGGGCCTGCTTGGTGGGTTATGGCCCATCCTTCTTATCCAACCATAACCATAAGGAAGGCTTGTGCCCCAGCAGTGGGAACATTAAAAATGGCTGATGTGATGATGTTTCTTTTTAACACGTTTTTATTAGGTTGCTTTCTCGTTTGTGTGTTTGTTTGTTTGTTTCTCCACAAAGTTTGCGAACGATTTTATACTAGCTTCCCGATGAGCTAGAGACTTGAAACTTTGAACATAGGTCAGAAGTGGAAGGCAATGCAATATTATGGTGTCATTGAGCTGATCTGATGATGAAGCCGGAACAAGGCCACAGGAACTCTATGATGAAACCATACAACCCCATCGTGTTTGGGCTCGTTAGAATCGTCTTGACAAGTGCTCTAATGGGAGACGAGGTCCAGGGTCTGATGATGAAGCCGAAAGGCCATGCCATAGGAACTCAATATTGAAACCGTGCAACCCCATCAAATTTGGGCTCGTTTGAATCGTCTTGACGAGTTCTTTGTTGGGAAATAGTTTCCAGGGTCTGATGATGGAGCCGGAAGAAGGCCACTGGAACTTGGTAGTAAAACCACGCTACCCCATCGAGATTGGGCTCGCGGCACCGCTATCCTAGGAAACCCTAGCTTTACCACCAGGTGTGGTAGCGGTAAAGCGCTTGCCTATCTATAACATAAAAAAATGATTTAGTCTTATTATAAGCGGAATTTTTAATGAGGTGTTACAATGCTACGATTACGACTAAGTGCTACGAGATTTGCTACGAGGCTGTAGAACTAACAAAACATAATTGAGAAATTTTGCTCAGTGATAATTATCTTACATAGCCTTCGATCAGATCTTTTCGTTTATTCATTGACCAAGCGAGCGCGAAGCGTGAGCGAAGCGTCTCTGCTTCAGCTTGTGCAAAAATTTCCTTCCGGCTGTCCTTCCAGCTGTCTTTCTGACTGTCCGTTTGTTCTCCTCAACAGGTTGCATTTCTCAAACGATTCTCGTAAATTTTTGTGAGCAGCTTTGATAATTAAAGAATTTTTCAGTCAAGCCAGTTTTCGAAATTTTTCGAAATGGCGGAGATATGTAAAAAAACGCATACTTACCTATCAGTTTCGAAAAATGATAAAAATGTAACAAATCTTTTTTGTTAGCGGTGCAAAGTAACTTATGTTTTTTATGTTTAGAAGACTCAAAAGTCCATCAATCAAAACATTTCTGCCCTGAAAATAAAAGGTTGTGACTTTGTGACAGAATATAGGACTGCGTATATTATTTGCACAGTATAGATATTAGATACTTATTAGTTGAAAAACTAATATCTATTCTGTGTTATTTGTTTTCAAAAACATACAATGTGAGCTACTTTTTAACGCGAGGTCTACAGCTCACGGAGCCACTCATATAAATAGGTTTTTTTAAGTCTGTGGTTGGTCTTCTTGAGCGCCGCGAAAAATTTTCTAACTCTATGGAGCCACGTAGGGCCACTTTAATAGGCCACATTTGACATATGTCAGTCCATAGTGTGATTTGTCAAAATAAACCGTAATTAGCTTTATTTCCTGATTATTACAATAAATATGTATTATGAACTGAAAAAAGTTAAGCAATTATGCCTTTGAATAAATAAATATTGTGTTCCCACCATTAAAAGGTTACGTTGTTGAGATTTCATGAACTGTCAAATGTGACCTATTAAAGTCACAGGTGCAACCTTTTATTCATAAATACTTGACAATCATAAGATTCGGATTTCACATCGGCTAGAAAGCGAAAAAAATGTTTATCACTTGTTCGAGAGTTTTGACTTCAAGCAACCAAAAAAAAGGAAGTTCCCAAAAAGTTAAAACATACCTGATTGAACAACTAATTAAGCCGTTTAAAATCATATGTTCAATTTAATAAGGACTAAGCATCTAACTACGAGTTAATCTAGATATTACGTGCACGTCCAAATAATTTTTATTGTCAAGACTCATGCGGACGCGAAAAGAAGGCGCCTCGAGTTTGGCGCCAAAAGTATAGTGTACGACTACGCACAGTAGGTAGATTTGTTAGTGGTTGAGAAACTTAGCCGGTAATTGCGTGATATTATATTTTCTCCCTTTATCAATGAAGTTTTGCCAATTTGCAAATTAAGCTTTTTACAAAAGCTGTAGCTCTCAAGCGTAAGTTTAGTGCAAGTAGTATCAGAAGTAGAAATAAGGCTATAACAACGCGTAGACATCATAGATCATTTAATTTTAAAAACAAGTCTTCTATCAAAAAATTAATCATTTATGACGAAATATGGCGATAAGGTAAGCCATTCTACAAAAATGTTATAATCTGCATAGCAGTGGTAAGGGAAGAAATTATGGCGAAAAGGTAAGCCGTTCTACAAAAATAGCACAGTAGCCCGTAATTACCAAAAAGGTTACCGTTCGCCGTTGTGATATAGTTTATTTATTACGAAATTATAGATACTTTAACCCAAGTTTTAAAGATCGCAACCCGCGGTAACCTATATTTGTATATCTTCAAAAATGATTATTTTTTTATTTTTTGAGGTTTACCATATGGTTTAGCTATTGTCGTGTTCTACAGCTTTGTTTGATTGCCACAGATAATAGTAAGACTATAAAAAGTAGCCATACACAGATTTAAGACCAAGTCAAGTCCATCCATTTTCATCTGCATAGTGTATCGGTGAAAGGGAAAGCCGATGAGACTCGGCTTGTATGGACCCTGTATGGACCCTTCGCCATTGGAAGCTAGGTATAGAAACAAAGAACCATACTGCGTGTGCTTCAGTTATGTCCCAGCGTCTGCAAGACACGGGCCGCGTCGACCGGTCGGGCGTCAGCGACGCCGCTGCCGGTCGCCGCCGAGGCGCGTAAACAATACCCTATATATCCTGCTTTGATTGATATATACAGAACAACTAATTGACGAATACTTATCTCTGAATATCTACCTTCACTTTTATGGATATGTTTACGATTTAAGTTAGAGTTTGGTAAACAATATTTTATTTTCTTTGACTCTACCTATATGATGCTTGGGACCATCGTCAAGTTGTTGAAGTCGGTTCTAGTGGAAATCAATTGCGCAACCGAAGATTTTTCTGTCAGAACATGGCCAACATGTCCTTACATTTAAAGAGATACGAACATAAAAGTTCATTTACAACGAGATACAAAAGTTACTTAATTCTAACATAGTCGTCGCTATTAAACAAAACCTTAATAATTCGTAATAGATAAGTTAGAATGTGCACAGCACACGTGTCTTTGAACCTTCACAGTTCTGTTCTTTGAATTTTCATCAATTACCTACGTGAGGAGATCGATGGTTCAGCTCGATGGCATTACGCGTGAAGCAACTTTCGCTAGGATAATTCATCGAAGAGGTGACCAAAACTTTTGTAATTGAGATATGCAGTTGTTAATATCCACCATTTCGCATTGGTCATGAGTGGTGGATAATGGTCCATTCTCTTTATCCATCCATAAGTAGGTATTTTAGGACCCCAAGACCCCAAACTTTAAAAGTAGATCTTTCGCCAGGCGTTAATCAAAATGTATCATGTAGTGGGTGGGTGTCTGAAACTGTAACCGTCGATGAAACAGATGGTTTCGATATGTCTTCATGCCAAGTACCTATACTGCTTTTTATACCTTTCGAATTTTAAGCTCTATACCCTTATAGTAGACCTAGGTCCTAATGAAAAGATGCTGAAAGTTGACTCTCCAGAGTGAATGTATTTAATCCAATACTTACTCCTATTCAATCCGGTAAAAACATATCATAAATTGACAAGAATGTTTGTGAAGTGGCAAAAGAAAAATAATCAAAGGACAGTTAGATTACATATCGGGACATTATTATTCCATCTCGACTTGGGGTGGATCTTCCCTCGACATTATGTCAGGGAATCGATAAATCTATGTCCTCCCCCACTTTATATAACAGTGTCACAATGCTATGCAATGCAAACACTCAAAAACTGTTGGACACGAGGAGTGGGGCCAGGAAAGACGCGACTTGTAGTGTAGATGTGATAGGGAGCTACTGAGCTACATGTTTTAGGAGTTCTAAGGTCGTCCGATGCGTTAAGCGGGATTCAGGCGCGGATACTTGCCATGTTTGCAGTGCATGTATAAGCTCTAATTTATGCCGACCCGCGCGCGTGTCCCGCTGAACGCAGTAGACGCCCTAAGACGTAGAAGGAAAGAGAACATGGTTACCACTGGTCGGTATTGTTAAAGGCGGCTATGGTTTGTTTAACTACCCTTCTCTAACAAAAATAATGGCTAGAATTTTATAAAAATTAAACTAAATTAAAAACAAAAAAAAACTTGGTAATGCTTTTTGACACAGTTCTTGTTTCTTAAACCCAAAACCGAAACACATTGTGTTTCTTAAACCCGAAACGGAAACATTGTGTCTCGATTTTGGGTTTAAGAAACGAAAACAGTGTCAAAAAGCATAACCATTCAAACATCATTGAACCACAATTTTGACGAAAACATTAGCAGACTTGACCCCCAGTGCGACCGGTTGCGAATTATTCGTGAACGATCGTTTTACTTGGGCCCTATTTTTGAATCCTTCGGCTGGCGTCGAGCACTCTTTTCACGGTGTAATGTCACAATTGACAACAGGCACTTGAACAAAACAAACTTATCTAACTCGGTAACGACGTCGCTGTCGTTTATGCTTAACCTAGGTAACAATTTTAACACTTAGTGCCAGTTTTGGCCACACCGGGTCAGATAAGTTTGTGACTAGCGATTCAAAAATACGAATTTTGTTATGTCGAATGAAAATCAGCAGAAAAAACCGCTCGACGCCAGTCGAAGGATTCAAAAATGGGACCCGATCTAAGATCTACGCGCTAATCTAGGCACCTGCAGGTGCGTAGGTGACCTTAGGGTGGTCTAGTTAGGGTGATAAGGGCCGCTCGTTTGGTGGCGCTCGGCAGGCGGGCCGGAGAGCCGCCGCGCGCTGGCGCCGGCCGCGGGCGCCGCCGCGGCGCACCACTCCTCGCGAGACATCGCCGGTTTCTGACGATATTCCTGTCCACTATATTATTGTATTACTTATAATATTCAGTAATTAAGTGTATTTATTCAATCAAAAACTTTTTTTATTAACTATCACCATACCTATTTCATAGTAGGTACCAATACACGGTTAGGGATTTAAGGGCCCTATCACATTTTTTCGTCGAAATTTTGATTTTGACGGATTTTAGCGATACAACCTAGAGAAACCTTTGGGTCTACTAAATACATTTATATGTGTCCGCGACAAAAAGTAATACGATGATTCACTGGAAAGTTGAAAAAAAAGAAAGAAAAGGGTTAGAAAGGAAAATGAAAGTTGGTGAACGATTTCTTAGAGTCAACTTTGAACATACACGGAAAGACAAACATGTTCAAACAACAAATAAAAGTATGAAATTTGATTTATTTACGAAGTAAAGATTATTATGATATAATTTTTACGTAATAATAATAAAGTATCTAGGAGAAATCTACAGTTAATTCTGAGCTTTTTTAGAAGTTTTATGGTTATTGATTGGGATTTTTTTCACATATTCCATACATAATTTCAAAATTCCGAGGCCGCTATGAACTATTCGACTATATAAGAGATAACATTATTTTTTTTTATTTCAATTCTTTAGCACAGTTGTTCAATCCATGAGCTCAAAAAAGTGCCTTGGCGCATTTTATGAAAATCTTTCTCTGCAATTTCGGGTTTAATTATAAAGTTAAGCAAATTTTCAAAAAAGCGAGGCCGCTATGAACTATTCCAATAGCTATTCTGCACTATTCAATAAGTCAACTTAATGTATTTTTGTTTCTGAGATCGACAACGCCAAAATTGGTCTTTTTACGCAAAAATCACAGTCGAAATGTAGGTAATATGCCTCTTAAGATTTGGTTTAATTAAAAAGGGAAGAGAATTTTCATGAATTTATCTGTCCAGCCCCCCTCCTCAAATAGCCAACATTCTATAGGTTTTAACGCTATGCTTACTTTTAAAACTTAAATATGAGCAATAGACAATTTAATCATACATCGCAAACTTATATGTAAATTACAAACTTTGATGTACACTGGCCTGCAAAACTAAGTACGAGTACTACAGAGGTCTATTTTCATACAAACGAGGTAACTTTAAAGCTTTGGTTCTCCGCCCAGGATTAAGCGGGATGTGATCTGATGATGGCCATCCAGGGAGTTGGGAGGAAGGTAAAGCAAAATCAAATGTAAACAAAGTTTTTTAGTAAATAGGGAAGTTTCCAAAGTCTGAAAAAACAACAACTACATATATGAATGGAAAGATAAATAAACGAAATACATGAATAATGGTGAAAAAATAATTCCGACCGATTGCATGAGGTTAATGAGTAAGTAGTATGATATTTTGTGCTACGAGTAAAAATATGATACTTATTATGTTTTGCATTGTTAGCTGTATAAAAAATGGTAATATCTGTATCGGTCGGTGTACCTACGCATTAAAACATTTTCTTCTTTAGGAACTTTACTTTGCTTTCTATTTGCCAAAGGCAAATCTAATATAAAGTATAATATTAATATGTTATTTATTTCACGTCACCGGAGCAGTGCTAAAATCTCTCAAAGTCTAGAAAACTTTCGAAATTAATTAATTATAGTCTTACTGGAAAGTACAGACAAACAGTTGGCACCACGGTACTGCGCTGTGCCATTTTAGGACTGTGTAAAATATTGTTATGGTTAAAGTTCAATATTAGACTTACTTAACAGCAAATGTCGTGATTGAATATGAAAAAAAGAAAATTTTACTGTTCGATGCCAAGACTCGTGGCGCCGAGATACCAATTGCATATTTAATAATCTAAGCTACTCACCATCAAAATTGTTGATCTTATTATAACGCAAATTAGTCCATAATACAAGTCAGACAATTCAAGAGTGGAAAAAACATGTTTTTTTCAAATAAATTGATGACTTGGACTTCGCTCTTACAAAAGACTTAAACGACTTAAAATACCCTTACTTAAAAGTGGAGAACCTAAGTTCAAATGTTGTTATCTTTATTGATGTTTAAATATACAACTAAGGACGGACTTAATGCTATATGCACTCTCTCTCAGTCCACTTATAAATAAGTAGTGTAAGGTTTCGCCATTTAAAAATTCGCGTGAAGATTTTGATTTTTTAGTAAAGCTTTCTGGGCTGCTGGTTAGAATATAATTTGGCATTTGAAGAAGTAATTTTAATAGCTTTTTAGAACATTAATTTCCTCTTAACTTTCATAATTTCGTCAAGTTTGATAAATAAATAAAATTAAAAAAAAGTGTTTGTATAATTTAATTTTTTTACCATTATTTTGACATTTTGTATCAATGGCTGTGCCTGAAATAAAGAATACTATTCATGTCTTTTTAACCTTATGTCTTAGTTGATGCAAAATACTCCAGTCGGCAAGTCTACTTTTACTTAGAATTATTAATTCCCAATTTAATGAAATTTTGAGATATTGTTTGGGGATGGTGTAGGGAATATGAGTTTTAGACCTCGAGGACCCCATGGAAACATGGGAGAGGGCAAAATCTTGAAAATTTAGGTAATTTTTCGAGTTTTCACTTATATCTTCAAAATCATGCGTTTCTCGAGAAAAGAGTTGTTGAAATAGTTGTAGAGCATTAAATTTCCTTCAATCCTACAACTTTTGAGCCATATTAACTATTACCTACTCCAAATAGCTAGCTCTAACAATACTTACTTATATTTTTTTCTTGGCCGTCACTTTCAGAAAAAGCCCAAAGGCGAAAGTTCTCCTTATTTCCATATATTTTGAACGTCTGCATCACGGTAAGTGAAATTAAGTCAAAAAATGATTTTCACGTTTTTTTCAATGCTCTACAACTTTGTCATCAACACTTCTCGAGAAGCGCAATGGTTTTGATGATTTAAGCGAAAGTCTAAAAAAATCCAGGTCCAGAGGTTGTTCAATCAGAGGATCAAACTGAACAATTTTTACTTTGATCCAATTCTGAAATTGCGAAAAAAAACAGCTGTTTCATACATTTTGATATTTTCGTTTTTTGTATGAATCAGCTGATTTTTTTTTCGCATTTTCAAAGTCGGTCCCATAGTAAAAGTTGTTCAGTTTGATGGTCTCTATATCTATCTACCTACCATATTTGGTTTTTTTTTTGTATTACGTTGTCTAATAAACAAAGAAAATCTTCATTAATGTTGTAGTATAGTGTGTGATGACGTCACCGCAACACCTATGGCAGCGTGCAAGACGGAATTGAGTTAGGCGCCGGATTATTTGTGATCGGCGGTGCCGGGGAGCCGCGCCGGCTCGCCGCCGCGCCGCCTCCGCCCGCCGGCGCCCCGTCGACCGGCGCTACACCGCGGAAGGCTGCCGCAAGCGATGAGCGATCACATTACATTTTTATCTCAACTCCAAAAGCTCGGATAATTAGTGTAGATAGGTACTTAATTGCAATGGAACTTGAAATTGAACATTTAGAATAGAATAGAGCTTGAATCACAGGTAACGGATAAAGATAAGTTCGACAGAAGATAAGTTCTTCTGGTTTAATTTAAAAAATAATTAGATAGAATTTCTCTGAGAAACAGACTCATAAGTACCTAGGTAGGTAAGGTTCCAATATTTACTAGTTATTTCAATAGGTATAGTTGGGGAATTAGTGGCAGAAGGTCAAAATTTGTCATTAGATGAATTCACTTGGCACATATGTACCTTAGGTAAAACTGAGCTGATTCAGCCCGGTAGCCATCAGCCCCCCCTTGGCAGGTAGGGGGGGGTGGCATTTAAAGTTTCACACCGCCGCACTTCAGAAAAAAAGTCATATCTCCTTCAATATACCTGCCACCTCGAGTGTGATATCATTTTATGATGAATCAAGGATGAGGAATTCATTTTTAAAACTTTAAATGTACAATGTCATAGAAAAAAGGTAAAATATTGACGATAGTTTAAAAATAAGTTTGCTATTTTTTTATTCAACAGTCAGTATCTATTAAAAATAATCATTTTGTGCAATGAAAGAAAATATTATCTTAAAGTACATTTATTCAGCTTTTTAAAAATATATACTTGATATATAGTTATCTTTGAATGTCTATCTAAAAAAAAATCGAACATGGTATGCGACGCTGTTTCCAAACATCCGCGATTGAAAGTTAAGTTGGTTTTTTTATACAAAATGTATAGAGTACAAACTTAACTTTGCGTTCGGCTGCCGCTTATGGTCTTACGATCTTATAGTCTCTTTTAACTATTTTATGTTTTGATGCATATTTAGTTCTTTTTGTAGCAGGCATGAGGAATTTATTTTTGGGACATTTAATGTATAGTTTCATTGAAAAAAAAATATGTTGACCAAAGTGTCAAAAATCGGTTTACAATTGTTTTTGTTCAACAGTCGGGTATCTTTTAAAATGCTAATTTTATGCAAAGGAAAAAATACCACCTTAAAGAACATTTATTCAGCTTTAAACTAATACAAACTTTATATATAGTTATCATACAATTTCCATCTGAAAAAAAATCTAACATGGTATGCGACGGTTTTTCCAGATGTCTGCGATTGCAAGTTAAGTTGGTTTTTTCATACAACATGTATGGAATACAAACTTAACTTTGCGTTCGACTGCCGCTTATGTTCTTACGGTCATAAAGTCTCTCTCAACTATCTTACGGTCTGATACATACTTAGATCTTTTTGTGAGAGTCATAAAGACTATATAAAAAAAATAGACAGACTTGATCTATGTATAAGAAAGTCATAAAACGACGAAGCGTCGTGACGTCAAAAAATTAGATCTGAGAACGGTCAGGGAGGAAAATGTCTTACCACATTAAAACTAAAGTGCAAAATTTTTTAAAGTTTTAATAGGTAGGTTCCTTAAGGACCTAGGCATATAAATATACCGTAGAAATTAAAATATTTTCCATTGAGTATTTTTTGTACACTCGTGAGCAGAAAAAATAAATCACAGACCAATTTTCGAACAAACGGAGTAAACCTACAGCTTTGGTTCTCTGCCCAGGATTGAACGAGGTGTGTGCTGATGATGGCAAATTAAAGAATGAATGACGGAGGCTCATTATGCTAAAAAAACCTAACAGATTAGAAGAGCGGTTTAGCTCAGGGTTGAACTTAAAAAAATATCAAATGAAAATTAAGAAGTATGGAAAATGTAACACAGTGTAGTGTAAACGACTCTTCTGATCCGTTGGGTTTCTTAAGCGATCTTGACCTCCTCCATTCACTCTTTAGATAACCATCATCAGACCATACCTTGTTCAATCCCTGACGAAGAACAAAAGCTTCAAAGTTACCTCGTTTATATGAAAATTGGACTGTGATTAGGGTTGCGTTCCTGGGTTCCCATTTCTGGGAATTACCGGGATGTTTTTTAAACCCGATCCCGAAAAATATGCGCCAGGATACCCGGAACGACGGGAGTTTATATTGCGGTTAAAAAGTTTAATAACTATTATATTATTTAAGCGTTTCGTTTTACATTTAAACAAGAAAATATCAATGACATTGTGACCGTAAATTGTAGCAGAGGAAAAAAACAAAAGCTTTTAGAGACAACTAATACGACAAGTATTAAAAGACCCTTGACTAAGCCAGGGCCTCCATATTCTGCCCACCATCAGGATAGTTTTTGCATACCTGGGAAATCAAAAGCAATGAAGATATTGAAGGTAAAAGTAAAAGAAAATTAAATATTTTTATTTAAATATATAAACGTTCTTTTTAATTTTTGTCCATAAATCATTATCAATATTTTAAGTATTTCGTAACAAACGAATGCTTGCAGTGTTTTATTTAACACCACAAAAGAAAATCATTAAAAAAAATATTTTTTAATTCTCTTATTTTGATATACAGGGTGTTACAAAAAAAACTAATAATTCCGAATACGGTAGAAGGGACCATCAAACTAAACAACTTCTTCTATGGTACCAAAATGTCGAAAATACCCGATTCCTGGGAATTCCCGGGAATTGCAAAATGTATATGAAAATGAAAGGGTGTCATTATTGTACCAAAAATAAAAAACACATCTTAGATTTATCATATTTTAATTGAAAAAAACAACTTATACCTAGGTACTTAACTTATTAATTGTAGACGCTTCGCTTGGAAACAGCGTCGCATATTACCATGTTCGATTTTTTTTTCAGATATATATTGAACGATAACTATAAATAAAGTATATATTTTTCAAAAGCTGAATAAATGTACTATTAGATAAAAAAAAATTCATTACAAAAAAAAAATATTTTTACAGATACTGACTGTTGAATAAAAAAATAGCAATTTTTTTTTGAAACTATCGTCAATATTTTACCTTTTTTCTATGACACTGTACATTAAAAGTTTTAAACATGAATTCATCATCTCTAATTCATTATAAAATGATATCACACTCGAGGTGGTAGGTATATTGAAGGAGATATGATTTTTTTTCTGAAGTGCGGCGGCGTGAAACTTTAAATGCCACCCCTCCCTACCTGCCAAGGGGTGGCTGATGGCTACCGGGCTAAATCAGCTCAGTTTTACCTAAGCTACATATGTTCCAAGTGAATTCATCTAATGACAAATTTTGACCTCGCCATACATGAGTGCCAGTACTGACTGGACTAGTAGTATGTATTGTTATTTCGTGGCTATGTGATTTGCTAAAAAAAACTTAGCCACTTACGTCTGGCACGAAAATAAAAAATGTTTTTCTCAAACATGCTTGGAAATTCGAACATTATTTTGACAACCATCTTCGTGCTAAATCGGAGTTTCCGGACAGACCTAAACCGCGCCGGCAACTTTTGTATGAAAATCCATTACTAACGTGTAATAATGGATTTTAATACTAAAATTGCCTGCGTCTGACCGTAAAGGTTAGTACTGAAACTCATTATACACGTGTAATTCAGAAATGGAACGAAATTTTCAATGAAGCACGACAGCCAATGAGGTCTGTGATCATCATCAATATTTAAAATTAGAACTGGCTTTGTAAATGGAAAGTTCCGAATCACGGTAACAGAGTGTCATGAGCGCAGTAACGCCCGCCCATTAATCCGTATTCCTGGTTACAAAACTTACGTGTAACATACGATTCGGACAGGCGGCATAAAAATAACGTTGTATTATCTATGGATCTTGGCGCGGGAAGAATATTTTGTTGAAATTGTTTGTTGTTTTGTCAAATATTTTATATTCGATTTAAATTAAGTAATTAATCTATTATATAAATGAGTTCAAGCGACGAAAGTGATATTTTGACGCCACCTGAAATTCAAGAAGCGGCAAGAACTGTAATAGAAAACATGTTGACTCCAAAATCAAAAAACATTAAACCAGATGTAAACCTAACTGCAATGCACAAAAGATAATCACAAGGGTATAAATGTAGAAAGTCTGCATCAAACGTGCAAATTTTCTTGTCTAGCATCAGACAGTGTGTATTTGGATCCTAAAGTAAGTTTTCGTATTGATAAGTACCTAGGTACTACGAGTAATTTACCACTTTGTTTTAGTCAAACCGCTAACATCACAACTTTACACGTTCTTTATTTTTGTTGCAGGTATGATTTTTGGCATTTTCGGTGCATGAATATGCAACGACATATAGAGTATTTATGTAAAAGACGTAGAAACTCAAGACAGTGCGATTTTACTTTCAATCTAAGATTTAATCTTTGCTTTTAATTACTGTAATTTTAAATATAAATAAAATGTTAGAAAAGTTACTACTTGGTTTGAATTTCCGCGCATTATTTGAAAAAGTATGTGTGCCTCGGCTTCGCCTCGGCTCACATTTTCACGTTCGTCCTTCAATGCCTGTCTTGCGTGCCGCTGCAGTAATGTACTATAGGAACATCCGAGTTACGTACTGTTCTACTTAAAACTTCACGAAAAGATGCTAAAATTAAAAAAAAATAGTCTTTCATCATCATCAGGTTTTATACATAAATATTAGACATCACAAACATTGCTCTGATTCCAAAGTAAGTAGCTAGAGCAAGTTTGTGTTATTGAAATCAGAGACAACGGTAGAACTAAAAACACCCAGACTTAGGCCAATATAAAAATGATCGTTTTCTAAATAGGCATGTGACTATTTTTTTTATTTTATGTTACATAAATTACCCCTCAAAAAAAGAAACATTGGTATAAGAATTATTTCGCTAGCATGAAAACTGCTCGAGATAAGTATCACAGTTTGAAATGCACAAAACCCGAAAACGCTACATACTAACGTCTACCTAGTTATGACATCACGCCTTCGTAGGTTGTATGCAACGCGTAGGAAATTTGTTCGGCAGCAATATTAAGCGTGCCCGCAGACTACAGACTTTCTATCGGCCGATAGTTGGCCCGATAGTTAGTTTTGTATGAAGAATCGGCCGATACCGAATCGTTGTAGTGTGCGCACTTGCATACTTCTTCATACTGATTGGAGAGCCCGACTAAACTGTCGGCCGATAGAAAGTCTGTAGTCTGCGAGCACGCTAAATATTGTGTTTATCAAAATGGTTTCTTTGACAAATTTGCTATAAATTTTACGGACTAATTAAATGTATTATTTATTTTAACAAATTTTATAATTTTTAAATGGACTTGTCCACCCAACTTTGAAGAGTCATAAAACAAATAATACGCAATATAGTATAAAACCAAGAGGTATACAAGCTACTCCAAAAGTTTGTTATGTTTACGATTTTTATTAGTATTTCGTTATTTTATTCATAAGTCAACATCCCTATTGAACCCAGTGGGCCTCTGCGACACCTTAAAAACCGGTGTACAAACTACTCGTCTGTCTGTAACTTATAACTTGAGCCACGCCGCTAGTTGCCTCGCTAATGATTCCTCATGATATATCAGAGGGCTTGTTTTTATTGCGGCTCGTTCCCAGGGGTCGGGCCCACGGGACGTTTGTTTGTACTCCATCTCGCAAGATAACGCCGCGACACGTGTCGACAGTCTACACACACTATGCAGCTGGGTACGGTCTTACTAAATTGGACCAGAAATTCTTTTAAACCCCTAAAATGGTGTTTTACCGTTAACTTTATAATTCGATAAATCATTAATTTGGGAAATGAAAGATATTATGAACAATATTAATTTAGGCTTAGAATAAATTAATGTAGGTGTTTCTACACCTACATTAATAACAACCTAAAACGATAGATTCCCTACAAAGCGCACTGTTAAAAGTTGTACCGTGGTTTTTTTGTTGTTTTGTCGATTTCCCTTAAAGGGGAAGTTTTTTTGGTAGTTTGTTTCCATTAATGATAAAATTTATTTTTTGGCAGTATGCCTCATGTCCTTTTCCTTATTTCCGTAAAAAGTCCGTTTGAAATTTCGCGGCATCGACTTATAAAAAAAAAAAAAGAAAGATTAAGATCGTATTTCTTATGGTCGTCCTTCGCCCACTTCAGCGGCCTTTGCGATGAGCCCTTATCGCAAGAATTTTTATTCAATTGTTTACCTTTCATACTAGATCTCAAAGGTTAGTGTGAAAGCAGGCCTTAAGCAGTCGTGTTTAAGGCCTGCTTTTGAACTGAAATGGTTTTTTTTTTTTTTTATAAGTCGATGCTGCGAAATTTCAAACGGACTTTTTACGGAAATAAGGAAAAGGACATGAGGCATACTGCCAAAAAATAAATTTTATCATTAATGGAAACAAACTACCAAAAAAACTTCCCCTTTAAGGGAAATCGACAAAACAACAAAAAAACCACGGTACAAAGTGAGGCAAATAAAACTAAGCCAAAATGTCTGTGTTATCAAATTTTTATTCTTCATAGCTAATCGTACCTATAAGAATGAAAAAGTTTCAATTAAGTAAGCAATTTTATTGGATTTTAGTTACGATAACGTCTTAGAGCATTCAATACTAGGTGGAATGCTCTAAGGGTAACGTTATGAAGGATATAGGTAGGTAGGTAAATCTGAAAAATGATCCATTTTGACTCAGTTTTTTTACCTCATTTTACATAACAATGACTCGGCTTCTAGGTGTTATTTTTCTTTAAGAATAGGTACCTATCTTGCCTTTTATAGATATAGTGCGAATCACGAAAGATGACCACAAATGGCGCCCATCTTCGCATCATAACTCATGAAAAAAGACTTAGATAGAATAATATTTTATATACATATAGATATAGTAATTTTGTCTAAATATATAAAATATTATTTTTTCTGCAGGTCTTTTCTTTTATGAGTTATGATGCGAAGATGGGCGCCGTTTGTGGTCATCTTTCGTGATCCGAACTATACCTTAGGTAGTAGATACTTGAATTCAAAATATAGGTAATAAGACAAGCAAAAATTGCCAAAAACAACATTTTATTTATATTTTTAACTCATGTTTAATCAGGTTAGTTGTTTTAAGAAAAATAAAAGGCAAAAGTGCAATTTGGCCGTCATTAAGGTTGATCAAAGCCGGCATGATGACTCAATTGAGATTCCCGAAACCCTTTTGTCATCAGTAAAAAATTGGCGCCGGTTTATACATACGAAGTGACATCATGAACGCTACTGAGAAAAACCACTGGATTTTAGGTAGCAAGTGAACTTTTACTTTTGTTTTAACTATATCTTTGGGCAGGATTGACTACCTAACCTACCCCTACTCTCAGTGGAATCGAGTTCACATCAGTAGGGTTATTCACGATTGTCGGAAATCTACTCGAAAGCATTCGATTCGAATCCGTATCCTCCGATGTTACAAAACCAAATATAGGTATAGCTATTCACAAGTATTCGACGTGCATTCGATTCCTTTTCGACGGGAAAGCGTAAGTACCTAATGCATTACAAAGTTTGGTAGCATAAGGTAGAAAATAAGATCGAAGTCAAGTCAAAGTCAAATAAGCTTTATTCAAATAAACTTAATTATTAAGTACTTTTCAATCGTCTATATTTTCCTACCAGCCGTTCAAGACTCGGAAAGATGGTTTCCGACGATCGTGATCGTGAATAACCCCCCAGGATCGAATGGGGGGAAAAATGTCAACAATCTGTTATTTTGATACCCACAAATTTTTCTTTGTTTTGTGTTGATACCTACCTACATTGAAAACGGATTCCAAATTCCATGGTACTGTTTTGATATTTACTTACTTGATTCGAACTCGATCTCGATCGCACGAGTATGTGAATAACCCCGAATAGACAGTTTGCTTATTTTACCTACCTGTAAATAATGCATCCCTTTTGTTGGGTATTGGTAGGTATCAGTGGCGAAGGGTCGAAACAAGCCGATTCCCATCGGATTGCCTTCCAGAAATCCCAGCCCACCCATCTACTATGCAGATCACAACATTTTTGTAGAACGGCTTACCTTTCGCCACAATTTCACCCCTCGCCACTGGTAGGTATACCTACTTACCTACATTTCAAGATAGTGTTTTCCAAGAAAAGAAAAACACCTACTGTCAATACTGCACATTTGGAAAAAAATCTTTTTCATTCGTTTGAATATATGGCCGTTGGAAATAGACATTAAATTCGCAAATTAGTTAATTCTGCACTTAGAACAATGCAGCACGGGTTGAAGCATGCTGAAGTCCGCGTTGCTCTAAGGTTCTGCATTTTTGGTATGTTGTATGGGTCTGTTAGAGTAATGTGAATTTAAATTTGCAACTTCGAAAAACCCGTGGAAACTGAGAAAATCGAGAAAAACTTTTTTCACTGTCTGCTCTCCAGGGCCAAAACTATGCATTTTTTGTGAACAATGTTTTCTACACTTATAAACTGTATTAAATTATCTACAATTTAAACCTAATTGTTGCTCTATTGACTCCAAAGGAGCCAAGCTACGACACTTTGAAGATGACCAATTTTTCTCAAATATTTAAATATTTTGGTTTTGTTGTTCAGGCTTTTTTCGTGATTTCAGAGTTGGTCCCATAGTAAAGTTGTTCAGTTTGATGGTCTCTATCTACCAGATTCGTGGTTTTCTTGTAACACGTTATAATTTAGTCTTTTGTCTCTAACCCATTTTACCGTTTATCGATTTTTTTTTTGAGATTGTAATGAAATGGTGGTCTCACAGACTTTATTTTGAGCTATAAACTAAAAAAAGCTAATTAAATCTACTACAAAGTATTTTTAGTAATTTTTCTTCTTAGGAATAAGTGGTTTTTCCAATATTTCGCGAAATAAGTTCGTTAGAAAATTTCAATGTTAGGGGAAATTAGGTCACCTTCGAATAGCCATAGCTTAGCTCCTTGTAATATGGTGCAAATAGCACAAAAACGGCCTAACCTTGACATCCAAAGTAAAAGTATCATTCTAGCTCCAAATTGTTCTGTACAGTCCACATATTGTTTGGTAAAAAGTTACACCATTTTGCGCGTCGGGTTTTGGGGGAGGGGGGAGATAAGTTGGGTTTTATCAGATTTTCTTAAATATTTTGAAAACTATGTGGTTTAGCGCAAAAGTGACAAGGCCAAAAATAATCTACATTGAATTGCAAACAAAAATAGTCTAGTGCAAAATCTTGCTAAAGTGAACGGTTCCAGAGTTAAGGAAGGCGTAAGTAGCAATTGTTAGTTTTTTTAGATTTTTGGAAAAATATTACATTATTACGAGGAAACTATATTTTTTTAAACAGAATTGTGTTTTGTAAAAACAAATTGCGATTTTAGTGGCCGGTGGTATGTTAGTGATAAACCCTTGAAGAAATTACAACCTCACCACCCTCTCAAGGGGTGCTACTTTTTAAGGGAAAAGAGGCTACCGCAGGCTTAGGCCATATATTATTTTTATTATTATTCATTAAGAACCTTCCACCAGGTGCAGCAGTGGCTAAATGAGGAGAAAAATCCGCTCGAGTGGGGGCGGAAGAAGATTGGCGAACACCTGAGACCAATTTACAAAAACACGTCCTGCAACTCCCCAGAAATTAATTTCCCTCATAGTGTGCGCTTGCAAAGACGAATGCGCAAAACTGCGAGTGCAGAAAGTGTGGTCTAAACTGCTCAAGCATATGCGGTAATTGCTCAGGCCTAGGATGTGATAATAGGGACACGAACATCATATACGAAAATTTAGAAGGAGAGGGTTACTATGTTTGAAGAGGACTGAATACTGATGACGATTGATGATGAATGATGAAATAAGATCGCTTTAAAACTCGACATTTTTATTCGTTTTATTACTTCAGAGTGGGTTCCGTACCACAGGTTTATATGGCCTAGGCCTGTGAAAGCCTCTTTTCTCTCAAAAAGTAGCGCCCCTTGAGGGGTGGTGAGGCTGTCGGTTCTTCAAGGGCTTATCACTAACATACCACCGGCCACTAAAATCGCAATTTGTTTTGACAAAACACAATTATGTATAAAAAAAAGCTTTCTCGTAATAATGTCATATTTTTCTAAAAGTCTAAAAAAACGAACAATTGTTACTTACGTCCTCCGTAACTCTGGAACCGTTCACTTTAGCAAGATCATTTTTGTTTGCAATTCAATGTAGATTATTTTTGTCCTTGGCACTTTTGCGCTAAACCGTATAGTATTCCAAATATTTAAGAAAAACTGATAAAAAACCCAGCTTCCCCCCTCCCCCTAAACCCGACAAGCAAAATGGTGTAACTTTTTAGCAAACAATATGTGGACTGTATAGAACAATTTGGAGCTAGAATGATACTTTTACTTTGGATGTCAGGGTCTGGGCCTAAATGCACTGTACTATTGGGGTCAATAGAGCTGCATTTGGTCTCAAAATGTAGTTAATTTAATATAGTTTATAAGTGTAGAAAACATTGTTCGCAAAAAGTGCATAGTTTTGGCCCTAGAGTGCAAACATTTCTAAAATTTATAGTTTTTCAGAAACTGCTACCTGCTTATGCTTTGATCGTTTTTTTTCTGCAATGGAGTATAGAGCAATTATTTATATACAGGGTGGATTTTTGAGACGGGACATTAAGGGCAGGTACCTTAACCGTTATAGTTACAGGAAAACGTTCCAGGGAGACCATCCATAACTTTTTGAGATATTCTGAACTGCATTTACAGATTTTGGAAAAAAAATACCGTTAGCAAAAAAAATTCTAAAAAACAAAAAAAAAAATTTTATGCCATAGAATAAAAAAATAAGTTGTCCTCCAGCCCCACCCGACTTCAGACGTGGTTTATTACAATGATATGCGTATCTAATGATTTGAAAATTATTTCTTGCTTTTTAGAGGTATTTAATTTTGAAGCTAATTTTGTTTTTATTTTCAGGTTTTTTGAAGTCGTTTTTTTGTTGTTTTTAAAAAATTTTTTGCTATATATATATATACAGGGTGGATTGTTGAGTGAGACGGGACATTAAGGGCAGGTACCTTAACCGTTATAGTTACAGGAAAACGTTCCAGGGAGACCATCCATAACTTTTTTAGATAAAAATACAAAAAATACCGTTAGCAAAAAAAATGCTAAAATACAAAAAAAATATTATGCCAATCGATTCTATTTCATGTGGGGATCAAAAGACTCTATTTAAGGTATGAGTACTAGAAACGTCAGAAATTGACAAAAACTTTTCCCATACATTTTGTACGGAAAAACGAAAAATTTACTCGAAATATTTTTTAGTGCCAAACGATCTTATTTCTTACTGTGATCAAAATACTCTTTAAGGCCAACTAAAATTTGAGTACAGAAACTACGTAAGTCACACACAACATCGTCTTCACACGCAGGCACAATCGTTTACAACATTAGATCCAAAAAGTAGTTTCTGTACTCAAATTTCAGTTGGCCTTAAAGAGTATTTTGATCACAGTAAGAAATAAGATCGTTTGGCACTAAAAAATATTTCGAGTAAATTTTTCGTTTTTCCGTACAAAATGTATGGGAAAAGTTTTTGTCAATTTCTGACGTTACTAGTACTCATACCTTAAATGGTCCCATAGAGTATTTTGATCCCCACATGAAATAGAATCGATTGGCATTTTTTTTTATTTTTTTATTTTAGCATTTTTTTTTGCTAACGGTAATTTTTTTCCAAAATCTGTAAATGCAGTTCAGAATATCTCAAAAAGTTATGGATGGTCTCCCTGGAACGTTTTCCTGTAACTATAACGGTTAAGGTACCTGCCCTTAATGTCCCGTCTCACTCAACAATCCACCCTGTAAAAAAATTGTTTAAAAACAAAAAAAAAAGTCTTCAAAAAACCTGAAAATAAAAACAAAATTAGCTTCAAAATTAAATACCTCTAAAAAGCAAGAAATAATTTTCAAATCATTAGATACGCATATCATTGTAATAAACCACGTCTGAAGTCTGGTGGGGCTGGAGGACAACTTATTTTTTTATTCTAAGAGCCCCATCCGACTTCATTAGACATGTTTTATTACAATGACTAGCTTTCGCCCGCGACTTCGTCCGCGTGGACATTCGAGAAAATCCTAAGGGAACCTTTAACCAGGATACGAAGTATTCTATGTTCTAACGTCCTGCCTCGCTAGGCAGTACGCTTGGTGTGGACGTACTCGCTTGCAGGCAGGGCGTTTGCCACTTGCGCGTGAGGATGCGGCCCGACATCGCACTCGGTCGATATAGTACGCGCTTACCAGAGGCCTGCTGCGCGCAAGGCACGTTCACACCAAGCGGGCTACCTAGCAAGACAGGATATTAAACATTTTATCCAGGTTAAAGGTTCCCTAAGGATTTTCTCGAATGTCCTAGTAGTATAAAATAATATAATACTTAGAAAGCGGGCTTAGATTTTACTGCATGCACGTGATTTTTTTTTCTGAGAAATTAGAAAAGACAGACAGACAGACTCGACACGTTTACTTTTAAGCCATTGACCATTTTACCGTGCCAGATGTGGGAACACCAGGTCCAGGTAGTCGTCGTTCATTCAGTCGTCGGTCGTCATCGTAAACTCTTCTTAAAAACTTAAAAGTCGTATATCTTTTGATTGAGTGAACCGATTGCGATGAGATAAAGACCAAATTACTTCGCAAAATACATATTATATTTGT